>OX638068.1:30155372-30781164 GCA_951804385.1 Trifolium dubium
ATTAGGATGCTTTGAGATGCTACAAGCATCTATGCATGAAAAAGTGTGAATTGACAAAAATTTAAAACAAACAAAGTGCAATAATTTTTGTTTGTATTGAACATTGTTATAGAAGAAAATAAAGAATGAAACACAAAGCAAAAGAAGCCAAGAATAGGTGCCAAATTAGGTGGTTTGAGAGAGACACAGGTATCGGATCCATGTGTGTGTGTGAATATACCACTAATGTTTTACCTAATTTCAATTTGGTAGGGTACAATAAAAATGACCTTTTATTGAATCCTTATTTAACATTTTCTGCCACTCACGTGAGGGACATCTTTACTGAAAATGACAGACTATTTTTATATTAATTAATTTGCAATTATTTTATTTTGTCTCCAATAATTTCATTAGTTAATTACTTTATTTTCTCTATTCAATATTAGAAAGAGTTGAACACCGCATTATATATACAGAGGGAGAGGGTTTGAATTATGGGCATCCCACTTCTCCACTTTAAAAGTGGAATTTCAAGTCATTAGACTACTTGACTAAAAAAAAAGAGTTTTGTTTAATGTGCACAAGTCATTCTTGTTTTTGTCATTCATAATATTATGACAAATATAAATTTTATAAAATTAATTATTTATGAATTTTTATTGAATACCATTATATTTTGATAAGTCTCAATAATATATTAAATAATTTTCAATTTATTTATTAAAAATTACATAGAATATATTTTATAAAAATCATATTTGTTATAATATAATGAATGACTTGTACACTATAAAAAATATGGGTGACTACACAGTAGATATTGCCTACTAGATATACATATTGCTCTTATTAATTAGCTTAGATATGAAATGAAATGATGTCCAGAAGTTCTAGCTTAACTAGCAGAAAATATTAAAATTATTGGACCGAATGTTCAAGATCGGGATTCAATCCCTGGTCACTCCACTTTATGTGTGTGAGTTTATAGTGATTTTGTCATTTCATCTATTTAAAAAATAAAGAAAAATATATGAAATGAAATGTGGGATGCTTCTCTGAAATAATGATTTTATGAACCTTTTATTTTATACATAGAGATTGAGTTTGTCTCCGTAGGATAGCTCAAGTGGTAAGAGCTAGGGGGACATATGGGTTGGGTAAGAAGAGGTCCAAGGTTCGATCTCTGGCGGAAGCAATTTAAATTTTTGATGTACCAAAAAAAGAGACTGAGTTTAAAATCTAAAATTTATATTTATTTTGCTACTAGGCAATTTGAGAAAAGAAATTTCTTCATGGTATTTGTTGAAATTATTTATTAATATTTGTTTTAATTTAATATCAATATTTTTTTAAATAATGCTAGATTAGATTAGAATTATCATATTATAAAATATATCTTTAAAGCGTAAATGAGTAAATTACATTTTAGTAATATCATACCGGTTGTTAAACCAATTCGTATATATGACAAGTTTTTTCAACTAAACAAACATATATAATATAAATCATGGTACAATTCATAAAGAAATAAAATTGGTTAAAATAAAAAAATTCTTCCATACACTTGAAGTCACTGCTGAAGTTTATAAACCAGTTGTTTATCAATCACTTCATAATTATTAATAATGAGTTATTTCTTCCCAATCAATGACTGAAAATCCATAAGCCACGTATGCAATGAAGTTTCTACCTTTTTTTTTTGGGTGATTATATACTCCATAAAGTTATGCTTATGTTGTTAATGTTCTACCTTTTCTTCTTCTTTTTGTTTGATGATATCAAACAGAAAAATTTTAGAATTTAAATATCATCTTGTTTACAATAAGATTATTGAGTGATATTTAATTTTTGATTTTTTTTACTACATATTTAATTGTTGAATGATGTATTTCAATTGTAATTGATTAATACTTAAATTAAAGAGGGACTTAAAATTAATTAAGCACTAAAACCTCCCAAATTTATATTATTGATTATAAAATTGAGGGGAACTTATAAATTAATTTTAAGATCTAAATTTTCTCATATTGTAGATCAAAATTCATTATCTAAATCACAAATTTGTTATTATAAAAAGAAAAAGGGAAGTTGTTGAGGCAAAATCTCCAATAATGTTTTAAAGATAATAAATATTGGTGATTAAAAGATTAAACGTTGATCCTCTTTGGTTATATAATATATGTGTGCTGTTGAGTGGTTAATTAAGACAAGTTGTTAATTAAAATATGGTCAAGAATCAATTATTCAAGGATCAAAGACAACAAAAAATTATAAGAGTTTAATCAGATAAGAGTTCAAAAGACCGAGACCAGAAGGTCATAAACTTCATGACAAAGTACAAAAGGTTTAGGGTTTAGGGTTTCCTCAAAAAAAAAAGTACAAAAGGTTCGACCTAAAAATTCATGAAAAATATGAACAAATATGAGCATCAGAAGGTTCAACTTGAAAACTCATGAAAAACATACATGAACAAATATGAATAACAAAAAGTTGTGACAAGGTTCAAGACAGAGTTAAGAAGGTTTAACTTAAATATTCAAGAAAAAGATAAAACCTAAGAAGGTTCAACCAATGGCCGAAACATTTGAGCGGGCCTTACATCTTTTTTATATAATCTATAAGTTAAATATGTAAATTACATTATATGAAAAAAAATATATATTAAATTGTAATAAACACATGTTTCATTAAAAAGAAATTACGATACATAACTTAAAATAATATATTATGCCTTGAGCGCGACTTTAAAAGATTTTGTATGCAATTTAATTTATATATTTAACTTATAAATTATAATTTTTAAAATATAGAATAAAACATTAGTGAGACAACGTAAATTTAAAAGAATGAAGAAAAAGAAAGTGAGACAACATATAAAAATAAGATGACAATGTAACAAAGAGAAGAATATACTAACGTATTGTAAGACCCTTAAAAATACTGTAGCAGAGAATAGACTTTTGATAATATTAATTAATATTTTGCTATTTGTTTTTATTGGTTTTCGTTTGATTTTCTATTTCCGTAAAATTTATCGGTATGCGAGATACGACTCGTTTAAGAGCGAACGCGGGGACTGAGCGAGATGAGTTGACAAGATCACTAAATATCTAGATATTTTATGAGAAGAAACTTTGTGACCAAGTTTGGATGGATATGGCTAAGATTTAATCCACATGGTTTAGTAATTGATCCATTGGTTCACAATAAAATGCTAGGATTATAAATGAGAGGCTTTAGTAAAACTAACAAACATTTGTCCCTCTCTCTTTTCTCCCTCTCACGAGAACCTCTTCTCTCTTTCACCTTAGAATTTTAATTTTTCCTCCCAAGTGTTAGTAAGCAAAAAACTCCTTTTTGTGAGAGATCTAGAAGGAATTATAAGAAATGCTTGGAATGGAAAGTGATCCTTGTAACTTGGTGAAGCTTTTGACATGAGTAAAGTGGTAAGAAATTCCCTCCCTCCTTTCCTTGCTTGCCGAAAATCATTAGTGTTGTTGGGGAGTTGGATTTTGAGTTTTTGCATTTAAACCTTATTATCTATTATGATTGAACTTAGATCTAAAAGAATAGGTAGATTTCCATGCTTGAAAACCATGTCCATCCATGAAGTTAGTAGCTAGGGTTCAAGAATTTTTTTTTTTGTTTATGTTTGAAATAAAACTATGATATTTGATGCATCAGTATATGTAGAGAAAGCGTATGCTCATGCATTTTCATAGTTGCGTGTATGTCAAGAGGACTGCACCGGATGAGGACTCTAGAGAACGAAGCCCACCTAATCCTGAGGGATTTTATTGAGTCGTGTCGGCGCAGAGGACTGTGTGACACTTTTAGTAGGGGTGAACCTACGACTCTCTGCGGAGAGGTTAAATTCCGGGATTCATGCATGTGAAAAAGACCCAGCAAGGGTGATCACAATCATATAGAGTCTGCATTGATAGGCTAATTGTGCATTTGAATATTGTTGTGTGTGATTGATAGATTATTCGTGCACCTTATTTCTATGATGTGTAATTCATATGATCAAATGCTTAAATGATGTCATGTATTGTGTATTTTGCACTGCGTATTTTTTTGGTTATATGTTATTTTTAGTTGGTGACCCTCTACGAGACTTTTTTAGGTTTTCACTTGTACCGCGTTGAGAAGCGGCGAGGCTTGAAGCTGTCTATGGGTCTTCGTCACCCAGATGTCTTCAGTTAGAGTTTAAAGATCAGCTTAGGGGTAGTTGTTTAATAGTCTCGTTTACTTTTTAGTTGTCCGCTGAAATTGTATTATGATATATTTAGAAATAAATGGTGCCGCTATGTTTATTTATACATAGTGTTTGGTTTTTATTTCTTAAATGTTTCTTCGTGAAAATAATTTATAAAAGAGGCATAGAATCTCGATCGCTATTTTGAAAAGTGTTTACTCTGATTTAATTTAAGGGTGATCGTGAATGTTATATTTCAAAGGCTTTGTTTATTTTAAAAAGAAAAAAAAGACCCACTTTTGGGCTATGAAAAACGGGGTGTTACATTGTGGTATCAGAGCTCGGCGGTAGATTCTCGCCAAAGGGTTCTGAGTTGGGTGTCCTAAGCTGATCACGAGTCGGGTTTAGTGGAATTAAGTGTTTGAGTCTTTACGAGTAATGTGGATGGTTGGTTTGAGTCTTGTATGATATATGCTTAGGTAGTTGATTGTTTCTTAACTGAAATAATGTCCCCATAGTACTTTAGTGATTAGAATAGTTAAAACCCCTGAGCATTGGTCGACTTTGGTCGAGGAGTGTTTCCGAATTCCAGAGATACAGTAGTCTAGAGAAGATGGGGTTGGAGCGGATAAGAACTACATGAGATTCTTGGAAGTAATTTAAAAGATTATAAGCAGGATTGGTCTTTGTCACTCGGAGGTGCTAAGAATGGATGAGTGGACGTCATCCTGATAAAGGATTTCAATTAGGGACTTGTTTTGGGAGACCTTTTAAGAAAAATATTGGATAATCATTCCGATGAGTTTCGAGATAAACTGGATGGAGTTGTCAACTATTATGGATATCCGGCCAACATGGAATTGTGGAGCAGACGAGTATGTCATCTAGATTTTGGAATCAATTATGATGTTTGGATGGCAAAAGAAATGGCTTGTATGAGAACCCGGATGGCGTTGCACGTTAGAATGAGTGAACCTAGTGATGTTCGACGACAATTATAAGAATAGTGGATACCTTAAGGGTTAAAGTTGAGTGGTTGAGATATATTAGATTCGAAAATAGGATTTTTAAGGACGAATCTCGTGATGATTGTAGGTAAGAGACTAAATAACACGTTGATAAGTGGAAAATTATATGTAGTTCCACATAAAGTTTGTTTAGAAGTTAATGTGAGATGAAACTATAGGTAATTGATTGATTGGATAGGTGTAGATTTGGAGGGATGTAGATAAGGACAATGATTGCAACCTTGGAAAGTGAGTTGTATATCGATGATAGTTGATACTAGAGGTGTAAAGTATGGAAATATCTAGAGAACTGTGGCAGTGTAAGCTAAAATGGTTAGCTATCAGCATGTAAACCCTAACGGAATGAAAATATCTGGAGTAGTTTGAAGGGATTTGTCAAGAGTTGAGAAGAGACTCATTGTTGAATCACTTTTAGGACAACATTTTAATCGGCTGAGGTGATTGAAGGACCAAGTGGCACCTTGAATTTATGGAACCATATAAGTATAAATAATCCAGTGTTAAGTAATTCAAGTAATGGACGAGAATTTTGGATTTTTACTAGAGATGTTGTACAAAGAGTAGAAAATAGTTTGTTATTAAGAGTACTAAGGCAATAAGAGTTGATAGTGGAAAATACTTTTTGTTGAATATTAATATGTAATGGAAGAATTTAAGTGGTGTAGTAATTATTTGGAGTTCTTGAGGATTATATTGAAGAGTTTAATTTGGGTATCGAACGTACTAAGGATGAAATCATAGCGAAGGGTTATGCGTTGGTAGTTGTTCGTCAGAAGTTGACCATTAAGATTTGAAATAAATAGTCAATCACTTGATGGACAAGTAAGATATGTCTATTTGGAGGTCAATTATAATGATGTGACGAAGATAAGATTAGTGATAGTTATGCACATAGAGATGCTTAATAATTGAGGGACTAATTAGTTTAGAGATAGTTATGCATGAAGTTAGTTATTGCTATTAGAGAATACTATGACCTTAGATAGTCATGACAATTATGGACTAATCGAATGGAGAAAAGTATGCTTGATTGGATACAAGTTGATGTGGAATGAGGATAGTTAGATTATGTACGGAGAATTAAAGACGTTGTTTAGAAACAACAAGATAGAGGTTATGGTGGTTAAGAAACCAACTCTAAGAAGTTGCTGAGTTTTTGGGAATATTAAATTACTAGTTGTTTGAGGAGAACTAGTTAAATGAATTTTAAAGACAATGGCTTCGACATGAAAGCGAAAAAAAAAGTGGTGGTTGTGTGCAAGCAAGGAAGTAACAAGGTAATTCAAATTGTCAATAAAATGATTGACAAGGTCATGACTTAGTTGGTAAAGTTATATGGAATATTAAGAATGCCTACATCGATGCACCTCTGAAGGAGTATAGGTTGAGTATGGATTTATGCCAACGGAAGTGGAGCTAGACATGAGTGGAAAAAAGAACAAGAGAATAAAGATGAGCAAAAGAGTTTTAAATTGGAAAGAAACTATTACGGTTAGTATCCGAATTATTAAGTAACTAAATGGGGAAGCATGTCAGTGAATGTCACACGAGATTTTGGAAGTGGAGAAGAGTTTAAGTATGACATAGCATTATTGGACGAATGAATGGAGTGAAAGAGTTAGTATGCCTTGAAATAAGTAATGAAGGAGCACCTGGAGATGTGGCTTATGCCAGTTGTGGATACGGGAAAAGAGTTAAGCTTTTGTTTATTAAGAAAAAAATTGAGTATAGAATGGAGAATTTTGGTAGAAACCAGAAGGGTTTAAGTTATTGTACTTGTTAAAAAAGATGTAGAATAGTGGAAAATGCGCGTTGAGAAAATAAAATATTTCGGAAGTAACAACACGGACAGTTGAGCAACAGTAGTAGTGAGAATTATCCAGACATGTATTCTGGATGTAGGAATTTACTATAAAGATTAGATGTTGGAACAAACAAGAATCGTCAGGGTGACAAGCTGAAGAAAAAAATAATTTAATAGTAAGAGGGAAGAAACTTTATAGTTCAGAAATAGTTTGGGGATTTGATGTAAGATAATGTGTACCAACAGTGGCAGTCAGCGAAGAGAAATGTTGTGTGTTTAGGCATGCAAGAGTAAGCTAAGTGTTCAATATGGAAATATTATGGACGCATAAGAGATTGATTTTTGGGAAATTGAGATTTGAATAAAAGAAGTCCAAAAGAAGTAGATGATAAGTTGGCGAGTGCAAAAAAAAATGTGGAGCTTTGTTTACCAACTGGATGTTGGGATGGTGTTATTAAGACTGTGATTATAGCATGTTTTTTTAAAAGTGAAATGATAATTCAACGCAATTATGAGAGTTTAAGTGACATGTTTTGTGCATTATGTCTTGTCGATGAGATCGAAGTAGTAAGAGATCGAGGAAATGTGTAGAAATATCGAAGGAATTGTTCTACCAATGTTTCTTGGATGACTTTGAGCACAAGTGGAAGACAACATTATTAAAGTTAGGTAAATATTGTCTAAGCCACCATCATGATTGTCGGCTAACTATTGACAAATTAAGGAACTGATCATCCTTAATCTCTTGTTAATAGTAGACAAAATTGTGTTGACTGGAATCGACTAGTTTTGCTAGCTTTGGTAGTGTGGAAAGAGTTTTTAGTGTTTCTTTTTGGAGGGTAGCCGGTCACCACTTCGTGTCAACCAAGTGGAAAAAGCTATGCTGCGGAGGCAAAAAAAAAAAAAAAAAAAAAAAAAAGTGACCTTGGAAACATTGCATGTTGACAATAGGATCCTCGATGGAATAGGATTTGTTCACGTTCTTTCGTGTTTATTTTGGGTGGTGTACTCTTTGAGGGATGTCTAACTTGTGTCTAGATTTGAACTAGTGCGACTTGTAGAGGGTTGCGATAGGTGCACGGTTTTGTTAGTATTGGCATTAGTAATAGTTGGTTGAGTTGTTACTTTTGCCTCGAGTTTCGAGGACGAAACTTTTTTTTTGGTGGGTAGAATGTAAGACCCTTAAAAATACTGTAGCAGAGAATAGACTTTTGATAATATTAATTAATATTTTGCTATTTGTTTTTATTGGTTTTCGTTTGATTTTCTATTTCCGTAAAATTTATCGGTATGCGAGATACGACTCGTTTAAGAGCGAACGCGGGGACTGAGCGAGATGAGTTGGCAAGATCACTAAATATCTAGATATTTTATGAGAAGAAACTTTGTGACCAAGTTTGGATGGATATGGCTAAGATTTAATCCACATGGTTTAGTAATTGATCCATTGGTTCACAATAAAATGCTAGGATTATAAATGAGAGGCTTTAGTAAAACTAACAAACATTTGTCCCTCTCTCTTTTCTCCCTCTCACGAGAACCTCTTCTCTCTTTCACCTTAGAATTTTAATTTTTCCTCCCAAGTGTTAGTAAGCAAAAAACTCCTTTTTGTGAGAGATCTAGAAGGAATTATAAGAAATGCTTGGAATGGAAAGTGATCCTTGTAACTTGGTGAAGCTTTTGACATGAGTAAAGTGGTAAGAAATTCCCTCCCTCCTTTCCTTGCTTGCCGAAAATCATTAGTGTTGTTGGGGAGTTGGATTTTGAGTTTTTGCATTTAAACCTTATTATCTATTATGATTGAACTTAGATCTAAAAGAATAGGTAGATTTCCATGCTTGAAAACCATGTCCATCCATGAAGTTAGTAGCTAGGGTTCAAGAATTTTTTTTTTTGTTTATGTTTGAAATAAAACTATGATATTTGATGCATCAGTATATGTAGAGAAAGCGTATGCTCATGCATTTTCATAGTTGCGTGTATGTCAAGAGGACTGCACCGGATGAGGACTCTAGAGAACGAAGCCCACCTAATCCTGAGGGATTTTATTGAGTCGTGTCGGCGCAGAGGACTGTGTGACACTTTTAGTAGGGGTGAACCTACGACTCTCTGCGGAGAGGTTAAATTCCGGGATTCATGCATGTGAAAAAGACCCAGCAAGGGTGATCACAATCATATAGAGTCTGCATTGATAGGCTAATTGTGCATTTGAATATTGTTGTGTGTGATTGATAGATTATTCGTGCACCTTATTTCTATGATGTGTAATTCATATGATCAAATGCTTAAATGATGTCATGTATTGTGTATTTTGCACTGCGTATTTTTTTGGTTATATGTTATTTTTAGTTGGTGACCCTCTACGAGACTTTTTTAGGTTTTCACTTGTACCGCGTTGAGAAGCGGCGAGGCTTGAAGCTGTCTATGGGTCTTCGTCACCCAGATGTCTTCAGTTAGAGTTTAAAGATCAGCTTAGGGGTAGTTGTTTAATAGTCTCGTTTACTTTTTAGTTGTCCGCTGAAATTGTATTATGATATATTTAGAAATAAATGGTGCCGCTATGTTTATTTATACATAGTGTTTGGTTTTTATTTCTTAAATGTTTCTTCGTGAAAATAATTTATAAAAGAGGCATAGAATCTCGATCGCTATTTTGAAAAGTGTTTACTCTGATTTAATTTAAGGGTGATCGTGAATGTTATATTTCAAAGGCTTTGTTTATTTTAAAAAGAAAAAAAAAGACCCACTTTTGGGCTATGAAAAACGGGGTGTTACACGTATAGTTATAAATTATATATACTATTAACTAAATGAACATTTTTTTGTTTTTTTTTTTGTATTTTTTATGATAAAATGGACATAATTTATTGTTAGCTAAGTGGAATGTTTGATTCAATTTATAGTAAAAACTAATGAATGTTTTGTACCAAAAACAAAATAATGAATGTTCAAATCCAATATGTTTCATTACAAAAAAAAAAGGGGGACAAAGCTTAGGTGAAATTCTGTAGGTATTTTTCGTATGTTTCTTAACATAACAAACTATGATATTCTCAAATTCATGATTTTTTCAAAATTTGTTACAACCACAAAAATTGAATTTTATGCTAAAAACTATACAAAAAGTACACAAAGATATGCACCTAATTTTTGTCCAAAATATCCAATATCATAAGCAAGAGCATTGGTTCAGACATTAGATTTATCAAAAAATAATTCAAACCGGTTCAATTACACCTCTAGTTGTAGGAACTTGACTAGCCCATATTAGATCATTTAGAATAATTTTTGTGTGTTGAATTTTACCTTAATCTTTACTCTTAATATTTAACCGTTGTTATTCAACATTACTTTAGAGAAAATCAACTTATATGTATATTTGTTGAAAAATAATTCATACTCTTTTTTCAAATTTTAGTTACTTTTAATTGTACACTTTTTTTTTTATAAACTAATATATTAAAAAGAAAAGTGGAGTACAAATAAAGGGGGGCCAAACCTAACCCTCCACAAAGACTAACAAAATCTATAGAAAGGAAGACCATCTCTATTTTTAGCAAGATCAAGTCTAATACAAGAGGGGGGGAGGGGGGGGGGGGGGGGGGGGGGGGGGGGGAGAACTCCACCAAGTGAAATCAATTACATTCAAACCTAATTTAGAAAGTTTATCTGCAACTGAATTGCCTTCTCTATACACATGAGACACTATAACATCCATATCAATGATCTTCCGCAGATAATTAGACCATCTATTTTGAAGTTGCCGAGGAATTAATTTTTAATTTATGTAAGTTAAAATAACAAGCTTTGAGTCACTCTCAATCCAAAGCTTCTTCCAGTTTCTGACATAAGCACACTCAATAGCTAGGATGATTCCCATAAACTCATAAAAGAAGGCGGTGGTAATTCCAATATTGGAAGCAAAACAACCAAGGCTAGCACCATTGTGATTTCTGAAAATTCCAGCACTTACAGCAACACCAGGATTACCAAGGGAAGAACCATCAATATTGCATTTTACCCAGCCAGTCAAAGGTGGAGACCAAATCACTTCAACAATATTAAGAGCCTTGGGGTGATGGATATTGATTTTGAAAAATTTAAGAATAGTAAAATCTAGCATGGAGGAGCCACTAGCGAGAGAAGTAACATTACCTGCTAAAGAGGTGCAAGAATTAATCAAGGCTATTGATGCACTCAAAAAGGGCTTACTATTTTAAATCTGACTGAGTTTCGGCAGAGCCAAATGTTGTTAAAAATAGAAACAATAGCAGCAGTAATAGCAATTTGACATTGGGGACTCCAGCCTCTATTGGCTATGTTTACTACCTCAGGAATAGAATTGAGGTTAATATTTACATTGATAATAGAGGAAAACCAATTCCAAAGAGAGAGAGAAAATGGGCATTGAAGAAATAAGTGGTTAGTAGATTCCATTTGCTTACAACACAAGCTACACATGGAAGGAAGGAGAAAACCACGGATAGTTAAATTTTCATCAGTGGCAAGTCTATTATGAAAAAGTCTCCACACCATGAAAGATTTGGAAGGTGGAATTACAATGTTCCAAATAAGTTTAGTCCAACCCAACTTCTGGCTAGATGTAGAAGTAAAGAGATATGCATCCTTAAGACTAAGGTTACCATTATTTGAATGCTTCCAGAGTAATTGATCATCCTTCTGCTCAAAGGGAATTGAAATTTTGTTGATATGAGACAAGATATTTGGGAAAGACTGCTGCATTTGCCAAGGGATATGCCACTGTTTATTTACAATAAAGTCTGAAACAATAGAATGAGGGTTTGATTGATCTTGTTGAGGTAAATTATAAATAATGTTGAGAGGAGATCCACACCAGTCATGATTCTAGAAGTTTATTCTAGAACCGTTGTCAATCTGCCATCTAGAGTTATCCATGAACAATTGAGATTGACCTTTAAGGCCACTCCAAATAGAAGAGTAAATGTGATAATTAATGAAACCATTATCACGAACCACCCTACTCTTGAGAAAGGTAGCCCAATGGTTTTCAGAGTTCATCAGCTTACTAAACAATTTTAAATTAGTAGCTTAATTTAGAACAGACAGAGATCTGATTCCTAAACCACCTTCGCCAATAGGAGAACAAAAAATTTTCCAAGGCACAGTTACAGATTTTCTAACATTCAAATCACCACTCTAAAGAAAATTTCTCAAATATCTTTCAAGCTCTTTTATTAAGCTAACAGGCTAAGAATATATGGAAATAGAATAAATCATCATGCTTTGAACCACACTTTTGATTAACTGACATCTCCCAGCATATGAAAGTAAAGAAGCTTTCCAAGATGCCAATTTAATTTTAATCTTATCCACAAGGGGTTGAAAGTAGATAGCTTTAGGCTTTCCTTTAAAAATTGGAACACCAAGATAAATAAAAGGAAGAGTACCTATTCTGAACCCAAAAGAAGCAGCAATAGAATGTAATCTGGTATTAGACATGGAACCAGCAAATATTGTAGACTTCTGAGGATTAATAACTTGACCAAAAATTTGAGCATATCTAGTGAAGAAATTGGATAAAACTTGGATATTAGAAGAGCTTCCTTTACAAAATAACATCACATCATCAACATAAAGGATATGAGAAGGGATATTAATGCTTTTGGTGCCCTGAAGAGGTTTTAACTTACCTTCCTCCACAAGATTTTAAAGCCCTCTACTTAACACCTCTTCAGCAAGACCAAAAAGGAGAGTTGAAAGAAGGTCACCTTGTCTAACGCCTCTGGCACAATCAAAATAACCTTCATGTTTACCATTAATGGAAATGGAGAGCTTTGCAGAATGTAAAATAGTATGAATCCAATTACAGAACAAAGGACTAAATCCAAAAGCATTGAGCACTTTTAACAAAAAGCTCCAGTCAATGGTATCAAACGCCTTTGCTATATCAATTTTGATAGCCAGATTTCCACTAAAAGATTTTTTGTGAAGTAAATCAATGGCTTCAGATGTCAGACAAATGCAGTCTTTAATCTCTCTGCCTTTGATGAATCCCCTTTGTTCCTGTGAGATGATATTAGGCATAATTTGAGCTAACTTGTCCGCCAACACTTTTGAAATGATTTTAAATTTAAAATTAGCTAAAGCAATAGGCCTAAACTGAGCAATAATGTCTGCATTAGAGACTTTTGGAATCAACACCACTGTATTAGCATTATAGTTAGGCATAATTGAATTATGTTGAAAAAATTCTAGAACAGCTTCACAAACATCACAAATTGATAATTTTCCAATAGCTTTGAAAGAAGAAAGCTCCAAATCCATCAGGACCAGAAGCACCATCTTTGTTCATTGAAAAAACAACATTTTTGATTTCTAGATTCGAAGGAAGCATGGTAAGCAAATGATTGGTGGAGTCATTGATAAGCTTTGGAATGGTCTCCTCAACTTTTAATTGTACACAATTATAAGTAAAACTAGTAAAAGACCCGTACATTCGTACGGGTCGCGTAATATTACCGTAAGTATATTATAGTGAATTATATTGATAATATTATAAAATATTTAAAGATATTAAATGAACATTATAATATTATCATAAATTTTTTATTAAATTAATTAACACGTAAAAATTGTTAAATATTAACAATATGCCCGTTGCATATTTTAGTTACCTATGTTTGTGAAATATATATTATAAGTACTGTTTGAGATGCTTAAAATTATGTACTAATATGAGAAAATCAATATAATAAAATTTAAAAAACTAATTAGCATATTAATTTAATATCAACATTTATATATTGTTTATGTTAATTATTTCATTGTTTTATATGCAAAATACAGTTATATGTTACTACTGTGCCTATTGTAAGTTTTATATGTGTATCAGAATGAGATGCATAAAAAATGTATTAATATGAGAAAGTAGAAACTCGATATGATAAAAAATTTAAAATGCATTACCATGGAGACAAAAATTGAGTGCATGATTATTTTTTAGGGACTAAAAATTTAATAATAACTAAACTTAAAAGGTCACTCTGTGTACTAAAATCATATTTAACTCTAAAAAGTTTACTATCTCTTTTATATTTTTCAAGAGAAGTTTACTATCTCTATTATTTTTTCATAACCAATAATCAATAAAAATTATTTTTACATGTTTCCATGCAACTTACTTAAAGTAAAATACAAAAAATATCATATTTCCAATCATTACAATTAATTATTTTAAGAAGTGTAATTTTATTTTTTTCTTGTATAATTACATCTTTTAATTTCTTAGAAATCAAAGTTTCTTTGTCAGATTAAAAATAATTTAACAATTAAAATATTAAAATAACAATTTAGTCTACAAATTTAGTGATTTAAGCAGACAATTTAAGAATTAAAATAGAAATTTACGAGTGATCAATTTTTTATATTATTAGTATTAGATAATAGTATTAGATTTATTAGATAAAAGACCCGTACATTTGTACGGGTCGCGTAATATTACCGTAATTATATAAAAGTAAATTATATTGATAATTTTGTAAAATATTTAAAACTGGTAAATGAAAATTATTAGTATTATCATAATTTTTCTATTAAATTAATTAATAAGTAAAAAATTGTTAAATATTAACAACGTGTCCGTTGCATATTTTATTTACCTATGTTTGTAAAATCAATACTATAAGTACTGGTTTGAGATGCTTAAAAATATGTAGTGATATGAGAAAGTCAATATAATAAAATTTAAAAAACTCATTATTATATTTTTAAAATATCAACATTAACACACTGTTTATGTTAATTATATCATTGTTTTATATGCAAAACACAGTTAAATGTTACCGCTGCGCCCGTTGTAGATTTTATATGTACCAGAATGAGATGCATAAAAAATGTACTAATATGAAAAAGTAAAATATGAGTGCATGATTATTTTTAGAGACTAAAAATTTAATAAGGACTACTTAAAATGTCACCATTTTATAGGGACTAATTTCTTATTTAACCCTATATATTTTATTGGGTTTTTATTTATTTATCAATGACGAATATGTGTACCGTATTTTTATTTTTAATTAATATCAATCAATGCACAATTTTATAAATTCAAATCAAGAGATCTCTGAGTTAAGACTAACCGTGAATCATAATGATAGTATGTTATTAAAATAAATCTTAGTAAAACGTTTAATATTCTTCAATGAGAGAAAAAATATGAAGTAGATAATAGAAATAAAAATTAGATAATAAATATAAAGGTGTAAAATATATTTATGAAAAAGAGAAAATGAAATTTTGTATTAAATTAGATTAAAAGAGAGATGATTTAAATTTTAAACATAAAAACAAAAAATTAAAATTAAAAAAGTTAAAAAAGAAAATAAATTAATAAGAAAATTGAAAAGTTAGAGTGAGAATGAAAAAATAATAAATAATAAAAAAAATAAGAGAGAGAATAGTAGTGGAAAGGGAAAATAACAAAAATTTCAGAAAGTAAGAAAAATATATAAAAAATACTCCCTCTGTCCCATTATATAAGTACTTTTACTACAAAAGTCTAGTCCCAAAATATAAGCCCCTTTATAATTTATTAGGTACATTTATTACTTTTTTGCTTACACATACCCCTAATTATTACTACTAAGTTGCATTGGAATACAAAAATCGTAAATGAGCTTATATTTTGAGACTAGACTTTTGTAGTAAAGGTGTTTATATAATGGGACGGAGGGAGTAATAAATAATGAAAAGTAAAGTATTACATTGACTATTTTACCTTTAAAAAAACTTAAATCCATTTATTTAAAAGAATGATAAAAATTGTAATAATGTAGGTAATTATATTTCTTATATTGATAGTAGAAACCGTTTTTAAATATATTAAATAAGTAATGTATTTAATTTACAATAAAGACTAATTACATTAACAATTCAATGTATTTAAAATGGCACAGGGAGTAATTTGTACATGGATTCATACTCATTTAACTAGTTAATTTATCTTTTCTATTATCAAAAACAGAAAATAATGATTGTAATATTAAATGTACAAATTTCCTCTCAAAAGTCAATACAATGTTGAGTTTCAGTTGTAAGCTCGTGAAGGAAACAATTTATCTTTGGTTAAAGGGAATAAACTTGTTTATCAACTTAATCATCACTCTAATAACAGTATCTTCAACCTTAGATTCAGTATTAGTCAACCTACAACAACCCACCACCACTATCACTACTTACTCAATACTCACACTCTCTCTCTCTCTCTCGACTAGGAAGATTCAACAGCACCCACCAACTTTAAAGTTAAAGCATAATCCATTGTTAACCACCCTTAATCACAACAAAATCAAGAATTACAACAAGAACAAGAAACTATATGGGTATACTATACGATGATGTAGTGATTATCAGACCACCAGAAAAAGAAGGTGACCCATCTGTAGTTACTGTAAACTGCCCTGACAAAACCGGTCTTGGTTGTGACTTATGTCGTATCATACTCTCCTTTGGTCTTAACATTGTTAGAGGAGGTAACTTTACTTACAATATTAACATAATAACAATACCCTTTTGTTTCTTAAGATTGTTCATCATTTTTTAGATTGAAAACCGTTTAAAAATCAAATTTTTATCCTAAAATTTTCATTTTTGCTTGAATTTGAAAGATGGGTATGTGAGTTTACTGAATTTGTGAGATGGGTATGTGAGTTTATTGAATTTGTGAAATGGGTTTGTTTTAGTTTTTGTGTTTTATACTTTGAAGTGAATTTCATGAATTTGACGCTATGAAGCTCATACACGGACACGACATACAGACACTACTGACATGGATATTTTTTTTGAAAAAGTGATAAATTTCAATGTAATTGTAAGTGTCGGTGTCGTGACGTCCGACACCAGGACACGCATAATCTATGGAGTGTCGGAGCTTCATAGATTTGAAGATTGAGAATAACTATTTTTTGTCTTTTTGTTGTTTTTTGTGTGGTGATGAAGACGTGTCAACTGATGGGAAATGGTGTTACATAGTTTTCTGGGTGGTTGGGAAACAGAAGACGAGATGGAGTTTGTTGAAGAAGAGGATGGTTGAAGCATGTCCTTCTTGTTCTTCAGCTTCTGGAATCTCTTATTATCGATCCGATTTGCAGCCTCCTAAGCCTCCTGATGTTTTCCTTTTGAAATTTTGCTGTCATGATCGGAAAGGACTATTACATGGTAATTTTGCTGTGTGTTTGGTTCTGCAAAATTTGATTTTGGCTAAAAGTGCTTCAAATTGGAATCAATTTTGACTCATCCAAATGTCTGCATGTGTGTGTTGATTAGGTGACAAAAATTGATTTTGATGGAAAAATAATTCTACTTGAAGCATCTAAACATCTCAAAATCAATTCTACACATATAAAATCAATTTTGACTCATCCGAAGCTTTTATGATCAATTTTGCATTTAGTTTCTAGCTTTCCGTTTGTGATTTGCTTTTCTTGGTACTTTTGTTTTATTTCTCCATAATTAGCAACTCTTAATTCATCTATGGTCGATCTTTGGTGGCAAAATGATCCCCCTTTGTTCTCACTAGTTTGGTGGAGTGATTAAACTTGTTTCCTTAAAATGGCCATTGATTTCAAATTCTAGAATGCACTCCAATTTGAAGCTTCATTATGTGTTGTTCAAAATATATACATTCTTCCTGAATTTCACGACCTTTCCAAGATATAATGATTATGATTAGAAGTAATGTTATCTCATATCATATTTTTATAACATCAACTTTTAATTTGTGACACTGATGTTGTGTGGAATTGTAGACAGAACTAAATAACTGAATGTCTTTATAACGGTGCCAGATGTTACAGCGGTTCTTTGTGAGCTTGAGCTTACTATTACCAAAGTTAAGGTTTGTACTACACCTGATGGCAAAGTCATGGATCTGTTTTTCATCATCGATAACAGGTTTTTACCTATTCTATTAGCTACTCCATAATTGCGAGTTCATTTCTACCAAAACTTTATTGTTTTACTAAGATTATTGATGAGTTGGAATGAAAACTATTTTTGTTTTTATGAAGAAAAAAAAATGCAATGTTAAATGGAAATAATATATATGGTAGCCGAATTTAAGCACTTGATATGTGCAGAATTGTCTGCATCACAACCGGCATATGGATCAGCTACAACTATTGCATGGTGTATTAGCCTGTAGAACCGTCAGATCTCTTGAGAGAAAAGTTCTTACTCTAGATCTGATAGTTCTACAGACTGTTGCACCGTGCAACAACGGTAGATGATTGAAATAACGAAGTCTTGTCAGTGACTGATGAGAAAGGATGTGGAAATGTGTTTGATAAGTGTAATCATTTATTTGCTTATTTACAAAATGCCCCTTTGATGACAGAGAACTTCTACATACAAAGAAGAGAAAGGATGATACGATCGAACTGATTCAAGATGTTTTGGATAATTCTATCCTTACTATTGACATTGAATTGGTCGGACCAGAAATTACTGGCTGTTCCCAGGCATCTTCGTTCCTTCCAGCTGCAATCACTGAAGACAATTATAATTTGGAGTTGCCTGAATCGGCTCGAAGTGGAACACTCCGATCAGATTACGTCTCTATCACGATGGACAACTCGCTTAGTCCGGCTCATACCCTTGTCCAAATTATGTGCCAAGACCACAAAGGTCTTCTTTATGACATCATGAGAACTATTAAAGATTACAACATGAAGGTATGTAAATATAAAATCATGATTAATAAATATAGTCTAAGCTTCTTGAACTGCATTTGGATCCCCTACAGCTTGTGCATGGTGCAACATCTACGGAAACCGTAAGATCTAGTGAGAGAAAACTTGTCTCTCTTGATCTTACGGTCTCCAAGTTGTTGTGTCGTGCAGATTCTGTAGGGGATCCATTTCTGCCTGAACTGACATTCGTATATACTTTTGAAGTCGTCTTTAGTATCCTTACAACCTAATTTCTGATTTGACCAGATTTCTTTTGGGCGTTTTACTACAAAACCTAGACGAAAATGTGAGATGGACTTGTTCATCATTCAATCAGATGGCAAAAAGATAGTTGACCCAAACAAGCAGAATTCTTTGTCATCGCGTTTTAGAACAGAACTGCTTCGTCCACTCAGAGTAGCTATTGTGAGCAGAGGCCCTGATATTGAGCTTCTGGTTGCAAACCCTGTCGAGTTGTCTGGCAGCGGACGACCTCTAGTTTTTTATGATATTACTCTTGCTCTCAAAATGCTCGACATTTGCATCTTTTCGGTAATTACTGATCTACTTCATGCTTCTTAAGTTCTTACTGTTTACTGTTTATTAAGTCTGCGCAATGTTCAAACTTCACACTTTCTTGAGCATTGTTTAGTTACTTATAATAAACGAAGAAGTAGTTAACATAAGATTGATTTTTCTTTTCCAAAAAAAAGAAGGTAGTTTACTATATTTAATAAACATCGCATTTGTTTTTACCAACTTAATTAACTACTAGTAAAGAGATTGCACGAATGTGGAAAAATGGCAGGTAATAGATGTGTCAAATTCCGACATGTGTTACTTAGATGGAAGATTTATTAGAATAGACAGATAGATAGATATTTTTGTGTTTCTATGTTATTATTCATAATTTCTTTGATAAATTTTCAGCAGACAATATGTTAAAATGTTCTGATTAATGGTTTCAACAGGCTGAAATCGGGAGACATGTGATTGGAGACCGCGAGTGGGAGGTTTATAGAATCTTGCTTGATGAAGGCGAGGGGTTATCTGTTCCAAGAAACAAGATTGAGGACGGGGTTTGGAAGATGTTGATGGGTTGGGAGTAATCAATCCATGGTTTCTGTCATGTCATTCCATATGTTAGATGAACCACTTCCTATGTACATATAACAATGATATAATATCATATAGTTTATTAGAACTTAGAAGTAATTGTGAAATATATATTATGGTATGCAAATTATAATCTTTGCCATGTTATATGTTTTATTCCTTTTGTAACTCTAACTTAATGTACATATAAATGAGAAGGAAGTAGCAAGTAAATGCAAATAAAGTGTTTATTTTGCATAATCTATTATATTATTCATAGTTTCACACTTGCCAAAAGTAGTTAATATGAATTACAACAAACATGTGTTATTTTATTTTCTTTGCTCTTGGATCATTAGGTATTTGAAGCTATGTTGAGTACAATTAGAAACAAATGAAAATTAATAACTTAATTATAATTTCCAATATATTCCTAATTTGTGCAAGATGCCAGCAACCACTCCCCAAAAAGTAATTTCTGCAAAGATGACATATAACAAAGTTCCCAACCTCTCTGAGTGCCAAACATTGATGAACACATGATTTTGTATCCAATTTATCTGGTTGATGGTTTTATCATATGCCATAAAAATTGTTAGCTCATTAGCCCTAGCACTTGAAATTAAAAGGTAAATACTACTACTATATAATGTTAAAACATGATTAATATATGCACCATACTCTCTCCGATATTATTTATAAGCAAAAATGAACTTTTTAGGTTCATTGAATAACTGATATATATAAATATATGGTCTAAATATATGTCAGAAACATCAATTATTCCATGAAAATTTACTTTTGCTTACAAATAAGGCCAAAGAAAGTATATAGTAAAAATTAATCAAAAGGATAAACTTCTTACTAGTGAATTATTTGGATCATTATAAAACCATCCATTTACAAATGCTGCAAAGATGCCTTGTGCTCCTAGCACATACACTAGCATTGCATTCATTCCAATCCATTCCAAAAACAAGAATGGAGTACGAAGTCCCCAAACATCAATCTGTAGTTTGATTTACCAGAAATATTGAGCAAGAATCATATAAGGTGTAAGAAAAACACCTATTTTATAAAGATGTTTTAAAATGTTAACCAATTATAATCTTCGGATTGCCGGCAATAAGAAATCCTCACTTTCATGCAGTTAATACATCAGTAGTCATTAGATCAAGATCAAATAATCCAAGTTTCAAGCTCGTATTTTATTTTAGAAAAACAAAACATGTATTAAAGAAACCAATGAGCACAAATTTCCATTTACCAAAATGTAGAGCATAGAGAAGACAAATCCAGCTACTCCAGATGTGACACAAACATAGCTAATGCTGTAGAGTTGCTTGTTAATTGGAATAGCTGCATTGTTCCATGAAAATTTTGTAACATTAATCATCTTACTTTAATTGTATAGTACACATCTTGAATGAATTTAATCTAACTATTAAGAAGTTAATTAATGGAACATGTTTCATTATAGCTTACCATTTGTAAAATGAAGAATGATGCCTAGGATGAATAACACAAATCCCATTGATAACCATTGTTTGAGCCTCTCAGAATGACTCTGTAATAATGTTTTAAATATTCACTAACTTGCATTTCTCTCCGTCTCGAAATATAAGTAAAAATTGATCAACAAAAATTAATGTATTTGGTGCAAAATTTAGACTATATATATCAACTTTTGTTGACACATTTTTGCTTATATTTTAGGATGGAGCGAGTACTTTTTATAGTATGTGAATATATATAACAATGGCATAGGATAAAATTTGTAACCTTCAAATGAATCAAGACATGGCCATAGTGTATGCCAATGGTGCCAGAGAGGATAGCTGATATAGAACTAGTAAAAAAAATAGTAAAAGACTAATTCATTAGAAAACTTCATAATATCTTGTAAATTGCACAATTCACATTACATATAAGATTTTATTATAATAAGAAAAATCAATCTCAAGTTAACATTCACTTTAAACATAATAAACTGAAAAGTAGACAATACACACATGTATTTTTTTTTTAACCGGATATCCTCTGTACGCAACTGTAGAGACTAATTCCTCGAGTTGGGTAGGATCACAAAGGGTGGTTAAAACTCTCCCTCAAGAGAATCATAGATATTCTAAATATTACTAGTTAATTTTTTTATCAATGGTTGATATTTTTTACTTTATCCTCTAAAATAAGAACTCAAGTTGAAACATGAGAGCAGCTAAATCCAAAATATTGTACCAATTTACAAAATATAGATGATATAAAATTTGGAGGAAATTAATGAATATATATTTATATTATTCATCACTTAATTAATAAATATATTTTTGAAGAAAAATATAAACCTCAACAAACCCTCAGGTTCAAAGGGAGCACGACACCAAGCTGGAGCATCCTTGCGAAAAGGGCCATCGCCCGGAGAACTTAATGTGCAAACCTTTTTTTTTAAAACAACAAAAGTTAATTAGTATTATGTTAATTGTTAATGTCTGTGAAGTCTAGACACTAGCTAACACAGACATCGGGTACGACACAAACACTGACACGTCGACACAGGGTATCATTTCTCTATTAGAAGATATATAGTTGAACAAATTAAGTAACAAATTAATGCTTATGGATTATAATGTTAATTTATCATTTATAATAAGGATTTCACCAATATATATAATATAAAAAAAATGCACCTTCAAGCGATGCAAAACAGGTTGAGGATAAAGATGATTAACCCCCAAAATTTGTCTATCCACAAACCCAACCGCGTTACATGCAGGACCTAAGTGTCCTCGCATCCCACATATGACCTTATAAAAGAAAATGATATAATTAAATTAAAAAAATATCAATATTCTTTAATTAAAATTAATTAATAATTTCAAGATGAAAGAAGATAAAAAAAATAAAAATTACCGTATATCTTTTTAGTTTGTCATTATTATAATCGACGAAACTCCAATCTTGAACATAGAGGCTATAAGTTATGACCATGTAAATTTTAAATGCCACCAAGCCTCCAAACCTATGCAACAAATATTATACAAATATGCAATTATTAATTTCTATTATGATAAATATTATTCAATTTGATATATATGAATTTCGGACATGAAATAAATGTGTTGATTTTCTCACCATTGCCTTTTATAGCTAGTAAAAATGGATAGGTATCCAGGACTCAATGTAGTAGGTCTAAGTTTAGTGGTAAATGTTTCTATTAGAGCTATAACACAATATACAAATGCTATCCTCTGCATAAACACATAATACACAAAATCAAAATTATATAGTCAAGAATTGAAGAATTAAGTTATTGAGAATTCGGGTTAAGTTACAATCATATATACCTGAAGAACACCACACCATTGAATAAATTTAATGTCAACTCCATATGAGAGATCATTTCTGGCATGTAGGTATCCCCCTGCAGTTTGTCACATAGGGAAATATATCATCTACATCTACATTCACTATATCAACAATTTTTTTCTATACTTTTTATTTCCTTGGCCAATGTCCTAAAAACATATTTTACCTCTAATATAGTCGCCATGTGTGAGTTTAATCTCAACGGGGAAATCGGTCAATTTTTTGGATGATTTAATCCAATTGTAACATTGTCTAGTTGAAAATAATTGAACCAACTGAACCACGATCGATTCAGCTGGTTCTTATTTTTTCTATTTATTTATATTTTAAATTATTAATTACTTTTTAATTCAATTATTCTTCATTTAGTTTATCACATAGTTGAATTGATCGAACCACATTTGATTCCTAATGTCGCTCGCATATTTCATCTCTAATCCGATTTTTAAAATATTGGTCGAAAAAGAGATCGAGCTAATTATTTTTTACCTTCCAAAAGTAAACCCCAAAAGAGAAGCTTCAATGTCCTAAGAAGTATCCTCTTTATAGCAACCTTGACGTTGGGAATTCTCTATAGAGACATGATGCAAACTAGAAATAGTCATAATACAAAACAAAACAGATATATCTTCTAAATTAATTAAGTGGAATATTACATACATTATATTATTATATATAGTATAGTACCTTTAATGCAAGGGCAATAGCAACTCCAACAATGAAAAGAAAAAATGGCATAACAAAATCAGCCAATGTACATCCATTCCATGGAGAGTGATCAATTTGAGGATAAGCTTTCCCAGCATCGTCCACTAGTATCATCAACTGTACATATTATAATTTAATTTTTATTTATGTTAATTAAGAACTATATATATAGTGGCCATAATTTTATCTAACCAAATAAAAATTCTTAGATTAACGCTTGGTTCAATATTTTTATTTATAGTGATTAATATTATTATACTTAGAAAAAAATAGAAATTGTGTACAAAAAAAAGAAGAAGAAATTTAACTTACAATGAATGAATAAATATACTTTTATGAAAAGAAACAGAAAAACTTACAATAGTGGCTACATTGAATTAGACCATTGTTTATTTGTTTACACAAGTACTTGATAATAGTTGATATGTTGAAACTTAGATTTAAATTCACAATTATTTATTATTTTACATTTAATGTATATATGTTTCTTAACTATAATAATCTTTAAAAAATAATTAGAGAGAATAAACTAACCACGATAGTGAGCCCCCTAAATGCATCAAGAGTTGCAACCCTTGTTGTTTTGTGCTTCACCTCTTTTTCTTTTGGTTGGTGAACTGATTCTACCTCAAGTGTGCCTCTATCATGCTCAATTGAATCACCACCATACTCATTTTGGGGTGATTTGATGCCTTCTTCCATTCTCTTAGGTTTATCTATGGATGATTATTATTTTGGTTAAGTAAATCAATGTTTCATGGTATTAATTAGTAATAATAGTTTGGACATAAATTTTGGTTAAGTAAATCAATGTTTCATGATAGAAAATTTCTTCCCACACCCTAAAAAAATCTAATTACACCCAAATTTTACTTAAATTTTATCATAATACCAGAATTGTCCTTTTCTATTGTTTTTAAAACTTCTTCGTTCTATTTCTACACCTTTTCTTACATGGTTTTTTTTTCTCGCTCAAACCATATAATCTCAATCAAAGCTCGAAGATTGAATTTGAAGACCTTCAATTAAAATTTTATCCCATATATAGGTCAGTGCAAATTTATGCTTTTGCACTAATAAATCGCGTAAAATTATTCTGTGATGTATAATATGATATGCAAACTCAGTTTATATATGGTACGTAAACTCAATTTATTTACATATGGTACGCAAACTCAATTTACATGTAGTACGCAAACTCGGTTTACATATGATACGCAAATGCAGTTTACATATGGTACGCAAACTCAATTTGTGCCTGATTTAAGGATTGTTTGGTCATTTTTTGGTCTAACTAGGATTAGTTGGGGGTGTAGGAAGAAAAAATCTTCATGATATTAAACATTGCCCTTTTTTTTTTATAAATGATATCGGAATTATTTTTTTCGATACTTGACCTAGTAGTATTAGTAATTTGTTGCTTTTTGATATAATGGGAAATACTACCCCTCAAGTAATCTCTTTATAATTTCTCTTTTATTGAGCTTAGACCCTCATGATTATTAAAAAAAAAAAACATTGCCTTTTTTTTTATGTTTGGACATAAATTTCAAGCTTCAAATTTATAGTTTTTTTTTTCTCTTTGTTTGCTTTCAATCACAAATATGTAAATTTACACAAAATATATATCTTATCTCGTAAAAGAAAATCATAGATTTGAAGCTTAAAAAATCATATATAAACATGGATGAATGACAAAAAATGACCAAAATTGACATGAAAAATATAAAGGTCTAAATTCTTACCCGATATTAGGATTAAAGATGTAGTTTGTCAACATATTAAATAAAAAGGCAACAACTTTTTTATTTATATTGGACAAATATCTTTTCAAGTCTGTAAAAGGCAAGAATTTCAATATTTTGGTTAAGGTTATTTTATAAAATATGAAGTAATAAAATAGACATTGAAATATGTTCTAGTTTACCAAGGATTTTGGGTTCCGTTTTTAATTTGAGCATGCAACAACATATTATAATTTTTAGGGAGAATTTGTCATTCATTTAAATTTTACAAGACTTGAGAGAATATAATATTTGTAGTTACACATGGAGGATATGTACTTTATAACCTAAAAGAAAAATATAAAGTAATAAAATAGATATTAGTAAGTCCACAAATCCTAGTTTGAGTGATAGAAAATATGTCGAAATTATTAGGTCGAACATCACGATCAGGGTTAGAATTCCGATTCTTACTCTTTACATGTGTGAATTTCTAATAGTTTTTCATTTTTTGGTAAAAAAATGGTTCAAATTTTTCACTATTCACTACAAAAAAACTGGCAAATAGCGGCACATGAATTGCGGCGGTTTCCCTAAAACTGCCGGTTATACAAAAAAATAATATTAAATGCGGCGGTTTCCCTAAGTCAATGAACCGGCGGTTTATTTAGTGTTGTGGCGGTTCAATCTTTTTTTTTTGGCTTTATTTTCCTTCTCTTTTTTTTTTTTCAGAATAAGTGCCCGTTTGGCCCGGCTTATTTTCTACTTATTTTCTTCTCCTTAAAAATAGTAAAGAAGGAAAAAATTGTGTTTGACTCTACTTCTTTTTATTTTCTACTTCTTTACTTTATTTCTCTACTACTTTTAAAGAGAAATATGGCTAAATTCAATTCTATACTTCTCTATTTCGTTTAAGCTAAATAAAAAAGTGGAAAATAAGCCGGGTCAAACTGGGCCTAAAAAACCAAAACTTCTATTCTAACGCACATAAACCCCTTTTTTTTTTTATCGTTGTCTCAGATCCCTCTTACACCCGTTCCTCTCCTTCAACCTCTGAATTCTGCCGTTCACTCCTTCAATCTCTGCTTCCGCCGCAGTTCACTCTGCTTCAACCTCTGCAAATTCGATTTCGTGTTCTGCAATTTCTACTTAATCCTCTCGCGTTTAGAATTGTTAATGGTTCAATATGATCTTAGGATCTCTAACCTACTTCGTTTGATTTTCCATGTTGATTCAAAAATTGGTTTCAACTTGTTTCGTTTGGTCTTTTTTCATGGCTTGTGAAACTGATTGAAGTTTTGATTATGATTAATGACTTTTGTTATTGTTAAATTTTTTATTTATTATTTCCAATTAACTGATCTGAAGTATTTATTTGTTGATTTTTTATTCTATGTAATTTGTTGGTTTTTTATTTGCATGAATTGATTAAGATGAATAATATATTTGGCTCAAATAAAAGAAAATCATAACTGTTTGGTGTAATAATAAACAACTAGTAGCTAGCGTGTTCTTGTTTCCATTCCATGCTTAATGTGTGTTTTAATTAGTGGAGGAAAATCAGTTTGTTTTAATTTCAATCAGTTTGCTATTTGTTTTTGAGATTCAGATGTATAAAAGTATATAAGTATTACTACTACTTAATTTATAAAAGATGTATAAAACTTTTGTGGCTAATAATTTACAATTTTAGGAACTTTTATTTTTGTGGTTTTTGTGATTTGAATTTGTGTGTCTAATACACTTTTTTGTGCTTAATTTTGATTTGAAGAGTCTCAAAATCAGTGAGAGATCACATGAACTAAAGAAGAAGGATGAAATTATAGCAGATAAAAGAAAACTTTTCTGAGGTAAGTTGAGTAGCATTCAATCCTTGTAGAATGAGGTTGATTCTTCAGGTGAGATGACTTGTGATTAGATCTCGTTGGCAAAATGTTTTCAACTAGACCTTGGAGCATTATGAATCTCTTGGTTTAGTATAATTTACTCATTGCTTGGTTTCATATGTTATTTTCTCAAATCCTTCAAAATTCATTTTGTCTCTTAGAAAAAAGGATTATTAGATGTAAATGATTATTATTCTTTTATGCATAGTCTAAATTTTGTGTATGCAGGTGGACAAGCTTAAAACACAAAAAAGCGAGAAACTGAACAGGGAAACTCGGGTAGAAAATTTAGAGAAAAAGATTCACGATTTGAACTCAAAATTAGAGGATGTAAGTTGTACATTTGGCTAGATTGTTCAATTCTGTTTTGGAATAAATTTAAGTTTGCTCTTTTATTACTAATTCTTATTCTTGTTTTTGATATATGTACTATTCTAAAAGATAATTTTATATGTAATTGTTCTTTTTGGAGTCATGGAACTTAATTTACTCATTAAAAAATGAGAGGCTTATTAATAAGTAAACTTTGTTATGTTCAATGCTCATGATAGGAAGGGTGTGTTACTATCATATCATTTGAATTATGCAGGATTTCTATAATGAACATTGGAGAATAGGTTAATGCCTGTAATCTCTCTTTATCTTTTTCGGATTGATATTTATCATAATTGAAAATTGTTATCCTTAGTCCTTAATTGATCATCAATAATTTTTGTAATGAAATATTTAATTTGGATGTTGAATCTGCTTTTGTTTGAGGGGTGGGGTGGGAAACATGTAATGACTTTTGATAATGAGATACTTGTTTCCTCTTTCAGAGGTGGGAAATACTCCAAGGAAGATGCAAAAGCTGTCATGACACAAATACTAAACGTCGTTGCATTTTGCCACCTACAAGGTGTTGTTTGTCGTGATCTTTAACCTGAGGTAAAGTATATTTGTAATTTCGTCATCCTTTAAATTGTATTTGATCACCTATTTAACTATGGTATGTTTTGTTTGCTTCATGGGTCTTGTCGTGTAATTATAATTTTTTTTATCAAGTATTAACTTCAGAAAATGGGTAATTTCTTGATCAGAACTTCTTGTTTTCAACCAAAGATGAAGGCGATAGTCTTTGGTTTGTCCTATTTTGTTAAATTAGGTATGTTTTGAGTCTTTTTTTATATGCTTCATGTCATGTTATGGTATCTTGGGTATGGGTTAAGTTCTTACTTTATTGCGTTTCACTGATGAACAACTTAATGATATCGTTGGTAGCGCATTCTATGTGGCTCCCGAGGTTCTGCATAGAGCTTAAAATACAGAGGTTGACGTATGGAGTATTGGCGTGATTGCTTATATTATATTGGCACGGATTGAATCTAGGATCTTTTGTTCCGTATTGAAAGCTGATCCAACTTTTGATGAATCTCTTTGGCCTTCTTTGTCAGATGAGGCAAAAGATTTTGTTAAGCGACTACTAAATAAGGATCCAAGGAAGAGAGTGATTGCAGCGCAGGCATTAGGTGCGTTTCTCATCGATAGATGGTTGATCTTGGTATATTCTTATATTTTGTAATGTTCCTAACTGGTGTATACTGTAGGTCATCCGTGGATTAAAAGTTATAAGATTGTAATATCACCGCTGAATATTCTAGTGTTCAGGCTCATGAAGGCATAGATCAAGCTCATGAAGGCATACATGCGTTACTCTTCTCTGCGAAAAGAAGCTTTAAAGGTCGTGTATATTTATTTGGAGATCTTTTCGCAATTCTTTATATGGAATGGAAACGAGTCTTTTTTTAACAATATATTTGTTGGTGTCTTCTGATTTTGCTACTATATTTGTAGTTCTGATTGGTTTCATTCTCTCTACCATCATTAGGTGTACTACTTATTAAGAGTTTAATTCACATAATGTTATAACCAGGTTGAGTTCGTTGTTGCATGATTAATTTGAGTTGCTAACCTTTTCTTTAGTGTCTCAACTAGATAGACCCAAATGTGTTTTATATGGTAAAAATATCTATATATACATCGGCATTGTTGCTACTTGTTAGTGCTTTTATCGTACGGATCATATTGCTTTTATGTTTTTCAATAACTGACTAGAATTTTATATTCATTGGCATCGGGACAGGCTCTGTCTAACACGTTAGCTACTGACAAGTTGAAGGAGCAATTTTCGCTTTTGGAACCAAACAAAGACGACACCATTAGCTTGGAAAATATCAAAGCGGTTAGTTTCTTCCTAACTCTTTATATACTGTAGTAAGCAAATGATGTTATAGTTCTCATAAAATTGAGCTTGCAAGGCCTTGATGAAGAATGCAACATATGCTATAAAGGAGTCATGCATTCCTGATCTTCTGGCATCAGTAAGTTTGATGATTCAACTATACAAGTTAGAACACTTCTATATATGTTTACCCAAATGATATTTGTTTTTGCAAATATTGAATATTGATACATATGATTTTGTGGCAGCTTAATGCCTTGCAATATAGAAAGATGGATTTTGATGAGTTATGTGCAGCTGCACTCAGTGTTCATCAACTTGAAGCACTTGATCGGTGGGACCAACATTCACTTGAAAAGGATGGAAACAGAGCTATAATGATTGAACTAGCTTCAGTATTCTAATAGACCTCTTAATGTATTGTTTATTTATGTTTTTATGTTATTGAATCATTTTATACAAAATGTGAAATTCATATTTAATTAATATATATTACTTCATGTTTGAAATTAACAATTTAATTTAGTTGTTTTAAAAATGTATTAATCAGTTGTCGTGAGTGAAAAACTATTTTTTTTTCAAACAAATTATAGGTATAGCGGCGGTTCCAAACTGCCACAAACCATATTTTTTTTATTTACAAATAAATTATACTTCGCGGCGGTTTCAAAACGCCGCTAAATGAACAGCGGCAGTTTTTCTGGCGGTTCAGAAAACCGCCGCTACATTAGCTTCCGCCAGATGATATAGCGGCACTACATAAACCGCCAGAAAAGTGTGTAGCGGCGGTTTAAAACCGCCGGTATCCTATAAAAATAACCGCCGCAATATGACAGTTTTCTTGTAGTGATTTAAACTAATTAATTGGTTGTGTGTGTCATCATTTCTAAGCTTTTTGCAAAAAAATATTGATATGTGAACATCTCAAAAAAGACATTAAGTAAAAGGCAACAATTTGTTTTTCTTTTATTAGTAAGAAAATAAATAAGGAAAAACGAAATAAACTAAGGTCTAAGTCTTATGAGACCTATAGTATCAGCTAACAACATAGTGAATAAAGCAGAAGAATAAGAATCCGAAACTATTAATCCTTGTTGATTCAATATGTTTGTATTGGCCCAATTTTGTTTTTCAAATAAAAATTCTGTATAATAACATAACATGTTGAATACAATCAACAACATCAATAAAAATTACTATTAACTTAATTACAATTTCCAATATATTCTAAATTTGTGCAAGATGCCTGCAACAACTCCCCAAAAAGTGATTTCTGCAAAGATGACATATAACAAAGTTCCCAACCTCTCTGAGTGCCAAACATTGATGAACACATGATTTTGTATCCAATTCACCTGGTTGATAATTTTATCATATGCCACAAAAATTGTAAGCTCATTAGTCTTAATTAACTACTTGAATTTGAAAAGGGCAAATTGTAATTTAAAACATTATGAATAATAAAGTATGTATATATGATACAAATTAATCAAAAGAGTAAACTTCTTACTAGTGAATTATTTGGATCTTTATAATACCATCCATTTATAAATGCTGCAAAAATGCCTTGAGCTGCCATCACAAACACTAGCATTGCATTCATTCCAATCCATTCCAGAAACAAAAACGGAGTACGAAGCCTCCAAACATCAATCTGTAAAAATATTTGACTTTAATTATAACTACTTCAAAAGTCACATATGATTGATTGTGATTTGCGGAAAATATAAGACTGATTTGCGTATATGATTACCAAAATGTAGAACACAGAGAAGACAATTCCAGCTGCTCCGGATGTGAAACAAACATAGCTAATGCTGTAGAGTTGCTTGTTAATTGGGATAGCTGCTTTTTTTCCATCGATATTTTAAAGCATTAATATGTTGCTTTAATGGTATACTACATATCTTGGATTAGTATTGATTTAATTAAACGCTTACAGCATAAACGCCTATCATATAAAAGTTTATGTATAAGTAATTTCTTTACAAAAAATAAAATCAAACTGTTTTCATATAAATATTAAGTTATTCATAAGCTCTTATAGAAATATGTTACAAGTTATTTTCATAAATTCTTCCAAACAGTGTCACAAGTGTTATATTATACGAATAGGTTCATAAATACCTATATCAGTGCACAAACTAAAATAAGTCGATCCAAACAGGTTCAAAGATATTAATCGGATAAGTTTAACTAGCTCACCGTTTGTAAAATGAAGGATTATGCCAATGATCAATAACACAAACCCCATTGAGAGCCATTGCTTTAGCCTCTCATAATGACCCTGTAAAAATGTGTCAAGTATTTTTGCTAAGTTGCATTTGTGTAGATTTTCATTATGTGCATATAACAATGACATAAGATAAAATTTGTAACCTTAAAGTGAATCAAGACATGTCCATAGTGTATGCCAATGGTACCAGAGAGGATAGCTGATATAGAACTAGTAAAAAGAAACAAAAGAACATTCAATTTTTTTTGTACAAATTAGTTTTTCATTAGAAAACTTCATAATATAGCTTGTAAATTTTCTATGTATCTTAAATCTCTCAACAAGAAGAAAAACCTCAATAAGCCCTCAGGTTCAAAGGGAGCATGACACCAAGCTGGAGCATCCTTACGAAGATGACCGTTAGCCGGAGAACTGAATGTGCAAATCTGTAAACAAATGTTTTAAAGATTAGATCGCAAATTGACTGAACCAACCACAATTGAACTACAGGTCTACTCAGTTCGATCTTGTTCAATAGGACTATGATACAACCAAAATTAAATCAACCAACACTTAGGTCCGGCGTTTAAAACAATATGTTATAAACTCACCTTCATACGGCTCCAAACAGGTTGCGAGTAAAGATGGTTAACCCCCCAAATTTTTCGATCCACATGCCCAACCGCATTACACGCAGGACCTAAGTGTCCTCGCATTCCGCATATAACCTTGTGAAAATAAATTTTAAAAAAACTTAATCTTTAGTTAAAATTAATTAATAATTTATAAGAAAATAAAACAAATGTACAATACAGTGAGAGATTAATTACTGTGTATCTCTTTAATTCAGAACTGTTATAATCAACAAAACTCCAATCTGGAACGTAGAGGGAAAATGTTGTGACCATGTAAATAACAAATGCAACAAAGCCCCCAAACCTATGTAACACATATAGATACCAAATTTTCAATTTATAATCTCTATTAATTATGATAAATATTATTCAATTTGATTTGAATTTTGGACATGATAATATGTATTAACTTTTCTCACCATTGCCATCTATAGCTAGTAAAAATGGATAGGTATCCAGGGCTCAAAGTAGTTGGTCTAAGCTTAGTGGTAAATGTCTCAATTAGAGCTACAATACAATATACAAGTGCTATCCTCTGCATAGACACAATACACAAAATCAGGGTAATATATTCAAGAATTGAGGTTATTAGAATTATGACATAATAATTTAATTAAGCTTGCATCTTTTAAATTAAATTACAACATACCTGAAGAATGCCACACCATCTGATGAATTGCATGTCAATTCCATATGAGAGATCATCAGGGGCATGAGAGTATCCACCTGCAGTTTGTCACATGATCAAATCTATATACACACACTACATAAAGAACTTTTAATTTTCATACTTTTAATTTTAGTTAGCATTTCTCATTTATATAAAAGTAGTAGTATTAGTTAAAGTTTATTTAATTAATATATATTTCATTAGAAATTTTTATATTCTTAATGTCCTTTACTCTAACCGATCAGGTTAGTCTTGAGTTGAAACTAATGATTTAAAAATCGGATTAAATTAGTTCGTTCAACTTGAAACTACTTGATTTACTCTTTGACTTGGTCTCGGTTGTATTTTAATTTGGTTGAACCAAATGAATCGCGGTTAAACCTTAGTTGGTCTTGGTTCAACCAAATTTTAATTATTTTTTGTAATTAAAACGAGTAATTTATTTGTCGGTTTAATTACAGTTTAACCAATTAAACTAACTATGATTCAAAGGTCTCACCAATTTAATATGTGATCTAATCTAATTTTTTAAAACATTGTTTTGGTTAGAGAGACAAAATATTTAGTTTACCTTGCAAAAGTATACCCCAAAAGAGAAGCTTCAATGTCCTCAGAATGATCTTCTTTACAGCAACCTTAACTTTGGGAATTCTCTGAAATGTTATTTATGAATTAAATAATTGTAAATAGACATGATGGAAACTTGAAATAGCTATAAAATGCATAACATAACAAAGGATATATAGCTTTGAAATTAATGAAGTTACATTACATACATGATACATATTACTACTAGTTTTTTGGGTTAAATATGTTTTGATTCTTATAAAGTTACAAAATTTTATTTTTAGTTCTTATAAAACAAAGTGGCATGTTTTGACAAGAACAAATTTATTTCATTTCTAATAAAATAGTGTTTGTAATACAGGTTGGACTGTAATAAAAATTGTTTAATACATATAGTTTATATATACTATATACCTTTAATGCAAGAGCTATAGCAACCCCAACAATGAAAAGGAAAAATGGCATAACAAAATCAGCTAATGTACATCCATTCCATGGAGAGTGATCAATTCGAGGATAAGCTTCACCACCATCATCCACCAATATCATCAACTGTACATTTACATAATTTACAAAATTAATTATTACATTTAAATTTTTATATAAACGCTAACGTTAGTTAATATTAACACCTTTTTTTTTTAGCTGAATTAAAACTCACACATTATCAAATTTTGTGTTAGAATTTAAATGAATGTGCCGAATTAAAACTCACACATTATAACTTAACAATATTGACATTGTTAATTGAATTAAGATTTACGGACAATTTTAACACTTAAATAATGGTGACAACTTGTGTATTCCCACAAGATTTGGGGGTATTAATATACCCCCAACTACTATAAAAAATTTTAAGCGATATAATTTTTTATAAAATACACCGTTGGATTGAAAGTTTATATCATATAGATCATTTGTGTAAAATTTTAGACAAATCTAAAATCATTTGATATGTTATTGAGACACATAAAGATTAACGGTGTTTAAGAAATCACAGAAACTGTTAATTTTGACGCGTCTCAATAACATATCAAATTATTTTAGATTTCTCTGAAATTTTACACAAATGATCTATATGATATAAACTTTTTATCCAACGGTGTATTTTATAAAAATTTATATCGGTTAAATTTTTTTAAAGTGATTGAGGGTAAATACCCCCAAATCTTATGGGGGTAGACAAGAAAATACCTTAAATAATTTCATAGCTAAGGTGTGTAGAAGTATCTTTATAGTTTAAATATAAGTAACTAACTAACCACTATGGTGAGGCCCCTAAATGCATCAAGAGTTGCAACCCTTGTTGTTTTGTGCTTCTTCACTTCTTGCTCCTTTGGTTGCTGATCAAGTGACTCTCCCTCAAGTGTGTCATTATGGGGTGAGTTGGTCCCTTCTTCCATTCTCTTGGCTTCGTCCATGGTTGATTAATATTTTTTGGTGAAATAAATATTAATCACTTTGGTGTTAATTAGTAATGTTAGCTAGGGGATATATATAGTAGTAATGTCAAGGAAAATAAGTCAAATTAATGAAGTGGAAGACTAATTTGTTATGTTATGTTTTTAATCAATAAATAAAATAGTGTATGGTAATCATATGTTCACAAGAGACAGATAAAGCGTCTTTGATTAGTTTGGTGACAAAGACAGAGAATTGGATCCAAATTAATTATTTGCATATACCATGTTTTGGACTTAAAGAAAAATAAAGAAAAAAAACACTGTTTTTGAATGTAAAAAGACATTTAAGATTATTTATTTAGAAAAAGAGATAAGTTTTTTTAACTTATTTTGGCCAATGTTTGATTATGCAGTTGCACTAATTAATTTTTTTTTTGACAAATGCAATGATTAATTTTGAATTAGTCTAATTTGTATATTTGTTTTTACTTTGCGAACTTTTTTTTATGGGTTTAGGCCCTCAATATATATTATTTAAAAAAATTGGTTGTTTTAAAGTGACTTCAATACAAAGGAATTACCGTACCAAAAAAAAAAAATACAAAGGAATTAAGATCTTCTTCATTTTTTACTTTCTCTATTTTTTCCATTATTAAAGTTTTGAGAATATTTGTGACATGACTTTATTTTTCTTATTATCATTATCACTTCAAGTAAAATAAATTTGGATAGTTAAATTATAAATAAAACAAGATAGTTATATTATTATTACTTCAAGTAAAATAAAATAAAACAAAATGACATGTTTATTTTTCTTTATTGAAATATGTCATGTTTATTTTTACACTGTTTATAAAAATAATATGATGAAAATTTGCCAAGTTTATTTTTACACCGCTTATAAAAATAATATAAATATGTAGACCAAAAATAATAATATAAATATTTATACCAAAAATATATATAAAAATATAAAATTAAGTAGAAATTTTAATTTTTTTACACAGTAAAATTCTGATTTAAGAGGTTGGTTCGGTTCAGATTTAATCGCTCAATGCAGCCAATATTTTACTTCCTCTTTGAAAAAACCCTATTTTATTATCAAAAAAAAAATTCCCTATTTTTGTCTTCAGCATTGTCTAAAACTTTGTGACGATTTCTTTTTGATAACTGTTTTTTAGTGTAGACTGTAGACTCATTTTACAATTTTCTCACGATTTAATTCAATCGCAGGCAAAAAATAAAATTCAAATTAGTCCCTAATTCATTATAATAATTTTTACAATAATAGAACTAACCACTAATTTGTCTCTATTATAGAAGTATCAAAGACTAGTTTGAGTTTATTTTTGTCGATAATTGAATTGAGTCGTCATAAAACAATAGATACAACAGATATTGAAGACTCTTTCATCCAAGTTGGACTCCATATTATCTAAATGGGCCATGGCATGAGTAGCCCAATTCTCTTTTCCCATGACTTAAGAAAAACTACAATTCCTAAATCTAATCTAATTTTATTACAATTGATCCCTCAAATTAAGGTTCCCAACCTTAGCCTAGTGGTAAGGTACACTAAATAAGTTTATGGAACATGAAATTGATCCTCAGTTTGTGTAAAATAAAATATTTGTCTTTTTTAAAAAAGTTATTCTTAAAATTTCGGTTTTTGAATTGTCTTCTAAGAGCATTTTTATTGGTGAACCACATTAATGGTATTTTGTGAGTCTCATTAAAGTTACATCATCTTGAAATAACTCGTTTTTTATTCCAACAGTCCAACTCTCAATAACTCATATTGAGTCCCATAGGGGGCGCGTGAGATATGGGTTGTGGAGTGGAGGGGCGCGATAAATAAGGTGGGGGTGTGGGAGTAAAATAGTGGGAGGAGGCTTGCTAACTTCCTCCCACATGATTTTAGGTGGGAGGATGTTAGCAGCCCCCATATATATACTCCCTCCGTCCCTTTTTATAAAACCTCTTTGACCACTGCGCATACGCCAATGCATAATTTTGATCACTAATATCTTTAATTATGTAATAGTAAAAATTATAAAAATTTGATATTTTGAAAGTACTCATCAAAACAAATCAAACAATATCTTATATGCTAATATTTACATCTATCTATTTTTATAAAAAAAATACGGTCAAAACATGATAAATGAATAGTGTAATTTTGTCAAACGGGGTCTTATAAAAAGGGATGGAGGGAGTATATGTGAAAGATAATTATATTTGAATGAAAGACAAGCGGACAACAACCAATTATCTTTTTGAATGGCAAAACCAATTCTCTTAAAAAAATACATCTTGAGACCTAGGAGACACCACATTGCTATGCATGATTTTTTGAACTCTTTTCAAAATATTTACAGCCTCTGGTGCTACAAAACCAAAAATGTCAAATGCAAAATGTATGAACGCATGTTGATTTTTAGAACACGTTCTCTCATGTTTGATCACTTTACTTGAAGCAGCTTTGAGGGCAACATGTCCTACGATAAAATTCCTATTCGTCAATCCCACAAGTGGATAAACTTCAATCAAGTCGACATATGCATGTTTCCCTTCTACCCATTCGTACACCAGAACATCAGTTGGCCTCAATGTAGATCTCCCCTCCAACGGGTAAGTCAAGAAGTTGACAGATCCTCTTTCTTCATAGATACTCATGCACGCTTAAAAAATCAAATAGAACATCCCGAACAAGGTTGTGTCTGTATTTGAAGACTGGAAGCTCTCGACAGTGAATTGCATGCTCCCTAAATCTATCCAGGACGCCTTACGACAAACATGACACACTTCATCAAAAGGATATAAGAGAATTATCAAGCGATATTTGAGGATACTGCGATATTCAATTAGGGACATACGTTGGTCTAATCCATCGATGTGGATAGCTAAAAGAAAATTCTGAGCATGATCAGCCTGTGAACATCCAAAAATCACTTTTGGTCTAGTTGTAAATTGAAATCTTATTAAATACTTCGATTTTAATTTAAGAAGTTATTCATTTTTTGTAATTGAATTAATGAAAAGTAAACAATTAATCTAACTGGATGAACCTACATCATCATATCATATGTCACGTCATTTAAAATATGTTTAATCATCATTTTTATGTATAAAAAATTAATAGAGGGACTAAAATTATATGATTTTAAAATAGAAAATTAATTCCGTGAATGAATTATAATAGAGGGACAAAACCTATTTTTTGTCAGACAGTCTAATGGATAGAATTTTACCTCTAAAATAAATAAAAAATAGATATATCAAAATCATTAACGGAAATTATTTAAAAAAAATTATTTAAAAAAAATTTGCAATCAAAATCATTAATTAAAAATCCAATGATTAATATTAGAAATTGTATGTAACTATGTATATGTATGTATTTATTTTACAGCAGCAAATCTTTGTCCTATAAATTTTGGTTGAAAGATACTCCCTACAATATGGGTAAGTGATATCATATATATACGACATTTATATGTCATGTGGATATTCATTACTTATTTATCTCTCTTGACTTATAAGCCACGTACCCCTCGTACCAACTCCATTACACTTTGTGGTTTTCAATCATCCATTTTCTCATTATCCGATTCAAAATCATACACTACTAGTCTTTTTTGTTACATCGGAAATTTAAATTACTCCCGCCAGGAATCGAACCCTGAACATCCGCTACCCAACTCATATGTCCCCCAACTCTTATCACTTAAGTTATCCTACGGGGACATACACTACTAGTCTAGTACACATCAGTGTCAGTTGATTATTTAAATTCTGGCGGAATCAAGAAAAAAAATCGGGTGAGCGACTGAATTATTTATTTTTACTCGTCGTAATTTTATATTGTTAAACTCATCAATTATCATATCTAAGATGAATTTTTGAGTAATCTAATCTTAATATAAACAATCATAGAGCAATATTATCTTCAATATAAACAATCATATGCATCTTTCATCTTGTTAATTTCATAACCTTGCTTTTATAATTTTATCGCTGAAAAGGCACGTTCAGTGATTGTTGTGGACATGGGAAGAGTCAAAATAAGTCGTAGCACTCGATCAATCCATGGATACAAATTTGATTTAGTTGTCTTTATTAATTTTTGACATAATTTACCAATAGTAGACAAATTCTAAAAGATTATTTTTATATTATTATTACTACTACTACTTTTATACTTGACATAGTTAAAAAATTATTTTTAGCAAAATACTCAATATATAATAATATGCATATATAGTCTCTTAAAAAATAATAACACATATATAACACATATAATACTATCAGTATAAAAAAAATTAAAATAAGTGGAGGGGCAGCTCACTCTAGTCCCCCATGTACCGCCACTTAGAGTAAGGATCTTGGTCCGCTTAAACATGTGGTTAGAGATTCGATTACTAACTTATGTGTATGCAGAATATTTGGTTGGGAGGGGAGAACCCACCTTATGTACTCCACAGGTTCTCCGATAAAGATTAGTCATCACTAACAGCAGTGAAACTTCATACTAATATCATGATAATCCAAAAAAGTTTATTTAAATTGTCAAAAAAAAAATAGACCTATAAAGTTTGTTCCAAACAAAAGAGATCATTTACTATATATAGGGTGATAATAGACTAGATTGGTCTACTGAGACTTACGACCTAACCTATATAGACTTAGGTAAGGTCGGACCATTTTTAAAAATATTTTTATAAACCTATTTATAAAAGTAGTAGTAGTAATAATGATATAAAATAAATAAAAACTACTACTACTATTATACTGCTAAACTCATCAATTATTATATTTGAGATGAATATTAGAGTAATCTCATCTTTAATATAAACAATCATGCAACAATATTATCATCAATATAAACAATCATCTTTCATCTTGTTACGTAACCTTACTGTTATAATTTTCATCACTGAAAAGACACGTTCAGTGATTGTTGTGGACATGGGAAGAGTTAAAATAAGTCGTAGCACTCAATCAATCCATGGATACAAATATGATTTAGTTGTCTATATTAATTTTTGACATAATTTATTAATAGTAGACAAAATTTGAAAGACTATTTTTATTTTCTTTCTTTGGGTATGGAGCATCTTTAAATCTCTGGACCAGCTATCACATCCTTTGAGGTGCCTCCAATCTAACGAGGGGATTAATCACTGCGTTCGACAGTGGATACCCCGATCTCGGCCAAAAAAAAAAGAAAGACTAGAAATTCACCCTTTAAAGGTGAATAAGTGGGCATACCGGGTTCGAGCTCTGGTCCCTGCACAAATGTACTATGTCTTTTACCAATTGAGCTAGGCTCACGAGAACATTTATTTTATATTACTACTACTACTACTACTACTACATGTTATAACAAAAACTTTTTAAGTTTATTAGACCAACTTATTTAAATAAATATTAACTTTTATCATTACCGGGGTCTACGAATTTTATAATGAATTGTTTTTTTTGCATATATAAATGTGTTATTATAAACTAAAATTGAAATATAATGTATATGTAGTCAAATTCTCTTAAGTATGAATGTGAAATATCAAAAGAGAATTTAATCTCATTAATAAATTAATTGATTTGTCTAAATATAAATATAATTTCTTATTTCTTATTTATGTTCAAATGAAATAAACTTTTAAACAACTTAGTGCCCGTTTGGCCGGGCTTATTTTCTACTTTTTTTCTTCTCCTTAAAAATAGTAAAGTAGGAAAAAAATGTGTTTGATTCTACTTTTTTTTATTTTTTAATTCTTTAGTTTATTTCTCTAATACTTTTAAAGAGAAATATGTCTAAATTCAATTTTATACTTCTCTATTTCGTTTAAGCTAAATAGAAAAGTAGAAAATAAGCCGGGCCAAACGGGCACTTAATATCTCAAATCAGACTTTTTAAAGGTCATGCCTCAAACTTAAAAATCAACATAATAGACTACATGTGAGACTTAGACTTTTAATTTTTTTTAAAATTTTTTAATAGACCAGACTCAGACTTAATAAAACCTAACCCAACTTAACCTATTCGGGCCCCCAACTATTTGTATAATTTTTTTTTTTCTTATGTTTGTCTGTCCGGGTCTCTTGAACAAATACTATCCAAATTGCAATGATATTGTCTAAATTGAATGTTTTAGATCTATCTATCTATATATTATTTATTTATTTAAATTATTATACTTTTTGAAGAATCAAATTATCATATTTAGTTTAAATTTGATTTTGTTAATTGAGTTTAAACAACTGTACTTTTAAGGTTTATTCAAGAATTATATTTACTTGATTCAAATTTAAAATAGGAATTTAATTTTAATTAAAAGCGAATTTTTTGATACCAAACATATAATGTTTTTTTTTGGTACATCGAAAAAATAAGTGTTCCCGTCAGGATTTGAATCCTAGATCTGCCTCTATCCAACTCATTTGTCTCTTAATTCTTATCACTTGAGTTATTCTACGAGAACTCCCAACATACAATGTAGGATATGGTACCTTATAAAAAATAATTTAAAATATAAATCTTTAAACCATAAATTAATATAAAAATATAATAGAACAAAATAATTTGATTCAAAAAAATAAATTAGAATTAGAACAAAATTCTAATTTGATTCCAATTTACAATTAAGACTACGGCTTTGTTTGGATGACAAAAGAAAGTGAAAGGAAAGAATGTAAGAGGAAAGAATGTTGAAGGAAAGAATGTTAGTAGAAAATGAGTGAAAAGTAAGATGATAATTTAATTGTTTGGTATGAATGAAAGTGAGAAGAAAGTGAAAGGAAAGAAAGATATATATTTATGAAATGACATAAATGTCCTTTATATAAAAATTGAATATATATTTATTTAAAGTGATAAAAAAAAAATGGCCATTTAATTTTTTTTGGAACAATATGTGACACACTCTATCTTAGGCGTGGGACCCATGTCTATAGTGTTAATGGAAGAAACGTAAAAAACAACAAGTGATCATACCCGTGCATACGCACGGGTTCGACGTCGAGAGTTGGGTCGTGGGGGTCGTGAGTGTGTCGAGAGTGGGAAATTGCATCAAGTTTTAATAGATAATTTTATTGTTATTTAAATTATTTATTATTTCCAATGTTTTAAATTGTTAATAATTATGTATTTTTTTTACAGTCAACAAAATTTATTATGTTAGTGTCCCAACATTAAGTTAATTTTTTTTTATTGTGCATTGTTTTAAAAATTATTTTATCAGATTTATTATATGAAGTAAGTATATGAATTAAACAATTATTGGGCTTAGAGAAACAATGTTATTCTATTGGACCCAATGTTATTCATATCTTATTCACAAACCAAACCCATAATTATTAGGTCAACTATAAAAGGAAAAGGGCGATGCTTGTCATGGTAAACCCTAGTTGCTGCCTCCATTTTCATCAAACTGATCAGAGATGAGTCTTCCTCCAAACAATAGGTAACCGGACTTTGTTGTTGATTATTTTGTTGTTCTTACTACTTATATTTGGAGAAGTTTATGAGATGTCACGACATGCATATGAATCATATTTGTTGCCTTCTATTGTTCCAATCTTAATTTATATAATTTAATTTCTGCATCTAAATATGATTTCTGCATATCATAACTGCAATTGTTGTTAATATCGAGTGATGATAATCTTACAATTTCAATTAATTGTAAATTCAGTGCTGGTGATGTTGTGGCCGCTGGTGTGATGTTACAACCAGTTGGATTGCAAAATGGGGCTGAAAATGGAAATCGAGCACCTGGTGAAGCTGCAATTCCAGAAATGACTTACTGGAAATTCAAACTTACAGAAGCTGATATCTTGGGAGAAAAGGTTCTGGTAAGTTTCATTATCATTAATATTGTTTATATACCTGCCTCAGTGCTTAATGCAATTCTTGAATGTAGTACTAATTACTTTAAAACATTGTTGTAGCATATCCCAAAAAAACTTGGAAACCTTTGTTTGTTGAAGAACCAAAATTTCATAACCATTGTTGATGAAGAAACTCAGAAGGCATATGTTTGTCCAATCAAGAATTGCAGTGAGTGTGGTTATTCAAACTACATTGATGAGGGATGGTTTGATTATGTTAAAGATAAGAAATTGAAGGTAGATGATACCATGTTTTTCTCAGTTCAGGGCTTGTTTGTGTTTGTCCATCCTACGATGTGGTATTGAAATCTACTCTAAAAATAGGCAGTTTATGGACTTATGTCTTAATATGTATTTCCAAGTATTAGTAGTTAAGTCATCATTATGTAATATTTCAAGTACTTAAGTTTATTAGTTAACCAATGTAGGGATGTTATTGTTTATAAAGTGATATGTTTATTTTATTGTGTTAGACTAAATGTTGCTTTTGTATTGTACTATTCTAATATATGTTTGTGTTATGAGTACTTAAATCTCTTAAAGTATATGCTATAGTTACACATAATGAATTTCTTCCACACAAACTTGAAACATTAACTTGAGAATCTTAAAATGCAATGAAAACATTCAACACAATATCAATAAAAACAGCACAACATGAGGAACATGGTCCTCTTTAATGAAATTACACAACATGAAAACAACAAAAACCCCAAATTTGAAACATGCTTAGTCACAATGTCTTTGGCTTTTGATTGAACTTCATAAGCCTTCACATAAGAACAGGAATGACATGGGCTCTTGATTGGATCAAATTGATAAAACTTGAAGCGAATAATAGTTCCAGGCTGGAACTGGTTGCTAATACAGAAATAATCCCAATCATCTCCAATTGTTGTTTGATCTGGATTGGTTGTGCTAACAACGTTAAAAAGCACATTCCTTCCATGATCTGTACAAAGAATTATATAACCATATTGATGAATCCTTAGATAATTTGCAAGATCACTTGGTGCTACCTGTCATATTAAAAAAAGTGTATTAATAGATGAAATTATTTTGAGTAATTTCAGAAATTCAGCTAGAAGATGAACTTAACCAAATTGAGGTTGGTGTTGTCATCTGTAAGCAAAAGGTCAAAGCAAGTTTTGTATTGGGGTATTAAGCTTCGACTGTGAAAACCTGGTATTTCTGTAGGCACTGATACATCTTTGAATGAGCTTACTTTAAAAATTGATTTACCAAACCAATCAAACTCAATTTCAACATTATCAGGAATGCCATAAGAAGCTTTGAATGCAGGTGTAATATTCATTAGGAGTGGACAGTCAATTACTCTATTGAATTTCAAGATATGAATTGAACCATCTTGTTTGATAACAAACCATTTTTTTGCCAACTTTCTAAAATAAGTAACCACAAAGTTTGGAGATACTTCTGCATAACCCTGTTTAAAAAATAGAAGTCAAGTTAACACATATAACTGATAAGATTATAAAAGAAAAGTGTGTATACTAATCACTAAACTTGTAATAAGCTTAGTCTTGATTATTTTTTTGTCGTTATGAGACAACTTCAGCCCATATTTGTTTATTGTATAGATTCACATAAAAGAAATTACCTGAAAGCTTAGTTGTGCAACATTGAAAACTTCAAGAGGTTGTGTAGCTAGTAATGTTGACATGGCCATGAGAGAACTCAAAGTGTTGTGTTAAACTTATAGAAGGTAGGAGATAAGTTAATTTCATCTTGTCTATTGTAGTAACCTATATATAGAAAACGTTTTTCTGACCACTAAATTTTCTATTTGTCAATATACTTTTTTTAAAGTTTATTTAATTGGAAATAACCTTAATTTATTGCAAAAAACTCTCGTCTTTTTATATATTTCAGTTATAGAGAGGTTAAAATAAAGTTGAGTTTAATTATTGATTGATTCCTTATCACTACTTATGGACAAATATGATTTGATGAATCCATGTTTCACTATGTTTGCTCAGTGATTTATCAAAAGGAGCAATGCAAAATTTGGGGTTTTTATAAAGGACAAATGTGAATAGATATGTCTCAGATTTTGCCAATACATGCCAAACTCAAATCACATAAGTGAATCTTTCTGTAGGCACTATTTTGAAGGTAAATGAATATAACACATGATTTGTGACAGTACTTTAATGTGTTGAAAGTGGCAAGTTTTTTGTTCTTTAGTTGTCTAACTGTTCATGTTTTCTTACAGGTTATGATAAAGACATGTTATTAATCAGTGACTTTGCAGGTCTGGTTCACTGCATGCTAGACTCATCATGTCACAAAACTCAGCATGCGATGAGGTGAATTTTGGCATGAACTGCTCCTTTTTCAATAAAAGTTACACAACTCCAAATTGAGATAATTACTCGGTAAGTGAAAAGTTTAAACCACTAATAACAAATCTCATTCATATGATTGTTCTCTTTAGACCAAATAATAGATGTGCAGAAGAAACATTGATAATTACACAATAATTATAAAGAAGACAAGGTATTAAGGAACTTGCTTATAATTAAACTTTCCATTTCAAAGATATTTCTTTCTTTAAGTGTTTCTCAAAACTTAAAGATATTTGGAATTTTTGTTACATGACATACATTATAGCCAAAGTCCTCGAATTCACACTTCAATCGATCTCCTATTTTGATTTCATTGTCATAACAATAATTCTTCCATCCACGAACAATTTTGCAGTTCAAAGATTCATTTGCTGGAACTTGTAAAAACACTTTGCTGGTAGTAACCTTTGGACCAAATAGAATAAGGTTGCGAAATTCTAAAGCTCTGACGTAGTTATTAAATGCCCTTGGAAGAGTCTAATAAACAAAACCAGAAGGATAAATTAAAACAGTGAAACATCATTTAACCTGATTATACTATAAGTGATAATTACTTACAATGTTTGTTTTGTTTGCACCATTGATCTCATTAATGGTGAATTCAAATACATGTCTACAGAATATAGGATTGCCACTTGCTCCTGTTGTGGGATTAACATAATGAACATTATGTGTTAAGATTTCCACATCAGGTTCACTTCCTTCATCTTCTTCCATAGGTGCTGCACCATCAACAACTTCTCCTTCAGAGTCATCATGAGTTATCTCCTCATACACATTTGTTGATACAAATTTGTTATAATCAGAGTCCATTGATTCCTCACTACAATTGGGCAATGAAAATCCAGATATAAAAATAATTTAGTAAAAAGTTTGAAACACCTTCTATGATTTTGATGAAATTGAGTTTGCTATTTACGATAACTATAAAATTTGCACAAAAAGTCCAATATATCTAAGATTAAAAGTATATAACTTGTTGAAAATTACAGAAATATTGATGAAAGAAGTGTTAGGGACAAACCTGGAAGCATCAGGATTCATTTCTCGTGGAAAGAAGTAGGATTTGAGAAAACTAAAACGTTAGCTCTTTGACTTTGTGAAATTTTATATATTGTCATTAATGGGCTGAAATGAATAAGTATAGTCCAACTATCCAACTATAGTTTAAGGTCCAGTTATCTTATGATGATAACTTTTCTTTAATTATGAGTTTAATTTAGATATAGAATTGTACAGGATATGTTTTTTTATTATTTATAATTTATTATATAAGAAAATGTAACAACAAAAATATCTCATGAAATACAATCAGATTTTGACATTAAAATACCAAGCAGAATATCATAAATTAAGATAAAATCCAAACAAATATTACATAGAACCATAAGAAATAAAAATTACATTATTTTAACTAAAAAACACACGAATTAGTCCCTTCCTTGGCAATAGCAACTTTAATTTAAAGTCACAATGGCAATATTATTATCATCTAGTAGAGTGAACTTAAAATACAAAATATTGCCAGGTTGAATCTGATTGAGTGCACAAAATGTCTCCCATCCATCTCTAAACTCAACGATAGTATTGTGAATATTACTTATCCACACTTTGCACTGTTATCACATTTGCGGGGCCACACAACTTAATTTCTTGAAAATTTCTAGACCGAACAAAGTTTGCAAACGCTCTTGGGAGATTCTGAACAAAGAAAATAAAATGATTATGCATTTAATAATCTTTAATTATAAATTTATAAATTGAATAAATAAAGGATAATTTAACCTTTCTTTGTCTATTACGCTCATCATTAGTAATGTGGAGTTGAAAGCGTGGGTTCCTAATAGGTGCAGTACTCAAGGCATGATACGAAGGAATGTGTTGTGGTTCAATATGACCATAAAACACGTTGATCTGGAACATACTTTCCCCCAAGTATGAAAATGCAATTTTCACGTTACCAACTAAACCATAAAGATTCCTTAATTCACTCCAACCAGTAGTCATTAGAGGAATCATTAATGACTGGTTGAAATCAACCTGGCGATAATTTCCATCCCCATCATATAAGTGCCACTTTGGTCCTAGTTCATCGTAAAACTCAGCTACAAAAAATGGATCAACTTCTCCAACATCCTTGATTGAAAGCCATAACAATTTGGTTAGATATGTTTGAAAAAATATATGCATAAATTTAAGATCATAATCATAATTAAAATTGTGTATTGACTATATCATCTACATGAACAGTCATAAAAGTTCCTAAAATTTGTCTCCTGAAAAATGAGCGAAAAGCAGCCATTTTTTGTTTAAAATCCTAATGTAGACTAAAGAAAAGTAATTGATAGTATACTTGATTGATTATGAAATGAATTTGGCATGTCTATATATAGAGAATTTAATGATTTATTTAATCAAGTGATACTTATACCAATAAGGTAATAATATTTTACCTTTGTACATTATGTGTATTTAAATTAATTGCCTTTTGTCCATACATGTATAACGTACACATGTTGCACGTCTTATTTTTGGCTTAATTGGTTGTTGTTTACATTTTGTTTGATAGCGACTTAGCATCTCAATTGTACATGCAAATAGTCTTGTTTTTAATCTATTTTATGCCTTATCAACGAAATAACCAATACTTGCTTCAAATATCAATGTTCATTCACATGTGCATTTACAAACTACAATAGTAGTCATACTGCAACCCATATGAATATGCAGTATATGTCTGGCATGCAAAGCAAGATTCCAAAAGAAGAAACGCAGCATAGGACTGTCATGGGCCATTGTTGTTCTTAAAGAAAGGACACAAAAAAACAGGTTTGCATTGCTTTGTATGCTTAACATAAATTTGCAAAATATCATTAAATGAACATGGTTTCCAGCAAATTGGTCAAAAAATAACATTGATAGCCTTCAAACTTGTTGCTTCCTATGTGGTTCAACTGGTTGTTTGATCTTCAATCTACACCTACATATGAAAACAAATAATATATGAAAATTGTGTAGTCAACTGATTCCTTATGGATTAACAATCAATTTTCATATAAATTACCTGTTAAAGATTTTCAAAAACTTCTTTGTACACCAAATTAGTAGTAGAAGTTGGATATTTCTTATCTTTGTATTGTTCTTCATTGTATAACAAAATCTTCAACCCTTCCTTTCTTGTAACCCTTGAAATTGCCACATACAATTGTCCATGACTGAATACTTCTTTTGGCAAATATAAACCAACATTATCCAAAGATTGACCTTGAGATTTATTAATTGTCATTGCATACGACACAATAATTGGAAATTGTATTCTACATAATTTAAAAGGCCAAGGAGATTCAGATGACGACATATTCATTCTTGGAATATACATCAAGTTTCCAATATTTTTTCCTGAAATAATTTTAGCTTCAATAACATAATTTGCCATTTTTGTGACTATCATTCTAGTTCCATTACATAACCCTTCAAACTAATCAAGATTCCTCATAAGCATTATCGGTGTCCCAACTTTCAAAGTTATTTTGTGGTTTGGCAATCCTGAAGTTCTAAGTGAGTTTAGAAATTCAGGTGTCAAACTATCATATATCTCACAATCATTGACCTCAGAACGATCAATTGAATCACAACTATAATATTCCTTTGCTTCACCTATATCAAAACAGATACTTCAGCTGAGTTTACAATTGAGAGAAGATACAAAATAAAGTGACTAAATGTGAGGTTTATCAACATTCCTGGAATTAAGCTCAACACATATGCATTTATCTGCTCAACAACTTCGATTGTAGAAGCCAATATTGCCCTTAACTGTAAAAATGTAGGTGATTTGTATTGAGATACCAAATCCGGATATGTGCTTTTAACAATGGCATGAATGGGGTCATCATAATCCAGTATGAGCAGTTCTCTTGGTATCTCTATCTCAGCACAACCATCATTCGGTTCATTAATTTTACCTTCTCCCACTTTCAAAATCCAATTACAGAATTTCTCAACTTCATCGGAAGAACCATCATTTTGCACACGCATATTTTTTGTCAAAGTTAGAACCTTGCAATGGTCCCAAATTTTTGATGCGTTGATTGTAGCATGAACAATATCTGAACGACTTCCTCTTGGAACAACAGGCAAAATTTGCCTAAAGTCTCCTCCAAATACTATAACCTTTCCACCAAAAACAGTATCAGAATTACTATACGAACTCATCACATCTCTCAATGTCTTGTCTAAAGCTTCAAAAGTATATCTATGGGCCATTGGTGCTTCATCCCATATTATCAATTTAGTATGCTTTAGCAATTCAGCAAGTTCATCATCAGGCTCAATATTACATGTTGAGTTATCCAAAGTAGGAACTGGAATTTTAAACTTCGAATGTGCTGTTCTCCCGCCAGGAAGCAAGAGTGATGCAATCCCACTTGATGCAACTGTTAAAACAATCTGAGACTTGAAACGTAGATAAGATGATAAGGTCTTCCACATAAAAGTTTTTCCTGTGCCTCCATAACCATGTAAGAGAAAAACACCTCCATCTTGTTTCTTGACTGCTTTAATTATTGTTTCATAAATCCCTTTCTGCTCATCTGAAACATTAGAAACAAAGGTTCAAATTCATAACTACTTTCAAACAAATTGTGCCTTTCATAAGTTCTGTGTTAAAATGTTTATTACCTGTAAGTTTTTGAAACTATTCATCAAATAATTCCCTTTGCTCAGTGACATTATAATTTCTCTCATCATATATCAACCTATTTCTCAACTCAGCAGTAACATAAGATTTGGGATAAGGTATTGATGGAAAATCTTTTAAGCTTCTTCTATTTGATTCTAGACATTTCTGTATTTCAATCAGAGTCAAATTCTCGATTTCTTCCTCACTGAGGATGAGAGTTGTAGTATGAATGATGGAAATTAGATATCTATATATAATCTACGCACAATCTTAATTAAATAATGTTGTTCTTAATTAAGGTACACATAGACAATTCTCATATTCAAGGGATAATATTATAACATGTAAATCATGAGGATGTATTTCATTAATCTATCTACTAATTAAACATGAATTTCAAATCTATAATTAAAAATGTAAACCAGATGATGGATCTGGACTGAATGTTAGTTCCTGATGGCTAGATTGTTAATATGAATGAGTTATATTCTATTGTGTAAATATAAATGATTATGCAAATACCTCTATTATTTGCTATACATCTTTGTCTATGTAAGATACCATCTGATAACCAATGCTTTGTTTTATCCCAAACATGACAGGGTCGATTCATTGTATTTGCTTGTAGTAACATGACAAATAGCTTTCTGAGATAGTGTCCTGAACCCCACTGATGAGCATCTTTTATAGTGTTAATGAATTCTTTACCATCACCAAGAAATCCCATTGCAAAGCAAACATCTCTATAACTGAAAAACTCTTGTTTGCCAATTTTCAAGATATCAGCGTAGCAAGTTGGTCCTTTCACAACAGTTAGCATCATTCTAAAATAATAAAGCTCACCAGTACTTGGAGGAACCCAGATCAGTCTACCAACTGTGTATCCTCTTTTCCTTGGTTTCCATTCTCTATTCTTTCGTACATAAACAAACTTTGATAAAAACTGTCCATTAAAGTTCTAGCCATTGCATATTTTTTATTTGCTTCAAACCATGCAGTAAACATAGATTCAGTTACACTTGGTTTCAAAAGAACATCATCTATCCTTTCATAATCATGTTAGTAAACAGAATGTTCGCCTTCCAAGTGATAATACATTCTTTCAACAGCGGGTTTTCTACCATGAATTGAAAAAGAAAAAATTCTCCAGCATGCCTCACAAGGAGATACATACCTACAATCAATATATTGTTTCACTTCATCAACTTCTTCTACATTTGAATTTGATCTATTTCTACTTTGAGATATTGAAGCTGTGATCCTATCATATCCTTTGTTGATGTACTTGAACAAATATTTGATTGATGTACTTTGGTTACACCATTCCATATTGATGTGAGCTTGGTATTTTAACAACAAATAAGGATTATGAGGAACTACATGACGATTATCCATTGTTATACCAGATTTAGATATAGTGTAACCATTTGTTCTTCTTCTATAAACAGGATATCCATCTTGATCAACAACAGTCTTGTCCTGGTACTTTTTAGGGAAGTATTTGGTACATTTTCCATTTTTCATACACGGAGAACTTTTATGAGTGATTCCACAAGGACCATGCATCATATGAGTCTTCACCAGATTATATAATTCTAAATCATTTTCTGGATTTGGTATTTCTGCTGATATGATTTTGTTGATATCGTCAGGTGTTGGATACTTGCTTGAAGGATGTAAGAATAGAAGAATATGAGCATGAGGCAATCCTCTTTTCTGAAATTCAATGGTATACAGATCTGCAATCAAAATATGAATGTAGCACTATGAGGTAATAGCCTATACAAATAATGATTGGTAAATGAATAAGATTTAAATAGCATTATATGACTTACATGCTGTAACCTTGCCAAGTACATGTTTCTTTGTCAAATCCTTCAACAATTCATCTAACTTAATCTTGAAAACTCTGGACACTATGTCTGGACGATCATGTGGCTTCAGGTTCTTGTTGGCCAGTAATCTTTTGATTTCAGGCCAATTTTGATTGCAAGTGAAGGTTATAAACAAATCAGGAAATCCCACTACTGCAGATATAGCCATACCATCAAAATACAACTGGTCCATATACCTCTTACTTCCCACAAATGTAGAAGGTAGTACAACGCGCTTTCCTTTTTTTGGTCCATTGTTTTGATTGTCATTTAGTTTCTGATACTTTCCAACTCTTAGTGTCGATTGATTGTTTCTAATAAATGACAATCTCTCAGCTTCCATCATAGTGAAACAATCAACTAAAAACTGTTGGAATAATCTCCTTGAACTGATTATGGTATGAGGCTCCTATTCCCTAGTTTGAATTCTGAAAGAAGAAAATTCCATACACAACAAACGATTTTTTTTTTGTGATCACCACATCTGGGTTTTCTCTATGTAATGTACCACGTCTATATCCATCCTCACCACGTGGAAATAGTAGTGGATATTGATAACTCAAATAACTTGGATGAAATTCCGTGATCCTTTTTAACTTTCCACTCTGCCTTTGTAGAATTATATCTCTAGTTTCCGCTGAATCAACATCTCCTACAATAAGAGCAGCAACTTCAGACACAGATGGCATATTGTAAATTCTACCATCAGTTGTTCTTTCTTGAATGAGACGCAACTTTAAATCTTTGACATTATCTTCTTTCATCTTATCTCTTGCCATGATAAATGCCTTTGCATGTACATTGTTTTGATGAAGCATTGTGCCCAACCTCTTTACAATAACTTTGTCAACATCCTTATTATCCCTGCATAAATCATCGTGAATATGATGTTAAGTATAGGTTCTAAGTAGAGCATGATAGACGTAGTAAATAACCTGATCAAATAAAATTGTATATAACACACCCTAAAGTTTGAATTCTATTGGAGACTTCATTATCAGTATCATGGATATAAAGTTGTGCAAATTTTGGTTGTTGTCCAGCTTCTGGCAACAAACTACCAATCCTGTGGCAAGGCTGGCCTTGTAACTGTAAAACTGGAGGACCACGTCCACAATTGAAGGTTTTATCAAATTTCATTCCCGGAGAAGTGAAAGCAAACATTGTGTTGTACATTCTAATGTTCTTTTGGTAATTTTTGGCATCATTTGAATTGTGATCATACAATAAGTGTTTCAGATATTCAGGAGGTTGCCTCAGTAATGGTAACTGAACCTTTCCATGTCCACAGCACATCTGAAATGTTGGGGAGGATGTATTTCGCCCTTTGTCACGCCTTTCTTGATACCACATTTGAGCTCCACAAAATTCACACACACATATGGGGTCACCAATGGCTGAATAACATATAACAAACAACACAACACAGTAGTTAAATCTTAAATCATTAACCAAATTAGCACACCAAACCTTGTAAATCATTAAAATCATCATCGTCGATATCTGATGCAGAACTACCCATTCCACTGTTGGCATCTTCATCTTCACTCTCATTTGATGAATATGAAGATGAATTGTCTTCATCCAAATAGCCACTTGTATTCTCTGACTGTAATGTCTTTCTCTTTGTAGAAGGATTTCTATTATTTGAACTCTGACCAACATGTCTATCCAGTGTGTCAAATTTGTTGGCTAAATTGACCTTCAACTGATGAATATTGACATTTCTTGTGGTATGATCAAGTCTTCTTAAGGTATTGTTACGTGAATCATAAGTTGACCCAGAATTTTGGCCATTGCTATGTTGGTTAACTACTGATGATGTAATATCACCAAGAGGTCCGGATTGTCTACTTGTTGAACAAACCTGTGGGGTATGGAGAAGTGAATATTTCTTGTGATTTGAATTTTCTCCCAACAATGCTTTTCTTTTCTTGTGCTGAATAATTAACCTTTTGATCCTTCTAGCATTTCTTGTCTTAATTTTGTTTTCCTCAGATTGATTGTCCATAGTTAAAGTATTAAGGTAAACTGAAAATCAAACAACTTAACACAGAGATGTTCATAGAGAGTTATTAATCTGCATTCCAATTAATATTTAATAGAAACTAAAAATTATCTTTACAATGATATTTTTTGTCTTCCTCATACATTATAAGCTGAACATGTAAACTTACCTGAAGATATAAACTTACCCTATTAAATTTTCCAGCCAGGAATGTTCATGTTCTCTTGCTCCTATAACTTATGTAGAGATCTTTTTGTGAAAACCTGGTTTGTTACTCATAGCAATGTTTTCATTTTTTCCTTTAATCTATTGTTAATAATAATTTTATAAATTTAGTACTACTTGCATTTCATAGCAGGGAAGAAGCACTTAATTTTGGCGGGAAAAATTTACATCAGTGGTGGGACTGACGATATCAACAAACATAGGCAAATTTTTAGATCCAATCTCATGAAATTTTGCCACACTTATTTAATATTTACTTCACCATAATTACCCTAATTTGTCAACTCATATCATAGACTGACCTAGCTTGTCTATTGATATCAAATCACATGTGCCAAAAAATCTTCATATTGGAACTCTACTCAAAACATCACCAAATATAAATATAATAACATCCAAAATAAAGAATACTGTGTCCAAAAATCTACTCTTAAAATTATTTGTCCAATATGATTGAATTTTATATAAATTGTGACATTCCTATGATTTAAATTTAAAAATTCATCAAGAGAAATTTATTTTAATTAAATATATTAAGAACCCATTTTATTTTTCCTTAATAGAAGGAGAAACAGGTTACTTAGAATTATATATAAAGATACTGTATAATTTATTATCCATAATTAATATTCAATTACCTTAGCTTAAACCAGATTTTCAACATTTTTAAATATTTAGAGATGAAACAATTTTCTACTATTGTAAGATTATTATATCATTCAACTTTGATATAAGATTTTTCATCAAGCATGCAATAAATATATAATAACCTGATTATCAACTTAATTAATTATTTTAAAAAAATCCTTAACTACAACATTACATAATACATTGTTACACCAACATTGTCATCCGATATTACATAGACATATAAACTTAATAATAAGTGTCAATCTAGAAACTAACCCTATCTTGACACTCTAAATAATGAACCCATAGTTTATTTAAAAACTTCAAAAAATTAATCACTAATTCCAATTCAATTGATCTTCCTCACATGAACCAACTTGTCAGCTAATCTCGTTCCAAATTTGAACCTAAGCGTGTCACCGGCATCATATTCTTGTTGTTGACAAAAATTCTTCCAACCATCACCACTTTTAATGCTATTTCTTGGGGGTACACTACACACAAGGGCACATTGAAAACATTGGAGATCTTCATTACATAGTTGTAAATTTGTTAACCTATTTGCTCGAATGTACTCTGCCACATCTCTTGGCAACGACTTTAAACATGTAAATCAATTAATATCGTTAATTGCCAAACTCCTTGTAATACCCTAATTTTGAGTTTTTAAAATAAATATTTTATTTGAAATTTTTTCCTTATTTTTATGAGAAAATACCAAAGAAATAGTTTTTTCGATAATTTTATTTTACAATTTATTCATTTTTCTTTATTTCTTTTAATTATCGCAATTTGTCTTTTTTATACGGAAAATAGCAAAAATGCTCAAAAATGGTTTTATTTTTGTAGTTGAGTTTATGTTTTATTTCTATATTTTTATATATTTTTATTTTTCTTGTTTTTTTTCTATTTTTATTTGCATTTTTTTTTCTTTTTATGACAATTTCTTTCTTTTGAACCAATCCCACCATGACACCTCATTTCCTTCACTTTTTATCCCCATTTCACATTTTTGAAATAAATAGAAAATCCCATTTTGTTTCAGCTTACATCTCTTCCCCACAAAAATCAAAAATTATAAAAAATACCCCATTTTTATGAGATAGTATAAATAGGCTAGTTTCTCACAAACCCTAGGATAGAGTTTACTGTTCACAATCACATTTTCATTTCTCTTTCTCTCTTACGGCGCCCCCCTTTCCCCTTTCTCTAACCCTAACATTTCATCACTCAAATTCACCATCAAAACATCGTCAAAACACAAAATCATTAAAAGATAAAATGTTCCTCTCACTCTCCTCTATCCATTGACACCTGAATCGCGTCTGAAAGCTTCAAAACGGCACCGAATCGCTCGAGTCCGAGACCCAAACTCAACAAGACAAAGAAGGTTGATCTTGGCTTGATTTCGGACGATCCTTTCTTCTATCCTTCTTAATTCATGTTATACTATGCATATGAACTGATTTGAACTTTGTTTCGTGAGTTTCGATTGATGAAAACGTTTTAGATCTAAAAATATAACTCGTCGGATTCGTGCGTTTTTCTCGTTTTTTAAGCTTGATCTCTGAAAATGAATGTTAAAATCATGATCTACGTTTAAAACCGTGTCGATTGGACTATCTATTTGCTTGATTTGCTTCTGTTTTGGATTTGTTTGGTTTTTGAACCGAACTCGCGGTGACTCGTTAATGGAGTCCACCGAGTCACTGAGTCAGTGACTCGGTCGCGCGAGGAAGAAGATAGCAGGACACGTGTCAGCCGGCGATTGGCTGACACGTTTTATTTGTTTAGGGTTTGGTTTCCGGGTCGTGACTGGATCTGGGTCGGGTCACAACATCCGACCCGATCCAGTTCATTGTTGGTTTGATTCTGGGCCGGATCAGTCTTGGCCCATTTTTTCTGTTGTTTTTGTTTCTGCTGCATGAACCCCCTTTTTCCTGTCTGCACCTCCCTTTCTGATTTGAAAATTGGGCTTAGGCCCATCTTGTGTGAATTCAGATTCACACCCCCCTGTTCACTATCTGCGCCCCCTGATAGGCCAAACAGATTTTGGGCTTTAGGCCCAATTTTGTGTTTCTGTTTTCACCCCCTTTTTGGGCTGCGCCCCCCGGTTGGGCCCAAAGCCCATGGACTTTCTTAAAAGCCCATTTAGTTTTTTTTGGTGTTTTTATGCACTCGTTTTTTTTTTTGTGTTATTTTCATCGTTTAATTTCGTTTAGCGCTAATTAATTTATGCTTTAATTTGACTTATCCCATTAATTGTTATGTATTATCATATTTTGCACATATCACATACATTTCATATTTGTACACATTCGTCATTTCATCTAGTATTCTTCTATCCCTTTGCTCTGGCTTGGTTTTCTTTTAAACTTCTCTTCTTTTAAAAAAAATTAAGACGTTGACTTTTCAATTAAAGCGGAAAAGAGGGAGCGTGACGTACGTCTCGTTCGGCTCGAATAGTACAGTCTGTGACGTACATCTCAGATGGTGTATTATTCCTGTTTTAATTGGTAAGCCATCAGTTGATTAATTAAAATGGAAAAGAGGCAGCGTAACGTATATCTCGTTCGGCTCGAATAGTACAGTCTGTGACGTACATCTCAGATGGTGTACTATTCCCGTTTTAATCAATTAACTCTAATAACTGAATGGAAAAGAGGGAGCGTGACGTACGTCTCGTTCGGCTCGGGTAGGACAGTCTGTGACGTACATCTCAGATGGTGGACTATTCCCATTCGCTGAATAATCTGAAAATCTAAAAACAACTCAACTCACTTCAATTCTTTTTCCTGCCTCCGTGCAGTCAACTCTTTTCAACTGCTCTTGCGCAGTCAAATTTCTTTTCAACTGTTTTCCTAAATGGATAGTGCTTTATCCATTCCCCTGCTACAGACAAACGCTTAAGCCTCCGAAGCGAGCATACAAGCACACTGTTGAATCAGTGGAATGCGACCTAAGCATCGTTCACTAAAAACAACCAACACACAATCTTTCTTTTCAGGAAGAACTACGTGAGCTTTGACTTCCTCATTGTACTTGGGGGATACGTAGGAGCGAGAGCCTCTTTCGTCAAGCCAAATAATAAAAAACTCTTTTTTCCCTTTTCTGTTCAATATGCGGTAATCTTTCTTTTTATGCGGTTATCTCTGTTTATGCAAACCAAAATTCCTCAAATGGTTCCCGTTGAGTACAACGGATATGAGGGGGTGTTAACGTCTTCCCCTCATGTAACCAACTCCCGAACCCGATCTTTTCAAGGTTTTATCATTATTTTCCTTTCCCCTCATGGGATAAATAAAATATGGTGGCGGCTTCATTGTTTACATTTGTGCATTGCATTTCATCATTGCATATCTGTATATTTTTTGCGCCGGGTACTACACTCCTTTAAAAGAATAACGAAATCATAAGTTAAATACTTACCAGTTGAGAGCTTGTAGCTGTGGGGTTTGTTAAAGTGATATCAAAATATTTAGTCAGAACCGGTCTAGTTGAGTAAGAATGGAACGACGGATATTGTGCTGTCACATTCAAAACATTTCCAAGCCTAAGGCGAAAAGTTCCAATACCATAATAACTCAATTCAATTTTTGTTGGTTGTACAATACCATAATGATTCATTATTTCTTCCCATCCATCAGTTAAAATGGGTATTATGTTGTCCTTCTCAAATCGCACAACATGAACCATTCCATATAAGTCCCACAGGCGCCAATCTTTAACCAACAAACTGTCAAACTGGACCAAAAACTGCAATGGAACTTCACCAAATATTTGGAAAAACAAATGCACTTCCAAATTTGAAAAAGTCTCACAACTTTTATGACACAGACTTGAATAAAGCATCAATATCATTAAATTTGATTGTTATTGAATAATTACTAATTCAAAGCTGATTGTATAATATTTTGAAAAGCCAATTAACAGTTACAAAACAAAACATTAGACATATACCTTATCTAGCATTAACACGGTGGTGAAGCTCCCTAGTGGAGAATTTTCTAAAAGTGCCAAATCTAGCTCCATTTTTGGTGTGTTGATTGAGAATGAAGTAGATGCAATTCTATTAAATATTATTATATATTGGAACTAATTTTGGTGTGTGAATTGAGAAATAAGTAGATGCCTTATATAAGCAATTTGTTTTTAACCAAACATGGAAGTGGTTGAGGTATAATAAAGTTTTCAAGTCTTATGCATTTATGTACATATGTCCTCTTTTGTATGCACCATAAATGGAAGTGACAGTAGCATGCATGCTTATAAACGGCTGAAGAAGAATTGAATCATAAATGCAACAACACAACATGGTCTAGTCAAATATAGCAACATGTACATTAATAAGTTGTCACCTACTCAATCTCCACTTGTTTTTCAACTACTTTATTCTGCGTCCTGTTTTTGTACACACTTCAAATTGCACACTCATGCATTGGTATTATCTCTTATGGTTGTATCATAATATGTCCTTGATAATATATGATAACATGTGAGCACACTATTTTTAAAATTAGACAAACTGTTTTATCCAAATTACAAATAGGTTTAGTGTTCATACATATGCTGTCATATATTCAGCTATGAATTATAGTTTTACAAATTGTTCAGCACCATAGTCTTGATAGTACAAAAAGACATGTTTAGAACACATTTCTTAAGCATCATATACTACAGTACTAATTAAGTTTTAAACATTAATTCATTCAAAATAAGATAAACTAAAACATCTTAATAATCCTTATTTTATTTGTCCTTCTTAATGTACTTTAAAACCTTAGTTGATGATGATTGAGAACGAAGATTATCTTCAGCAGCTCCTTCTTTTGCAGATCTTTTAGCAGGAGTGTTTTGAACCACCATATTACTTGCCAAGTCATTTTCACCAACTGCACTTAGATTTGTCTGCAATTACATAAAGTACTCATAAACCAACAGTGTCTCTAAAATACATTGAGAAGGGTTGATCATAAACCCACACATTGTTGCTTAAACAACTACAACACGTACCGTCAACACGATATATTCATCAAGACTCTCTAGATTTTCAACATTATCTTGCGCAGAAACCTGAGTGCATAAGTGTAGTTAGATCATTAGAATTATAACAGGAATGATATAACCACCACTGTAACGGAACTGGTTTTTTATACATTGCTCAAATTGTGTGTACCTGAGATTTTTCAGCAGCCTAAATTGCAAGTTTAGCTTTACCAGAGAGTCAACAGATTGTTCTCCCACATTGTATGAAGTCTGAAATTGAGTGTCAATACACATTGCATCTACACTACACAATGTATTTAATAGTGACCTACAGAGTTAGTCAGAATGTACCTCATTAGTTGGCATTTGTTCTCGAATCTTAGCAACCAACTCTTTACTGTCCCTAAGTTGCAACACAGATCCGCTCTTAAACTTTGGTTGCCATTTAAGACGAATTGCAAATGTCCGATTCATCATTTCTTCAAGAATATCAGGGTATTCCAATGGATCATCAATACCAATCTATAACATAAACGCAACAATAGTTATGTGCATCATATAATACCATGATCCAAATTATAGAATTCGGAATCAAGTTCTCACAAATCAGTATACTAACTAGTAACTACCTCTTTCATCTGCTTTACCAGCTCAGATGCTGGCATTCCAATCAATTGAGAACATGGTCCATCCCAGAAGACAAACTTTGCTCTTTCATCACCATCATAAACTTCAACATCCAACTTATACCTAAACAACCATAATACAATATCATAATTTAAAATACATGTACGTATTAACAGATGTCTATAAAATGATAGTACCTTATTACAGGTTCATATGTCATGTGCTTATCTTCACATATATAAGGTGGTTCTTTTCCCATTGTGTCAATTTTCTTAGTGCAATCTTTGCATGAAATCAAAGCCCATCCAGAAGTTGATACTTTAATAAAAGAAGTTGTCACAACAGTTACACAAAAAGTATCCTGCAAAATGCAATCAGCATGTTATTCTCAATATTGAAACCCAATTCTAAGATACAATACTTGTGACTGAGATCAATGCAATACCACTGTAAGTTTTTTCATCTGCTTCAAACTCAGTATTGGTGCATTTTTCATGAAATTGGTCTCTGGATTGTATTGAGAACTGCCAGAGGACTGAGACAAGTATTGATAAGATACAGACATTTGGCTATTTTGTGGAGTAGGAGATATAAAATTTGGATCGGCTACCAAGCTAAAAATGTTGAAATCACAATTAGATGTAGTATTTTCAAACAATTACAAAAAATTAGTTTTAAAATATTTTAGGTAACAATCAATATTACCTCGATTTGAAAGCCTTAATATCTGGAATATCTTCATCAAACAACAACTTAGTACCACTCCAAATATTGCAAAACTGTAATGGATATTGACCTAGTAGAATGAAAAATCAACTGCCTAAATTAGTAAACATGGACATAAGGATGTGATTCATTAACATAAACATAAAGTCTTAATGAAGACTTTCAACTCAAGATCAATCTAAGGATTGATACCTTGTGGTTCCTTAACACGAGCATATTTCAGAATCAGAACAACAGGCTTGTCGTCTTTCCTAGTGTTGTAAAACTCTAAGAATTTGGTACTTAAAGCTTCCCACAAAGTACACTCCATTACATTATTCCTACGTTTCATATAAAGTTCAATCAAAACATGATATACCTTAGATCTCTTAGTGTAAAACTCACACAACCTTTCCTTGTTGCAGAATGAGTAATGCACTTGCCAATGCTATTAACAACTCCAATAACATCTACAAACAATAATATATATTAATTTAAGCATCATAAAAGAATTAAAACCACAGTAAATCAAAGAATATACAACATTAACATAATTATACCAACTGTTACATCTTTCCGAAAATCCCCAGCAATAACTTCAGCAAAGTCTTTAAACTTGAACACAGTAGGTGATTTAGCCAAATCTGGAATATCCCATTCATCAACCCTAGTTCCACCAACAAAAGTTAACTTGAACTTATGCTCAACCATTTTGTAAGAATAATCATTATCTCCAACTCGAAAATTACGTATATAATAAACATTCCTTTCTTTCAGTTTTGATTTCCAGGTGGGAACATCATCAACTAAAATATTGACTTGTATTTTGTCTCCCTTTAACAAAACACAAAATTATGAGTTAATATGTGAAATTGATTCCTAACTAACAACATATTCATTGCATGAGTCAATTAAATGATTGTTACCTTCACATCTTTGATCACAAGCCCAATACTATCTTCCTTATCTCCCTTGTAACCAAACCACATATCTTCAAGCTTGACACCAAGTTTCCAGATTTCTTTTTTACTACTGATGTCTTTGATAGCATCAAAACTGATAGCCATCTTTCTTTTGCTACCCTCCGTAACCTCAGATTTTACAGAAATTGACATCTTTATATTCCTGTAACAAATCACCCACACCAGAAAATCAAAAGAAGTTATTTGATGAAACCAGAAAAATACACCATAAAATAACTCACAGCTAGAACAAAGTTCGTGTGAGGAAGAGGATGTTGTGAGTGTTGTCAAGGAAGACGAAGGTATTAAGGGCTGATAAGCTAATTTGCTTCTGATGTCTCATAAATTATCCAAAGAAAAAATGTACAAAAATGTCAATAGAGCAGAGTAGGAACTGAGTACAATCACATCAGAACCATTTTTTCAAACTTTGGGCAGTGTACCGCGAAAAGGCTACATTGTTAAAGTTTGAGGATTACTTTTTTTGAAATTTACCATTATGTCCCTGAAAAGATTTTATTTACCATTACTTTTTTTGAAATTCACAAGGCCAAAATTGACTGTGGGAAGGCTTGTAAATGAGGATGGCTGTGAGAAGACTTGTAAAATTTTTCCACAATTACCCTTACAATGTAGTAAATTTTAGTGTATTTTAAGACTGCCATATTTTGAAAATGAAGGTCAATTTGTTAATTAGCCAAGCTAAAGATTTATTATGTTAATAGTAGATGAGAAGGTGCAGCTTAAAAACATTATTCACAAAGTGAGGTTCTTTTAGTCAATTTATCATATTAATTGCCTATGACAAGTTTTCCTCGCAAGAATGGGTGGAAAGTTTTCAGGCGTGGGACCCACCAAAATAAACCTTTCCTTCCTCTCTGACATGTATACCAAACAATGGAAACACATTTATCAATAAACTTTCAATTCTTCCACCTTTCCATCCCTCCACTTTCCCTAGAACCAAACAATACCTACGTTCAATTCAATATTTTTTTGTTTTAGTAAGTCATTCAATTCAATATTTCAATTTTTTTTTATAAGCCAATATTTCAATTATTTGACTTTTTTTTTTACATTAGAAAAATAAATACTTCTACTAGAATTTGAACCTGGACCTCCCCTACCCATCTCATGTCCCCCAACTCTAACCATTAAACTATCATATGTATAACATTAAAGTTATAAATATTTTGTCAAAAAATATATAATTGTAAATATAAATTTTCAATTAAGTGTAAAATTGAGTGGAAAAAACTACACCAAATATTCTTTTAAAATAAGTACAGATTCAATAAAATTTTATTATTCTTTTATCAAAAAATAATTTTTTCTGTAAAGGTGCGTTTGATTCACAAAGTAGTAAGTACATGACAGTACATTACAGGACAGAATAAGATAGTACATGACAAGACAAGTTTTTTTCGATGAGAGATAGAGAGATAATATTTTTATATTTGAAAATAAAAAAGGGTATATTATTTTTTACCTATTTTGTCAAATCTCATAACCAGTTTTTAAATTATATATAGTACAAAAAATGATCATGTCTGGTCTTTATTTTTTTAAAGTAAATTATTTTAACACTTTGTTATATTATTTTACAAAATAAAATTTACCGGCAAACATGTACTACATATCTTTAATATAGAATAACTTTAAATTTCTATCGTATATCTTAATCTAACAAGGATTAATCACTGTCGTTCGTTCGACGGCGATAAAAATATATATATCAACACTTTCTTGTTTCTTCTATATGTTTGTCAAAAAAAAAAAAAAGTTTCTTCTGTATGATAATTCGTACAAACCGATTCTAAAAGCGATTACTGTAATCTATAATCACTCTCTTCCCCTATACACATATCCCTAATCTCTCCTCTTAAATTATCCCTCTCTCTCTCTCTCTGTCTCTCTCTTCTATCACCTCGCCGGAACTTCTCCGACCGATCTTCCCCCGCCATTCTTTCCGGCGATCCAACTCCGATGATTCCTCACTATAATCCCTAGCTTTCTCAATCCACCAATCACTCTCTCTCTCACCATTCTCCTCAACCTTCTTCCCAATCTTCACCTCCTTCTTCTCATTCTTCTCCTTTTTCTTACTTTCCTCTCTCAGATCCGTTTCAATTCGATTCCAAAATCGCAGTAGAAGAAATTCTTCATGGATTAGCCACATCCGATGAACCTCTTTTCAACATGCATCTCATCAAATTACTCGCTTCAACAATTAATCACTTCTTCTGATTCTGATTCTGAATCATATTCTAGGGTTAGGGTTTCTTAACGATAAAATGTTTAAGAAAATTATGAAAGGAGGGCACAAAAAGTCCTCCAAATCGGAATCCAATGATCCACCTCCGTCCGGGAACAATGCAGCTGTTGTTGTTAACCACGCCTCACGCGGCGGTGCCGGAGGAACTTCCGCTGCTAATTCTACTTCTGTCATGCCTATGACTCTGGCCTCCGGTACAATGGAGCCGGTTCCGTCGTTCCGAGAGGTTGGAGTTTCTGAGAAGCAGACTCTTTTCCTGAAGAAGCTTCATATATGTTGTTTCTCGCTTGATTTCACTGATACGCTGAAGAACGTTAAGGAGAAGGAGATTAAGAGGCAGACATTGTTGGAGTTAGTTGAGTATATTCAATCAGGTTCTGGTAAGATGTCTGAGCATTGTCAGGAAGAGATGATTAGGATGATATCGATTAATATTTTTCGGTGTTTGCCACCGGCGTCTCATGAGAATACCGGTGCAGAGCCTACTGATCCTGAAGAGGAGGAGCCTTGCATGGAGCCAGCTTGGCCTCATTTGCAGCTTGTTTATGAGCTTCTTTTAAGATATGTTGTTAGTTCTGATACTGATACAAAGGTTGCGAAACGGTACATTGATCATTCCTTTGTGCTTAAGTTACTTGATTTATTTGATTCTGAAGACCCGCGTGAGCGTGAGTATTTGAAAACTATTCTGCATCGTATATATGGGAAATTCATGGTTCATAGACCGTTTATTAGAAAAGCGATTAACAATATATTTTATCGGTTTATATATGAAACTGAGAGACATTCTGGTATTGGGGAGCTTTTGGAGATTCTTGGTAGTATTATTAATGGGTTTGCTTTGCCTATGAAAGAAGAGCATAAGTTGTTTCTTGTAAGGGCTCTTTTGCCTCTGCATAAACCAAAATCGGTTTCTATGTACCACCAGCAATTGTCTTACTGCATAACTCAGTTTGTGGAGAAGGATTTCAAGCTGGCTGATACTGTTATTAGGGGGTTGTTGAAGTATTGGCCTGTCACCAATTGCCAGAAGGAAGTTCTCTTCCTTGGAGAACTTGAGGAAGTGTTGGAGGCTACACAGGCTGCTGAATTCCAACGCTGCATGGTTCAACTTTTCAAACAGATTTCCCGCTGCCTTAATAGTCTTCACTTTCAGGTTGGTGGGTTTTTTTTGCCTTTTATAGTGATAGTGATTAGTTAGGATTTGTGGAATTGTGACTTGCTTTCTTCCGTTTTACTATTTTTAGTTCCGAATTTGCAATGTTGTTTGTTGAACTGTTATTTTCTATGTTACGATAAATTATGCACCTAATCTAGGTCTTTTTCTCAAGTTGCCATCCCTCTACTTAAATGTGGTTGTATATTTTTAGTAATAATATCAAATGGGGGCAATATTAGCTTCACATACCTAATTAATTAACTTTAATTGTGACATTCATTTTCTGTTGTAGTGTTTAGTTGCTGTCTATGTCATGCATCTATTAGTGATGTACCATTTTATGAGAAAAAATAGTAAAAGAAAGCTTCAATATTATGTCATTACCTATTGAAGTGAGAAGATGCTTTAAATTCCTGTTTGACTTAAATTGTTTCTTGCCTTTCACACATAAAAGTGGAAATATAATTAGATCCATGCACATGCTTTTGCATGTAAAGAAATTTTGAATTCATAATTGTTCATCTACTGCTGCAAAACTGATTACTAAAGTTGTTAAGTTAACGGTTAACCAGAACTGAAATTCAATTATTGGCTATTGGTTTGCTTATTAATTATGGAAATATAGATTCAATTATAGTGAAAGATGATAGAATCTGTCTTAGGGGGGTTTGGGGTGTAAGGATGTAGATCAGATGGTGAGTAGTCCAATAATTAGATATAGGGAGACCAAGATATGTCAGGTCAAATCTTAAAGAGGGATTTGAATATATAATGATCTATTTCTTTACTTAATTCATTATAAGCCATTATGATTTTATCCATGTAGCTGACTCAATAACTCCACGCAGTAAGAAAATGCTTTTGTTTTGGTTGTGGTTGTTGCGTTAATTATGGAATTTAAAGTGCGACGATTTGTATCTGTTTATAATTGTGATTGTGAAAAAGAGATGTTCGTGACATGCCTTCCAAATTATTTATGAAATCTTAGGGTTGTAAGTTTCTTTCTTACTATTTCCTTTATCCTTTCTAACTATGCCATGACATGCTTGACACATTCTTTAAATACAATCAAACAGCATGAAAAATTTAAGAAACACTGATGATCTTGTATGAAGCACCAACACCGACACTTGTGATTACATTGAATTATGTCATTTTCTCAAATTTTTATCAGTGTCGACATGTCAGTGTATGTGTTGTGTCTGATTTCCGTGTCAGTGTCCATGCATCGGACTTGTTCTCTGGGAAGTTGTGCAGCCTGTGCTCAACTTTCCTCATTCCATCATCAATGCGGATGACCTGTGTTTTTCTCTTGATGAAAGAAAAATTGAGAATATTTCAACTGTACATATGTGGTTTGCAATAACTCCTTGCATTATTTAACACTCTTCTCTCCAAGATCCTCCCACTAAACATTTATAAAGAATGTTGCTCCTTTATGAGGATGATTTACTCAAACTAAACATATATCAATCATTTTTTAAAAATCCCATGTGTTATAATTATTAATCTTGCCTTTATTATATTAAAACCTAATGGCTATTCACCATTGATATATCACATTCTATTCATAGAGATCCAATATTCGTTCTTTCACAATTTCACCAGCTTCCTTATATGTTATATACAGCTCAGTTGGTGGTTATGGATGGTAATTTTCCACAGCCCATCCATCAATTTAGCTGTATATATTTGCATCCTTAAAGACCAAATGTGTAAAACTGGTATAGGGACTTGAGTATTATGATAGTGACTTGGTTCTTACCCCTTGACAACTAACTTTTAACAGAGGGTTCCTAGTGTTTGGGTGCTTATCAAAAGGTGCCTGACTCGAAAGTACGAGTAAAGCGTGTTATAACTAAATTGTCAGGGTGTCGACTCTTAAGGCTAGTGCTATGGCAGGGACTTGGGACTTGGCTATAATGAGGTACCTAAGTCTCACATCGAGTAGTATGCAATGCTCGGTGGACGGGTGGAGTATATAAGTGGTTTGGTTCTTTCCCCTTGACAGATAGCTTTTAGGATGTGTTTGATTTGAGGGGAATGAAGGGGAGGGGAGAAGTTATTTGAAATTTCAGTTGTTTAGTTCTATTATTTGGACGGGAGGGCAAGGGAGGGGAGCTAAATCCCTCCTAAGCCAATTTTATCTCCTCTCCAAGATGGACCGGATTTGGAGGAGAGGACATACTAGTTTCATTTTTGGACTGAACTACTTTTTATTTATTTAATGTGATCTTAAATGAATAAACCATCAATTTGGTCCCTAAATTATCACTCTCTCCACAATTTTGTCTCTGAACTATACAAATATAATAAATAGTCCCTAAATAATTTTCAGTCCATTAAGTTACTCCCTCAACTCCTTTAAAAATAGGGGAGAGAGAGAGAGAGTGATAGCTAAGGGACTATCTTGATAGATAGTTTAGGACTACTTATTATATTTCTATAGTTCAGAGACCAAATTGGAGAATGATAGTTTAGGACTACTTATTATATTTCTCTCTATAGTTCAAAGACCAAATTTGAGAATGACAGCTAAGGGGCTATCTTAATGGATTAAAAATAGTTTAGAGACTACTCATTATAATGGAGAGAGATAGGTTTAGAGACCAAATTGACGGTTTATTTGATCTTAAATACTATAATGGCGAAAATGTAATTTTACACTTTCCCTCCATTAAAACCTATCCCTTCGTTGAACCAAACAAAAGATTTTAAAATATCTCCCCTCAGTTGAACCAAACAGGCTTTAAGGAAGGTTCTCCAAGTGCTTGAGCTTTTTTTTAGGTTACAAATTTTTTAATGTTGTTTTTTGCTGGATTTCTCTTTGATATACCGTGTAAGTAACTGGGCACCGCCACCCATTGATCAATCCTTTTTGGCATGAATTCTTTCATTTCCATTATAATATCATATCTTTATCATTTACTTCCAAACAAAAAAATAATGTTGCATTTTCAATTCTAATTGATTGGGATTTTAAATTATGACAAAATTTTGTAATTATCTCAATATCTAGAGAATTGCCGTCAGGAATTTATTGTTCTTAATGTTTCCTTCTCCGGAGTTGAGCTGAATATCTGTCAGGAAGGTGTCTCTTTTTATTGTGTGTGGTGCATGCTTTTGAATGATAAAACCCTGTGCATGTTTCGGGAATGCTCTTGCTCTCACTCCAACAAAAAATCTTTCTTATGTTTGTATACCACTAGCAACTGCAACTACTGTTGATTATGATACTGATGATCTCCATTAGGAAAAGGAATATAGCAACCTATTAACATGATATTGTAACACTGTAAACAAACTAGAGATGTAATGATATATTTTGCAGGAAGGTTAGATCCATCTGGAAATTGTTAGGTTGCATTACTAGAAACCAAGACAGGATTGAAAATAAATGCGTTAGAGAGAAAGTTTGAGTACCTATTGTGGAAGAACCTGATAGAATGAAATCCACCTTAAGGGATTTGATTATTTTGGAGAAGAGTTGTAGAAGCCCAAGTTAGGTGAGTGGGGTAGACAGTTCATTGGTTAGACATAGAGGATGACCAATAAAAACTATAGGTCAAATCATTAAGGTGTTATGTGTCTTTTGATCTTCATAGCTTACCCTACCTAGTGAAAGAAGGCTTTCATTGCTGTTTCTTCTTTTCAAATTATGTATCATAGTAGTTCATTAATTCATTCTCTTAACATTTTCTCTATTCCTTTTTCATTGAGATCATTAAGCTACAGTATCTGCGTGGTTGTTTTCATATTCCGACACATTTAATGCTTTTATTTCTCTTTAGCAGCTGTTAATGCTGAATTTGGCCCTAATATCCTGAGCCTTTTCTGTTAGTAATGATACTCAGGTTTCAACACATGTTTTTAGTTTGCTTCATTGCCTGAACATTTGTTCTTCCTAGACCTGAAAAGAAGAAAATCGAACAGAGAAACCTAAAAGTTCAAAATCCTGAGCAAACGAGAGAAGCTTATCAAACGTTCAAAACTTGAGCATCATCTCCCTACTTGCTCTTCACACAAACTCCTTCCAAGATCCCATAATTAACCCATAATAAGTCTAGAATGAGGTCTTTGTCAATATAGGATTGAGGACTTCTGTAGGTTCTAAACTCTTGTTAAAAAACTCTAAATAAATTATGTGATTGGTAACCTATTCTATGCTAAGTTTTAATTTTTCAAGCCCTTTAATTGGTGCACTTGCGAATCATGATCAGTTGGAACTGGACTTTGTGTGTGTTTATAATTTTTCATGGTTTATAAATGTTCCGTTACAAGACTTTGCTTTTGCAAATATGATATGCAGGTTGCAGAGCGAGCTCTCTTTTTGTGGAATAATGAGCATATTGTGAGCTTAATTGCCCAAAACAGGACTGTGATTTTACCGATAATATTTGAAGCATTTGAGAGAAATATCGAGGGTCACTGGAACCAGGCAGTTCATGGGCTGACTGTGAATGTTCGCAAAATGTTTATTGAAATGGATGCAGAATTATTTGAAGAGTGCCAGAGGCAATATACAGAGAAGCAGGCAAAAGCAGAAGAAGAGGCCGAACGGCGGGAAGTGAACTGGAAGAGGCTTGCAGAAGCAGCTGCACAGAACGGGGCGGCGGATATGGTCACAGATTAGTCTCGCTAGTTTTATTGTCTTAGCTCTGGAAGTGTGAATTACATAGGTGGAGGATGATGAATATGCTCCTCTTTTTTATTTTGGTGCCATTATTTATTGGTTTCTTTTTTCTTTCTTTTTATTGCCTAATTCTTTTCTCCTCTTCCATCTTATAATATCAGTTGGATAATTAGCATTTTAAAGAAAGCAGTAATTAATGTAACTTATTAAAGTTGTTAGCAATGTCTGGTGATTAAGAAATATTCTGTGAAATACTTTCTTGTATTTATCCCTTTTAGCAAAGATAAATACTGAAAATTTCTGTTGCTTTGTTTGGTTTTTCTTTCATGAAAACAAAATTTGTCTTTTTGTTCAAAGATGAACTTTATCCATCTCCCACTTTTCTTGAAAACTGCTAATTATTTCAGAAGTATACATTTGGATGGAAAAAAAAAAAGTCTTTTTATGTGGATATATACATTCAGGTGGTAAAAAAATTGTTTCTTCAGATGTGTACTTTTGAAATGCTTTTAAGGGTTGGGAAAGTTTCTTTATTTGCCATAACTTAAATGTATAGGTAAGGTTGCCAATTGGTGCATGCAATTAACCATAAACTAGTAGTTAGTATAGTCATCACTGGTAAATAGAGTTTTACTGCTATGATTTTAGGTATACTTAGGTTAACTATGAAAAATGTGTGCTTTTTTATGCACTTTGAAGTTATACTAATCAAGTTTTCTACTTTTGAAAAATAGAGATGATTTGATTCATAATTAAAAAAATCACTAAGTACTCTCGGCTCTAATTCAATTTTTCCTGTTTGTGTATTATGTGATGTGATTTTTACATGTAGTTTTCACTTATCAATATTCTCTAGCATGTTAGTACCATGCAATCTACTGATTCTACTAGATTCTCTGCTATATTTTCAACATTACATTGTATTTTTGTTATTAACACAATCACAACAATCTAATGATTCATATTAATTATTGCATATTAAATCTCATATTAAACTTCTTTTTATTTACAAAGGAGCAAGAGGATCGAGCCCAGAATCTCATGCATATGACTCAAACCTCTCACCATTAGACCAAACCTAGTGGCTATATACGCCTATACCTCATATTAAACTTTGAATGCATACACAATACAATCTAATTCAATACTAAATAAATTTCAAATACAAACTAAAATGATAGTTTTCTTAAATGACTATATACTATAGTTTACTCATGCGTGAGTCTCAGAGGTCGTAGTGAACTTGTGAGTCTTTATTGGTTTGATTGAGCTTATGAGCAATTTGTATCGGTCTCAGAGGTCGTAGTGAACTTGTGAGTCTTTATTGGTTTGATTGAGCTTATGAGCAATTTGTATCGGACTTCAGCTAATTTAGTATTAGTAGTAAGCATGTCTTTTAGTTCTTTGGATTTTAAAATTGAAAACTGAGAACCGAATAAATTTGATTTTTGTATGGTTCAATTTATGATCCAAGCCAAACAAAATTAGATAATTTTCAGTTTGGTATGATTTTGGTTTGTCAGTTGCATCAATTTGTCTGGGAGGGGTCCGAAACCATTTTATGTCACAATTCGTCCTGAACTCTTGACTACTAGGGCCGCTTTTACTATGAAGCAGAGAGTAACATCAACAAAAAAATATATATCTTGTAGGATTTACAAGGCTCTCACTTTATGACTTTATTGATGGAGTGTCTCCAATCCCTTCAGCAATAATTTGGTTACTTAGAAACTCAAAGATTCGATGAAATTGATACTTATCTTGTTTAAGCTTCTTCCGGTACGGTAGGTTGGTTTTGTTCTTTAATGCAGTGTTTGGTTACACCAAACACTAAATATATAAATTAATCAGGCACTCAAAATAACTAAGTTGCTGATCAAGTAGATAACATATAGAAATTATACTAATGAATGAATCATAAGAAAAATATGATGATACATGGGAGCATGAATGCAGACTAAAAGTTGAAGGTAGTATTTCTCCCCAAAAAAAAAAAGTTGAAGGTAGTAAGTACTATTAAGATATGCTTAAAAAAAATTCATTATCATTTAGAACTTCTAATTAGTTATGTGTATTCACCACGACCTTGATAATTTTAGAGGATTTTTTTTCCTTCACTCTCTGGTTCTTAGGGAAAACGACCATAATAGTCTAAATTTCGGAGCGAATTCTAACATCAAATGGTTTTAATCATCTCTCAAACACAATTGTGTGGAGAATCGAATCGCGGTCAACAATACCAATTCCAACGTTAAAGACCACAAAACCAACTAACATTTGGTGAACTTTAATCATCTCAAAAGTTCTTTGAAAGTAGACATTCAAAAAATAAATAAATTATGTGCCATTAATGTGTATTTTTTTGACATAATTGTAATTTTTCCGCTCAAATGCGTATTTTGATAAAACAATTGTTCTTCTCCCTCTTCTCTCATGTTGCTTAGAAATGTAGAGAATGGGTAAACTTATCATTAAAATGATGTATTACGTGTAACTCTTCAATGACAACATCAATTTGGGCTCATTAGGAATCGAAACTTCAATGAAAATTTCTCTACCCATCCCCCATTATTCTCTTTTCCCCCTAACTACCGTTTTTGTTTTTAGGGGGTTTATAAGAAAAATTCGGGACATAGATCCCGATCTTAATCCAAAGTGTGTGCGGAGTTTTGGGGGATATATGCACAAGTTTGGGATCTAGTCCCGAAGGTTGTGCAGAGTTTTGGGGGGTATAGACACCAATTCGGGATCTAAAACTCGAACTGGTGCATATACCCTCCAAAACTCCGCACAAACTTCGGGTTCTACATCCTGAACTTTAGTTCGGGATCTACGTCCTAAATTGAAGGATAATTTGGAGTTTATGAGAGTTATAGAGAATCACGGAAGGGGATAGAGAAATTTTCAACTTCAATTCCTTCAAGGCCATGCTTAAATTGCACAAGCCTTGCAAGTGATATGGACCTTTTACAACTTACGAAGTTTGTGCATGTTAGGGATGTCAAGGGGTTGGGATTGATCGGAGAGTATTTTACCACTCTTTGGCTTATTTCTCTCTTTGGAGAGATTTCTTCCTCCATCTCCATCTCCACAGAAAGATTTCATCCTCTATATCCCTCCCACGCATCCCCAAAGTTCCCGTAGAGACCCATCAACCTTAAAAAAATTATCAAATTTTTATTATTTTCAACAAAACTAATTATAAAGAAACAATAAAGTTTAATTATAAACAAATAAAAAATAAAATATTATTGTGATTTTGTGATAGTAATAAACATCAAATATATATTGTGCGAGAATATAATTAAAAATAATTTATAAAGTAGTTAAATATACATTTATAAATGTTATTTTAATAAAGATTTTGGGACTGGAGTCTCTGCATGGTGAGGATAAAATTCCATCCTCCATCCCCAAACCTCGTTTTTGGGGACTTTCTCCTCTATCTTTATCCCTACGGAAAAAAATTCCACACCTTTGAATCTCTAAACGGGACAATTCCCGCGAAGATCTCTATTTACGGATAAATTGACACCCCTATGTTACGTTAGACAAAGCCCTCCTTTGATTGTATCAAATCTAAAGAAAAACTATGAATTAGATAGGATGGATATAAATTTATATGATATTGGTTTATTTATTCTACCACCCAAAATGACATCCCTATTTGTATTATATGAATTGATTTCACCAAAAAAAATGACATCCCTATTTTTTTTCTTCTCTTCAAACATGTATTTACTCAGTTTAATTTTTCTTAAAGTGAAGATTTATTTTGGTCCCTCAATATTTATTGACAGTCTAATTTAGTTCCTAACAAAAATAAAGTTTAAATTGACCCGTAATATTTTTATATTGGGGACACATTAATCAATGATTCATTATAATAAAGAGACAAATTTCTCCCCAATATGAAAATGCTAAGAGTTTTGGGTTTTATTTTCGTTAAAGACTGAATTGACCCATCAAAATATTAAAGACTAAAATGGATTTTCACTCTTTTTCTTTTTTATTTACTTACAAATTCCACTCTTAATTTCTTTTTAATAATTTGATAAATATCCATATCTTGGTTCAAAAACTACACAATGACAAAAAGATTTATCCATATATAGGACCATATATAAGCTAATAGTATATCTAATCTAACTAGTTATTGCTACAATATATAAACCAGCTAAGTATCATCACTAAATGCCAAAAATACTTATCATATCATAGTGTATCTAATCTTAGAATGACCTAATTAGACGGTTTGATACCTATACCTTACCTTGTACTCCCTTCGTCCCAAAATAAGTGTCATACTTGCTAAAATTGTTTGTCTCAAAATAATTGTCACATACTATTTATAACATTATTTTTTTCTATTTTACCCTTATCACTTTATACTATAATGATTAAAGGAGACAATAAAGTAACTAAAGAATCTACTTTTTAGTATTCCAATGTCTACTACCAATAAAAAGTGAGGGTGTTTTTGTAAAAGTCTTATTCTCTTTCTTTCATTTACACACTTTTCTTAAAGTGTGTGAAGTGGTCAACTAGGACACTTAAATTGGGACGGAGGGAGTATATACATTACAAGTACAATGTTAATTAAATTATTGCTAAGCCAATAATTGGTGGAGTTCCCACACACATTTCAGCAATGTTATCTTGTGAGAGCTATTTTTGGTCACACTCTCCTTTACACTTTTTCAACTTATCTTTTATGATTTATCAATTGTCATCAACTACACTTTTTAAGTGTATATATATGTGTGTGGCCTTAAAGCCCTATTCATGAATGTGGAAACATATAAATATCAAGTAGCCATGCAAGGAGAAAATTTGCGTAAGGGGACTTGGCTTCAAGAAGAAGATGAACAATTGACTAGCTTTGTGACCCGTCTTGGGGAAAGAAGGTGGGATTCCCTTGCCAAAGTAGCTGGTATGTGTGTGTATGACTCATGTTTTATATGACATTCTTATAGAATTAATTCTACTCAAAGATTTAAAATTGCAGTTGCGGTCAGTTTTCGTGTCAGGGTTTTAAATGGTACGCGGTCACAATAACGTTGAATCTTGATGTTATATATAGAGAAACACAGTCAAATGTGAACAATGCAACCTCAATCGTAATTGCATTGTGGTTTCGACAACATTAATAATTGTGGCGTGGCTCAGATCACGGTCACAAATCTTTATTTAAAATCTTGGTTACATTTATGTAGCAATCAAACTCATTTTGTAGATAAATATACCGACATATGCAACCACAATTTTGGTCGCTTTAATTTGTACTGTTTAGAGATTTTAAAATCATTTATGTTGTAGGCTCAAATGCGGTCGCTTTAATTTGCACTTGTATTTAGTGTAAAATTTAGTAAAAATTTATTTGCTCTTATGCAGGGCTTAGGAGAAGTGGTAAAAGTTGTAGGTTAAGATGGTTGAACTATCTTCGTCCAAATCTCAAGCATGGCCCTTTTAGTGTTGAAGAAGAGAGGCTTATTATTCAACTTCAGAAGCAATGGGGAAATAAGTGAGAATCTTCTCATGCTTGTAATAAAATATTAAAAAGAACAATTCAAATTAGCGACGAAAATTTAGAGAAGAAAAACGATAAATTTGTCTCTAATGTTGTTGTTTCTAAATTTTTTGACGAAAGATTTCATTTTCTCCATTTCATCGGAAAATGTATGAGTAAAATATGTATACAATTTGTGTTTACAATGTCACGTACGTGCTAGTAGTGTATGAATTAGTATATTATAATTATTCTTTAATTCTTAGTTAAATTTGTAACAAATATTGAAATTAGGTGGTCTAAGATTGCTCGTAGGCTGCCGGGAAGAACCGATAATGAAATCAAGAATTATTGGAGAACTCATTTACAAAAGAGACTACAAGTTCAACAAGAAGGTGAAATATATATATTTGTATACTTGTGTTATTTATATACATAAATTCTTGTGAAAATATTAAACATGTTAATTTGAATAATTACTTTTATAATTTTCAGGTGAGTTGATGTACAAAGTAGAAAATGTAACACATGATTTCAAAAAGAAAAGCATTGATGTTGTTTCCAATAGTGAGGGAGAGACTAAGGATAGCTCTGTAGATAGTTTTCCTTTATCATCAGATTGGGGAATGGGAAATTCACCTTATGAAAATAGAATATTTGATTGGATAGTGGAATTGCAAAATGGATATGGTGAGAATGAAAAGGAACAAGAAGAATATGATACATGGGATTATTCAGATTTTCTATGGGACTTATGAATTAAGATTACCTCTGTCTTCAAAATGTTGATAAATAAAATGTTGCATAATTTCTTTTGAATTTTGTTTAAATAATATCATTAGTCAAAAATAAATAAATAAAACGTCTAATTAATTGTTAGAGTAAGGCCAGAATGTGTGTAATTTTATTGAGAGTCATTGAGTTATCATACAATCGCATACACACTATTTATAGATTTTCCTCAAAAGTAACCGGTAACTTGTTTAGCAAGTTATCTCAACAATAGTTAGTTATTCTAAACTTACCACTAACTATGATCTATGATTAACTCAAAGTTTGAATCATTGTTCTAACATGCTTCCTTAATTCAACATTGTGTTCAACAGATAATTTAATTTGAATTACATCTTACTTGTTCTTAAGAATCAAAAACATTTTAGTGTTTAGTCTTTTTGTGGTAACAACTACAGTTGGAGAATCTTGCTTTCTATCTATTTTAGCACACCTAAAAGTCTCACATTGTTTGAGAATTGAGGCAAATAATAGTTTATATATAATTAACGCACACATTTCTCAATCAAAACGAAACATCTTTTCTACCAAGGACAAAATCGTGATAGGTTAACCCAAAAGCAGACAATACTTCGGAACGTGGTGTTGCGTACTTGAGGTCGGATCAGAAAAATGGCACATAAACAACTCGCACATCTCGCGGATCAGAAAAAAACTGTGATGGATTAATCTCAAAACAAATAATCTCTCATAAATGTGGACTTGAATTCGAATCAGCACCGATAATTTCAATAGCAAATAATCCCTTACGAAGTGGAGCTTTGATTTTATTTGCCTTGGCTGCTAACATATATTGCATTTCCATTTCTCAATTATAAAATTGAAAAAGAAAACTATATAAAATACGAGGATCACATATACCGCATTGGCAACAGTGTGGGTCAAAAGTACAAGAAGACTATATGTTCATCAAAATATACTAGAAAATATTATTAATATATATAGGCAAGTCTAGAACTAAGATACATACATGCATTGAAACGGTCACAAAAGTTGGTGTCACATGTTTTTTGAGACAAAGATTATCATATATCCTTTGTCTTATTTCTAATAAACTAACTTAAATTGACAAAGTTTGAGAATAAAACCTACCCGACAACAATTACATCATCTTCATCCTATCTAATCCGAAGTTAAGGAAATTAAGTTTAATTAGAACTCATGGTAGGCCAACAAAATTAATTAAATTAATTACAAAGATATTTTGAAGACATGCATGTTTGCTCACAACACAACTTGTTCAACATATATAAATATAAATAATATAGGATCAAAGGTACCATAGAACTCGTTATATCTTTTTATCCTTTCAAATCATTGATTAATTAAAATATACCGTAGTTTGCTGGATATTTCGATCATAGCCATCTTGAAGTGAAAAAGAATTGAAAAAAATAAAGATAAGAGGAAGTATGGGTTGAGTTGAGTATGATAATTTTATTTTGTCTCACGTCTCATGTGGGTTTTCAAGAAATAATATTATATATCAAATGAAAAATAATTATTATTCCAAATAGCTTGATCATCATTCAATATATTGAAAGGCGTGAACTCTTTAAAGGGATCAAAGTATGAATAAATTTGCTTTTGTGAGCTTAATTTAGTTGATAAGGACATCGCATTATATATATATATAGGAGTTCGTGTTCGAATTTCAGACACTCTATTTATTCACTTTAAAAAAGGAATTTTTAGTCACTAAACTACTTTAACAACAAAAAAAGAATGAATAATTTTGGAACTTTTAGCCTTTTCAGGGATCATCCTATCCAAAATGATCATATGATGGTCCACAAAGATTTAAGGATGAAGTGCTTAAAACCATAGCATAGGACATATGATATTTTCTGATGGTTCATAAAAATCTTCCACTCACGAGGACTAAAAGGATTAAGTGATTAAGATTTGAGGAGCATGAAATATTTCGTTTCAGTCCCTCAAGCACATGGATTGTAAAGATGAAGTGCTTAAAAATCAAATATCTCTACAAAGTGCTTAATTAACAACTAAGGTCATGAAATATTTCGCCAACTCCTTATTGGCCTTCATCGCATGCCTCCATTGTCCATTGCGCAAGCAAACGATGTCATTATCAAACTTCAACAAAACCTTTAGACAAAAACTCGATCAAACTCGACCAAAATTTACAAAAACTCGATCACATATAAACATTGTACCCAAAAAAAATCACCTATAAACAATCTCAAATCTTAATTGCAAATCAAATATTTAATCAAAATCCCAATATTTGATTCACATTGGAGGATACAAAATAACAATGGAGGAAAAGAACAAAAACCTTTCACATTGCCTAGATCTTAATTAGGAACAGTTTCTATTGATTTTAATTTCAATAAGATTCAATTAACAGCACCAATAATTAAATTGAAGATGCTTGTACTTTTGCTGTTAAAAATCTAACCTATTGTCAGGGAAGCATCATGAGACAACAAAGTACAACAAAAATGGAAGTAATAAGAGTCAAAGTAAGAGAATGGGTCAACAGGATTGTACTATGGGACATGTCATCAGTGTACTCTACTGGTCCCCCGGAATATGAAATACTATAATCACCACCACCATTTGGTGCTCTTGTCCACATTCCCAGATTATTGTCCCTGCACATTCATTAACTACATTCAATTCTCATACAAATAAAGTAGTTAAATGGCTTAATTACGTAAAAGATCTCTCAGCTCGTTTGAATTTTGATTCCTAAACTTTAAAATAGTTAAATGACTTAAATATGTAAAAAATTTCTGTATTTTTGTTTTAGATAGATGAATAAAAATATCTTTATTGAACGCAAAATTATCCATTTTCCTTCCCAGTGATATGATACTTTACTTTTTATACAACCCATACATTTATAAACGACAAAATTACAAAAGTAAAAAGTATCCAAGGCAATCAAGTACGATATTTTTTTTTCTGAAACAATCAAGTACGATATTTGAATATTAGATTTGTGTATCCCTTCATTTATTTTTAAATTGAATTGTATTATTGGTCTCTCTAATTTAGTAGTATTTTTATTTTAATCACTTAAATAATTGTTGTTATAAATTAGTTTCTTAACTAATTTATTAAATTTTATTTTGGTTCCTCAACTCATTGTTGCTACAAATTGATCCCTAAACTTAATTTTCGTTAGTCCTTAACTCATTAAATATTTATTTTAATTTTAACATTTTTTGAGACACATCGCAGACCATAGTTCATAGTTTGGCACATCATCAATCACATGTACATATTTAATAGGTTTTTGAGATGTAACACAAATGGTTAAATAGTTTATACCAAACAGCCATGCATGGACAAAACATCTCCAAAAAACAACCATGAATCTTTAAAAATTCTAAGATGGTCTTGTTCTCTTTGTTCTTCTTCAATGTAATGTATTTGATGATTATATAAATCTTATTTTGAGAGAACAATCTTTTCTTTAATTTGTTTATACCACATTGCTTCTACTACCATCATCGGCAGAAGAAATGATATGGTATTAACGAACTAAAAAAAAAATTGTTTTCTCAAAACAAGATTTGTATAATCATCTAATCCACTTTATTGAAGAAGAAAAAAGAGAACAATACATGAAGACCACCTTAGAATTTATGAAGACCCATGACTGTATTTTAGAGAGTGGTTGTCCCTACATGGTTGTTTGGTATAAACTATAAATCATTTAACCATGGGTGCAACATCTTAAACTCGTTAAATATATACACGTAGCTGATGAAATTTTGGTCTGTGATGTTTTTCAAAAAAAATTAAAACTAAAATAAATATTTAATGGTTCTTGAAAAAGGTTAACAGAAAGGAACCAAAATAGATAACGGAAGTTAAGTTAAGGAAACAATTTGTAACAACAATTAGTTAAGAGACTAAAATAAAACCAATAAATTAGGTTAGTGACCAATTAGTAACAATTAGTTGAGAGGCCAAAATAAAACTAATAAATTAGTTAAGGAACCAAATATTCAATTAAGCCTATATTTTTTTACTTTGAATATGATTCTTTCTTTTTTTTTGACAAAGATTCTTTATTTTCTTAAGAGCTATCATTTGTCTCTAATTTTTAATTTCTTTTTATGAATCTTATTTTAATTTTTGTTTCAATATTATTATTATTTCTGTTTAAAAACAACAAAAAAAAGGAGGGCTAAAATATTATAAGTTTTACAAAATTAAAAAACATTTTCATAAAAAGCCAAAAAAAAAACTAATTGAAATACCGTTCAAAATCCAATGGTTATGTTTACCAAAAAGATTTAACGGTTCAAATTTAAGGTCTACATTTGGGTCTATAAATGTAGAATTGATTTTGATTTGTTTGGTTTCTCAAAAGTACAATTGATTTTGACTCAAGAATTGATTTTAGTTGAAGCTACAAATTAATTGTAATTTCTGATTCTAAAATTTATTTGTATACTTAATTTTATTGTTCATCTCACTTTTGCATGAACATAGCTAAACATAAATCACTTTTTCTTCAAATTAATTTTTACCATAATCAATTTTACATAATCAATTCTGTCTAAATCAATTTTCGTCACCACAAACCAAACATGCTAGAATCACAATGATCCATAGTAATTTTGCATAAGCTATAAGTTGTAGTTTCTATAAAATAACAGTGGATCACCATGATATCAAACATGCGCTAAAAGAGAAAAAGAAAATGGGAATGGGACAGTAAAGTTTACCTAGCAACACCAAGAACACCAGCAGTCATAGTAAGAACAGAAATCCGATCAACAGCTTTAGGATCAATACTATAAGCTTTCTGAAAATTCCCTTCACTCTCACCACCCGAATCAACAAAAAATGCACCATTCACCATAACATCCCCTTCTGATCTCCAATTCCATGTAGTCCATTCCCCTTCACCAGAATCCAACCTCTTCGTCACTTGCTTCGCATCAACATCCTCCGGAGCAGTATATCGGTTACCTTGTATCAAACATAAAGTTAGTTATAGTTAGTTAGTACTAGTATTAGTTATCTCAGTTACATTTTTATTTTCATATTCATAATAGAATCTCTTATGTCTAGATTATAATGCACAATTTAATCCTCACAATTTTCTTTCAATCCAATTAAATTGGTAACGGACAATAATACTTAAATTAAACCCTGATATTTTTCGTGCGAGAAAGTCACTTGTTTGATTTTGACTGCTTTTTAGTTTGTAAAATGTGTTTTATAAATTAGTTTTCAAAAATAATTTTTAGAAAACTTTAAAGAGTTTTTGGACTCTTTCAAATAGGCCCTTAGTATAATTTTTTTTATTAATAATAAATATTTGTAACTTTAATACCTTGACTATTAATAGTGGGTCCTCCACTTCCACCAATAGCATACATCTCCCACCTTGTAAAATCATTGTTGACCACGTGGATGTATCCTAGCCTGCAACGTGGCATTCTTTGAACTAATTGTTCTCCAAAATGGTTGAATGCTATTGTTACTTGCATTGCTGAATCTGGTTTGTAGTGGTCACTATGTCCTAGTAACATAACCTCATTGTGGTGTGAGAAATGGTTGTTTGAGATTGTTATTGCTGTTGAACCCATAACTGCGTCTATTAAACCGTCTTTGCAACGTGAGAGTGTGCAATGGTCTATCCATATGTCTCTTGATCCGAAAATTGAGATTCCGTCTCCATCGGATAATGTTCGATATCCGTAGTGTTCTGGACTCGAGCGTACATTGGTGTTACCTTCACAAAATATTACAACTTTCATTAGTAAAGTGAAAATGTAAAATCGTTGATGATATATCGAATGCTTGAATGATGGTTATCGAAAACAGATTGTCTTCAATCTTAAATCGACGATAGCAAATCATTTTACTACTATGGCAAATCTAAGTCCATTATTATCACTTCACTTAGAAGGAAAAATTAGCAATAATGAGTATTTTTATACGAAATAATAACATTGAATAGTATAGTCATGCATAGTCTTAGTAAGAAAATAAAATGTGAAGAGGTAAAGTATAAAGAAAGAGGAAGAGAAACTAAAAAGAAATGAGAAGAAAAGAAGGACACATTGTTAATTTTTGCATGCTAGTAATAATAATGATAAACTAAAGATACGTTTAAAGAAATAATTATTTTATGCTTTTGTCTTAATTAGACTTCCTCTAATTTGGGTCATTGACTCATTGGTCTCTTTTGGGGCCCTAAGTTTTATTTTTTTTATTAATTATCTAGTTTCTAATGAAATGACTAATGAGCTCTAATAGTCTAAAGTTTAACTATGAGGTAACTAAAGTCTGATCAAAAAATTTCATTTAAAAATCGAATTTGAATTCTTTTAAAATTCGTCATAAGTTCATTAACCACTCGACCCTAATATATTAGTTTCTTAAATATTTTAAAGAGACCTAAACCATCATAACTTAATCTATAACCAGGAGATTTTAAATAAATCACCTATCCAACAAAGACTCATAAATGTGTTACATCATAAGTTTGACTGAACATCACCTCAAAACAATTCAACACATGAAAAAATTTCAATAAATGATAAAAAAAAAAACACTTAGAAGTTAGAACCAAATTTGAAATAAATTACTAAGCTTGATTTGGTTTCAGTATTAAAAAAAAGCTACTATAGTACTCCCTCCGTCTCAAAACTATTGTCCTTTTAGCATTTTAGTTTTGTCTCAAAACTATTGTCCTTTTCGCAAACCAATGTAAAGTTAATGTTAGTTTATCAATCGTACCCTTACAAAAGTTAAAACATTAATTAAATATATTTTCTCTTTCTTAATAAAGTAAAGGTAAAATAGACTTAACTTATCAATCTTTATTGTTTCTTAATCCACGTGCATAAGGACAATAGTTTTAGGACAGAGAGGGAAGGGAGTAGTTTTTTTGGATATAAAGTTTAATGTAGTTTTTAAAAGTAAAGTAATGCTTTCTAAAAAATGTAACCCACAACTGATTAAAGACAATGACATTAGAGAAAAAAAAAAGCATGCATTACAATAGCAAATACACATCAAAAGTTGTGCAAATAAACAAAAAGAGCAAAGAAAAATAAGCAAAAGTGAAAATTAAAAAAATAAAGCAATTAAGTGATTATCTTACCAGAAGGATGGCAATGATGAACATGAATGTTATGTATAATAACATTACTTATATACTGAAGAGTTATGCAACCACCACCAACAATATGAACATCAGCACCACGACCATCAATGGTTTTAAAGCTATTAAAAATAAGCTCTTGTGACAACTTAATCATCATGTTACTTGGAAAAACAATCCAAAGTGGTTCATTTTGTATCACAGCATATCTTAGTGTACCAGGTTTTGGATTCACAGGATCATTGTCTGAGGAATCTGTTACAATGTAAAATTTACCACCTTTTCCTCCTTTTGCATTTTGTCCAAAACCAATTCCACAATCAGCTAACCTTTGACGATTGTTGGCCCAATCCGCGTCGCATTTCCAACAATCGTCAATTGGGTTACCTGTTAGACATGATGTTGAAAAATCTTTGTTTGATATTGTTAGCATTTCTCTTCTTCCCATTGAAACATTCACTTTCCTACAAAATAATATCAACTTGTTAAACAATATTGGAGAAATTTTTAGCTACTTTTACTAATAACTAGCCACTATAGTTACCAAATATGAGCACAAACAAAAAAATTGAAATTTTTTATAACCCAAGAAAAATGAAATTTTATATGACCCAAAAAATGATCTTTTTTATTTTTTTTATTTTTATGAGTAAAAATGAAACTTTTTTTAATGACCCCAAATTTGAAATTTTGTTATGACCCAAAAAATGAATTTTTTTTATTATGTGTAAAAATGAAGAAAAAAAATTAATAACCCCAAAATTGAAATGGTGTTATGACTCAAAAAAATGAAATTTTTATATGACCCAAAAAAAAAAAATTGTTATGACCCAAAAATAATGAAATTTTTGATGACCCAGATCTACCCTTTTGTTCACATGTTTTAAGTAATGTAGGGTCTTAAATATACGGCAGAATTTATTTTTGAACAAATTAGTTTTTTTTTGTATGAAAGAACTAAGAAAGAAACAAGGGAGAGAGAAGTAAGAAGAGAGAATAATGAGGGTTTGAAAGAATGTTGGTTTTGTGTACCTATGAACTTCTATAGCAACAGATTCTGGGTCTGGATGTTGACCAGGAAGAGTGAGGTTAAGCATTGATGTACCATGGATGAAAAAGGAAGAAAGAAGTGTAATTAGGAAAATGCAGGTTGTTTGAATCATTGTGTTGAGTTTTGAGTTTTGAGAGTGGTGAGTGAGTGGAGAGTAACGAGTTAGTGATAGCTACTGCCCTAACTTACTCACTCTCCATCCATATGAGTTGATGTGGGTGGTAAAGTAACAAATGGCAGGGCTCCTCTCTATTTTTGTTGTCTATAAACACTCTGTTTGTAGGGGAAAGTAATTCAGAGTTCGATTACGAGATAAATAAAATTTAATTAAGAATTGTTTTTTTTATAAATTGAATTTAGATTCTCTGAAATTTATACTTTAATAAATTTAATTAACTTGAATTCAATATTTTGAACTCTTTTGTTTTTTTTTTCAGCTAAATGTATTTACGGATCATTTAAGTTTTCGATTTGTATCATATAAATTTTTTAAGTTTTTTTGTAATAAATAGATCATTTTAAGTTATATTCATTATCTAAATTTAAGTGATAAAAAATATTTAAGTGATGAGATCCCAATTGTTGAGGAATTTGATAGTTATTAGAAATATTCAAGTGATGTTAGGTTTGAAGATTCAGATGATAAGTATAATTTGAAAGGACATATTTAAAACTTAAAAGGCGTATGTGTTACAAAAAAACCTTAAAGAACCTACGTGGTACAAACAGAAAACTTAAAGGATATGTAGATACATTTGACATTTTTTTTCCGGCTTCTAATTTCAAAGGAAAAGGGCTCTAGTAGTCCAGAGTTTAAGACGAGTTTTGACATCAAGCGGTTTCAAAGTCTTCCTAAACACAGTTGCAAGAATCAAACCGTAGTTCTCCCTATCAAATTCAATGTTTATCACTAAATCAACTACTCTCTCTGTCCCAAAACTATTGTCCTTTTAGCATTTTAGTTTTGTCCCAAAACTATTGTCTTTTTCGCAAACCAATGTAAAATTAATGTTAATTTACAAAAGTTAAAACATTAATTAAATATATTTTCTCTTTCTTAATAAAATAAGGGTAAAATAGACTTAACTTATCAATCTTTGTTTTGTTGTTTCTTAATCCACGTGCATAACTCTAAAAGGACAATAGTTTTGGGACGGAGGGAGTAACGTTTAACGTTTAATTGACATAATTTTTTTTTGTTTTTTTTTTTTTTTGAAAACAACTTTTTTTGTTTTTGTTCTTAGCATCTTTTAGTTTTTTAGATCACTAATAATTATATATATACTAATAATATACAATGAAACTCCGTGATTAAAGGAATTAGCAATTGAAGGGGTGTAGTGTGGAACGGAAGCACAGGATAATCACTTTTCTAATTAAGCTCTTTACTATATTGTTATAGTGGCATATATTTTTTACAAAAGATAAAGAAACTAATTCCTAAATCCTTTCCTCAAAAAAAAAAACCCTAAATCCTAATATAGGATTAAATTGTCCAAATAATAACATTGTAATAGTCTCGTGAAATTAAATCAGTTGATAGAGACATCACTATTTATATGTAGAGGTTTCGGAGATTACCTTAAAAAATGAACTTTTTAATAATTAATGCAATTAACCAAAAAAAAAAAAACTTAATATCTTTTTTTTTATGCAAAAAAAACTTAATATATAATTCAATGAATAATATCAAAATTAATAAACTTAAAATTGAGTTAATATATTTTATCCTTTATAATGTGGGCGAGTTTTTCTTTACTTTCTGCAAAATAATTAGTCATGTATTATAAAAAAAAAATTATGTTATAATCTTGATCCCACATGTTACAATTTTTGAATCCTTTCCGGCCCTTTTTCATCCATACCCAACCCACCCAATATTTTAGATGAATTAAGAATGACGAGTCAACTTAAGTTACCGAGAAAAAAATTTAACTCATTGCGCAAAAAATGATTTTTTTTTTCTTATAGAAAGAATTTGAGATAATATCAAACATGGGGTTTCATGTTAATTTCATTTGTTCCAACATTTTTTACTTAAAAATGGACATGTAAGTTTAGTGAAAATCTTGAGTCTTGAGCACCGTTATGAGGGAATCACGGTGTCCCTGTTGTCGAGAAAGTGGTTAGGTTTGCTAGGACATGTCACCGGTGGAGAGTGAAATAAATTTTCACAGTTTGCGACTGGCTTTATGTTGAAGACTAGTACGAGCAATATGTTACTCTCTCCGTTCTCAAGCTGAGCAATTAATATTTGACGGCTGAGCAATTAATATTTGACAACGCACAACTTTGATTATTAATATTTTTAATTATTTATTTATAAAAATTATAGAAATTGAATATCTTAAACATATTTATCGAGATAAAACAGACAACATCTTAAATTCTAATATTTACATTTATATATTAATAAAAAAACTATTAAAATAAATTATTTAAATAATACAAAATCATTATTTATGACATTTATTTTGGGACCGAGGAGCAGTAAGGTTAATTACTTCCGACACCTTCTATACATGAAATCGTTTTAATCAGAACGCATGGACAAAAAGGGTCGTGAATTTTAACACAACACTCACTCTTTTCTCTTCTAGTCAAGGAACACTGAAAAAGCTTTTGACTTTTGGGTTGCATCAATGTACTACACTTAGCTGATACAGTGACAATTCATAACTACATTATGGGTTAGTACTGTAGGATTTCACCAGTTCATTCTGATTCCAAATTTGTTACTACTTCAATGGTGTATAAATCTAGTCCCCGTTTTAAAAAATGAGTCTCATTCTCATTTCTCATTTTAATTTTACTCTCTTGTTATTACTTTATAAAAAACAAACTTATAATAGAGTTAATTTAATAAAAAATAAAATCTTATTACTCTTAACATCATAATTACATTTCTTAATATATGTAATATATGTATAAAAATTTAAATGACACTTATTTTAAAACAGAAAAATTAACGTGTGTCCAAATGATATATGTAAAGAAACTTCAAAAATAAAACAATAATCACTTCAAAAGTTATAAATTTTATATTATAAAAACTACAATATCAGTACTTTTTAATATAATTTTCTTCATTTTTAAATGTTGACATGTATCTTTTATCAATGGATTCGACTATGCACAAAGACCACATATGTTCAAAGGTACACAAGTTTTAAGTTAACATTGTCGTGGTACGACCATTCTTAATTCCTAAATACGGTTTCACAATCTCTTTCTCTAACTGTCATCCTAGACCCTATTTTTCTCTTTTTCTTCTCCGTCTATCAAAGATGAGTGGTTTATGGTCAATTCTTGATCTGAAATCACTCCTCCAAATTGTTTTTGTTTTCTTTTTTACCAAAATAAATAATTTTCACACATATTAAGTTTCTCGTCTTAGTGTGATTTTGTTTTTTGATTTTGGTACAGTGTATTGTTTTCTCGTCTTTGTGCGGTGTATTTCCCGTCTTTTGTGCGGTGTTCGTTTATTTTCAGGTTGGAGGATTAATTTCAATCAACTGCAGATCCGATCAATGATTTTGGTGTCATCAACGCTACAGATCTGGAGGCTTGGATATTCCTGACACTTCAATATAATCACATTTGTAGGCATGTGCAATTTTTCGTTTTATGCTATTAATATGGATATTGTGAGTTTGTTTGCAGTTTCATCCTTTTAGTTTTTAGCTATTTTGAATTTGTATTGCATCGATATACTCTATCAATTTGAATGAATGAATATCTTCTTTTTTTTTGTCTGAAAAAAATTGTCGTGGTAAGAATTTTATAAAATTCACCGATGAATTTAAAGTTTATATTATATAGATCTTCTATGCAAAAATTTTAGAAAATTGAAAATAATCTGATATTTTATTGAGACCTATTAAAATTAACAGTTTCTATAAAAACTCAAACTGTTAATCTTGATGAGTCTCAATAACATATCAAATTATTATCAATTGTTTTTAATATTTTGCATAAATTTCCAATTCAATAGTAGATTTTGAAAAATTCGCACCGCAATGTAATAATAAAACTTGTGCACCATGGACCATATATATATATATATATATAGAGGGCATATCAAGTGAGAGGAACTCTTATTGTGAGAGATGAGAGTGTTAAATTATAACCCTTAGATCAATCTTTATCATGCTCCTTAATTTTGATAGCTGTAGCTAAATTTTACAGCATCTTCGTTTCATATTCCCTTCTATCTTCGTTCTATGTTCCTAACCTATCTTCGTTCCATTGCTGCGACTTTTCAGTTTTCTCTATTTCCTTAAAATAATAATTCTGCATTCAGTTATTATTAAGACCTGCACATTTCATCTTGCTGTTGAGAGGAATTAGAAAGCCAATGATCCTCCATAACCTACACCAACACCAGAGAATTTTAAAGAAATAAAAGAGAAGAATTTTGAGGTCATAACGGCAGCCGTAACGAGATATCCCTTTCCTTCATCTCCCTCAGACTTGCACATTTCACTGTCCACCAACACCAGAGTAATATTTAACCTTTTGAATGTTTCTGGGTAATCGATAATTTTTTTTTGTTGAAGAATCAATAAACTGTTCTTAATTAAAAAAAAAATCAATTGATTCAAATGCTTTAATTAATCCACGATTGATTTCGTTTTTGGTGGTCGGGTTTGCATCTGTGGCTGTCCGACAACATTCTCACATGCTTGTTCTTCTATGATGGTTCACAACTTTATACAATTATTTATTTGTTTAAATTTTATAATCAGCCTTCAGTTTTTATTATGAAGTTTCAATTGATTTCTTACCAAGAAAATTGATTTAGAGAAATATAGACAGAACAATGACATACATCACAGGGTAGTATGAATTGGAGAAGTAATAGGTTAGGAAAGGTACAGAAAGGGAGCGAAGAAGAAAAGGGGCGAATGAATTGAATGTACAAAGAGTAAAGTGCACTTTAAATGTTAAAATTTAATCAGAACCGTTAATTTTGATCGGACAATTTTGATTTAATCCTCTCAATCTCTCACAATAAGAGTTCCTCTCACTTGATATACCCTCTATATATATATATATATATATGGTTAATATACCTTTTTTTAGTATTAATTTATGTGAAAAAAATTTGTTTGTTTGTAATCCTCATAAAAATAACTCACATTAATTTTTTTCATGACATTAATTACATTTTTATTAATTAAAAAACACCAAAATAAATCACAAAATTAAAATAACAATTTTAAAATTTATAAACAAAAGATTAATACAGTTGCCAAGTTGAACAAGAAATTTCTATTGAGACAAAGAAACAACAAGATGAATTTATTGAAACTCGGATGAGGAATAGTAATAAGAAACCAAGATTTTTGCTTAAGAGACCCAATTCAACTTGAATAAATTAATAATACAATGATGGAAAGAAATCAACTATGGAGAGGGGAGAAAGTGAATAATAAATTCTTATCCATCTTAGATAGGGTGACCCAATGTTAAATGAAGCTTAAATAAAACAAATTTTATAGTGAGATTTTATTTATTGAGTAGTTGTAAAATTATTGTCTCACTTTTATAACTATTTTTTTAAGAGGTTTTAATGCATTTTTCTAAGATTTTTTTAAAGGACTTATAATTCATCAGAGGTTATTTTCCTTAGTAATATTTTATTTTTACTTTTTGTGGAGCTAAATTCTTTATTTAGACTGTCTTACCCGTAAACCCACCCTGCATGGATAGTATCCATGGACTACAACTATAGTCTGGTGGATTGCAATGGATCGGAGAAACGAGAGAGTAAAAGACAGTCACATGATGTTTTAACTTAAATATTTTGAGCCATTAGATTAGCAAAAGTAAAAGGTTAGGATTTGATGTCAAAATTTATTTGAACCATTTGATCCTAATTATAATTTATTTGAACCATTTGATCCTAATTATAATTTAAAATATTTTTTTTTTGAGTTTTTTCCGAAATGGATTATATGAAAAAAAAAATGTAAAAAATATTTATTTATTGTTGTTTGTTGAGAAAAGAAGGAGAAAGAAAGTTAAATAGGAATTACATTTAAATTTATGAGAATAATTAAAAAATAGTATTGAAAATGATTTTTTTTTCTTCTTATAATTTGATACACACAAATGAAGTTTTTTCTTCTAGGGTGTATTAGATTTTTTGAGTTTTTAATATTTCGAAACATTAAATTATGACATGTAAAAAGATTAACACATTAAGATTGTACCACGTCATATGATATTTTGCCACACATGCATTTTTATTCTTGAAATATATGATCCCTTAATTATTTAATCTTGGATTTGATCTCCGATCAGTGTGTATGAATAAATATTTATTTGGAAAAGTCAACTACTTAAATAAATCACAGTTATTTTGAGGGAATTAGTCTATACAGCTGCACGGAAAAATTAGTCGTTAATATATTACAAATTAGATTTTTTATCATTTGTTAACCATAACTTGAATCCTGAACCTCCAATTCTTTAACCCTTAACTCAACTATCCATCTCTCATAATTAATTTTTTTTTGAATTAATTTGTTATTGATCTGTATATAAAAAACAAATGTTATTGATTGTTATCCACAATTCTTTAATGATGACTTTAAAAAAAACTTATTTTAATAATACTACTTTTTTGAATTTATTCATCTTGTAATTATCAAAAGGAATAAAATCAATCAATAACTTTACATATTACAAACTTCAATTTCAACGGATGCATATCCCCTAATAATTCCACGCCGTTATACATCTCGGTCATTAATATTTAAATGGTTTAAGTAACATACACACAAAATAACTTACGAATTAACTGCGGTTGGGCGGTTAAGGCTCATCCTCCCTTAACCAAGAGTCGAGGGTTCGATCCTCACTTTAGGTATGAATCGGAGCAGCTTTAAATTCTTGGGCCAACTATCCCACCCATCGAAGTGCCTCCAATCTAACAAGAGAATAATCACTGCGTTCGGCAGTAGATACCCTGGTCTCGACCAAAAAAAATAACTTACGAACAATCTTGAATATCGATTTTAAATCGGATAATTAAAACAAATAACTGTGTGATGCAATTAATTACTACGTCAAATCCAAATTGCCTAAACACGAACAAATGTGGCAGGAGTTAGAAGTAAAAAAAAAACGAAAAGTTAAAAATATTATATATACAAGTACTAAAATTAAGTATTTTGGACCTTTGAAAAACATATATGTCAAGTCAAAAATATAATAATAAATGAGAGCAAATTATTCACAGATCTTATGACCTCAAAAGCGTGTGTTTTGTTTTAGTACGTCCTCAACAGCGTGTGTTTGGTACCATAAAATTAAGGTGTTTGATAACAAACTTGTTTTATTAGTTTATAGTTCATTTCCCATATTTTATTTTAAGTAGCATTTGAGCTTATAGTTTATAATTTTTTTACTTTTCATTTCAATTTTAATCTTATTATTTTAATTTATTATTTCTTTATTTTTTAACTAACCACTCATATAAAATAACCATGTATTTTTATGTGATTTTGTATTTAAGACAATTAAATTTAACAAATATTTTATTCAACTAACTTTTTAGCTATCAGCTAAAAACTATCTTATTATTAAATAGTTTTTCAACTATCAACTAGTTTATAGTTTAAATTTACCAAACACAACCAACATCAAAATTATTAAATTAAATATCTATAATTAACGTTCAAACTCAATCTCTCTATTTTATGTGTATAAATTTCTAATGATTTATAATTATTTGATATACATTATACATATAAATTCTAAAAAGAAAATGATAGCAAATTATTCAAACTTGGGTTAACTAGGAAGTTTCACTTTTCCACACCAAATCTTCCAACAACTTTCATTGAAACTACACATTATTATATGCATTATTTGTTACCACTACTACTAGTACTACCCTTCCTTCTATAAAACCACCCTTTCTCTATTTCTTTTCCATTTCAAATTTCCAACTCCAAATCTTCCAACCCTTTTGCCTAAAATCAAAATGAAACACCAAAAATCACTCACAAAGTTCTTCCCAAATCTTATAATCCTAGCAACTATCCTACTCCTTTCAACAACATGTACCATAGCACAAGAAGTTGGTAAGCAAATTAAAGATCAAATTTTTTCCCTAATCTTTGAATATTTAATATTTTAATGTATGTTTTGAGTAATTTGATCTATGTATTTGTGTAGAGGATGAGCATGAATTTGATTACAATACAAAGGGTGAAAAGGGTCCTTTACATTGGGGTGAACTGAAGAAGGAATGGGCAATATGTAACAATGGAAGAATGCAATCTCCAATTGATTTGTCAAGTCATAGAGTGAGGGTAGTGCCAAAGTTAGGGAAATTGAAGAAATACTATAAGCCTTACAATGCTACTATCAAAAACAGAGGTCATGATATTCAGGTAATCAACCCAGAAATTCTCTCATAGATCATCACAATGATATATTTTTCTTAAAATTTTTCCTTTGATTTCTAATCTACACTACACTCTGTTATTTATATTTTTTAATGATTGAATGAAATAATAACTTTTATGGTTTAAATATTGTAGGGTTGTCTTAGAATTTTAGGTCGAGTCTAGTTCATCTCTACAAATCAATTTATAAAATAGGGATTGTTCCCGTTTTTTTTACTTAAGAATGTGATATATCTACCAATTAAACTAAACTCACGGAGACTAAATATAAATCTCTTTAACAAATTGTTTAAAAGTTGAATGTTTATATGCATGTTTAGCATCCCAGTCGGTACATTAGAATATATATCTAAGTTTAATTAGATATTTGGTCCCTTAACTAATTTATTGGTTTTATTTTGATTCTTTAACTAATTGTTGTTACAAATTTGTCCCTTAACTAATTAATTGATTTTGTTTTGGTCCTGTTTTGGTCCTTTAATTAATTGTTGTTTCAAATTATTCATTTTATTAATTTATTGGTTTCACTTTGGTCCCTTAACTAATTGGTTTTACAAATTAGTCTCTTACATTAACTAGCGTTAGCTATTTTAGTTCTTTTCCGTTAACTTTTTTCAAAAACCGTTAAATATTTATTTACTTTTAGCATTTTTTGAGACACATCATAAAACATAATTTGCCACATCATTAACCACATGTATATATTTAACGGTTTTATAAAAGTTAACGGAAAGGAACCAAAATAGCTAACGAAAATTAAGTTAAGAGACCAATTTGTAACAACAATTAGTTAATGACCAAAATAAAACTAAGAAATTAGTTAAGGAATCAATTTGTAACAATAATTAGTTAAATGACCAAAATGAAACCAATAAATTAGTTGAGGGTCGAATTTGTAACCAAAATTAAGAGATCAAATATCCAATTAAGTCATATGTCTATATGTATTATTAGTTTTTTAATTTCTAAAAAAGTTGGGGATGAGATTTTTTTTATTAATTCAACTGCATATGGCCATTTTATGGTTGTCACCGAGAAGATTCAAACTTAGTACTCTTCAAAATTATAAATTGTATAAGATAGAAAAAATAGAAGTCAATGAGAACATGGCACATACAATTTCTATATACTTGAGGTTAAAATAATACATATGGGGCTGTGATGACAGCAACCATGGTGGCTGCATGAATATTGAATGAGCTAATTAACTTTCATATGTTACATATCTTAAAATAAAATTCCTATTTAATTATATTGTCGTATAAAATCTAGTTGCTGATAAATTAATGCAATTGACATAGTAGTTGGTAGCTAAAGATTTGACTAAAATGTGAATAAAAAATGTCTAAATAAGATGATACAAGTCTCTTTAAATTTAACCAAAATTTTGGATTCGATCAAATAAAATAAAGATTTGACTAAAATGTAGAATCTCTTTATTTTAAATGATGATGTAGGTGAAATGGGAGGGAGATGCAGGATCAATAAATATTAATGGCACACAGTTTCTTCTACATCAAGCCCACTGGCATTCACCTTCTGAACACACCATCAATGGCAGGAGGTTTGTCTTGCTTTACATTCATGATTAACTTTGACTGTATTTTATTTTATAAGCAAATTTTTTGTCTGTCTTCAAATATTAGAATCTATGATATATTTTTAGTAAATATTAAAGGGTTAAATATGTTTTGGTCCCTATAAATATACCAAATTTTGATTTTAGTCTCTCGAAAAAAATTTCTTCGACTTTTAATCTTTACAAAATTTTTCATCTTCACTTTTGGTCCTCTTTTTAATTAAACTCATATGTAGAATTCATATTTTTGAAATTTATTTTTGCATAAAAGTTTATAAAATTATAATAATCTCTCCGAAAAAAATTAGAATTTTTTAACAAAATAATAATTAAATATGAATTTTTATACTTTTTGTGGTTAAAAATTCATATTTAATTTATGTTTTGTTAAAAAATTTCAATTTTTTTAGGGAGAGATTATCATAATATTTTACACATGCACAACTTCATTAAAAAATACATAGGTTATACATGATTTGATTAAAAAATATGGACTGAAAGTGGTGATTATAAATTTTATAGGGACTAAAACCAAAATCTGGTATATTTATAGGAACAAAAAATATATTTAACCTAACATTAAATTAGTCTATATATATCATTTTATTTCTATGACATAATTTTTGTCTCATTCCTCTATTTTATGTGTCTGAATTTTAATGATTTATTATTTTATTTAAATAAAACAAACAGTTAAAGTTCACTTTTCATATTTTTGGACTGAAATAATATTAGGTACGACCTGGAGGTACACTTGGTCCATGAAAGCCCAAAAATAAACGGTAAGACCAAGATAGCTGTTATTGGGATTCTGTATAAGATTGGTCGACCAGATCCTCTTCTCACCAAGGTAACATTCTGAAAAATTAAAAATATTTAAGATTCATGGATGATTAATTAGGACATTCATTGAACAACTTTACTAGTTAATTAAAACATTTTTTTAGTCTAGTAGCTAGAATTATCAACAAAAAAAATGAATGTATCAAGATTCGAAGTTCAATACCTGCATATTATATGCAATATTTCCATCAAATGAGCTATAATATCAGGGACTTAATTAAGACATTTATACATAACAAAATAAGAATATTTATTTTTAATTTTATTTGAATAATTATATACTTGCAACGGTTTCAGTTGTCAAAATACATAAAAACTATGGTGGATAATGAAGAAGAAAAGAGTATTGGGGTGATTGATCCCTCAGAAGTTAAGCTAGGTGGCAAGAAGTATTACAGATATTTGGGTTCCCTCACTGTTCCTCCTTGCACTGAAGGTGTCATTTGGACTCTTAATAAGAAGGTACTATTATTTATTAGTATAATCTAGTACTACATATGTATTTTTAGTCGGTAGCCCGAATGGTAAATACCACGTGAAATTTACATATAGATTACTAAGCATATTTAATCTAACAATTAACATTTCATCAATTGAGCTAGAATTTACGGATTATAATCTTGTATTAATTTTATATATACAATTTCACAAGTGGATTGATATGAAAAAATAATTGATTTTTTTAATATTCAAAATTGGTATATAATATCAGATAAGAAGTGTGTCAAGAGCACAAGTGGAGTTACTTAGGGAGGCTGTCCATGATGTAAGTATTCTCATTTGATTTATTGTACTAATTATATACACCATCAAAAATCAAATTAAATTATATTATATTCAATAACATTGATCAATTTCATTTCTTAAAAAATTGAACCATATAAATTTTTTTTTTTTTTGACAAAAAGAACCATATTAATTTATTACTACTTATTTGTGGAACTTTTAATGGCATGCAGCATGCAGAGAAGAATGCCAGACCTGTACAACTCCTGAATAAAAGAAAGATACAACTCTATCGCCCAAAATGGAAGAAATCAAATTAACCACATATTAGTAACTTTTTAAACAAATGCAATGATACAATTTATGATTTCCTAGTTCTATAATATTTCTAGCATTTTATTTTATAAGATACTCCCTTTTGCCAATTCATTTTGTATACTAATGTTTATGTTATTTCTATGAGAAACACACATATATGTCAAGATTATTCATATGTTTTTATCAATGTTTTAAAAATTGGACTGATTGCTTGGTCTAAGTTCGATCACAAAATCGAATTGAGGAAGTATCTATAAAAACCAATAACATCGGTCAATTCAAGAAAAAACGGTGAAAACTAGTTGTTCTACGTTTTAATACGGAGGCTCAAGTTCAACTTTGTTTAACAAGAAAATATGTTAGAGAAGAAAAGTTACAATCAACTCAAAGAGTTCACACAACATGTTCATAGTATCGAAACGAATATATTACTTAACTCATGCTTATAGATATGTGTCGAAACAAATAATTTTACATTCAACTCATTTTAAACTAAAATTAATTTGACAATCAATTTTATCATAACAACCAAACACACATTTAACCCAAGAATGCTTAGATGAGATAGCACGAGTTCTTCTATCTTAACCAAGGTTCTGAGTTTGATACCTGACTTGAGCTTGCACCAGCGTTAAAACTCTCATGAAGAGTTTGCCGCCCATTTGGATCCTATAAGCTTCGAGGGACTAATCTTTGAAGTTGCGCGTGTTTACGCTAAAAAATAAACCAAACACATGTTTGAAGTAAACACTCATCAATAGAAACACTACATGATAATTAACATGTAACTTAGTAAACGCAATAATCTAATGATATGTAAATAGACACTATATTAGTATATTGGCACATGTAGTGACACCACTATATTTGATTACTCTGAGAAACAAGTACAAACAAGTACCATGATATTGTCTTCATCATATTTAAACCATGAAACAAGTACCATGATAATGTCTTAATCATATTTAAACCAAACAAGTAAACAAAAAAAAAAAGAAGATGCAGGCTGGAGTTAAACTGTCCTATTCTTGCTGATGCAAATCCTGTAGTTGACTTTGGATTTAGAAACAAGCATATGGCAGTTTTTTTCTTTTTAAATGAACATAGAAATATGGAATAAGTTTTTTCTTGACTTGGATTTTTTCTTGACAAATTCTTGACTTGGATTTAGATACAAGCATATGGCAGTTTTTAAACTGTCCTATTCTTGCTGATGCAAATCCTGTATAAGTTTTTTCTTTTTCTCATTTAATAATACCATCAAATATATTGATGACAAGCATAATAAAATGAAGCACTAGCTAGAAAATCAGAAACACAATTGACTTGCATGCTAATAAACTCAACCCTGCAATTGAGTTGAACAGATATATTCCTGCACTTAGATACAACAGATGTAAAATAATTCATAAGAGATTTATTGCTTCGCATTGCATGATTTCGCGCTTGCAGTTCATCTCAAAAATGATGTGAACCAACTGCAAGCTTCTCATGCAAGAGCCCTTCAGTCCACTTACCAGGGCTTTCTTCTATATGAAGTGTCACATTTTAAATTGTTGACTCCATTTATTCGTCCCAAAAGATAAAACATGAATTATTCTCCTTTCGAACAGAATTACAAGTATACCAAAAACAAATAATAACTACACAAAAATAAGCAGAATGGATATAACATCCTTCATACAACAGACCAAATTATCACAATATAAGATTCATTCTGTAGTTAGGACTATTAAAAAAATAGCAACTAGTAGCTCTCTCCAAAGGGTGAATGACTCATAACACAAATCTAATGTGAACAAAATCTTCTATCATTAGTGTTCTTGAAATCCAAACATTGATTATGTCACATGTTATGCAGAACAAGAACAGTAAAATATAAGTTATTGAGGATTGCCAATATTCGAAACAAAAATTGCCATCCAGAGAATGATACTCTTTTAACGCTTGACCCATTGGTAACTCTTTCTTGCTTTGGCTTTTCCTGGCTTTTTCCTTTCTACCACTCTTGAATCCCTTGTTAAGAAGCCGGCTGGTCAAAATTCGAGAAGAAAAAATATAGGTTAGTGATTCATCATAGAAGCAACACATATATAAGTATAACACAGCCATAAGTAGAAGACTAAGACAAAAAAAAAGGTGTAGAAAAATATTTTAACAGAGAAATACAAAAAGTTTATACCGTGTCGAAGTGCAGGTCGCAAATCTGGTTCCCAGTTTTGCAAAGCCCTGCTAATACCCAATCGTATAGCTCCAACTTGACCTATAGTCACGAAACAGGTTATATTGATTCCGATGATATGAAAGGAAAAATGAATCACAATTAAATTATTGAACAAGTTGTCGAATAGGCAATTCTGTCCAATTTCCGTTATGCGTGCTTTGCCTAGTGTTTGATTGTTTGTGAAAGTTGAATGGAAGTGCCTATTAGGAGACTTAAAAGTTCAAACATTCAAATGTACATTAAAAGGTCATAGTGTGATTTACTAAAGAGCTAAAATTAATGAGGCAGAACATTCTGAAAAAAAAAGACAAGGAAATGAAAATATGAAGCTCAGAGTTCAAATTTTTTAAAATCAGCGATAGATGTAGCAAACACAAAACAGACATAAATCCAGTTCATTAACATGTATATTTCTCCGGATCAAAATAAAACAAAGCTCATAATTCATGAATGATATTGCCAAGGTCAATTCTAGCATGAGGAATAGAGGTTTCATTAGTTCGGTTTTATTAGGCCCCATTTTCTATAATTGTTTTATATTTTCATTTTTTATGTAAAATGAGGCAAAACATGCCACGGGAAGAAAAGTAGCTCACTTCCTTATTCTTGCAAACAACACAATGAGCATCCATATGAAAATTGAAAGAAATAAAGAAAATGAATAAAAAGTTGTTTCATTGTTTCCAAAACTGTATTCACCACCGAGATATGTGGTTGAAAAATGAAATGAGCATATTGTAGTTCCATAGAAGACTATTTTTACTCAAAACCTAAAAATGAAAATGGGAAACATTTCTTCAAAGTAAATGGGCCTTTAGTTCTTCAAAACTGTACTAAAACAAAACTTAAAAACAACTTTGAAAGCAAGAAAAGACTAAGAGATGCATTTGGACCATTTGTGACTAAAACTAACTTTTTTAGTTTGTTACGACTAAACTAGTTTTAAATGCGATAAGATATCGCATATGTTCACTTTGCTTACACCATCTAGATGCATAATATTAATAACCAAAACCCAGCTATGCCCCTTTATCCTGCCTGTAGTCTCTAACCCAACTCTCCCTCTCCTCTGTTTTTTCTTATTCATTGGAGCAAAAGACATCACACATAGATACTTCCCATTAAAAAAATAAACTGATGGAAGTAAATGTCGGTCCTTATTCTATTTAATACATTTAAATAAACTGTATTGAGCCTTGTCTATTGTGTCCGCTAACAAATTCCAACCTTGCCTCTTGTGTTAATCCCTTTAGCAAATACTTGCCTTCCACAAGTGAATCTACACATACATGAGTGGACATGGAAAACTTTACCCAATAATCTCAGAACACTACTTTTAAGCGTGAAACATGCATGCATGCCATATTGTATAGTGCATGGAATATGCTTCAAGTGTGGCATGCACTATGTAACATGCAGACAGCATACCAGATACTCTATAGTCACTATACCCCCCCCAAACCGGTGCTGTTAAATAAATCACTATTTACTGTGATACACTAGTTAGTAGTTAGTACGAAACACTGTCAAATAGCAGATATAGCCTTGCTAAAGCATTGTTGTACAACAACATTTGAACAACCCACTATTTTCCGCAATCCGCGATTGACAACACTGCCCCATACTTTAAATGGGCCCTTGGTTCTTCAAAACTATACTAAAACAAAACTTAAAAACAACTCTGAAAGCAAAAAAAGACTAAGAGATGCATTTGGACCATTTATGTTTAAAACTAGCTTTTTTTCTTGTTTTTTTTTTTTTTTGACAAAAGCTTTTTTGTTTGTTAAGACTTACAACTAAACTAGTTTTAATAGCGATAAGAATTAAGATATAACACATGTTCACTTTGCTTGCAACATCTAGATGCATAATAATCAGCAACCTGGCTATGCCCCTTTATCCTGCAAGTAGTCTGTAACTCTAACCCAACTCTCACTCTCTTCTGTTTTTTCTTTTTCATTGGAGCAAAAAAACATTACGACTATGTAGTTAATCTCGGATAGCGGCGCGTAGCGCCGACCATAAAAAATGCTATAGTAGTAAAGCGGATAGCGGTATACTTGTGAAGACTTAAAAATCATGTACAAATTAAACATAAACTTCAACAACATGCATAAACACTAGCTAAAAAATAAAAAAATACCCAAAATCACAGGGACATTCATACTTAATATTCATAATAAAACTTTGTCATTTCCCTCAAAGTAGGTTTTTAATAATGACTAAATAGCATTCCATGATTTCCAGCCTATTTAGAGAACGAGCAAGATGGAAATCGTGTTTCGGTGTGTGTGATATCACGTGATATTCACAAGTTAGGGCAACCAATGGGTGCAAAAAAGACCTAAATACCCCTAACTTAAAGAAATAATTACAAAAAAAATTAGGGTTTTATCATTTTTTCCCCCAAAACACAATAGCGGCCAAAAAACGCTACTGAACCGCTATTGCGCCGCTACGGCGCCTCTATTTCACTGCTTTTCGCGGCTGCTATTCCCGCTTCTCTAAATAGCAGTTTGCAGCTCTATGGCGTGGCGGAGAGGGGGTTTGCCGCTACGCTATACCGCTATAGCGCGCTATTGACTACATAGCATCACGGCAATAAAACATCACGCATTGATACTTAATATCTAAATTAATATTGTAGATTGTATGGAAGTTGCAACATACAATACTACATTAAAACAGAAACTGAACTAACAATTGGTAACTGCTGCAACAATGGAGAAACTGTGAAACACAACCAACTACTGGGAACTAGAGATCCTAGTATTTCCCTTGCCTAACCATTAAAAAAATAAAATTTAAATAAACTATATTGGGCCTTGTCTATTGGGTCCGCTAACGAATTTCAACCTTGCTTCTTGTGTCAAATGTCAATCCCTTTAGAAAATACTTGCCTTCCACCAGTGAGTCTACACATACATGAGTGAACTTAGAAAATTTTACCCAATAATCTCAAAACACAAATTTTAAGTGTCAAACATGCATGCATGCCATATTGTATCGTAGTGCATGTAATATGCTTCAAGTGTGGCATGCACTATGTAACATGCAGACAGCATACCATATACACTACAGTCATTATACCCCCCAAACCGGTGCTGTTAGTTATACTTATAGCGCATTATCGCATCACATAATTTAAATAAATCACTATTTTTCTGCGATACACTAGTTAGTAGTTAGTACAAAACACTTTCTAATAGCAGATATAGCCTTGCCATAGCATTGTTACACAACGGCCTTTGAACAACCTTCTATTTTCTGCAATCGGCGATTGACGACACTCCCATACTCTAATTAGCAAAGTAGGCATTCATCAATATAAATATTTGGAAATAATACTTAAAAATGATTAACCTTACCTGAAACACCACCACCTTTCACAGTACAACTAACATCCCAGAGCCCCAATGTGTTTGTCTCAGAGAAAGGTCGAAGGAGAGTAGCACGATGATCAAGCATAGGGAAATAAACATCAAATTCTTTATCATTAACCATAAATTTGCCGTCACCAGGCATAACCCAGACACGTGCTATACTGCACTTTCTCCTTCCTGTGCCATAAGCACGTCCTTTATCATCTACCTGCCTCACTCTTGCTTTCGCTGCTTCCTCTTGCTTTAGACGCTCCATTTCAGCTCTAGTGGATTTTGTAGTATTCTTCTTATAGCGTATATCTTCTATTTCACTAAGAGGAGGCAACCCCTCAATCCCTTCAAAATTTCTCAATGCCATCAAACTGTCAAGCATATCGTCCGTGATTCCAGAAGCAGTAATCAAATCTCCAAAAGCACGTTTCGGTCCTGCAGTCACAATACAAACAACAAGACATCACTCGCTTGGATAATAATTCAGTTTCACGTGATAAAATAAAACCACAACATCTTTTCAATTTCATTCAACTTTCACATTCAAGTTATATCAAGAAATACTAATCAGTACACAATTCACTACACGCAAACAGGTCAATACAATACCCTTACCCTATACTATAAAGTATAATCACCTCCGCCCGTGTATTATCAGTGATTTACCGCCAATAATTTTATCAAATAGCAGCTAGAGTGGCACTATAGTTTAGCGGAATTTGAACAAATCACTAATGTTTCACAACGAACTAGTGAACTACTAGTACTTAGTACAAAATGTTATCAAATATCGACACTATAACACTTCAGCGTAGCAGAATCTGAATAAACCGCTACGCACCATGATCTGCTATTGACAACACTCACTTCCATATCCTATAATGTTATCAAATAGTGATTTATATATATAATTACAATAACATAATACACCATTGCAAAACATCTCGCTATATGAAATGAATCAATTATCAACTTCAACAACAATGTTTAAAACTAACAAATAATAAATCAACAACAAAAGGGGTTTAAGCCAAACCTTCAACAATGGCAACAAGTTCTTTCTCTTCCTTCTCAAGCTTCTCAATCTCTTCTCTACTCTCACTCTCCACAACATCGAATTCACCAATCTCTTCCTTACTAACATCAACATCTTCCTCTTTGAAACCAAAAACATCAACTGGATCATCCTCTTTCAAGGTCCAAGGTTGATCAACATTCTCCGCTCCAACACCCATATGATCACCAAAACCGCTACTTTCCACCTCGGTTTCGCCATCAATTCCTTTAAACAAAGAATCTTCATCTTTATTATCAATACCCTTTTCTTCCAACCACCATTTTTCATTATCATCAACATTCTTCCTTACTCTCTCCGTTCTCTCCTCTTCAACATTGTTAATCTCATCGAAACTTCCGCTTTCTTCGGGAAATAAATTGTCGAATTTTTCATCGGCTTCTCCGAAATTCTTCCATACATTAGAAAACGGATCGTTTCCTTTGTTGTTATTATTGTTGCTGGAAAAGGGTTTTGGGAAAACGGTGAAATTGTGATTGATTGGTGAATTGGGGAAATGGGTTTGTTTGGAATGAAGAGAGAAAATGAAACGGAAATGAGAGGGTTTTTTGGGGATTAAACGAGAAAGCATGGTGAAAAACGAAGATTGTGATTGTGATTGAAGATATTGATTAGGGTTTCATTGATAGGTTTTGGTTGTGATTGTGAGAAAGGGGTGTCGCCGGAGAAATGAATGACGGCGAGTGTGGCGGCGGCGATATGAGTTTAGTGTGAAGAAGAAGTGCCCTAAAGTTCAGTTACTGATCGGGGACTTGTGCAAGTGATAAGTGCTTTTTTAAAATTGGTGTCTTTTTTGACATCACTAGATGATGTTTGATATTAGGCTTAATTATTCTGGTCTTCTAACTTATTTTTTAGTTTTATTTTGGTTTTTTATTTATTAAAAGTTTTATTTTGGTCCTTTAATTTATTTTTTGGTTTCGTTTTAATCCATTAACTATTAAAAGTTTTATTTTGGTCCCTTAACTTATTTTTTGCTTTCAATTTGGTCCCTTAACTTTTCCTCCGTCAACCACTTTGATCTTCATTAAAAGCAAAACCAAAAAAATAGTTAAAATGACCAAAATGAAACCAAGAAAGTAGTTAAGGGACCAAAATGAAACTTTTAATAATTAAAGGACTAAAATGAAACCAAAAAATAAGTTTAGGGACCAAAAAAAAAACTTTTAATAGTTAAGGGACCAAAACGAAACTAAAAAATAAGTTAAGGGATCAAAAGAGATATTATTAGAGTGAAATATTAAATTTCTCTCTGAAATTTAAAAATTTGTCAAATATTCCTTTGAAATTTGAAAATATGTAAATATACAAATTGTAAAAGTCAATCAAATTGCCTCCTGTACCGTTTTTTTATTCTATTTTGGTAATATGATCGCTAACTGCATAGGTGACACTTGCTAACGTAGCGCCATATCACATAAGGGAAGGATAATTGATCAGGATATACGTCAGGGTGGTGTAATTGACTAAAATTTGCAAAATGAGGGGCTAAATTTAACGGTTTTCTGGCCAATTAACCTTCTAACTTTGCAAGTTTTAGTCAATTATCTCTCTCTCATGTGATGTGGCGCCACGTTGACATGTGTCACGTATGCAGTTAACGACCATGTCATCAAAATAGACGAAGTAAACAGAATATGGAGTAATTTGATTGACATTTTACAATTTCAAAGATGTATTTGCCTATTTTCAAATTTCAAGAGAATATTTACCAAATTTTTAAATTTTAAGGGGGAATTTGGCATTTCACTCGATATTATTACCTTCGTCTCTAATTATAAGTATTATTTTTTATAAATTCTTTATTATTTTTACAAGGCATTTTTTTTTGTCATGTAATATACTGAAATTAAATTTACATAAGACATATTTCAATTCAGGCCAGTAAGTTTTTATTTGTCGTGTAATTTCAGTATTTGTCAATTGAGTTAAAGCTTCTAGACATAAGATATATTTTAATTTGTAAGAGTAAATAATACAACTGGATAGAGTGAGGTCCAAGAATTAATTGTTGACGGAAATAATTTATCTTTTTAATTTAAAAAAATAAAAGAAGAGATATTTCAATTTTTGAATATATATATATATATTATTACTATAAATATTATGAAAAAACATAAATAAATTTATAAAAACTACATTCGCTATCAATAAATTTATTATTATTATTAATTTATTGATAGAGAATGTAGTTTATTACTATTATACCAACATAGTGTAGCACAATTAGTAGATACTTGGGCCCTTAATCATTTGGTCATGGGCTCGATTCTCGGTGGGTGCATATGCAGAAATATTTGTTGGGAGAAGTCAATCTCTTAAATGGATCTCAGTTACCTCGACGAGATTAGTCTCTGCAGTTGGGCGCGGATGATACTTGATGCACTAAGCAATTTACATTATTTATGTACGGTACATAAAGAAAAAACTTATACACCATAACCACTTCTGACAGAACATAAAATGAGACCTAAAAGTCTTTTAAGCAATAAATATATCTATAGAAAAATTTTCATTTAACGATTATGATTTTTCTTATATAAAGATCAAATAATTTTGAAAAATAATCTTTAATTTAATATATAGAGGAAGTAATATGATTGCTTTTGACATATTAATTTAATATAAACTGGAGGAAGTAATATGATTTTTCTTTATTGACATTAATAGAAATGTCTATTAATGTCAATAAAAAAACTTTATTGAACAATAACTTTTGACATTTTCATATCGTAATTCATATTTATCAGCATATTTTGATATCATTTAAATTCAATATATTATATCTCAAATCTCAATTATCAAATAAAATAAATGAATAATTTTTTTTAAGTTAGAGTGCATTTTTTATTATAGATTTTCTAAAAATGATTTTTATAATGCAATGATTTTGCATTCAAAAAAACTTAACAAAGAATTGTTATATAAGTTTCAAATGAAAATTTTGTTTTAATAGCTTATAATAAAATAGCTATTGAATCATAGTGTTACAATTTTTTAAAACATTTTCAAAAAATTTAAAACTTTATTTTATTTGTAATATTAATGAGGGCTGGAATTATTTATATAATTTATTAAATAATTTTTTACTGTAATTTTTACTTAACTATTTTTTATAAATCTTATTTATTTACATAATTTTACATATTTAAAACCTACAAAAATAAATTCTAAGCAAATATTTTTCTGTTCGTGCACGGGTCTCAAACTAGTACAGTAACAAAATAAGTTTTCCTCATTATTGAAAAGAGAAAGTCAAAATGATAGAGAAAATTATATTAATTAATCACTTGATATTTACAACGGTGGCTCATTTTTGTTTATAGTAACAAATTACTCTATTACTAGGTTAACTAACTTTAACTACTTGATATTGTTGAGCATGTCGCCTAAAAGGCTTAATATCTTGAAATGAATTACATTAAAGAAGACCAAATACAATTGAAAAACTAACAAGCATTTAAATGAAATGACATTGGTGTATAAGATATAAAACAATTTTTTATTATAATATTTATTGGATGTAATAACTTATTCTTTTCTTAATTTTTTATCCTTGAAATAGATAATATCAACATAATATAATATAAAACAAAGGCTTTACTGAGTTTGGACTTGTAAGAATTAGCCTTTTGATCATGTGATTGAAATTATATTAATCACTCGGCCTTGCCACAATAGGAACTGGATCAGGTGATTGTTCTGGATTTGGACCTGTAGGAACCAGTCTTTTGATTTCATGAATGAAATTATAATCAGTTGGTCTTGCCATTACTGGAACTGAATCAGGTGATTGTTCTGGGTTTGGACCTGAAGGAACTTCTCTTTTGATTCCACGAATGAAACTATAATAAGTTGGATTTGCCATTACTGGAACTGGATCAGGTGATTGTTCTGGGTTTGGACTTGAAGGAACTTCTCTTTTGATTCCAGGAATAAAACTATAATAAGTTGGATTTGCTATTACTGGAACTGGATCCGGTGATTGTTCTGGGTTTGGACCTGAAGGAACTTCTCTTTTGATTCCACGAATGAAACTATAATAAGTTGGATTTGCCATTACTGGAACTGGATCAGGTGATTGTTCTGGGTTTGGACCTGAAGGAACTTCTCTTTTGATGACATAACTTGTCACACGATCACTGACAACATGAGAAAGGAACAAGAAAGACAATACTACAACCAAATAAATCTTAGACATTCTCATCTATTGAGTTTGGGTTTCATGTATGTAAAAATGATGTATAAATAACAATACTCACTACAATATTTTAGGCCTACGACAACCCCTAATTTTTAAGATGTAAAAAAACCGTTCTCATAGAGTGTCAACAGCAACGGTTTCAAAATTCTGTTGTGGTAGTTTACTTTTCTTTGGCTAATTATATGCAACTGTCGAAAACCGTTCCTATAGATTCAACAAGTACGGTTTTATATCTATCTTATACTGCAACTGTTAAAAACCGTTCTAAAATAATTTAAATTATTATAATCAAAATATATATGTAAAACCGTTCTTTTAGAAGGGATAAAATACATAAAAGAACCGTTCTTAAACTTTCCATTATACTATTTTTTTGTTAAATTTTGGAAAAAAAAATCTAGTTTCTCTCAACAAAAAAATAAAATAGATCTTTTTTTTTTTGTTACATAAAATAAAATAGAGCTTTATCCCAAAAGGCCAAAACAAAAGAACACGCTCGTACGTAAGATTGTTTTCCCTTCATCCCCAAATTTCTTTCTCTACTCAAAATCAATTTCTAAACTCAGAAATTGATTCTTAGAACACTCTTCAATTTCTATGAGTTAATCTTCTCATAAACGTTAATCTTGATTCAACTCATCAATTTCGAAAATCCGTTCATCCCCAAATTTCTTCTTCTACTCAAAACGCGATTCAACCTCTACCCTAATTTGTTTTAATGGGTTAATTCATTCCAAGAAAGAGACGAACCCTAGCCTCATTCAAAGAAACGTGAACTCTTCATCTCGTCAAAACGCAAACCCTTTGTTTCGTCAAAACACCAACTCTTCCTCTCTCGTCAAAATGCTAGGCGAACTCTAAGAGAACGGGATTCTCGCAAGGTACTCACTCTTCTATTCATATTTCTTCATTACTCGTTCCGCATATGGTTTTTAATCTCTTTCACTTGATGCTTTGTTGATAACTGCTGCTTGGATGGTTGATTTTATTTGTTTGAATGATTGTGTTTAATTTTGTTTGTGAATGGATATAGCTGATTTCTATTTTTATACTGCAATTTCTGATTTATGGCAAATTTTTTGTTTTTGGGACTAGAATTTATATGAAAATTTGTTTAATTCCCTTTTTTTAAGACATTTGTTAGAAATATCAACTTTATTTTACTCTGTGTTATCATGGTTTACTCTTCAAATATTATGTGATTCATATTCAAAATAAATCTCCCATGTGTGTTGTGTGTGTTATGTTTGTGTGATTGTCTAATAATGAAACTTGATGATGGAGAATATACTTTTTAAGCATATTTGTGTTTTTGTATATCCTCCAAGCCTTAAATTTAAGGATATAGAAACAAGAAAGTGATCAACGAAGCCTTAAAATTATTATCAATGTTTTGTCTAGCTTATGAAGTAAAATTAACACTACTTTTGTTTCTTTGCTTCAAAGGTAAACAGTATAATTGGTAGTCCCTCCCTACCCTTAGAAGCTTCTTGTACTTCTCATTTATTGTATGTAATTATCTTATCTTTCATTTGTTTGAATTGTTCACGGATTGAGCACTTTGAATTATTCTGCTGTCACCTAGACACCTACTCTTTTGAAACTCTTTATTCTTAAGTAGTTTTGAGGTTCTAGTGTTTGCTTGCTTATTATTTCTATAATTCACAACTCATGCTTCGAGTTCATATGTGCTAGATGTGATCTAAATTGTTCAAAGGCAGGAACAAATCTATAAACCATATTGGCTGAATGGAGTTAAACTCAGTAAGTCACTTGGGCCTGGTTTTATTCTAGTACATTTCTAAACTGTAAAATTATGCATGAAAATTGGTGTATGTTGTGATAGCAGGTTGTCATTTTGAGTGTAAGTAAACTATAACCACTTAACTCTATATAATCTTCTTTACTATTTGACTCAAGTAGGTGGTAGCAACTTTAACTGAGTTTTATATCAAGGTTTATTAATCAACACCAAACTCTATTGTGTGCATTTTGAATATGTTTTGTTGGTATTATGTTGTAGAGTTAGAGGCGTCGGTCTCGAATACAGAGAGAAAGTGAGGAAGAGTGACTATTTTTGTTTTGGCATGAAAGATTCTCTACCATTTTAGTTACTTATAGATATTGGAATGTTATTATCAGAGTATAGGGCTGCCACAACCACTTCCTTTTCAATTTTGAGCATGACGGATAATTTTCATTTGTATTTCAATGCAGGTGACTTTGGTCTTTTGTACCTTGAGGATCTCTAAGGTATGATATGATCCATTTGTTGTAATCCTATTTTATGGTTCTTATTGGGCAGTGGTTTTGTATAGCTTATGGATTTTGTTCAATGTCCTATCAACCGCAACAGCCATAGACCAAAAATGTTTTAAGTGTCATTAATCCAAGATATGAAAAATGGTACATTTGACTAATGCTTTATAAAGGTATACATTATGGATCCCATGGTTAGATTTGACCAATGTTTCAATTCTCAAGTTAAATACATTTGACTATTTAGTTTGCTAATTTGTTTGATAACAATTTTATCATATGCAGGGTAAGCCAATAGAGAAGTAATGCCTTATTGTAATGAGGAAATCATGATTATTCTATGTTCACTTTCCATTCATTTTATTGCTATAAGCTAGAGTAATAAGTTGTGGCTTTGTTTATTTTTTTTTATGCATTTATTTCCATTTGTGTATTAGTTAATTTCTATTCTTATCTTTATTCTTGTGGTTAATAAGAAACGTTTTCTTCTCTGGTTTTTGCAGATTTTTGACAAAACACATATTTAAATGGATGTTTTTCTGGTAAATGGTTCCCAAAAAACTCTACATATGTTATACATGCAGCGTAAGTGATTGGTCTCAACCTTATTTTTCTAGGAAATAGCATGTTCAAAAAGTTATCAATGTTCGGACTTTTGTTTTAGTCATTAGTTAGCTTTTCTTTCTAGCAATATTTTTCAAATTATAGTCCATAGTTAATGTAATAGTTTTTGACTTGTATGAAGTGTAAGTTATGGTGTGGTGCTGTAGCCTATATTGTGCTGTAAGTTATGGTGTGGTCTTGTAGAGATTTGTAAGCTTCAACCACAATATAGGCGTTAGAATATTATTCCTCCATCCATTTTATGTATTATGTATTATATAACAATAAGAAAGTTAATATAATTTGTATTGATTTTCATTGAATCTGAGTGATGTTTACCCTATAAATAACCATCTTATTTATTTTCATGTGCATGAATGAATTAAGGGAGCTCTCAAAAGATTTTTGATTTTTTTTTAAAACTATAGTCAAAGGCAACGATTATTTTATGTACTCTAAAGTAGCTAACTGAAACCGTTTCCTAAAAGTCACCTACGAGAACGGTTTTTTGAGGCAACGCTGAAAAAGCGTTGTTTATTAAAAATAATAAAACCGTTCTTATAAGCATACTTTACAGTACGGTTTTCAAACAGCGTTGTCTTTAAGCGAAAAACCGTTCTCGAAACATTAGACAACGCCTCAGAACACCACAGTTGTAAAACCGTTCTGGTAGGATACGAGAACGGTTTTTTTACATACAGCTACGGTTTTTCGGTGTTGTCGTAGATCAAAAATGTTGTAGTGACTATGAGGATTTACTTGTATAAAAAAGAATGTCAATCATGCATCAAATGATCATTTAACTAAATTTATTCTTTTTGTTTTGACAAAATTAAATTTGTTCTATATTTTATTGAATACACATTTGATGTTGATTTTGTCATTTTAATTTTCATGTATTGTTCTATAATAACTAATTATAATTTCTTGTTCATTTTGCAATTTACACCTATTAGAGACTTATAGAATCATATATGCATATCATCACAATAATATTTTCCCATAAATATATTTATTCTTATGACTTAAATGAGATTTTAGTCTCTACAAAGTAGTTCATTTGCTTTTTAGTCCGTACAAGAAAAACTTTGATTTATATCCCTCCAAATATACAATTTTTTTAATGTTGAAGGATGTAGTAGTTGTTGACTGTCTAAATTGAACTCCCCTATATATTTCATTATTAACATATTAAAAATTGGTATTATCAAGCGTATACAGAAAGTTTGATTTGAAAGGGATAACCCACCTTGTGTGTTCCACAGGTTTCCTCGACAGAGATTATCCATCGCTAACAGCGTATTAAAATCATGGTAACTAAAAAAAAAACATTATTTTATTAAAAAAAGCCAATTTCTATTGAAATAAAATCAAAAGGGGTAATAGTGTTTGACTTTCAACTTTTATGTTATTATTACCATCTTTCTTCACAACCTGTAACTTGTGCTCTAATTCCCCTCATTCTTCCCTCTTCTCCTTTGCCACAATGTTCTCTCCACACTCAACGTAACTACTCCGTCCAATATGAATCTTTGAGTTTTTGTTTTGAATCTTTGAGATTTCGAGATGAAATTTTGAATTACACTATGATTAAATGAAGGATAAAATATGCTTTTGCTCTTTTTTATTTCGATCTCAATAGTTATATATTTTTCTAAAATTAAATAAATTTTATTTTGTTTTCAATACAAGTTGTTAATTTTATTTGATTAAATAGTATTATAGTTGATTAAATAATATTATTATGTTATAAGTCTCACATTGAATAAATAATAAAGTCTATGTTCAATGTAGTACATAAACTATGAAACTCTCTCACATATTAGACGACACAAGTTATGACTTATGCACCGTGCATTAATACATCATATTGCTTAGTACACTCCCAAATTTCTTGCGCACCCCCCAAATTTCTAGTGCACCCCAAATATTAAGAAGTGCGTTAGAAATTAGGGGGGATGCACTAAGCAATTTACATTATTTATGTACGGTACATAAAGAAAAAACTTATGCACCATAACCACTCCCGACAGAACATAAAATGAGACCTAAAAGTCTTTTAAGCAATAAATATATCTATAGAAAATTTTTCATTTAACGATTATGATTTTTCTTATATAAAGATCAAATAATTTTGAAAAATAATCTTTAATTTAATATATAGAGGAAGTAATATGATTTCTTTTGACATATTAATTTAATATAAACTGGAGGAAGTAATATGATTTTTCTTTATTGACATTAATAGAAATGTCTATTAATGTCAATAAAGAAACTTTATTGAACAATAACTTTTGACATTTTCATATCATAATTCATATTTATCAGCATATTTAGATATCATTTAAATTCAATATATTATATCTGAAATCTCAATTATCAAATAAAATAAATGAATAATTTTTTTTAAGTTAGATTGCATTTTATTTTAGATTTTCTAAAAATGATTTTTATAATGCAATAATTTTGCATTCAGAAAAACTTAACAGAGAATTGTTATATAAGTTTCAAATGAAAATTTTGTTTTAATAGCTTATAATAAAATAGCTATTGAATCATAGTGTTACAATTTTTTAAAACATTTTAAAAAAATTTAAAAACTTTATTTTATTTGTAATAACTTATTCTTTTCTTAATTTTTTATCCTTGAAATAGATAATATCAACATAATATAATATAAAACAAAGGCTTTACTGAGTTTGGACTTGTAAGAATTAGCCTTTTGATCATGTGATTGAAATTATATTAATCACTCGGCCTTGCCACAATAGGAACTGGATCAGGTGATTGTTCTGGATTTGGACCTGTAGGAACCAGTCTTTTGATTTCATGAATGAAACTATAATCAGTTGGTCTTGCCATTACTGGAACTGGATCAGGTGATTGTTCTGGGTTTGGACCTGAAGGAACTTCTCTTTTGATTCCACGAATGAAACTATAATAAGTTGGATTTGCCATTACTGGAACTGGATCAGGTGATTGTTCTGGGTTTGGACCTGAAGGAACTTCTCTTTTGATTCCACGAATGAAACTATAATAAGTTGGATTTGCCATTACTGGAACTAGATCAGGTGATTGTTCTGGGTTTGGACCTGAAGGAACTTCTCTTTTGATGACATAACTTGTCACACGATCACTGACAACATGAGAAAGGAACAAGAAAGACAATACTACAACCAAATAAATCTTAGACATTCTCATCTATTGAGTTTGGGTTTCATGTATGTAAAAATGATGTATAAATATCAATACTATGAGGATTTACTTACTTGTATAAAAAGGAATGCCAATCATGCACCAAATGATCATTTAATTAAATTTATTCTTTTTGTTTTGACAAAATTAAATTTGTTCTATATTTTATTGAATACACATTTGATGCTGATTTTGTCATTTTAATTTTCATGTATTGTTCTATAATAACTAATTATAATTTCTTGTTCATTTTGCAATTTACACCTATTAGAGACTTATAGAATCATATATGCATATCATCACAATAATATTTTCCCATAAATATATTTATTCTTATGACTTAAATGAGATTTTAGTCTCTACAAAGTAGTTCATTTGCTTTTTAGTCCGTACAAGAAAAACTTTGATTTATATCCCTCCAAATATACAATTTTTTTAATGTTGAAGGATGTAGTAGTTGTTGACTGTCTAAATTGAACTCCCCTATATATTTCATTATTAACATATTAAAAATTGGTATTATCATTTAATTAAATAAACATTATTTAACCAATAAATTGATTCAAGTGGTAAGTGTCTTAATCCGCTTAAGCATGTGGTTAGATGTTCGATTTTCGACTCAAGCGTATACAGAAAATTTGATTGGAAAGGGATAACCCACCTTGTGTGTTCCACAGGTTTCCTCGACAGAGATTATCCATCGCTAACGGCGTATTAAAATCATGGTAACTCAAAAAAAAACATTATTTTATTAAAAAAAGTCAATTTCTATTGAAATAAAATCAAAAGGGGTAATAGTGTTTGACTTTCAACTTTCATGTTATTGTTACCATCTTTCTTCACAACCTGTAACTTGTGCTCTAATTCCCCTCATTCTTCCCTCTTCTCCTTTGCCACAATGTTCTCTCCACACTCAACGTAACTACTCCCTCCAATATGAATCTTTGAGTTTTTGTTTTGAATCTTTGAGATTTCGAGATGAAATTTTGAATTACTCTATGATTAAATGAAGGATAAAATATGCTTTTGCTCTTTTTTATTTCGATCTCAATAGTTATATATTTTTCTAAAATTAAATAAATTTTATTTTGTTTTCAATACAAGTTGTTAATTTTATTTGATTAAATAGTATTATAGTTGCTTAAATAATATTATTATGTTATGAGTCTCACATTGAATAAATAGTAAAGTCTATGTTCAATGTAGTACATAAACTATTAAACTCTCTCACATATTAGACGACACAAGTTATGGCTTATGCACCGTGCATTAATACATCATATTGTTTAGTGTACTTCCAAATTTCTAGTACACTCCCAACCAGATTGTTTAGTGCACTCCCAAATTTCTTGCGCACCCCCCAAATTTCTAGTGCACCCCAAATTTTAAGAAGTGTGTTAGAAATTAGGGGGGATGCACTAAGCAATTTACATTATTTATGTACGATACATAAAGAAAAAACTTATGCACCATAACCACTCTCGACAGAACATAAAATGAGACCTAAAAGTCTTTTAAGCAATAAATATATCTATAGAAAAATTTTCATTTAACGAATATGATTTTTCTTATATAAAGATCAAATAATTTTGAAAAATAATCTTTAATTTAATATATAGAGGAAGTAATATGATTGCTTTTGACATATTAATTTAATATAAACTCGAGGAAGTAATATGATTTTTCTTTATTGACATTAATAGAAATGTCTATTAATGTCAATAAAGAAACTTTATTGAACAATAACTTTTGACATTTTCATATCGTAATTCATATTTATCAGCATATTTTGATATCATTTAAATTCAATATATTATATCTTAAATCTCAATTATCAAATAAAATCAATGAATAATTTTTTTTAAGTTAGAGTGGATTTTTTTTTTTAGATTTTCTAAAAATGATTTTTATAATGCAATGATTTTGCATTCAAAAAAACTTAACAAAGAATTGTTATATAAGTTTCAAATGAAAATTTTGTTTTAATAGCTTATAATAAAATAGCTATTGAATCATAGTGTTACAATTTTTTAAAATATTTTAAAAAAATTTAAAAACTTTATTTTATTTGTAATATTAATGAGGGCTGGAATTATTTATATAATTTATTAAATAATTTTTTACTGTAATTTTTACTTAACTATTTTTTATAAATCTTATTTATTTACATAATTTTACATATTTAAAACCTACAAAAATAAATTCTAAGCAAATATTTTTAAACACATTTGATGCTGATTTTGTCATTTTAATTTTTCATGTATTGTTCTATAATAACTAATTATAATTTCTTGTTCATTTTGCAATTTACACCTATAAGAGACTTATAGAATCTTATATGCATATCATCACAATAATATTTTCCCATAAATATATTTATTCTTATGACTTAAATGAGATTTTAGTCTCTACAAAGTAGTTCATTTGCTTTTTAGTCCGTACAAGAAAAACTTTGATTTATACCCCTCCAAATATACAATTTTTTTAATGTTGAAGGATGTAGTAGTTGTTGACTGTCTAAATTGAACTGCCCTATATTTTTCATTATTAACATATTAAAAATTGGAATTATGATTTAATTAAATAAACATTATTTAACCAATAAATTGATTCAAGTGGTAAGTGTCTTAATCCGCTTAAGCATGTGGTTAGATGTTTGATTTTCGACTCATGCGTATACAGAAAATTTGATTGGAAAGGGATAACCCACCTTGTGTGTTCCACAGGTTTCCTCGACAAAGATTATCCATCGCTAACGGAATATTAAAATCATGGTAACTAAAAAAAACATTATTTTATTAAAAAAAGGCAATTTCTATTGAAATAAAATCAAAAGGGGTAATAGTGTTTGACTTTCAGCTTTCATGTTATTGTTACCATCTTTTTTCACAACCTGTAACTTGTGCTCTAATTTCCCTCATTCTTCCCTCTTCTCCTTTGCCACAATGTTCTCTGCACACTCAACGTAACTACTCCCTCCAATATGAATCTTTGAGTTTTTGTTTTGAATCTTTGAGATTTCAAGATGAAATTTTGAATTACTCTATGATTAAATGAAGGATAAAATATGCATTTGCTCTTTTTTATTTCGATCTCAATAGTTATATATTTTTCTAAAATTAAATAAAGTTTATTTTGTTTTCAGTACAAGTTGTTAATTCTATTTGATTAAATAGTATTATAGTTGATTAAATAATATTATTATGTTATGAGTCTCACATTGAATAAATAATAAAGTGTATGTTCAATGTAGTACTTAAACTACGAAACTCTCTCACATATTAGACGGCATGCACCGTGCATTAATACGTCATATTGCTTAGTGTACTTCCAAATTTCTAGTACACCCCCAACTAGATTGTTTAGTGCACTCCCAAATTTTTTGCGCACCCCCCAAATTTCTAGTGCACCCCAAAATTTAAGAAGTGCGTTAGAAATTAGGGGGGATGCAGATGCACTAAGCAATTTACATTATTTATGTACGGTACATAAAGAAAAAATTTATGCACCATAACCACTCCCTACAGAGCATAAAATGAGACCTAAAAGTCTTTTAAGCAATAAATATATCTATAGAAAAGTTTTCATTTAACTAATATGATTTTTCTGATATAAAGATCAAATAATTTTGAAAAATAATCATTAATTTAATATAAACTAGAGGAAGTAATATGTTTCAAATTGTTAATGCAATTTCATTAAACTCTTGTATGTAATTTTAATACTTGATTCAAAAATTACAATTTCTTTTATTACTTAGTAATAAATACAAAATCATAGAAAAAACTAGCAAGTCCACCACCAATGAGTGGCCCAACCCAATAGACCCAATGGTTGCTCCACCTCCAAGTAACGACTGCCGGCCCGAACGACAAAGCCGGGTTCATGGATGCTCCATCAAAAGGCCCACCCACCAAAATATTTGCTCCAACTATGAGCCCAATGGCAAGTGGTGCAAACTTGTTCAAAGGACGCATGTGAACTAGCCTTTGTACATTTTGGCCATTGATCACAATGTTAATAGGTTTATTATAGCCCTTGCCTTTGGGGTCAAAAACAGTGGCACACATTGTGAATACTAACCCGAATGTCATCACCATCTCCAACACAATTGCGTTTTGCACTCTTACTCCATTTGAAAGATCAAAAACAGGCACATTCTGCATAGAAAAAACTCAGCCAAAGAGATATTAGTTCATTATAATTATCTTTGAAAAAACTAAGAGATATACACTATAGTTCGTATGGATTAAGGGGTCTTTAAGTTTCATGTTTGTAACGGTTAGGCACTTTAAAATTTTCAGACAATAAGTAAGTACTTTAAGCTTCACTTGTTAAAAAAAGACATTATAACAAACTTGGAGTATATTAAGATGTCGTGTTATGAGTTTGTGATCCACTAGATGTGATTCCTTTTAGAATAATGTTTTAAATATTGTCAAGGCGGGTGGGTGTTCAAATATTACCCCCGACTAAGTTTAGAGCGGGGGAGGAGATGATAGAGGGAGGCGGGGGCGGGGGTGGTATTGCTTAAATCCGCCCCCGCCCCCGCCCCACACCGTTGCCATGCCTAATTGTCATTGAGTATCTGGTTTGACTAGAATACAGATTTATTGTAGTAACTACTTCACACATTACACACAGTAAGTGATCTCAGCAATCTATAAAAGAACTAACGGCTCAGATTTATTGAATCAGTTAAATTAATTTTATGCAAAATTTGATCTCGGCTATTCATTTTTTGATCTAACGGTCAAAAACAATTCATTCATTGATGCAGTAAATGCGTTAAAAAATAATTTAATCTAGTTCACCCACTATAAGGAATTTTAAATTATTCGGTCTATACAGACCGGATACCTGAAGGAAAAACTTAAAAAACAAACTAAAAATCTCTCTCTAATGCAATATTTAATTTAAAAATTAAAAATAAAATAGTAGTACCTTTCTACCGAAGATGAACATGAGGAGCAAGCAAGCGCATATGGAGGCCAGAAGCTGAACAATCCAGTAGATGAGGCCACGAAATATGTGCAAATTGCCCCCTATAAAAGCCCCAAACGTGACAGCAGGGTTGATATGGCCACATAACGTGTACGGGTTGTCGAACGGATTCCTGAACGTATATCGGGGTGGTCCAGGCGGATTCACAGTTATTTTCCGTGCTGCTCCGATATAAAGGGCAGTGTAAACAGCAACTGAGAGGGCAAACGCGTGAGCGATTGCAGTGGCGAGGAGGCCTAAGGCAGCCTCGTCGCCTGTAAGTTTGTTTATAGTGATTCGAGAGCCGGTGGCAGTGAAGACAAAGATGAAGGTGGAAATGAATTCTTTGAGAACAGCCATTAATGTGTCTATACTGAGAATTTTCTGTTTATGTCTAGGCCTTTTGGTGAGAGGCATGGTATTACTGTTTCTCATTGTGAATTGTTTTGATCAATGATCAAACGGTTGTGGTTGTTTGTTTGTTCTTCTAGTTTCTCAGTTTGTGAATGGGTTAGCTAAGTGGTGAACAAAATTTCTGTGTGATTTTGATTTTGAAGTGTTAGGTGTGTTGACTTAATGCATGATGAGATTCATAAGATATATAATAAAGAAATGCAATTTGATGGAAAATATAGAAGTTAAAAAATGATGGATCGTGATCTAGATTTTTAGATCTTCTATAAAATGAAATAAAGAAAGACTTTGGATAAAAGAAGACTTTTCAATGTTTGTCTTATATACATGAAAACAAAAGGACATTGAATAGAGAAATATTTTAAACCTTTCAAATTGTTACGAAGATTGATTCGTGCATGTTTACAAAGATACAATATTTTTGTAAAAAAAATTAAATTACAATTTTTTTCTTTTATACAAGTTGTTTGAGGTTAAGTTTAAGGTGGAAGATATACTAAGGCCAAGTTTAAGTCTTTCACAGTAAATCGGTTGTCAATAATATTATAACGAATACAAATTTTAACGTTATTTTTTAGACAAATGATATTGAAGGTTGTTGGTGGATAGAGAGGTTCGTGGTTTAGGAGGAAGGGGTGACTCGTTATATATTGGCAACTCGTTATATATGGGGTGGAGATGGAGGGAGGGGTGACTCTTCATGGTGGAGGTAGATAGTGAGAATTTACGATGGTGCTGGAGGGGTAAGGGTAGATGGTTCGGAGAGGGAGTGGTGCGTAAGGTGGAAGATGGGGCATATACATAATCTTTTTTGGACTGATCATCTAGGTGAGAATTCTTTGTGTGAGAGGTTTCAATGCTTATTTGATCTAGCGGAGCATCAATCGAGTACGTGGCAGATATGTCATCATTATGGTGGGAGGTAAGTGAGGAGACGTGGGTGTAGAGGAGATAGTTGTAGGTGTGGGAGGAGGAGATGCTGGGGGAGTGTCAGACTTCACTTAATAATCTCTTGTTGTAGGCTCAAGTTTCATATGAGTGGCAATGACAACATGACCTAATTAAAGGTAATTCAGTCTGTGATGCATATCAGATCCTGATGTCACAGGACTCGGCTCCTTTGTATGATGATGAAGATCTAATTTGGGACAAACAGGTTCCTTTGCAGGTTTTTATATTTGCTTGGCATCTTTTTTGTGACAGGTTACCAACGAAGGAAAACTTAACAAACTGTGACATCGTTACTTCAGATGAACTCTTATGTGGGTCTGAGTGCGGGGCCGTCAAGTCAGCCTAACATTTGTTTCTTTCCTGCAGTATTTTCGGCTCTATCTGATCATTAGTTCGATCGTGGATTGGTTTAACGTCGGTGGATCCTCAAAACCTATCAAAGCACTTTCTTCGGTTTACTTATTCCTTAGGTGGCATTCGTGTGTGGCGTTCTTTTCTACAACTTGTTTGGCTTTCATGTGTTTAGGTTCTATGGAAATAAATCAAAGAGTTTTTAAAAATACAACGAAGTCTTTACCTCAGCTAACTAGACAAGGTCAAGATATTGGTGGTTAAAAGGAAGTCACATTAATCTTGTCTCAAACTATCATTGGTGGTGGTCGAGTGCACTTACTTGTTTAGGCACCGCATATATAATTCTTTTCTTGTATGTAGTTATATGTAACTATTTGTCTATTTCGATACACCTTGTGCCGGAGTGACATTCTTAATATAAATCTCATTTTTGCTTGTTAAAAAAAATGAATTTTTAAAATTAACCGTTGGATTGAAAAATTATATCATATAGATCATCCATATAAATTTAAAAAAAAATTGAAAATCATTTGATGTGTTGTTGAGACCCATCAAAAAATAATGATTTTAAGGATTTTATTGAATAGTGTTAATCGAGTATTACTTACAACTGATACATCGTAAAGGACTTTTAAACAGAGATTGGATATTGTCCATAAACAATATTTATGCACCATGCATAAACCTAACGTATGTCTTGCGCGCCCCCAGTCCCCCACCATTGCCTGCTATCCACACTCCCTTTCTGCTACATGTTTTCCTTTTTTTTTTGTATGCTGGGCCTGAAGGCCCATTTCGTTTTAGTTTTTTTTTTTTTGACTTTTTTTGTGTGTTGAAGGCCCAGTTTTTTTGGTTTTTTTTTTTTGTTTACTAGGCCTGAAGGCCAAGTTCGAAAGTATTTTATGAAATTTAAAAAAAAATTGTTTTTTTTTGTGAATAATGAGTTTAAATGTTTATCACAATACTAATAGTTTCAAAAATCCATTTAACAATACCTATGATTGTATGAAACTATTTAACAATATTAATGGTTTTAGTGTACAACATCTTGAAATCATTTAATAATACAAATAATTTTAGTGTATAACATCTAGAAACCATTTAACAATACTAATAGTTTTAGTGTATAACTTCTTCTTAAAATCATTTTTGCTGTGGAATGGTTTCAGAGTTTTGTACTCCAAAACTATTTGATGTAATTAATAGTTATTATGTTAATTGTCATAAATTAAACCATAATTATAGTATATATTTTAGTATGTAATTTTAAATTAAAATATGACTATATAATCATCGAAAATAGACTCTTATAGTATTTACTTCAAAGGAACAAAAAGAAAAACAAAAAAAAAATTATTTTTCAAAATGCATCAAAAAAAAAATTAAAAGGATGTGCAAACATAAAAAACTGGGTGTAAGTGTGAAACTGAGTCAAAAAACAAAAAGGAATTGGGCCTTCAGGCCCAATAGGCTAAAAAAAAAAATAAGAATTACTATTATAAACTTTAATAATAGTTTGTAAAAAGTTTTTAAAGAACTATATATTATTATTTTAGGTGTTGTTGAAATAAAGATTTTAGGCTTCTAAAATTATTATTTGGTTAAATTAAATTTTTGGTCTCTTAATTTATTTATTGGTTTCATTTGGTTCTTTAATTAAATTATTGTTACATATTTTAGTTCCTTAACTATGCTTCGTCTATCAAATAAATCATTTCTCTGAAAATTTATCAAAAATTTAATAACATTCATCACTCTTCACCATCAAATCAGAAATCAAGCATCTCATTCATCACTAAACCAAGAAAAAGTCATCATCTTCATTGTCAAATCCAGAAAAATTGATCTTCTTAATGATGAAGAATTTGGGTTTGGTGATGGACTTTTATGAGTTTGACAATGAAGGTGATGAAGAAAGTGATAAATTTCTCGATTGATGATGAATAATGATGAATGTTAATAATTTTTCTGACAATTTTTAACAAAAAATGATTTATTTGGAAGACAAAACATAGTTAAGGGACCAAAATATAATGTAACAATAATTAATTAAGTGACTAAAAGTCCAATTTAATCTTATCATTTTTATTGCTCCGTTCGATTTAAAATTCTAAAAACATTAGGTTTATGAATTTTTATATTGGGACTATTTGATTTCTAAAGTTCAAACGTGTAAAACAGACATTCACTCCTGAAGGGTAGAATGCACCTAGTGTAGAAAGATAGAAACAACAACATCAAAAGAAGCATAAAGTGCATAAATTTTAGCACTTTTATATTTGAATTACTTCTCAATATGGAAAAAGAGATATATCAATTTGTCCTTCCTTAAGGTAATAGTGTTTTTTAGGCAAGCATTGCTTGGTAGACTACCAATAAGATTAAATTTGGTACAAAAAGGAATCCTACAATATGGGTCCATGGCGTTGTGTCCTTATTGTGACAATGTTTTGGAATCAGAAAATCACATTTTTGTTTTATGTCCAATTACTTCAGCAGGGTGGGATGGCATTCATAAATGGTTTGGTGTGGTCAATATGTTGCCCAACTCAATTTTGCACTCTTTAAAAGTTTTATTGAGCCTATGAATAAAGGAAAGAAGAGAAAAAAGGGCGAACTTTTAGTTTGACATGCAGTGGTTTGGACTATATGGTGTACCTAAAATGAGAAGAATTTTTTAGAAAAAATAAAGACAATAGAAGAAATATTAGAAATGATGAAATACCAATTATAGAAGTGTTTGTTAGCTAGGAAGGAAAACACTACTTGTCTATTATACAAGTGGAATGTGAACCCATTGGATTGTATATAGCTAGAGAGTCAGTAGGACAATTTTTTGTGGCTTGATATTTAAACACAATTTCTAGTTAAATAATACTTTTAGTTTTGGGGTTTAAAAAGTATTGCGGATTGAGTACTTCGTGTTCTTCATTGTTTTCCATCGATTTGAATTTTAAAATTGGAACGGTTTTTTCCTAAAATGTTTAATGAGGGTGGGGGTTATATAAGGGAAGAGCGAGTGGAAAGTGGGACAAAACAAGTTTGATTGATTTTATTTTATCAATATTCGAACCCTAAATCTTAAAATTTGAACGAGCTCTACGACTCAAGCAGATCTTTTTGGTAAATTATAATAGGAGGCGAAAAGAGAAAAACTATTTAATTGGTTGATATATGTAACCAATTTTTTTTTGGTGAAATGTAACCAATTAATAACAATCATATGTATATATGTATATGTAACCATGATCAAAATGGAAAATACATTTTAAAATGTACATTTTGTTTTTTTTTTTTATATATAAATTTAAAATGTAGTTGTGATAACATATTATTTTTATGTAAACAAAAAAACTTCATTTTTTTAATAGAAAAATTATATTAAAATAAGAAGAGCAAAGAGTACAAATAATTGAAAACAATTTTGTTAAGATTTGAACAAGATGCTTTACTTTAAGCCACTAAATAATCTATCTTAGCTAACCTATACACACCTTATGCTGGCGCTGCCCATTACGTGCCCTTGCCAACCTCTCCATTCCTTTCAAATATGAGAAAATCCTTACGCTAAGAATCTCTCTTATTTATCTTCACACACTCTATTATACCTTACACCACCAAATCAATCCCCTACGTCATATATTCACCGTCCATGCATATATACTTCACCATACTACACTCTCATGAGTTTTCATCATTAATTAATATTGGTTCATTTGTTAAGAAATCAAGTCTTCTAGAATGTTATTATTAGGCCTTATTATTTTGTTTTGAAGCATAAAAAAATATAATCATCATATACTTATATGAGAGTACTGCTCTACAAAAAGGTATTCTAACAAGTACTCATAAAGAAAATGAAATTTACGTGCATTCCTAGAGCTATGGTTTCGATCCTATGACCTTTAGTTAAATTGGAAGAGATCTCTTACCATCTCATTCAAGTGATCTTAGGTCGATTTAAAGTAACATTATATTTGGAGTAACATTATTTGGAATAACATTATATTTTTTGGGTACATATACAAAATATAAACTCACACACACGCACAAAGTGGATGAACCCGAGATCGAATCCTAGTTATAATTGTCCAACCAAGCAATTTCAACTTTTTTTACTAGTTGAGCTAGGAGTCTAGAGTTTCTGGGCCAGAGTAACATTATTATTTGTCACATATATACAGTTACATTTTAAAGGTGTGCATTAGTTTTTTTTTTTGTATAAAAAAAGGGTGTGCAATATTATTAATTGTAGTAATTAGGACTCAAGGTAGAGTCATCATGTATAGTATATAGAGTGCTTTTCACCGACGCCAAATGATTGGGAGAGAGTATGAAACTATGAATATAAAATAGGGTCATGCATATATAAGGCGTGATTGTTGGATTAATAGCCAATAAGGTAGTGACTAATTTGCTAAACAATTGGTTGAAGTCAACTACACATGAATTCCCTTCTTAGCAAGTGTGTATATAGCTACTATTTATGATCAAGTCATGCCTATTATATAACTAGAAAAATAATTAATAATACAAGATAATCTGGCATGATTACAAGTCATTAACTAAGGATCTATCTGTCTAAGTCATAATTTCTATGCTAGTAGTTTGTTAAACAGATTATCAACTAAATTGGGGATATTATATACTTTAAAATTAGTTAAGTAAAACAAATTATTGTTAGAATAATAAGAGGGAATAGCAGCTCAAGCAAGCAAGAAATGAAACTAAATTGGAGATATATAAATATAGTGTGGAGAATATCAATTCACACCATGTGAATAAATCTTGACATATATAGTTACTCTTCTTAATATATTCAACGTGACATGCATTGCATTTTAACAATTCAATGTCAAATTAAAAATTATTATTTAATTAATTAAAATATTGAACTAAAATGATTAATGAATTTCTGTAAATGATATATCATTCTATAAAAACAGAAAGATTAACACAAAAAAAAACCACTTAACTAACTGATCGACTTACAACTATTTCATATTTATATAAATGCCCTATTGAACTTTTTTCCTTATAAAACTACTAATAAATATTCGATTTAGTGTCACTATTGAGTTCTTCATTTGTCAATATTTTCATTTATACAAAGAAACTCAGCAAGAAAAAAAAACTAAAAATATAAAATCAATTAAAGACAAAATAATCTGTACATATAATTGATTTTTTTTTTATCAAACTGGGTGCAGAACAAACGGCTGCAGCACCATAAATATATTAATAAGAAAAATAAACATAATACAATAAATTAGGAGGACATAAACCGAACCCAATCAAACCACAAAAAATACCCTAAAAAGGTATACAAATATTTTAAGCACAACATATATATAATCGATTCTGCTATGTAACACATTCATCTCACCCATCAAATCAATCTTTATATATTGATCTCCCACATTTTCGGTATCTTAATTTACCTACTAATTTAATTTTTTAAAAGAAGTTATTCCTAAAGTAAATTTGTATTTTCTTGAACAAAAAGGAATTTTAAGTTAGTCTCTAGTAATAAAATATAATAAATAAAAAATAGCTATAGAGGGAGGTGTGAAAGTAGCAAATTGTGTGTGGTTCCAGGCTTGCAAACCAATCCTCCAAAAAGGAAGCGTTGAGAAAAAGTAATGGGTTTGCTTCAAAGCCAACCGAATCTCACTCGTTTCCTCCATTACCTCCTCTCACATATACTTCACATTATTATTACATCATTCTCTCCCTCTTTCCTACACTTCACACCTATAATAATATTATTATTATTATACAAACATTATCTCTATATATAACTTCCAATGTTGGAAAAGCAACTCTGGCAAAACCAAAATTAAATTTATTAAGGTTATATTTATAATATATACTCTTCATCAAGGATTATACATGCATCTTTAAAACCTTGTCTCATATCTCTCTCTTTTTCATTCATTCATCTCTTACCTTATACCCTCTTCTCTTTTATTCTCTCTCAAATTACATTTAGTACTATTTAACCTTACACACATACAAAAAAAATTATGCAAGTTTTAGAAGATCAACTCATGTTTGTTTCTAAGGATCATATTATAAAAGGGAAGCGAACGAAGCGTCAAAGGTTACCTTCTCCTTCTCCACTTAGGTTAGCCATGCCGGTTTCAAATGATTCGAACAATGAAGGTACAAGTTATGATGATAATAACCTGTACAATGGTAATTCGAAAGGAATTGAGTTTGTTAAAATTGAATCACGTGGTCGGTCAGAAGAAGAAAAAGAAGAGGAGGAAAAAGAAGAAGAGGATTTGGCGAATTGTTTGATTTTATTAGCTCAAGGTAATAATCGTCGTCATCATCAAAATCAAACACATGTGTCAAATCATTATCAAAATAACATCGAACCTTCTTCAAATTTTTATCTTTACGAATGCAAGACTTGCAATCGATGTTTCCCTTCATTTCAAGCACTTGGTGGTCATAGAGCAAGTCATACCAAACCTAATAAGGCAAATTGTAACAATATTGTTACACAACAAAATCAAGAAGCTACAACATCTCATTTTGTTGATGGTCATTATGGTCCAACCATGAATACCATACTCTCATTGCAAGCCTTTACGGCCGCAACCCCTATTACTACTATTACTACTACTGCTACAAAAAAATCAAAAGTTCACGAGTGTTCAATATGTGGTTCCGAATTCTCATCAGGGCAAGCATTGGGAGGACATATGCGTCGACATAGATCACTTGTGAACACTTCAACAACAACAACGACAACAACAACACCATCTGTTAGTTTGAGTATCGGTAGTCGTAGCCCTAAATCTCACGAAGCTAAGAAACCAAGAAATTCTTTGAAGTTGGATTTGAATCAACCAGCTCCAGAAGTTGATCATCAAAGAGATCATGAATCCAAGTTTCCATTTCAGCAGCCTAGAGAAAATGTGATTGCTTTCTCTAATGCTTCTTTGGTGGATTGCCATTACTAAAGCTCTCAAGTTTGTGAATTCGGTTAATTAAATTGATTGATTTTTTTTTTATGACTTTTCCAATTAAACTTGTATATGTTGATAATTCTTCTTTCCATTCATTTTACATTGAAATTGATATATAATTGAATTTATTCATTCCGTGGCTTATAGATAATATATTACAAGTATTACCATACTTTCTTCTTTAATTAGTTAGGTCCTGTTTGGTTCGGGGTTTTTGGAGGGGAGGGAATATATCAACTTTTTGTGTTTGGTTCAACTTTTTAACGAGGAGAGGGGAGGGGAGCGAATAATTAATTTACCTTTTTATCCTTAACTATATAAACTCAAAATAAGAATTAAATTATAATGGATATATCCAAAAAACAATCTAATGAGTAGAAAACTTAAATTTTTTTTTTTGTTGTCAAAAAAATAAAACCTAAATTTTTAATATTCTAATAAGGATAATTTAGGATTTTAATAAAAAAAAGTATGGGTAATTTTGTCAACATAATAAATTATATTTTCTCTCACTTTACCTCCTTAAAAATCCCTCCCCTCACCTCCCCTCCCCTCCCCCTCGGTTGAACCAAACAGGGCCTTAAAGTTAATTATTGCCACGTTATTTGTTATATAATTTTTTTAATATTCATTAGTACTGGATTATTCTTCTAGAAATGGGATGGTGATGCATGTGATTAGAAATTGAAAGAAAAGTTGATAGAAACTTGACAACCATAAAACTACGAACTGAAAGTTCTCATCAGTTAGTTCCTTTGGTTCTAACTTGATTTTTTTTCTACAAAAATAAAATATAAACAAAATTTTATCTCTTTAGTTTTATCTTTTAATTAATGTATCTGATAATATGGATCAAACACAATAATTATACAATGGACTTAGAAATAAAAAATATATTTATATTTTGTCACGGATAAAATATTTGAAATTATATCCATCCGCTGTAAACGTTTTCATTCACTCATCCATTCAATGTATTGGTGTCCATTCGAATTTTGACAAAATGATCCAAAAAATATTTAATTTGATCAAATTAAATATTTTTGTCCTTAAATTTTTTAAATAGTTATTATTCTAAATGGGTAGATGGATTTATTTTTCTTTTTAGCTTCCTTACAAAAAAAAAGAACGGGTAGATGGCAGATCCAGAACAGTTATGCAATAAGTTTTTTTTGTGCAAAATTAATTTATGCAATGAGTTGATTGGGTTATTACAAGTTAAAAGAGGCTTCATGCCTGGTGTTTTTCTGTATTCGCATCCCCTGTCACTATAGTTTTGAATGTGACATAGAAAAGTGTTAAACGAGGTTCTTATATTCACTTTGCGTAGAAAAGTGTTTCTTTTAGTTGCACACTTGCACTTCCTATCTAATTTATTCATCTTTTTGATAAAGAAATAATTAAGAACAAAAAGTAGACGTAAATGAAAACGAAGGGAAAAAATAGTGATTAAGCTAGTTTGAGTGTATGTTAAATATTGGTGCAGTAATACTGTTGGCTATTTTGAAATCATAGTCAATTAAGTGTGGAAAATAAAGAAAACAAAGATGTAACTAACAAGAATTTGTCACCGCCACAAAAGGTTAGAATTTTAGAGAGTATCAAAGGAGTTATTCTTGGTATAACTTTAGGGTGTGTAAAATGTTGGAGATCATTTTGAATAAATACTATATTAATGAGTCTCTTGTAGGTAGAGGTGTCAAATGGGTCGGCCCGGCCCAGTCCGGCTTGGCCCGCAAGGGCTTTACACTATTCATGGGCTAGACTGGGCCGGCCCATTTATGTTTGGGCCATATTTAACGAGCCCGGCCCGGCCCTATATAAGCCCGGCCTAGCCGATGGGCTAATGGGCTTTGACTTTTTTATTTTTTTTTATTTTTTCTATCTTTTTTAAAGTGACTTTGATATAATAGTTCTTTGTGATTATTAATTTTATTGAGATATAATTGTATGCAAGTGTAAATAATTTAAATATAACTATTTTTATTGAACTTACACATTAAACTATATTTTTTGTAATAATTTTTCAATTAAATGATAATATTTTATGTATTTATTGATATTATTTTTACAAAAAAAAAATAAAAATTTAAGTTAATGGGCCGGCCCGAAGCCCGATGGGCTAGCCCAATCCTCTAGAGGGCTTCAGGGCTTGGGCCAAAAAGGCCCGAGTGTATTTTGGGCCAGCATTTTGCAGCCCAAGCCCGCCCAAGACTGTGGGCTAATGGGCCGGCCCACCAGCCCGGCCCATTTTTGACAGCTCTACTTGTAGGGACGGACCTAAGTTTAAATAGTTGGTGAGGCTAAAAATTTTAAGTGTTGTTCAAACAAATTCTTTATCCTAATGAATCGATAACAAACAATAAATAAGATTTTTTTTTGAAAGAAACAAAAATGAGATTAGTACTAATATAATATGTATACCAAAGAAAAAAAACGATAAACTAAAAAATTTCTGTTCAAAAAAACAAGACCAACAAACTATTGTCCAAAAAAACCACAATTTCTATTGGAAAAACAAAATGGACAATAACTTATTGAATATATGATAATTAAAATTCAAAATATATACAACCCAAAATTATAGAAAAGACAAAAATATATAGAACCGAAAACTATATAGCATTTCAAAATAGATACAATTAATATATTGTTTCTATTTTAAAATATGTAAGAATGAAAATTGTATTATTAAATTTATAAAGTGCATTAATTATCCCTTTATCCTGTGCAAAGTTGCACTTAGAAAAATCCTTAAATTAATAACATACTAGTATCCGAACCCATGCTATGCACGGGTAAATATATGACTATAAAAAATAGCATTTAAATATTAAAGTTCTTCTTATAAGTTCTTTTAATTAACATATAAAAAGATTGAAAAATTTATAGATTATAAAGATTAAATATATTTTTGATCCTTTTAAAATGGAGACTTTAAGTTTGATCCTTACTTAATTTTAATTATATTTTTAATCCTTATAAATTTTGTCTTGCAATTTTTTTTTGGTACATTGTCTTGCACATTTTAAGTCCTTAATAAAATTATATTTGCTTATTTATCATTAATCTCTTAAATTTTTGAAATGTTTTTTTATAGGCATGTTGAAAATATCATATAAAACTTATTTATTAAAATTTAGAATTTTTTAACATGATATAAATTAAATATGAATTTTTTAGATAGCAAAAGTTCGAGATAAAAGTAATAAAAATCATGATCTAGAAATTAAATTTTTAGCTCAATGTTTTTGGAGGGACTTTTTATTATGTTCTAAAAATCATTCAAAAATATATGTAAATTTAATAGTATGGACTAAAACTGAGTGCATGATAATTTTCTTGGTACTAAAATTTAATAAAAATTAAGTAAGGATTAAACTTAGAAGACCACCATTTTGTAGAGACTTAAAACATAAATGAGCATGCTTAATAAGCTACAAAAAATATCAATGTGAGTAAAAATATACTCTCTCTGTCGCAAAACATAAAAGAAAATACGCATTCTTTTGTCCCAAAATATTGAGAAAAAATAAACATTTATCCTTTTCACTAAAATTTTACCTCTCTCACTTGAGAAAAACACAAAAACACCGATTAATATAAGCTTGAGGTGAAAGTTGGGTTAAAATGAGACATATCTTGTAAGGTTGCCAAAAGTTGCTTTTATTAGCCAATAATTGTAGCATACCTTGATATAACATCATGTATTGAGATACACGGAACATCTATGTCAACACATATATGTCTATAAAACTTTCATATCAAATTATAAGAGAAAAAATTCACATTTTTTTGTCCCAAATTATAAGAGAAACAACTATTTTAATTTTAAAGATTTTTTTTCTTTATTCTCATAAAATTAAATGCAAATTGTATTTAATTTTTTTTTCTATCTCATCATTTTTTCAATAAACAACAACTGATAAAAATTGATTTTACATCTTCCTATTAGCAACTTGTTCCAAAGAAAACCCAAAAAATATAATTCAAATTCTCATGTTTTATTTTTTTAATAAATGTGATTTTTTTTTTGTCTTAGCTGCTGCCAACCCCTACACCAACCCTAATTTATTCCCTAGCTTTTTTTTTGTTGATCCACTAAAGAGGGGTGATTTAGGGTCATTTTGACCTATGATCACCCTTCTTCATCTCTTTTTTATTCTCTTTTATTCAAATAAGTGATTTTTTTACATAATTTTAGTTTTTCTTTGGTGGTTTTTTTCTTCGTTGTTGTTTCATATTTTCACTCTCGTTTTAGTACAAAGTTGTTTGGATTTGCCGTCATAGTGCGGTGTTTTGATTTCTCGTCTTAGTGCGGTGCTGTTTTGATTTTTCGTCTCGGTACAATGTTTATTTTGTTCACATTTGCAGATTTGCTTCGATCTAGATCCAGTGCAGATTCAATGACTTTAGCACCTTCAACGATGAAGTTCCAGAGCCATGAAGATGACTATTCCGGACATTTGAATTTTATTATATCAATTGTAGGCTTTGTCACATTTGTAGACATTAAGCCGTTTTACGCTATTAACTCGGATGCTGTGAGCTTGTTCGCAAATTTATTCTTTTTAGTTTTTAGCGAAATTGAATATGTAATGATTTTGATTGATGTACTCTTTCAATTTGAATGAATGAATATTATTGTTATTTAGTCAAAAAAAAAATAAGTGTGAGTTTTTTACCGATATAATTATTTGAGACAGAGGGAGTAGTAATTAGTAAGTGCTGCTACATCTTAGTCAAAAAAGTGTTGTTGCATCATAAATGAATTAAATGTACGTAAAATTAAATTTTTTTCACGTTGTCCTTTCGAGTTTAACTCATTTGGTAGAATGGCAGAGACATAACATTTTAAGATACTCCCACATTTATCTTAAAGGTGAATTTTCTAACCATTAAATTATTTGACAAAAACAAAATTACTTTCTTTTTCCAATAACTTTGTTTGACCATAAAATCAAATATTAAAATTAGGGTATAATTAATTTATGCATTATTTTATAAATTATTTTACTAAAAAATGTATGATTACTATTTTACAAAAAAAAATTACCTTTTTATGCAGATGAAGGTCATTATTTTTCTTGCTGAAAAAAAATATGTTTAACCTTTCGTAAAAAAATTCTAAATGATGCACAAATTTTTTTTTTGCCAAAAAAATTGTTTGACCATAAAATAAAATATTAAAATGAAGGTATACTTCATACATAATTTTATAAATTATTTTCCTAAACTAAAAATTTATAAGAACGTAATTTATTTTCTTTTGTAAAAAAATAAAATTATGTTCTTATTTTTGTTTTATGTTGATTATATATTTAAAATATTCTAGAAATAAGCATTTTTTTATATATATAATTATATTTTTTGGTAATTTTTTTTATATATAATTCTATCTAACTCACAGAGACACATCATGTTCATATTATTTTGTTTGCATCTTGATGGACATGCACATATTGGGTGCGTTTGTTTCAGCTTTTTTTTGAAAAAAAAATATTTTTTTTTATAAAAAAATCATTATTTTTATTTTACTTGTGTTTGTTTCAGATTTTATAAAAATCATTTTTTTAAAAAAATCATTTTTCTCTTCAAAATGAAAAGCTATTTTGAATAGCTTTTTTCAAAATCTATTTTTTTAAGAACATGAACCATGTGTTTGTTCTCAAAAATGATTTTTTTTTAATTATAAACAAACACAAAACAACTTTAGATTTTTTTCAAAATCTCTACAAAATAAATATTTTTTTTAAAAATAGATTTTTTAAAAAAAATCTATTTTATTTTAATCTCAAACAAACACACCCATTATCTCTTTTTTGTTATTGAAAATCATACTTAGCTTAATTGATAATAATATACACCTATAAGCTTCATATGAAAAATAAGTGAAAACAAAGCAAATAGAAGAAAAAACAAATTGTATTGTATAAAAAAAGTATGAGAAAAAATATATCTTAAAGACCATGATATATACTACCTCCATCCCATTTTATAAGACCCAGTTTGACTAAATATACTATTCATATTTTTATTTTGACCGTATTTTTCTAAGAGTATATATAAATGTAAATATTATCATATAAGATCTTGTTTGATTTATTTCGATACGTATTTTCAAAATATCAAATTTCTATAATTACTAATAGACAATTAAAGATATTCGCAATCAAAATCATGTATTGGCAAACGTGCAATGATCAACGAATTTTTATATTTTGAGACGGAGGTAGTATATACTATATTTAATGTCCTTAACCATTCCCATGTTTAAATTTGAAATTTTCTAATTAATTGGAATTTGTATTAAATGAAAAGAATAATAGCATTAAAAGAAATACTTCTCTTTTTTTCTTGTATGAAATAGTAATAAAAACATTTAAGATAAAATTGAGAAGAGAAGAACAAGACTTTAAGAATTACATGTACACATAGCAAGAGTAGGAGAAAGCTTAGAAATTATTCACAAATTATAGTATTAAAGATTAAAGATATTTATATATAACTAATAATTAATAGTACTATATTTATTATAATTTGACAGAGAACTGGTGGACTTGCTAGAACACGGCCAGGTAGCAAGTTCAACTGTTTCTATTGTCAAGAACCAGGCCACTTCAAGAATAATTGTGCTCAGAGAAAGGGCGGTGGTAGTTTGTATGCTCATATTGTCATTAGTGCGGGGGAAGGCTATGAGAGCGCATCAGCACTCATAGTCACAAGTTGGGAACCATAAAAGGACATTCTATTTGGAGAGGCGGTGATAAAAATACTCAAGTTCAGCGGTGGTAATAATACTCAGCTTCAGCCTGGAGAGGCAGTGACAATAATACTCAGGTGTAGCCTGAAGCGGTGGTGGTAATAACATTCAACTTCAGTCTAGAGAGACGGTGGAAAGAATACCCAAGTGCAACATGGAGTGGTGGCGGTAAGAATAGTTCGGTTGAAGAATTTTGCAAGTTACAAGGTGGGAAGCATAGTGACTAGTGAGACTTTGGTGGAGGAAACTCAATCTGAGGTGGAGTCTTCCGATAGTGTGACTAGAAGAAGATAGTCAACATTAACTCTTGGCTTGAGAGAGTATTTTAGGGAGGCAATTGAAAGCAACAATGATCAAACTTGTGAAATTGTAAGAATGCTAGAGGTAGTTGGATACAAGGAGAGTTTGATATTATAGCTTATGGAACCACCTAAAATTCTAAGGTTGGTTAAAGGTAATAAATTCTTCGTGAGTACGGAAGACATTCTGCGGTTTGAAGAGGATGTGGTGTAAACAAGCGAAGAAAGCAACTAGGTGATTGATGGGTATTGACATCACCACTAATTTAGAGTAAATGTAGAGAATTGTTGTGTATGACTCAAAAATCATTAAGCTAATTGTTTTAAGAAAAGGATTAATTCAATATTTTTTTTTGGTGGGCAAGACACTTGGACAACAAGGACATTCCTTAAAGAGCAAGATGTAATCTTATAGTTGGCAAGTTAGTGTTGTGGAAAATAAAGAAAGCATTCTTAGAGAAATCAAATGAGGAAACTTTTAAGAGTAAAAGTTGAGTGCTTTTGAGAAATTTTAAGGTATGGAAACACTTTGGTTCACCTTGAAAAAACATTATAAATTAAGTTTCTTGGCCACCAGAAGAAACTTGGAATTATGGTAGATTTAAGTTTGAAGATAAGATATTTCTTGTAACTCTAATTTGAGATTTCTTTGTAACGGTACCGAAATATTATAGTGGAATGAAGAACTGCTCTCTTCACCGAAGTAATTCACTTTAACAATTACACATTTCATCTGTGTTTTTTATCGCTTTCATCATTATTTCTTTTGTTGGTTGTTTACTGTTCATTCCCATTAGTTGTTCTTTTGATGGGGAGATTTAAAATCCAAAGGATATTTTGAGAATGCATGGAATTCAAATACTTGAATTTGAATTCTCTTCGTTTCAAAATATCTTGTTTGGATAAAATAATTAAAATTCTTTCATTGTTAAAATTTATTGTTTAGATAAAGTAATGGATGACAAAGTATTTTATTCTCAATTTTTTTTTTCTATTTTGATAAACAAAACTTTTTGAAATTTTTCCGTTGTCAAAAAACAAGTTTTCCGATTTTTTTTTCCGATTTTGAGAAAAAAGTGTCGAATTTTTTTTGCGATTTCAAGAAAATAATTTCTCTGCATTTTTTCCGATTTCTTGAAAAAAATTCAAAATTATTTTTTCGATTTTGAGAAAAAAGTCGACAATTTTTTTTTCGATTTTGAGGAAAAAAGGTTTTCGGAATTTTTTTCGATTTCGGGAAAAAGGTCGTCGAATTTTTTTTTAATTTTGAGAAAAAAATGTTTTTGGTGTTTTTTTTCAATTTTGACAAAACAAAAGTTCAGAATTTTTTTTCGATTTCGAGAAAAAAAGTCTCCGGCGTTTTTTGCGATTTCGAGAAAAAAACTATCCGGTGTTTTTTTCGATTTGGAGAAAAAAAATTCGGGAAAAAAAGTTCTCCGTATTTTAGTTTGATTTCGAGAAAAAAAAAGTTCGCGAATTTTTTTTTCGACTTCGAATCGTTTGAAGAACAACATGAGAAAGATGAAAAATTACTGTGTAGAGAATTTTAGAATTCTCACTACTTATAGGGTATTTCAAATTTCCTCTCATTTTATGAAGAGTAAAATGACTTACAAAATATTTGAAATTTGAAAATCCTTTAAATATTTTATTCAAACAATGTAATTTAGCGTAAATCATTTGATATCTCTCAAAAAATTATTTTCTCTCGAAAAAGTTCTATCATCCAAACACACTCTAAGAGTGCGTTTGATTCGCAAAGTAGTAAATACAACATAGAATAGTACATGACAGAACAAGATAGTACATGACAAAATAAAATAGTATAAAATAGGACAAATTTGTATCGAAGAGAGATATGGAGATAATTTTTTATATTTGAAAATAAAAAAGGTATTTTCGTATTATTTTCGTAGACAAAAAGTTGTCTTGTGATTTAGTGAAGGACAAAAGTTCTTGTTTTTGTGCTGTCCCTTGCTATCTATTTTGTCCAGTCTATAATAAGGGTGGCAAAATGGATGGATGGATTTGGACTTGGATTATAATGGATGGATTATAATAATCCATTAATTCATTATCAATCCATTAAAATTCTTAAAATAAAATCCAATCCAATCCAATATGTCCATTGAAAATCAAATCCATCCAATTCATCCATTATCACCATTTTAATGGATGAATATCCAATCCATCCATTAATCTAAATTTTGTATAATATTTTTTTGTTGAAACAATATAATCTTTTTATTGTATACAAAGTTTGTTTATTTTAAAATAAAGTTTGTTACAATTTTTTTGAAAATAGATAATGTTTGTGAAAAAGGTAAAAAAAAAAAATTAAATTATAATTAATGATCCAATTAGATTTTGAAACTAAAGTGGATGAATTAAATCTATCAAATGAATTAGTGGATGGAACCAATCCAATCCAATTACAAAATAATTCTCTTGTGGATGTATTGGATGGATAAATTAATGGATGGATTGAATGAACTTTTTCTTAATGAATTATTTTGCCAACCCTAATCTATAACCAGTTTTTAAATCAAATAAAGTACAAATAGTTGTCCTAGTTCTTTTTTTAACATATCAAACTCACCCGGTTATTGTTGTTGTATTCTTCAGATTCACAATTTGCATTAACGAATATTGTTATTTGTTTTTTAAAAAATAATTATATTTTTTTCATTTTAAAATAATAATAACAAAAAAAATGACACTAATAAGTAATAATAAAGTAAAATGTTGTTTTTTTTTTTTGACAACAAAGTAAAATGTTGTTGTAAGCGAAAAAGAGAGTAAACGGGCTTAATTACAACGGCGGCGAGTGCAAAGGCAACTGGAGAAGAGAGAGAGACACAACACAACACAAGACAGTAGTTTGAATTGAATCAATGGCGGTTCCTGGGAGGCGCAATGGTATGAACGAAGACGATGAAGATGAATCCAACGGTCTCTTCGAAGAACAACTTCTCGTTGATGATGATACTGACACTCCTCCTCATCTTCTTGACCTCTCCCGTGCCGCTCAACACGGTGACCTCAACGCCCTCCGCCTCGCTATCGGTATCGTTTTCACTTTCTCTCTCTCTGTTATTTCACTATTTATCTCTCTATGTTAAACCCTATATAGTTTCTTCACTCTAAAACCCTTTTTTGTTACAACCCTATTAATTTTATTGATTCTGATGATGTCATTGTTTCTATGCGGAGAGGATATTTTTTAATTTGATTATATTTGAGATAGTGCATGTTTGGTATCACGGTGGATACGCCAGAATTATTACGGTATCCACCATAATTTTGAAGAAGCTACAAGTTCAATCACGGGGTCACTATGATTCTGACACACCATCGTAATACCAAACATAGGCTCAATATATTAAAAGCTCAATTGAATGTTGAATTTGTTGAACTATGTATATGATTTGATTACTCTGAGTGGTTAGGTTAGACCATGGTTTCGTCTCAGTTCGATCAGTTTAAAACGATTGAACCATGATCGATGGTCTGGCCAAATTGATGTCAAATTCGATTTATAAAACTTTGAATTATCTACATTTGATATATGAAGTAATAGACATCTTAAGTTATCCCTATTAGGGATGGCAAAATGATCCGTACCCGCGGACTCCGCCCGAACCCGAACCCGAGTCAACGGGTAAAAACTGAGTTGACTGGATTTCGGGTTCGGGTTCGGGCGCCACCCGATATTTTGGGTTTGGGTTTGGATAGAGTAATATCCACACCCGAAACCCGAACCCCCGCCCGTTTATATATGTAATTACAAAATTATCTCTAAATATATATATAAAGTTTAACACCGTATTTTGGGTGAAATATATGTTACAAAGTTGTAGACGTTAATTTTAATATTTAACACCGTAATTTCTTAGTTTCGTTGAATTTCTTACATTTTTCTCTTTTCTAGCTCGGGTTTCGGGTGAAAAAACCCGAATCCACCGGGCACGGGCACGGGTGGGAGTTTGACACCCGGATAGGTTTTGGGTTCGGGTTCGGGTACGGGTGCCTATTTCGGGTACGGGTTTGGATAGTGTCAAACCCGTGCCCGACCCTACCCGTTGCCATCCCTAATCCCTATGTTGTATAATTGCAGATAATTTGAGTGGTAGCATTGATGAACCGGTTGAGGATGGGGATACTGCTCTTCATTTGACCTGTTTATATGGCCATTTCCAATGCGCACAGGTTTGTGATCATTACTCATGAATCACAGACACAGACACGGATACTGACACGTCGACATAAATAAATTTTTTGAGAAAATGATATAATTCAATGTAATCGTAAGTGTCGGTGTTGGACACGATGCATGTCCGACGTGACACGCCTATTCCGAGGAGTGTCTGTGCTTCATAATTGCTCATTCATTCATTTTTATGCGTTTATTATTCTGAAACATGTTGTGAATTGCAGCTGCTATTAGAAAGAGGAGCTGACTTGGAGGCTAAGGATGAAGATGGGGCAATTCCTTTACATGATGCATGTGCAGGAGGTAGAATTAATTTGAAATCGTGTGCTAAATAAATGTTAATTTTTATTTTTATTTTGGTTAAGATTTGTAATGTTATTTTACTTTTAACGGCCATATTAGGATTTTTGGAGATAGTGCAACTTCTGTTTAGCAGAGCTAGTGACGCTGAGCATATAAAAAGGATGCTAGAATCAGTTGATTCCGAGGGTGATACTGTGAGTATTCTCATTTGTGTGTTTTCTTAGGATGGGGTTGGGAGAGTCGAATGAGTAGATGTACTGGCTAAATCCCCAATCCGTAGTCCTATTTCAATTCTTTTACTTTATTTCTTCTGATTTGTTCGTGATATCTTATGATCTTTTTTGCAGCCTCTTCATCATGCTGCAAGAGGTGAGCATGCTGATGTAATTAGGTTGTTGCTGTCTAATGGTGCGTCAGCCACAAAGGAAAACTTATATGGGAAGGTATAGTAGCTTTTAAAGGAATTTAATAAGGGTCGTGCTAAACAGTGCCCTCAGCGCAATGATTAAGGAAACAAAAATGGATACAAAAGTAAAATTTTCAACTTTCAAGTAGAATTTTTTTTTTTTTTAAAATTTCATGGCATTGAATGCACAAATTTAAGGATATATTACTATTTTTGTTTCTTTAATCATTGCTCCAGATGCACTGTTTAGCATTTCCCGTTTAATAAATATCGATTTCTTATCCTCAACATCTACTAAGATAATTTTTGGCAGACCCCTGCAGAGTTACCTGAACACAGCGCTGAAGCTAGGAGGTTGCTTGAAGCTGCTGCTACTGCCATGGCAATCTAATAATAGCATTAGCATGGTGGTTAGTAGAAATATTTAATTTCATTTTGATAGTCCATTCTGTATTACTGTATATTCATTTCTCCTTGTTCTGATATCAAGGAAGTTACTTTATGAATTATAACTTTGGAGAGTTAAAAATGAAGATTCGGGGATCAAGTTAGGATGACTGAAATTTTTTATTGGTTTGGTCATTTGAAAATTTATTTACTCCATTCATTATTTTGAGGGTCTAAAGCCCTTGCTTGGGTTGCCTTACCCTTGGGCCGGCCCTGGTGCCTGTAAAGCTGGCTTTTGGTTCGATTCGATGAACAATAATAATTTTTTTTATCAGCACTTATATAAGGTATTGTAGTTTACACACCTCTTAAAAACTAAACGGAGAGGTCCGATTTTCCTTCAGAGTGCACTTTAATTTTGAAAGAGTGGATAGACAATGCTATCCTTGAAATTTGTAACTATCAGTCAAATTTGTATTGTCTTTTACAAATTGGCAATTTCGTCATATTGAACCCACATTTTCTGGTACAAGGTACCATAATTTTTTATATTTAGTGCCACATGTTTTGAGATTTAGATCTCCTAATGATGTTGCACACCACATCAACCTTAATAACTGATGGTCAATCTAGTTTATACGGTTGTTGTATTGTGAAATACTCCATCCGTTTCAAAATAAGTGTCATTATAACAACAAAAATTTGTTTCTTTTTAAGTGTCATATGATGAATTAAGGCTATAAGTTGTCAAAAACAATCTTCTCTCATTAACTCAAATTTAGAATTTTCATGAAATAGAAAATTTATTATAGGAGAGAGAGTGTGACTTATATAAAGTTAGAAATGTAAAAACAACACAAACTCCACTACTTTGGTAGGAGAGCTTTTTGCTAGAATGACACTTATTTTGAAGCGGAGGGAGTATCTGTAGGGGATTCATGTCCCATATTGGATACAATTTCTCCCTTTAAGATCTTGTATCTCGCTCTCTTCACTTATTCACTTCAATTAGTACTTTGCGGGATAAAAATGCAGCGGTTGCAATATCAAGATCTCAAGTAGGGAGTTACACACAAATGACACATCTTTCATAGTTGCATAAGGTTGTGTTGATTTGAATAAAATATAGGCTAATAACAATGACATGAAGTAAAAATTTACACAAGCAAATTAGCATTATTGTCACCAATTCCCCACTGTTATGATACAATTAATTCAGTAACCATGGAAGAAAATTACATAAGAGGAAAGGAACAGTTCAAGATGTGGTTGTTTAAGACCAATTGAAGCATTTTACAAGCAACAACCACCATCGTGGGATGCTTGTGGTTCCTGTTTTTGCTTTAAAATATTTCTTTTCACTGATGTTGATCCTTCTTCCAAAAGACTAGGAACTTCCATTATCTAAGAAAAATTGGTAATATATTTGTCATCATGATTGGAACACAACAAATAATCTATCATGGTATTAAGAATTTTAACTTCTATACCTTTAGGGCAAGTTCTTCGAAGCACTTATCTACGTTTTCTCGAGTTTTGGCACTGCATTCAAAAAATAAACATCCAAACTCTTTAGCAAGAGCTATACCCTCTTCTGTGCTAACAGCCCTTTCAGATTCCTAAAATAAAATAAATAAATTATTTAGAAAATTATTTAACAGAATACATCAAGATGTGAAAATTATTCAAAATTGATTGTACTAATGTTTTAGTGTCGAGTAAAATAATAAACATGACACCAATACACGTGTTTGCATTCAAACACTTATTTTCTCAAATTATTATTGGTGCCTACGTGTCAGTGTCATGTACGGTGTTTGTGTCTGTTTCAGCACTTCATATATATCATAGGCGAGTTGGTGCCATCCACAATTTTATCTATTTTAGTTAGTTTCTATATTATTCTGTATCTAGAAAATCACATTCTAATTAAAATCCAAAATTAGTTTGCAAACATTTGAAGACCAAAACATAAAACTTACTCTATCAACTTTATTTCCAACCAGCATCTTCACACAATCCTGATTAGTTGAATACAGTTCCACTTCTTTGGACCACACCTCTGATAAGTTTGTAAATGTATCTCTTCTTGTTACATCATAAACTAAAAGAAAATTAAATTAATCTATATTAGTCAAAGCCTTGAATTTACAAGATTCTAACTGGTAATGACACAAAAACATGCTTTTGATCATCTTCTTTAGGGAATATATAAATATGCATACAAATTCTTTAGGAAATAAAAGACACAAGAAAATGGCAATAACTCTATATCTAATTTCATACTAGGCACTATGCAAGTTATTTAACTCAACAAAAGTTCAATAATAGCTGCAATTAACAAAAAACACTATAAATCATTTTAGCATACCGAGAATGATTCCCTGCGCTCCTCGATAGTAAGAACTAGTTAGCGTTCGGAACCTTTCCTGCCCAGCTGCAATAGAAGTAATTTTATGACAAACCAATTTCAATCATTCATTGGCAAATGATTCAATTGACATATGCCAGGAACTAAAAAAATGGTATTTTTCATGAACAAAAAGTATACGATTTGATTATATAGATTACCGGTATCCCAAATAGTTAGTTTCAATTTCTTGTCACCTACTGTCAGAAGCTTGATCTTAAAATCAACACCTACATCAAATTGAAAAACAGTATTAGATCACTTCAGAAGCAGGGTTTTAAATAAAGGTCTACGATTGCGGTCTTGGCTGCGATGTAGCGGTTTATATGTTGTGAAAATGATTACGGGGCTACCCACATTTGACCAGGATTCTCTGCAATATCAAGAATTGCGACGTGACCACAATTGTTACGTAACCGTTATGAAAAATTTGTGGAGAACAACTTAAATAATTGCTATAAATCATAGATCAAAAACCTTCATGAGACACCCTTTGGTTGAGAAAACTCTAGAAGAAACAAGTAATAAATGAAATCATATGATTTTCTAAGCTTGTAATAAAAGCATGATTGAGCTCTGAAAAACAATGAAAACTAAAAAGAATGGTTTTTTACAAGTAGCAATGAACTACCAATTGTGGGGGCAATATCTTCAACAGAGCCAGAGATGAAGCTAACAATTAAGCTACTTTTTCCCACAGCCGAATCACCAATCAGTAAGATCTTGAAAGAGAGATCATAGCCACTATTTTGACCAGAAGAACTCATTTTCACTACTCTCTCAATGATATATTGAAGACAATGAAATGTTTTACAAAAATGTTTCTATATGTATATATGTATCTATGTCTATATCCAAGTGCAGAAAAAAAGAGAGATAAAAGAAAAGAGAAAGGTACACCCTTTTGTAATGAGTTAATGAATGAATGAAATGCAAATGGGGTATATCTATCAGAAGCATCTTTCTTTTATTAATTTTGTTTGAGAGAGAATGAGTGATACTGAAGCTAAAGAAAATGGCTATCATTGCCTTATGAGTTCTCAAACACAACACATCAAAGTATATATTCTTTTCTTCCCTTTTATATATACTAATTATTCTGTTTCACTTTCAGATGTTATTCTTGTATGCTTTTTCTTATTTATGTTTATTTTTTCATTAAATAAGAGTTTTTTTTTTAGTCAAAAAAAAAACACTTTTTTTATCTGGAGAAAAGGGGTATAAGCCCCAACAAAAGAAAACAAAAATAGAGGAAATAAACACAAAAGTTTTTTGACTTAACAAAAACTTTATATCAAAATGGACAACATATATCAGAATTCTCTTATATTTGATGTCTGTAAAACAAAAAAAATTTGATAAAGAAAAACATATATCAGAATTCTCCAATGTTTGAGTGTCTAAAAAAATAGCTACAAATATATCTTGTATTAAATTTGGATAACTGCAAAAGAAGAAACTAGAAAACAAATAAAGGGTTCACTTATTTTTATTTTCTAATGGGGATGTGTTGTGAACGGTCCAAATGTCTTAACTCCGATGAATGAAGATACGGTGGTGCGTGGTGGAGAAGCGGCAGTTCAGCCCCTTGGACAAGGGGGAGTTCCTGCAAAGAAAGGGACTCCGACGCTCAAGTCAGTATGTGATCAATATGGAAAATTAGGGTTATGAAAAATCGTACCATGGTGTGGTATCAAACCACACATTTATTGGCGAAGATATGTGTGGATAACGACGGATTCCGTGTAGGAATCAGAGTCGTTGAACCAGCTGGCGGTTTATCCAACGGTCCATAGAAAGTTGTGCCTTCTCTCCTTACATGGCGAGTGTACAGTAGCATTTATGGTGGAAAACCCTTGGGATGCGTGACGAATGATCATTAGTATTGGGCCTGGACGTATATTTGATTATTGGGCCTTTGGCCAGTCCAGAACAGTTGCCCCCAAAGTCAATTGTTCATGTGAATGAATGTTGACTTGAGTAGTTGAATTTCCGTTAAGGGATCTCTTGTAAGAAAAAGTATCCAAGAATAGAAGAAATAATAAGAAGAAAAAAAAATGGGTCAAGAAACTTAACACGTACCTTTTTGGAGTATTGTACCCTATTTATATGCCCCCGGGTACAACATCCGTGTCTATTAGGTCAAAAAGTGTTTGTGATTCCGTCATGAAGATATGTGGTTTATCTAGCCGGATCCTTGTAGCCGACTGTATGGTTAGGAATTTGTAACGTTTCAAGACGTTTTGTCCCTTGGTTGGATGGATGACAACTGTTGTCTTTGAAACGTCGTGGTAGCATTAAATGCGGGCACGTGCCTCCTTTTCTGCGCTTTTACTGCGCGTGCGTCATCAGCTAGTAACTAGGGCACTCAAGTTTACGTTGTCTCGAGGTCGAATCTGGACCATTGATTTGAATTTTTCAGATTCTTTTGATCCGGTGCATTGAACGTGGCTCCAACGGTTCTATAAATACCTGTTGAGTATTTCCTTTGTTTCTTTTCACACTCTTTGCATTCCCAAATTCTTATTTCATAAGTTTCGGCGATTTAGTCTATTTTCTCCGATGATTACGTTGATTTCAGTTTCTTTTATCAATAATCACTACTTTCTTCCGAAGGGTCTTCCTTGTTTCTAAGGTACTTTCGTTTTCTCTTTACTTTCACCATTTTTTCTTTTCCTGTTTGTATCGTTATGGCTAATAAAGGAAATTTCATAGTTTTGAGTGATGATGATGAGGGAGTACCTTATGAACGAGCCCGTTGTGATGAAATTGATACTTTTATCATGAGTGCGATAATCATAAAGAGGATTTTTCCTGATGTCGCTGAGTTGATTATCACTGATGGTTTGACCCTTTGTTACTATGAGGGTGATTTTGAGATGTGTGAGATTAGATACAACAATGATAGGATTCGACGTCATAGGGATAACGTGGAGTTGAAAAAGGGTAGGAGACTGAATAATCGTGAGTATGCACGATATCTTCGTGATGCTGCTAACGCTGCTACTGAATTTGCCAGGCTGAAGCAGGTAGCAGAAGAATCAGACGATATAATGGTTAAGAAAGGCAAAACCGTTAAGACTGATCTTGATCTTCCGGCTGACCGTTGTAAATACCCTTGGGTTTTGGAGGAAATTCTTTGGGTTCCTTCTTTTTTTACCCAGACAAATTCTCTAGATGGAGCCTACACAGATGTGGGTCCTTCTGTTGATTGGAAGGTTGTTATTCCTGCTGCTGAGAAGAGGTTATGCTCTAATTTTGTCGAATGCGGAATTGTTATGCCGGAAGTACTTGTAAAGGTGTTTCAAGTTGAATTTCCGTTTTCCGATTTTGAAGTAGCTTTGATGGCTCATCTTCGGTTAGCCCCATCTCAAATTCATCCCTTGTCCTGGTGTTTCATAAAATCATTTCAGTTTTTCTGTGAATATAAAGAAGGTCGTGCCACTGTTCCTCTTTTTATGTCTTTGTTTCTCCTCTCGAGAACTAGTCAAAATGTGAACCACCGGCAAGGGTATGTTTCTTTCCGTTAAAGATCGAAACTTTTCAGTGTATACCAAGATTCTTACAAATGGTCCCGGGATAGATTTTATTTTGTGGCTCCTATTTCTGAAACGGCTCATCGAAATTTGTGTCGTCTTGCCTCTGATGGTTATGAATGCGATGGAGATGCGTCAGATTATGATGATTATTCTGTTATTGATCATATTAACGGAAGTGATGATGATGACGGCACAGAGAAAGTTGGTGAAAGTTCCGCTGTAGTTCCTCCCCGTCAAAGCGTTGGGAAGGCTAAGTCTGTTTTGGTTGATGAGGAAGAGATTTCTGCTTGTAAATCTAAATATCCAAAAAGCTGGTATCAACGTCATTTTGAGCTTGCTTCTAAAGAATACTTGTTTGATGAGAAAGATTTGTCTGATGATGATCAAAACATGAAGTCTACGTTGGAAGGGTTCTGTGATTCTCTTTATAAGGAGGAGGAAGAAGATGGTCAAATAGTAAGATATAGTGGATATATTGACACGAAGAAATTTATAGGTTGTAAATCTCTTGCAACATGTAATGATGCTTTTGGTGAGGTTCTGACATTATTATTTTTGTTGTAATTGTCATTTTGGTGGTACTGACCATATTGTTTTTCCTTTTTTGTTTTTCAAAAAGAATGAAGGAAAAACAATATGGTCAGTACCACCAAAATGACACATGTTTAGAGTTACTTTTGAGTCTGAAGTTGTCATGAGACACACGTTTGCTTCTTCTTCCTCTTCATCCTCATCTAGAATCCCATGTAGCCATTAGAGATTTTTTCTTGAAGGCAGACTTCTTGATTTTTGGACAATCACTTTATATAGTGTCCAAATTGTTCACAGCCATAACATTTTATTTTACTCAGTCTTGACTCCATTTCTTCTAGTTGAAAATGAATTTTTGGGTTGTTTCTTTCTTATTAGAAGTCTTTTAATTCTTCTAGATATTAGTGTAAATTCTTCTTTGTTATCCTCATGTATAGTATCTTCTTCATCTAGATCTTCATCGTTCTCATAATATTCTGTATCTATAGCAATTATTTTCTTTTTGATTGGTTTATCTTCTAGAATAATTGATTCATGAACTCTTATTGATCTAATAAGATTTTCAAGTTTCATTTCAGTGAGATTTCTTGCTTCTGTGATAGCTGTGACTATATGTCTCCAACTCTTTGCTAAGCATCTTAGAATCTTTTTCACTCTCTTATGTGCAATATATGTTTTTTCAAGAGAGTTGAGCTCATTTATGATAATTGTAAATTTTCCATACATTTGATCCATTGTTTCCTCTCCCTTCATTCAAAGAGTTCAAATTTCCTTACACCTATATCAATTCTTGTTTCTTTAACATGGCTAGTACGTTCATGATGTGTTTGTAAAGTTTCCCACATCTCTTTTGTTGTCTTGCATTCCATTATTCAAAAGAAAATTCTCATATGTTGTCGTACTTTAAATATGTTTTGGGCATAAATTTATGTCAAATTAAAAATTCTTATTAATTTTTTTCTTTTTTATTTAATGTAACGATTTCTCTCTTTGGTCTATTGAATGAAATTTCACCAATATTTACTTGCTATGATTCTCAAGTCGATACCTCAAAAAAATTCTCTACGGTTTATTACAGTGCGTGGCTTAAAATTAAATTTCCATTACGTGTTTTCCACATAGCTCACTTATTGATATTTTAGTAGAGAAGTTTGTTGTTCGAATCTCATTCACAACAATAATCTAATTTTTATAATATTTTATAGAAAAATATCTTCTTTTTTTTTCTGTAAAGAAAAATTATTATCATAAGTTATGTTGTTCGAATCTCATTGACAATAATAATCTAATTTTTATAAAATTTTATGAAAAAATACCTTATTATTACTAACATTCAAACGTCAACAAAAATATATATTACTTTTTAATCAACAAACAAAAATTTATATTATTATCATTCAAAATTATGTTCACTAGAGATAAAAAATAAATTTGAGATGACGAAAAAAACTTCTCATTTTTATGATGAAGAAATAAATTCAAAATTCACAATATTTTTAAGAACAACGCTCCTATTTAATTAATACTTAAATATTATATATTTTCTATAATATATTAAATTTTAATTATATTAAACTCCTCCAGCAACATCGACTTCAAAGTTGTCAAACAACGACCAATTATGATGGGATAGCAGAAGTTTATAGTCTAATTACCCACAATACTCATGCTTTTACTGTGATCACACGCCAACATCACAACAGTTTTAATAATTTTCTTAACGGCGTTTATCATTGGATTACAAACGATACAGACGCATACAATTGCAACGGTCCAAAACCATAACAATTGAAAAATATGACAAGACAATAGAAGATGACAGGCTTAAATACATTTTTGATCCTCTAAGTATTTTCAAGGTTTCACTTTGGTCCTTTAACTATTTTTCGTTCCGTTTTGGTCCTATAACATTCCTTCTGTTAACTTATTTGGTCATAACCGTTAGAAAAATGTCAAAATGAGAGGTAGAAGCCTCTATTGAGAAAATGGATATTAGATTTGGATTCATCGTGAATAATGAGAGATTTTGGAGTATCGTTCTGTAAGCTTCCGTGATTGGAAAGATCACCGGTGATGTGGACGAAGATGGTGATGGAGGAAGTACCGTATGCGATGAATAAGTAGGAAGAAGGTCTCTAACCACGTGGCGTTTTTCTATTGGATCTCACACCAAAGCCAGCAAGTCCCTAAGTACCACGTATGCAAAATTATATTTAAGCCAAGATGAGAAGACTTCACTCCAAGTTTAGAGAAGATGACAAGACTTCATTGGATAATAAAATAATAAAAAATTTATATTATTATCAACCAAAACATTTATATTTTAAACGTAACAATTTAAAAAAAAATTAAGAAAAGAATATATTGTTGTTCATGTCAAAATTACGTTCATTAGAGATAAAAAAAAATATTTTTTTGAGAGGAAGAAAAAAAATCTCATTTTTATTATGATGAAAAAAATTCAAAATTCGTAATATTTTTAAGAACAACGCACCTATTTAATTAATAATTATATATTATATATTTCCTATATAAAAACTACGTAAACGCTTCAACTAAACTTTGTATAGACACGTGTCAATTAACCAATCATTTAATGAGATGTCAAATATCTATGCTATTTATTTTAAATTATCTTAAGCTCCTCCAACAACATCGACTTCAAAGTTTTCACACTACAAATATGAAGAGATAGCAGAAGTTTATAGTTTAATTACCCACAATCCTCCTCCTTTTACTATGATCACATGCCAACATCACTCACATTTTAATAATTTTGTTAACGGTGTTTATCATTGGATTACAAACTATCCAAACGACTACAATTAATATTACAACGGTGCAAAACCATAACAATTGAAAAATATGACAAGACAATAGAAGTGACAATACATCACTCAAAGTTTAAAGAAAATGTGTTTTGGAATAAATTTAGAGACTCATATTATAGCATGGTTGTGGCTGCCACCAATGTTATAACAAAACAATAGAAGTTTATATTGTCTAAGTACAAAAATCATGATTCCTATCCAAAATACTCTTTTTATTATGATCACACGTGGACGTATATCACTCTAAATTTGATAATCTTTTGAACGGAGTTTATCATAAGATTATAAATGATCCATATATCAACGGAGTATGTATATTTGCACTTCCGTAATCGCACTTTCGTAATCTACAATTACGAAAGTGCAAATATTCTATATGCTTTAACTTTCTTAATAATAATCAATTTCAACTACTGACATTATGAATATGTTTTCTAACAATATCATATTAAATATACACTTAATTTGATTTCTTAATTATTGATAATCTTTCAATTGAGAAAAAGAACTAAAAAAATATATTCATAATAAAATAAAAACAATATATGATAGATAAAAACTCAAATTTATTGATAATATATGTTGATTGCATTTCAATATTTCATTATAACGAAGAGTAATAATTTATTAAGCTTAATTTTTTCCAAGTTATCTAATCTTAGAAATTATTAGTAGCACAACAACATCCAAAACCCTTATTACACTCAGAATGTTGATAGCCTCTTTCTTTGCAATATGCCTCACAGCGATAAGGACCACGTACACCATAACAACAGCAATTAAAGCATTTAATCCGTACTACATGTCTAGCTTCAGTTTTGTGTTTACCTAATGAGAAGAATAAAATAATTAATTAGTGTAACATATATGAATATATTGAAAATAATAACCGGACGAACATTTATCTCTTTGCTAATTGTCTACATACCTATTGAGAATAGAAGAACTATCATCAAGATTGTCATGAAAAAGTTATGTTTGAGAGTCATTTCTTTGTATTTTCTTTCTCAATTGTAAGATGATATTTTGCATATGAATGAGAAAGTTCACCAATTATATATATACAATAAATTATATATGACATATATAGTAAATAACACAACATATTAATTAATTTGTTTGACCGAAAAATTTACCTAAGCCTTATTTGGTATAAATTAACCTTTCTATCTACACTATATCCTATATACAATTGCAAATAATAATAATACTTTAAAGATTGTCGTGAAAAAGTTATCTTTGTGAGCCATTTTTTTATATTTTCTTTTTTCAATTGTAAAATGATATTTTGCATATGAATGAGAAAGTTGACCAATTGTGTGTATATAATAAATCATATCTGACATATGTAAATAACATAACATACCAGAAATGATTTATTAAATTTTTTCAAAACTAATTAATTTGTTTGACCGAAAATATTATCCTATGTTTTTTTTGGTATAAATTAACCTATCTATCTATTCTATATAATATATACAATTTCTTATAATAATACATTAAAGTTTCCTCTAATTCTACCTATTTACAATTACATAATGTCACATGACATCTATCTACAAAAAAAATCGGATTTCTTATTAATATTTATTCAAAAAAGAGGTTTAAAAAAAATTATTCAAAAGAAAATCCTCATATGTTTGCACACTTTAAATAAGTTTTGGGCATAAATTGCTGTCAAATTAAAAAATCCATATTAATTTTTTTTATCTTTTTTTTTAATGTAACAATTTCTCTCTTTGGTCCATTGAATGAAATTTCACCAATATTTACTTGCTATGATTCTCAAGTCGATACCTCAAAAAAATTCTCTACGGTTTACACAGTGGCTTATAAATAAATTTCTATTACGTGTTTTCCACAGAGCTCACTTATTGATATTTTAGTAGAGAAGTTTGTTGTTCGAATCTCATTCACAATAATAATCTAATTTTTATAATAATTTATAGAAAAATACCTTTTTTTCTGTAAAATAAAATTATTATCATAAGTTCTGTTGTTCGAATCTCATTGACAATAATAATTTAATTTTTATAAAACTTTATGAAAAATTACCTTATTATCTCTATCTCTATTTATTTATATACATTACGATAGTTCCACGGAGTTCTCTCGTGCATGCTCAAGAAAATTTGCTTATGTGTCATTCAATTAGAGCTTCTCTAAGATTTTTTTTTTATATTTTTTGTAGCTTAATTTAGTTGCATTCTTAGCATATTATTTTTAGATTTTTTTTTGGGAATAAATACATTTGCAGTCTTTTTTTTAGATTTTTTTTTGGAAATAAATACGTTTGCAGTCCCTATAATTATACAAAATTTTATTTTTAGTCCCTAAAAAAATTTTCAACAGGTTATGGTCCCTCAAATATTTCCTATCATGATTTTTGGTCTTTATTTATCATTTAACTCGAGTATATCATTCAAAATTTTAAAAAAAATTCCGCTGACATGTTTACTACATTATGGGGAGCTCTATTACTAAAGATGAATTTTTTTTTACCAATACATTAATCTAATATGATTTTTTTTTGTTTTTTGCGTTTAAAAATTTATAAATAATTCATCTGAGGTTAAAAAATTCTTAATTTTTGTGGGAGAGGTTCTTATCTCTATTATTATCTCTATTATATACATTACGATAGGTTCACGGAGCTCTCTCGTGCATTCTCAGGAAAATTTGCTTACGTGGCATTCAATTAGAGCTTCTTTAAGATTTTTTTTTATATTTTTTCAGATATTTTTTTTAGCATAATTTGGTTGCATTCTTAGAAAAATTTGGTTAGATGTTATCCAATTAGAGCTTCACTAATGTTTTTTTTTAAGATTTTTTTAATTAACTTAAGCAATTAAAATAAAAATGATAGATAACAACAAAAAATAATATTTTACGGATAACAACAACTTAATTTGTTTCAACTCTAGCATAACAAGTCCGAATATAATTTAACTATATATAGAAAACACATTCACCATGAAAAACACATGACATTCATGGTCAAAGAATGTGAACATCAGTTTAGACTATTCGTGGCTCATGTTTAATTCAGATATTCCTGAAGCTACGACGTTAAAATTGATGTATGATTCTATTATTATATCAACTATAAATTACATTTAATAAATTTTCAGTTATGCATATATGTAATTGTTTATTAATTTTTCCTTTCAATTTTTTTTAGAACTTATGAAAAGATTTCTCTTATACAAGTTTCAGTTCATCTCCAAGGTTTTCCATCACGATCTACTTAAAATCACACCTAAGAGAAATATTGAGACACGTCTAGAATGTCAACAAGTAAGAAAATTTTCTTTTACAATTTATGGGTATTTTATTATTATTATTATTATTATTATTATTATTATTATTATTATTGTTGTTGTTATTAATATTATTATGATTATTATTATTTATTATTATTTCTTTTACTAAAACGCTTTCACAAATATCACTGCATGTGAATAAATTGTATGAATCAATGTTTATAATCATGGTTGAAATCAAATATATTGATGATGGTGTTTGGTGATATCAGTCGTGTCAAAAACATAATATATAAGAAGATTATGGCACAAAGTACTAATGCAAGAGAGTCAAAGACATACATCAAAAATAGTTCCATAGTAAGCACCTAAAATTTTCATTTAAAAAACTAATTTTCATAGATTAACTATTTCATCTTAACTTATTAAATCTATAGATTAACTTTTACTTCTTGACTTATTACTATCAATAATTTTGTGTACTAAGAAGTTTCATACTCTATATTTTCTAATTTTTTATCATTACAATTCATACTTTATATTTTTCTAATTTTTATCTGTGCAATTCATACTTTATATGTTCTAATATTTTATCAATGCGATTCACAAGATCTTATAACAAAGTTTGATGAAACAGTTGAGGAGAAGGTCAAAGATAGAACTACTTTAGATGTCGTAGATTTATGCTCACATAAAGTTGATGGTATATCAGTTATGAGAGCTTACCATGATGAAGCTGATTTATCCACAACCAAATATATGAAGACCAATATAAAAATTAAGAAAGATTAGACAAATTTATGATCGTCAAACAACAGATCTTCATTGTTTAATTTTATTGACAATTTTATTCAATTTTGTCATTTAGTTTAATAGATCGATGTTTTCACTCATTGATTATTATGCATTATTACTCACATTAATAGAATTAATCATAAATTTGTTTGGTGACATATATTGTTTTCGGTAATATATTTTGATTATTTTCAAATGTACTTTAATACTCTCTCCATTCCTTTTTATTTGTCGTTTTGAAAAAATATTTGTTTCTAACTATTTGTCGTTTTGATAATTTAGGTTATATTTTACCTATTATACCTTTCTTTCTAATTTTTTGTAACAAAGTTTATTTGTTTTTTTTTTACATAAAGTTTGTTATAAATTTTGCACCAAAAAATAAAAGTTTGTTACAATTTTTTATTTGGTGGTTTTTGTTTTTGTTGAAAGAGAAAGTGTGTAATTTCCGATGTACCAAAAAAAAAAGTGTGTGTGAAAAAAATTGGAATTTATTGGTGGATTAAAATTAAGATATATATTCTAAAAAGAAAGGTATAATAGGAAAATAAGGTGCAAAAATACACCTTCTTAATTTGATCTTTTTTCTTTCTTTCTAAAATGCCAAATAAAAAGGAACGGAGAGAATATCAATTAAGAGACATATTTTTTTTGTAAGAATTAAGCGACATATAGTAGCCGTTTGTTATAGTTTTTTTTTTTAAATAATTAGTTATTTTTAAAAAAATATCAATTAAGAATTAAGAGACATATAGTAGCCGTTTGTTATAGTTTTTTTATTTAAAATAATTACTTATTTTTTAAAAAATATCAATTTTTATAAAATAACATATGTTTGTTATACCTTTTAAAAATAATTGGATCTAAAAATTGCTAAAAATCTGAAGGTGGTATTATAAGCTTTTTGTATAGATTTTTTAGAGGAAAGAGAAAATAAGTGTCAAAAAATTTCATACAAAAAATTTAGAAATTTGTTGGGATATATTTATTTTATACTACCTCCGTTCTTTTTTACTTGTCGTTTTAGAAAAAAAAGACCAAAATAGGAGAGTGTATTTTTGTACATTATTTTCCTATTATGTCCTTTTTAAAATATATATCATATTTTTAATCCACCAATAAATTCAGACATTTTCTCAAACATTATCTATTTCTAAAAGAAATTGTAACAAACTTTATTTATAAACAAACCATATTTGTATACAATAAAAAGATTATATTGTTTCAACAAAAAAAATATACAAAATTTAGTCAATAAAATAAAATAGAAAAGAGGGTATAATAGGCAAAATATAACATAAATTGTCAAAACGACAAGTAAAAAGGAACAAATATTTTTTTTTAAAACGACAAGTAAAAAGGAACGGAGGTAGTATGATATATTATATTTGAATGTTCTTTATGTGCGTCAAAAAAAAAAAGATTTTTATGGTAATTTTGTCATACAAAATCACTTTTATATGGTTGCATTCAAACAAGGTCAAGATTTTTTTTTTATAAAAAATAATTTTTATAAAGGTAAACAAACAAAAAATAGATTATATATTTTTGTAAAATCTCTAAAAGATAATCTTTAAATTATTTAATGTCAAAATCACTTATTTTTTAATCTGTAACAAAAAGTAATTATTTTAAATCACATATTTTTTTCATATAAAATTTTTCTAAAATATTAAGAGACGATTTTAACACTTAATTTATAACAAAAAAAAATAGTGTGGATTTTGTAATATGAAAGGTTATCAAGGAATTATATTTTTTTTTTTGTTATTTGAAATTTACATGCAGATTAGTACGAAATAGGTTGAATTGAGAAGGTGAGAGAACGATGGAGAAATATATTTAAATATATACTGTATTTAAAAAAAATATGTAGTTTGATGAGATTTAGTTGAATAAATCTACAATAAACATTTATAAAAAAATATATAGTTTGATGAGATTCAGTTGAATAAATCTAGAATAAATATTTTTTTTTAAATCTATTATACAGGTAGTTCAATTCTAAAACTTTTACATAAACGGTCTATTAAAGAAAATTGTTCTAAATCACAATTTTTTTTTTTAAGAAATAGTCATACAATATCAAGGAACGATTTTTGACAATTCATTCTAACAAAAAAAAAAACAATGGCGCATTAGTTTATTGAAACACAGGTGATACACCAAACTTATCAATGAAAAAAATTGAACATTACTGAATATAAAAGTTTTTTTTTTCGACAAAAAAAAAAGTGGTTTGTACTATTCTTATGAGATTTAGTTGTCTATTTTTTTATTTTGTTTTGGAAATATATATGTGGATTACTATGAAACAAGTTGAAACAATGTGAGAGAATGATGGGAAAAGAGATATCTTAAATTTAACAAAAAATAGTAGTTTGATCATATTCAGATGAATAAATCTATAATAAATGTAGGAAGAGAACTAATTGTAAAAAAAAAATTGACAAAAAATGTGGGAGTTTTGTGATATGCAAAGTTGTCTATTTATTTGTATTTTTTTTTTTGAAATTTATATGTAGATTATTACGAAACAAGTTGAAGAAAGAAGGTGAGGTAACAATGAAAAAAATATATCTTAATTTACATTGTATTTAAAAAATATAGTTTGATTGGATTAACTTGAATAAATCTACAATAAACGTAAGAAGATCACTGAATGTGAAAGAGTTATGTGGGAATTTTATGATATGCAAGATTGTCTGTTTATTTGTATTTTTTTTTGAAATTTACACGTGGATTACTATGAAACAAGATGGAAGAACAGTGTGAGAATATATCTTAAGTTACACTATATTTTTTAAACAAAATGTAGTTTGATGAGATTTAGTTGAATAAGTCTACAATAAATGAAGGTAGATGATTGAATGCGAGAGTTTTTTTTTTACAATAAAATGTGGAAGTTCTGTAGTATGCATGAATTTTTATTTATTTGTATTTTTTTGTTGTTCTTCAAATTTACACGTGAGTTTCTGCGAAATATGTTGAAACAAGATGAAAGAATGTTGGAAGTCATCTATGATTTATATTTACGGGAGGTCTCTCTCATGAACAAAATTTCACGAAACAATATCTAATGAATTAAAGTTTATGTGTGTCATCTATATATGTCTCTCTCACGAACAAAATTTAGTATGAGATACACAGTTCGATTCCACCAACAACTAAAACTATATTTTTATGACTTTTTTTGAAGCAATTTTATGATATTTTATTTTATTGCTTATGAATAATATTTACACTTATATTAATATAACTTTTTTTTTGTAATTTACACGGGATAAATATTTATACTAATATAATAATACAAGTGCCTATTTTTTTTTTTTAATTTACACGTGATTTATATTTATATTCATATACCATACAAGGTTTTTTTTTTGTCGAGACCGGGGTATCCACCGCCGAACGCAGTGACTAATCCCTCGCTAGATTGGAGGCACCTCGATGGGTGGGATAGCTGGCCCAAGAATTTCAAGCTACAAGGTTTATATTTCTTTTAATAATTTCTACGATGACGGGAGAGAAAATATTATATTGTTGAGAACAGATAGTGAGAGATCACTCTCTAGAATATTATTTTTCATATTTAAATAAAATCAATATATAATGAACGTCTACGTAATTTAAAAATAAAAACTATATATTATTACGAGAACGTGGGAGATTACTCTCTAGAGTTTTTTTTTTTAATTTTACGAGAACGTATATTTTTATGAGGATTTATATTTCTAGCCATATATTAATAAGAGGACTAATTATTTTTGTAATTTCTACAGAAGCTATATTTATACTCATGTACGAGTTTTTTTCTGTAGTTTTTACGGAATTATATTTCTACGAATATTTTAATACGAAATTTATAAATACGAGACTAAAGAATTTTTTTAATAAGAACTTAGATATTTATACACATTTTAATACGGAAAACCTATTTTTTATAATTTGACTTATATTAACACTCCTATTAATATGAGTGTCTTTTGATTTTATAATTTACACAATGATCAATATTTATACCCATATATTAATACACGACCCTATCTTTTTTGTAATTTTAATGAGAACTAGAAACGAAAAAAAATGTGTGAGTTTTGTGATATGCAAGATTGTCAATTTATTTGAATTTTTTTTGTTCTAAAAATTTACATCTAGATTACTACTAACCAAGTTGAAACAAAGTGAGAGAATGATGAGAAAATATATCTTAATTTAATGATGAGATTCAGTTGATGAAAAAATGTGGGTTTTTCGTGATATGCAAGGTTGTCTATTTTTATGTTTTTTTTAAAATTTATATATGGATTACTTCGAAACAAGATGAAAAGATGATGAAAAAATATATTTTGTTTTACATTGTATTTAAAAAATATAGTTTGATGAAATTAAGTTTAATAAATCTATAATAAACGTTAAAATTCGCTGAATGAGAGTTTTTTTTTTGGCGAAAAAATGTGAGAGTTTTGTGATTTAAAAAAATATCTGTCAAAAATTTATTTACTCCAACAATTTATATTTAAACAAATCATAACATATAATATCTCAAATTATTATTGAATAATAAAATGAAGTAATCAAATAATAATTTAAAAATAAATTAAAAAATAATATTAAAAAAGAAAATAATCCCGTGCACGGCACGGGCTAACATACTAGTTATATACATTACGATAGATCCACGGAGTTCTCTCGTGCATTCTCAAAAAAATTTGCTTATGTGTCATTCAATTAGAGCTTCTCTAAGATTTTTTTATATATTTTTTTTAGATATTTTTTGTAGCTTAATTCAGTTGCATTTTTAGCATATTATTTTTAGATTTTTTTTTTTGGGAATAAATACGTTTGCAGTCTTTTTTTTAGATTTTTTTTTTGGGAATAAATACGTTTGCAGTCCCTATAATTATACAAAATTTAATTTTTAGTCCCTTAAATTTTTTTAACAGGTTATGGTCCCTCAAATATTTCCTATACGATAGTTCCACGGAGCTCTCTCGTGCATTCTCAAGAAATTTTGCTTATGTGTCATTTAATTAGAGCTTCTCTAAGATTTTTTTTTATTTTTTTTTAGATATTTTGTGTAGCGTAATTCAGTTGCATTCTTAGCATATTTTTATTAGATTTTTTTTTTTTGGAAATAAATACCTTTGCAGTCTTTTTTTTTAGATATTTTTTTGGGTTAAATATATTTTTTGTCCCTATAAACATATCAAATTTTTGATTTAGTCCTTATATTTTTAATTAAGTTGTGCACAAATGTGAAAAATATTATGATAATCTCTCCCTAAAAAAATTGGAATTTTTAACAAAATATAAATTAAATATGAATTTTAAACCACAAAAAGTTTAAATATTCATAATTAATTCCTATTTTGTTAAAAAATTCTATTTTTTTTTTGGAGAGATCATTATAATTTTATAAACTTTTCTGCAAACTTTTTATTCAAAAATATGAATTCTACTTATGAGATTATTTTTTATTCAAAAATATGAATTCTACTTATGAGATTATTTAAAATGAGGGACCAAAAGTGAAGATGAAAAATTTTATAGGGACAAAAAGTCGAAGAAAATTTTTAGAGGGACTAAAACCAAAATTTGGAATATCTATAGGGATCAAAAACATGTTTAACCCTAAAAAGATAAATTGTGAGAATAATTATAGGGACCCAAAATATATCACAATGTGGGAGTTTGTGATATATATTTTTTTGGTAGATCGGAAAGATAAATTGCTCCCGCTAGAAATTGATCCTTGGATCTCTCCAACTCATACGTTCCTCAACTCATACCACCTGAGTTATGTAACGGGGACAAAGTTTTGTGATATTAAAAATTATATTTTCTTTGTTTTTTTTTTTTTTTTTTAAATTTTACACGTGGATTACTATGAAACAAGTTTAAACAAAGTGGGACAACGATGGAAAAAGATATCTTAATTTCCACTGTATTTTAAAAAAATGTAGTTTGATGGGATTTAGATGAAAAAAATATACAATAAATATAGGAACATCACTATATGTGAAGGTTTTTTTTTTGACGTAAAAATACCGGAGCTTTTGATATGCAAATTTGTCTATTTTTTTTTTGTTTATTTTAAAATTTGAAAATATATCTTAATATACATTGTGTTTTAATAAATGTAGTTTGATGAGATTAAACTGAATGAATCTACAATAAACTTAGGAAGATCACTAAACGTGAGAGTTTTTTTTTATGAAAAAATGTGTTAGTTTTGTTATATGCAAGACTGTTTATTTATATGTATTAAAGATAAATTATGAGAATAATTATAGGGACCAAAAATATATCACAATGTAGGAGTTTTGTTATATTCAACACTGTCTATTTATATGTTTTTTGATACATTATTAAATATATGTATAATTATTTAAACAATTTAACTATATTTTCTAAATATTCATACCATATATCAAACCACAATATATTCACATTACTTATACAAACAAATATTGTATATATTTGATTATAATAATATTTAATGTGCACTTTCAAAAAAAAATATTTAATATGCAAAAACAATGGAAAAGAAGTGATGTCAAGCACAGCCACATTGCCAATTTTGGAAACACAGTTTATCACAAAATATCATGGATACTATGTCATAATAGCATTGATTTATCATTTATGTGAGGTATCCACAAAAAATTGTGCTCATACCGTTCATTTCCCGTGTGACCCGCACCCAACTATCCATTATATTATGAATTTAATTTATTATTTTATATATACTGTTGGTATAAAACTATTTTACACATGTATCAGATAATATATTGATACATAATATATTGTGTGCAAAAACATATTATTTATAAGTAACTATTTTCTACCGTTGTCTCCTTATTTCGATTCAAAAAGTTGTTCTTTGGATTTGGTGGGCTGAGCACTTTTGATTCGAGTTCCGAAGTTAGTGTCTTTTGACAACTCTTTGGGTCGGGTTGAGGGATCTCTGGTGGTATGAAAGCAGAAGAGTAGCTTCTAAGAATGAGATCAGAAGTATATCTCTTTTAGGTAGTGTAGGTTTTAGTTTTTTATGGCGTTCTGCTTATATACGGGGCGCTATTGTTTTGTAACTTCTATTTTGTCGTTCTATGTTCGTCTTGTGCATAGATATGGTCTTATTAATATAATATTTGCCGTTAAAAAAAAACCCCTTAAATAAATTCCAGTTATCTGGAGTGGATTTATCTCTGCAGTTGCGTGCGGAAAATACCTTTGGTTTATAAAAAAATATCTCAAATTCACTATTTAATATTAAAATAAATTTAAAATAATAATTTAAAATAAATTAATAAATAATATTAAAAAAAAAATAATCCCGTGCACGGCACGGGTTAACATACTAGTTACTAACATTCAAACGTCAACAAAAATATGAATTACTTTTTAATCAACAAATAAAAAATTATATTATTATCATTCAAAAGAGTTATTTTTTTACATAACATATTTTAAAAAAATAAAAAAATATATTGTCGTTCATATCAAAATTATGTTCAGTAGGGATAAAAAATAATTTTTTTTGAGAGGACAAAAAAAACTTCTCAATTTTATGATGAAGAAATAAATTCAAAATTCGCAAAATTTTTAAGAACAACGCACCTATTTAATTAATAATTAAATATTATATATTTCCCATATAAAAACTAAGTAAACCCTTCAGCTAAACTTTGTATAGACATGTGTCTATTAACCAATCATTTAATTACATGTCATATTTTTATGTTATTTATTTTAAATTTTACTAGTGTGTATACCCATGCAAGGCACAGGGAAAATATTTTTGAATTAAATTAAAAAATAATATACTTTGTAATCATTTGAGACTATAATATAAGATATTTTAATATAGAGGGTGTGGTTGAGCGGTTGTAGTTCATCATTTATTTTTTTTTGAAAGCTCGGTATCCGACCTAAGAACCGACTAATCCGAGAGGATCAATCCCACTGCCCACTTGCGGGAACCCCATTTAAAGCCAGAGTTTTTTCTCTGTATGGACTCGCCCACCGAAATTGGCACCAGTGGGAATCGAACCTGAGACCTTGTGAGGAACACACTCCAAAGACCCAAGGCAACATCACTAGACCAACCCAAGTGGGGTGAGTTCATCATTCCTTAAACAAGGGTAGATGATTCAATCTTCGCTTTGGGTACATAGCAGGTTTAAATCCCTTGGCCAGTTGTCCCATCCTTTGAGGTGCTTCCAATCCAGCGAAGGGAATAGTCATTGCGTTCGACGGTGAAAATCCTGGTCTCAACAAAAAAAATATATAAAATATTTTATTTTATTGTTTTTAGAATAGGTGAAATGATAAATAAGAGAAATATTTTATCTAATAATCTATTTCATACATCGCCACTTAAAAAATCAAGTTAATGACTGAAAATTATTTGCTTTTATATAAATCAAAATTAAAAGAGTACAAAGATAAAATCTAAATTTAACATATTTATTAACATAAAAATACATATATTTAAAACAATTACAAAGCATGCACAAAATGAACAATATGAATGTATAGTGTTGTTCACACATTGTGATGACAATGTGGATGAAATTGCTCAAACTTTATCCTGCCACATTTGATGGGAACACTTTCTGGATAAAATCCAGGAAGCGACGCGAGTAGAAAGTAGGATCCACCGCCGAAATAGATAACGAATCAAACTGAAGAGATTTATACGCATGTTCAATCTTCTTAGTCATGTTGTAATCTTGCAATATATCAATGATACCCAGGTAAAGTACGACGTCATAAGCCTCATGGAACATTTGTGTTTCCTCTTTTCCTGGAATCTGCTCTGCTCTTGCTGGCATGTTCACACCTAGCTGGATTTGTAATCTGCATAACGAGTTGCCGAGAAAGAAAAATTCTCAGTCTACAATTTTCTAACAATCAGCTAATGGTGTACTAAAGGAACAATTTTGGTTTAATCAATAGGATTCCAAGTGAAATGGTTATATTGTTGTTTCATTTCAGAAAATGGTTTCCGTTTTAATTTCCTAGTTTCAGAGTACTACAATAAAAATGATGGATAATATTTAGCACATCCATTAAAATCCTTAAGAAATACCTTGCAGTACCGGGTAAAAGTAGATCCACCTCCTCGTCACCAGCAGCTGATGCTCGCAATCGGCTACCCCTAACGTGTGACCCGACAACAACACTACCATCATCTGCTCCCCGAGGGACCAGAACAAGTCCTTGGGGATAATTATATACTTCATCCTCTAGAGGGTCTGTAGTTGATTATCAAAGTTTTAGAAATTAACTAGTTTCATGATTATAGTGCAAGAAGATAATGCAAGAATACAAGTCATTGCTAAAACTTGAAAAATAAAGATAGAACAAATTATAGGTAACTGTATCAGCCTATTAGGATTTCTAAAATGGTGTAGTCCGTAATCATCATATAATTCTAAAACTCTGATTGGATATCAACCGACCAAATATCCAGTTCAAGAGCTAATTTGCCAGTTTCAATTAGAAAGACAACCAATATAAAACAAAATAAAAAATTCAAGAAATAATAACAATGCTGCTAGGTTAAGAGGGTTTGACCATTCAAGTCCAGGCCAGATTTTACAATATTGCTCCTAACGTTGTTCAAGTAGGAATATAAACTGAAGACATTCATATCAATCTCATGTTAATAATAGAAAGATTTTCTGAAAAAGGATTTTGTGAAGAAGGCCCGACGGACATTAGTCAATTTCGGATGTGAAAGAGATTTACTGAAAATACCTCCTCATCAATCTCACCATCTACAGTACACTACCTAATAATACCAAAATAAACAGTGTTTATATCATCTGTTGATCACAGTCATATCTCTAATTTATAGGTCATTAGTTTCAAACTGACTATATATGCCAAATTTTGGTTTTCACCCTCTGGTTCCTAGGGGAAGGGGGCCCAAGTAGTCCAGAGTTTGGGGCGAGTTCTGGCATCAAGTAGTTCCAGACTCCTCCCAAACGCAGTTGCGCAGTTGCGGGGGATCAAACCGTGGTCCTCCCTACCAAGTCCAGCACCAATCACCATTGGACCAACTAACGTTTGGTATATATGCCAAATTTTGGTTAAAGACACTTTAGTAAAGAAGTTATTTCTGGAAATAAATGTCAATCACATAAAGACCAATTACAAAACATTAGCTTTCTAGATTGGATCTGATACCTACCTTCCTCTGCAAGTCTTGGTAACCCATCTGACCTTACAGGAGGACGCAGCTGCTGAGGAGCTCGATAATGAACACCTAGAAGAAGGCTATAATCCATTATGTGCTGCTCCTCTAAGAACATGCTGTCAATCTCAATCTGCCTGCAGAAGAGTACGAGTAAGAGGTAATATTCATGCTTTGAAGTTGAGCATTGAAGAACCGTACATACAGCATGAATACTTGCTAAAGACTTGTAAGAAAAATGTTTGAAAGATATACAATTCATATCTGTTTTTATTTGCTTTTTTCTTTGTTACTTTGTTGAAGGAGAGTTATTTGCCTTCATCTTCTTTATGTTCCTAGGAATAAAATCTTTTCTCATAACATAAAAAATAAAAATTGAAATGCAAGATTATAGATAATATTTTGTAAATTCCCCTTACTTTAATAAAGAGTCGCGCCAAGATGGTTCCAAGTAAAAGCAGTAGTTCAAATCCAAATCTTTCAGAGTGGTATTCTCATCAATTTCTATTTTGTCCGAAGAACGCCCAAGGGATGAACCTTTTAAATCGAATCTCCTATGGATCCGTAATTCTGTGCAGAACATATTTCCCATAACAACAAAGCGAAACTGCAAGATAGAAAATCATATTATAAATATCGGCCTCCTATTAAAGGACATAAATTTGAAGTTACTTGGCATGAAAGATGTAAGTAATGATAGGTTCAAATACTTGATGTGTTTTATTTGCTTTATGAAAATTTTCTATCCTCTGATGTTTCTGATTTGCAAGTATTAAGGTGCAAGTTGCATTAGTAATTTATAATTACTCCAGGAAAATACCTAGTTCTAGAAAAATGAGCATTACCTTTTGACCACTTGAAGGTATAATCCTGTGCAGACCAAAAAACTTTGTGATGAGAGTATTCTCGTATGACTTCACATGATGATGATAATCTGGAAGCATTCTTAGAAGAACCTACAATTCAAATTATGGTCACTACATTTTCTATTTTACATTAAAAAAAACAAAAGTATCTATTTTAGCTTAAAGCTCAATTATGGTCACTACATATGCTTAAAGCTCAATTTCCTATTTTAGCTTCTGGACTGTAAAAGTAGTTATTATCGGAGAAGAAAGAATATGAGAAAACATAAAATATCAGACAAGTTATTGAGGCAAGCAATATCAAACTGTCGGCAACCTTTTTGTCTGTGAAGACCTCTCAACGTATCTATTTTGTTTGATCATTTCTATTGCTATTTAATTGATGTTTATGTAGTTCGTGTAACACGTCATGACATTCTGAGCACAATGATGTCAGCATAGGTCTTTGGTAACCATGAAGAAAACACCCCAAATATAATGATATGAAAGAGAACAAATTGAAAACAAGCCTCCAAGGAAGTTTATATATTATAGATCTTCAACTGCAACAAGTGCTAATGAACAAGATCCACATAAAACAAACACACCTTTACTTCTGATCTTCTAAGTGTCTTGATCATGAAACGATCATCCTGAGACAGGAAAAAGACGCTCCCACTTTTCCCTGGAGAAGATAGTTCCCTCAAAGCATCATTTCCACAAATGGACATCATATAGTCTGCAGCATCAATCTTGAACAACTCTCTCAAATTTCTGCAACAGGTCCCAAGGTTATATATAATAAGCATATCAAAGGTGAAAGGAAAATAGATGAGAGAAAAAAAGAAGCCGCAGAAGTGCTTCCTTACCATGTATACAAACACAATTGTAAAAACTGAATGGTCAAATTCCAAATGACAAGACATTTTCTGCTTCATTTATTTATTTTAATTTTTTTTCAATATTTGTCAAGAAAAAGAATGCAAGATTATGAAGTTCACTCATCAATATAATACATAGAGGTAAATTGTGTAGTGGAAGCAAGGATTAACATGGTCTAATAGGCAATTACACAATTACGAGTCAGTTATGAACAATTATTCCATGATGTATTTACGTTAAGCTGTCAACTGGGCCTTGTAATTAAAAATGGATATTCAAAATCAGATTTAAAGAAACAGTATGGTAGATTAAGATTCAGCAACGTTAAGAGGGAAAATATGGATATTCGGATGAAAATAGACTAGGCATATGGCCTGATGCTGTCGACAAATCCATAAGAGTGGCATGTAGTCATTTAGTGAAGCAAGGATTGGCTTAAATGCATGTCTATTGAGTTGATGAATGAGGCAACGGCCACATAAAGAAATAATATGCCAAAAAAGTTTCACTAACCTGAACACCATAGGGCAGTAATCTTTCCATTTAAAATCCTCTGACTGATGAGGAGGTGTCAATTGAGAACCTTCTTTAGGAAAATTCATCCAAAAGCTTGCTTTCGCACCGAAGTCTGATGCTCGAACTTCTCGTCTCTGTATGGGGGTAATCTTTCCCACAGTATACCTATAGCCATTTGAAGCCCATTTTTAAGTTACTTACAGAAAACCATACAAAAGCAAATATTGGTATCCCCAAATAACTTAATTTCTTTTAAAGTTGGGTAGGGTTGGTTCTTTCATTATATATGGTTGTCTCGTCATTAATAGGAATAAGAAATCCAGAAAACTGTGTTAATTCTACTGTAAAAATTGCGAAATACAAAAGAGAAGCAAATATTTGTTTGCTTTAGGCAAAGCATATTCCGGTTGCAATGTGACTCTTGATATGATATGAAATGGAATATCTTACTACTTTTTTGCGGAAAAATTGTAAACTGAACCGTTGATAAAGATATATAAATAATTTTTTTCATAATAATAATAATAATATTTTGAAATAAAAATCACATTATTGGTTAATAATAATAAAAATAGAACATGTAGAAAGCAAAATCATGTAACTGCAATACTATTACAAATGAAAACAACTAAAGTAGCTTGATTAATTGTGCAAAACGTCAAGATAATAGTGTCTTTTACCTTATTCCGAGCTGCAAACTAAGCATCAAATCATAACTTCTGTGGCCTTTAATAATTTGTTCACCTGGTCTTTTGATTTCTCTGGCAATTTTTTTTTTAAGCTGCTTTGCTCTTCTATTTAGTGATGCAAAACTACTATTTAAAACTACTTCACTTATCAATACCCCTTGCATATACTCACGTTCCAAAATTGGGATCTTTTCATTATCCTCTTTATTTCCACTATCGAAGACTGAATCTGTTGAAGCAAATTGTGAATCATGGCCAATCACTTTCTCAATAGCTACCTCTAGACTCCACCGCCTTTCGAGAGAAATATTTTTGCTACGAGATTGATCGATGTTTAACAGATTTCCTGTACCAGATGGAACACCACCTGATCTCCGGTTTTCACTGACTCTGACATTTCCCATATCAACTGAAGCAGTGTTATGAATATGCACCTGGTTCTGTTTTCTCAAATCTGGTAATAGCCCTCTTTTTCTCAATGCATTCAGATATATTTCTTGTGCAGACGGAAGACAGCTTCCTTTCGGATAAAATGTTCCTTTGCCATCTTTCAGACCCCGTGTCCAGGTCCCAACATAGCAGCCCCCATCGCTCCAAGTATAGGCCCCAAGACCATGCATCATGCCATTTAACCAGCTTCCTTCAAATGAGTCTCCGCTTACCCATGTAAGAGTTCCTTTTCCGGACATTGTCCCACCTTTCATATTTCCCAAATATACATTCCCGTTAGCCCACGTATACTTGCCTGGCCCTTCTGGAGTTCCTTGGATCCAAGAGCCTTCAAATATATCTCCATTTGGATAAACTTGATAACCCAAGCCATGTTTAAGATTGAATCGCCATCGACCTTTATAGGTCAAATTTTCCGGGCCAATATATGTTCCTGTACCATGGATATAGCCACCAGAGAATTCACCTTCATACAATACACCAGAAGGCCATTGAATTTTCCCTAATCCATTTCTCATCCCCCGTCTCCACTCACCATCATATACACAACCGTCTGACCATACATACTTACCCTGACCCTCCGGAACATTGCCAAGAAGGGATCCAGAATATGACTCACCATTAGGAAGAGAGAGTTCCCCAACTCTAAAACCAGCAATTTCAGTCGAATGAACAGGTTCACCGTTTGTCAATATAGACGATATATGGTCTATGCTAGAAAAAGTATCAAGAGATTGTGTTCGATCCAAACCATCAGCTATGGCCACAGAGCCAGACATGCATAATGATCAAAAGGAAATTTCCTTATAGAATTATAACTATCCCAAATTCTCAACAACTACAAGAAACAATGGTTGCAGATTGGAAATCTTACCAAGAGTTTGACCGTCAAACTCGTTATCCGTTTAGCTACAAAAGAGAATCAAAAAATCAGTCACTACACAAACCATAAGATATCCACATTCATGTAGGCATAAACAAAGATATTCAAGAAACTATGCAAGCTTCATAGAGTCGAAAACGAAACAAATTTAATTTTAACGAGCGTTAACAATCGCTAAACATGCTAAACAAACTACCATAATTACAAGAAAATGAAATTTTCAAAAGATATTAATTATCAAAAGGATAAGAAAAACTATAAGAACCCAAAAGAGAAAAACAATAAATCATACACAAAATGGAAGAACCAAAAAAAACTTGACTAGATTTCCATACATGAAAAAGTCTTTATATTAAACAACTTATACTAATATTTATTTACATATATGAAAGATCACTTTATTAATAAAAAATTACAAGTAAATGAATATACAGTATATAAAAAACAGAGTAGTCGGTTGAAAAATCTTAAAAAAATACAGAAAATATCAATCAATAAAGGCAAAAATAATTTATAAATTAAAAAAATTTCTGTCAAGATTGAAACAAACAAAACATCAAACATTATTGCACAGTGAAACAATAATTTCAATTTAACCAATCTTATTCCACCAAAATAAATTACTAATCTCACACAACTGCTACCGCACCAGACTGAAACCACTTGATGTCAGAAGTCGCTCCTGATCAAATTAGTCGGTCAATGGGGACCACTGACCGGATACTAACGGTGAAAATAAAATAAAAATCCTAATCTCCCTTCTCAACTAAACAGTTTCAGAAAACTTGCATATACATTACACTTCAAATTACACTTTTATGAGAGAGAGAGAGAGAGAGAGAGAGAGAGAGAGAGAACCTTGTGGTTGAAAGAATGAGAGTGAAGTCAAGGTGAGTAGGTGGTAAATAAATCAAACTTTCAGCTACTAATTTTGTAGTCACAAATTTTCGGTGCTTGTTTTGTTTTGTTTTGTGTGATAATATATTGATCGGATCTTAAAGGATGAAACTGGTAATTTTTTAAATCGGTCTTTTTGTCTTTTACTAAGCGCAACGATAGAAGATGAAGATGTTGATGGTATTTGTGAGATGATCTTTATTCAAGCAACATTTTTCCACGAATTAATTATTGTATATAAGAACAACAAGATATTATTTTTAATTAATTAATTAAATAATATAATGCGTCAAAAATTTAATTAAATATTTATAAGTAAAATATTATTATGTACGAAAGTGTCGGAATCCGAGTTTGAACCCGGATACACCTATTTATTTCACCTTTAAAGGATGAATATTAACAACCAAACTACCCGACAAAAATAAAAAAAAATATTGTCACATAAAATACAAAAAATCAGACCGAAATGATGGGTGGCTTTAGGGAACTTAGGAAGGACCATTTTGATATGGTATTGGGATTCAAACAATTATTGATTATATTTAGTCAAAATATTTTAAAAAAAATTATTTGATTCTTTGAAATTTTAATTATATTAGTCTTTTAAAAATTTGTTAGAGGTTAAATTGAGCATAAGTGAAAAAATTTAAGAATTAAATTGGTATAATATGTTGTAAAATAAATTTATAGTAAATGATTAAATATAGGGATTAATTTGATAATATTAATAGAATCCACAACTATTTTTAAAGTATTTATAAAGACAAATTTATTTAAATTCGCCACTAACGAGTATTGAATTTCTTAAATATGTGGTCATGAATTTAATTATTTCGTTGAAAGAAGAGAATCCATATTTTATGTCTTCAAGATTTTTTTGATGAAAATTAGTCATGATTATCGTAGAAGAAATTTAATATATATTTCATATACAGTACTTCTTTCGTTCTAAAATATAAGAAAAAAAAATCTCACTTATTAAGAAAACATAATTATGAGAATTTGAAATATATTTTGTGGGTTTTATTGAAATAAGTTGTATAGGAAGGTGTAAAATCATTTTTTATTGGTTATTGTTTATTGAGAAAATTAGAGGGAATGAAAATTAAATACAATTTATATTTAATTTTATGAGAATAAGAAAAACACATTTTTTTCCTTTATATTTTGAAACAAAAAATATATTTTTTTCCCTTTATATTTCGAGACAGAGAAAGTATTAAATTAGTCCCTTATATTTTGGGACGGATGGAGTATTAAATTAGTCTTGGTAAAAATAAATCTACCACTATTTTTTTCTTCTTAATATATCACAAAAAGATCCAAAAACAAATACAAAAAAAAAAAAAAAATTCAAAAACACTTATGTACCCAGTACCCGTATGATATCATGGGAAGGTAGACTAGTTCGTACCGGTAGGTGGAATGAAATACAAATACAAGTTAGGGACTTTAGAGAGACCAAATCCAATAGTCTTTTATAGTATTTGTAGGACGATCTTTGTCTTAACATGCCTTGTTTGGGAATAATAATACGTTAATTATTGGAGTTAACAGGCAGATTAATTAATACTAGTCCAACTCAACGCATAGTCGCTGACGGACAATGCTTCCTCCGGCCTTAGTTACTCTGTCCTTAAATATAAAATTTTGTTCAACTAAATTGTATTGTTTATCTATCATATTTTGACTATATTTTTTCTATAATATATAGATATAAATATTAGTATATAAGATCTTGTTTGATTTATTTTGATGAGTATTTTCAAAATATTAAATTTTATAATTTTTAATGCTAGATAATTAAAGATATTAGTGAACAAAATTGTGATTTGGCGTACATGCAGTGGTCAAATATGGTCTTATATTTAAGGACGGAGGTAGTATAAGCAACTTTCCACTTTTTATATTCATTACGGCTGTATATATATTATAGTTATTTAATAAATTTAAAAAATGAAAAGTTACTGATAATTAAGGTTGGAGGGAGTATTATTTTTTCAACACATTAGCAAAGTACAAGGTGTTCACTCGCTAAGGCTAAAGAGTTATAAAGAGAGATACAAAAGGCGCCGGGACAAATCCAGAGAGTCAAGGTAACCACCAACACACAAACAACAAAATTAACCACCCTGTCAACCTAAAACAAGTCAAAAAATTAGAGTACCACAAATTAAAGTCATAATTGTGGACCGAAAAAAAAAAGTCATAATTAAAATCTTTCAACTTCACCTTCAACCACCACCATACCTGAATCATAATTTGATCTAAAACTTAATGAGATATGACAAAAGATTTAGTCTAAAAAATAAAAGCATTACGAGTTTTCCAAATCAACCAAATTGTCACGAACCACAAGAGTTAGAAAAATTTCTTAGACTTAACCACTAGAATCTGGAGACCAATAAACTGCCGAGCGTGCGATATTGCCTCAGAATGAAATACTCCATGAATGCCTCAATTCATTGATACTCCTTGAATGCCTCTGAGTAATTTTAATCTTTGATACTCCTTTTCTTACATCCTCACTCGGAATGAAATACCATAAATTTACATCCGACCTATTTTTTTCGGATATAAGTCTCGCATTATTTAAAAATCGAGAATATTGATAGTTTATACACACGTACGCTCTTCAATTCATTGAGAGACATTGTTTAAGGATAAATTCTACAAACTTGAGTTGAAACAAGCTTGTTTTGGTTTTGATAGGAAACGGGGGCGTGTGAAATGTGGCGACGTGTGTGCAAAACATACACACGTTGTGAAAAGATTTCTACGTAACGTTTTCTTTCTTAAGCTACATATTCTTAAAATCATCAAAATTAAAATTTAGACGATTATAAATGCACAAATGTTTGGTAAAAAAACAGAAAAAGAGCACAAATGTAGTAAGTTTGCAATCTATTTTGGTTACGCCTGCTCACAGATTAGATCGAGATAAAAATGATCCAACTCAAACCAAAATTAATAGATTGGGTCGATTTTTATGCCATTTTAAGAAAACTCGATTTAAGATCAAGTTACGTAAATAAATTAGGTAGATTAAGTTAGAAGCCAAAAGATCTAAATAATTAACACATGATACATACATGGATGAGAAAGGAAGAAGCGTGTCATGTCATACTAAAGTTTTAATGATTTCTATAACAAGTTTATGTGCTATTGGGTAGTTGCAAATTTTAGAGGAATTAAAACTCTAAGCAATTGAAATGCTTTAATTAAATTATTTTTAGGCTTAAATACATTTTTGATCCTCTAAGTATTTTTAAGGTTTCACTTTGATCCTTTAACTATTTTTCGTTTCGTTTTGGTCCTCTAACTTTCATTCCATTAATTTACTTGGTCCTAACCGTTAGAAAAATGTCAAAAACGAGAGGTAGAAGCCTCTGTTGAGAAAGGACATTAGATTTGGATTCATTGTAAATAATGAGAAGTTTTGGAGTATCGTTTGGTAAGCTCTCGTGACTAGAAAGATCGCCGGTGTGGATGGAGACGGTGATGGAGGAAGCTCCGTACGCGATGAATAAGTAGGAAGAATAAGGTCTCTGGCCACGTGGCGTTTTCCTATTGGATCTCACACCAAAGCCACCAAGTCTCTAAGTGCCACGTACACAAAATTAACGTTTTTGACATTTTTCTAACGATAATTAGGATCAAATAGATTAACATAATGAAAATTAGAGGACCAAAACAGAACGAAAAAAAGTTAAAGGACCAAAACGGAACGAATAATAGTTAAAGGACCAAAGTGAAACCTTGAAAATATTTAGAGGACCAAAAATATATTTAAGCCTTATTTTTATTTCTACCTTTTTTCTTTTACTTGAATAGACATATTTAGAATTTTTATTTTTTATTTTTAGACTTTGTTGACCAATATTTTTTATAATTTAGGCACAAATGTATAAATATATTGAGAAAGGTGATAAAAATATTTGGATCATTTTCAAATTTATAGAAGTTAAGGATCAATTTGCAAAATATGAAAAATAAGGATACACATATGTAAATTTTTTAAAATGTAGGGATCAATTTACAAAAGGTAAAAATAAAAACGGACTAATTAATGTGTAGACATTTTAAAAATATAAAAACTAATAATTTGTATAACTTAGAAGAAAAAAAATTATAAGGACAAATTTGATATTCACGTTTAATATGAGTGAAGAGGAAATTTCACATTATTAAATTTTGTATGGTATTTTAATTTTTCTAAATCTATCTTTACAATGAATTTCATAAAAAAAATTCACTTTCAAAATTCTCCAAATTAAATTTATCATCAAAAAAATAAAATTTAAATTAATTTTTTTAAATAATTAATAAAATCATGTTACATAAAAAAAAATCATGGCTTGATTAGACATTTAGTCTCAAACATTTATTTTAATTAAGTTTTAATTTGATCTCAAACGTTTTAAAAGTTTCATATTGGTCTCAAAAGTTTATTTTAAGTTTCAATTTGATCAATTCTATCAATTTTGTCCCATGTGGCAAACGGTTTACATATGTGGACAGACACATGGTCACTTAGACACGTCGACAAAATTGACGGAAATGACGAAATTGAAATTTAAAATAAACGTTTGAGATTAATATGAAACTTTTAAAACATTTAAAACTAAATTAAAATTTAAAATAAACGTTTGAGATCAAATATGTAATTAAGCCAAAAATCATCTTCTAAACACAAATTATTTCAAATGAATGTTGAAGAGACCAAAATGATATGTACGAACAATAAAAAAAAAAAAAACTTTGAGAAGGTATATAAGGATGATTTGGTGGTTGGGATGAAAAAAGAATCCAAAACAAATTAATTATATATTTAATATTTACTATTAATTTAAAGAAGAAGAAAGAACTTTGGTTTATAACCAACTTTTTCTTTCTACTATTAATCTCGTGAATTCCATGCAACTTGCTATTTATTTAATTTCAAACACCTATATGAATTATTAATCACGGATAAGAACTTTGGCTTATATAGAAAGAAAAGAAATGAAAAAGCTAGCAGATATAAATGTAAGGAACTTTTAAATAATGCATGCAGGTCAACACTAGACAAAGGCCAGGAATCAAACTTTATTGAACCAGATTCCCCAAAACAAAAATCAAACATAAAAAAGAAAGGAATTAACTTTTGGCAAAAAACTCTATGTGTAAACCATAGCTTGGCATTATATCATGTGAAGAATTTTATGATCGAGTGGAAATGATAGGGATGCTTTCCACTTTCTAAAATGTCCTTTCTTTTTGTTTTTAATGTTGCCTTTGTGCAGTTTTTTATGTCGGGAATAAATTTAGTTATTAAATGTCTATGTGAATTTCACTTAGTTAGTGAGAATATTACACGTATTTAATAGTAAGAATTAAAGTTTGAAATTTAGTATGTCTATTTTTTTGGTACATAGATGAGATGATAAAGACACCAATAAATTTACATACACAAGTGGAGTGACCGGGGTTTGAACCCAGGTCATGGGCGTCCGACCTAGCAATTTCGGCATTTAGTACGTCTATTTATTCATCGAAAAAGTAATATTTAACCATTAGACTAATAACAAAAATAAAATTTAGTCATTAGGTTGTGTTAGAAATAATATAAAACCATTGATCTGACCTTTCCTAACAGCTTAAGCTTTTGGGATAATCGGTCATCTGACATGGTATCAGAGCCTCTATGACTAAGTGGTCTAGAGTTCGGTTCCTGCTCCCCTCACTTTCTAATTAAAAAAAGTGGAATTTTAAACATATAGTAGGTGGGCCTATGCATTATCCACGCTTCAAGCCCAATTGGCTGTTGCGTGAGGGGGCGTATTAGAAATAATATAAAATCATTGATCTGGCATTTCCTAACAGCTTAAGCTTTTGGATAATCGGTCATCTGACAGGTTGTAAAGAATGACAAATACGGAAATACTCCTACCATTTAAAAATTTACCCACATGATTTCAAATTTAAATTTATTCTTCACCAAGGCTTTAATACCAGCAACTTAAATATCAAAATTTTGCTTTTGTTTTCACTATGTGGTTCTTAGGAGAAGATATTTTAATTAATAGTTTAGAGTTCAGTGCAAGATTTTTTTTTTAACATCAAATGGTTTTAGTCCCTTTCTAATATAGTTGCGGGAATTGAATCATGACCCTCCCTACCAAATCTAATAACAATCAACATTGAACTAACTAACGTTTGATAAATATCATAATTTAAATATAACTCAAATATCCTTCTCCACAAAAAGCGCTAGCCACGCAAGATTCACATCAGTGTGTCCATATACCCAACACAGTTGACCCACATTCTCGACGCCTCAGAGCCATCAGATTGATCACAACGGATACCGCTTTCACACCAAAATACGATTTAATCACTCTTTACTTTCAGGCTACATTGATCTCTTACTCACTTGTAGGTAAATCATTAACCACCATCTCAAAACTTTTTACCATCATAACCTCTTTTATAAATCTCACTATCGAAATTATCAAGTTCTATTTTCGCAATAGATCAACATTCATGTAACCACATAAAATATTCAGCAAGAAATTTAGAAACTTATTGATCATAAGTTTCATACATTAAGAACCACATGTAATCCACTTTATAGACAAACTTATTACTAAAACAAAAAGTTGGGTAATGTTAGCTGTCCATTATATTCTCTTCATTCTCTTCACCTTTTGAGTTTTGAGTATCTTTTCTTTGCCTTTACGTTATTTTACTAATTCATGGTTTTCTCTAATGGCTTTCTGGGCCCACCAAACTTAGCGTGACTATAACTTATTAGATTTTTTTGGATAAACTATTGATATTGAATTTTATCATATGATAATGAGAGGTCACCATGAGGATAATGTATTTTAGCATATAACAGCCATGAGCCATGCATTTTGAGTTCCCAATGTACTTTTTGTGGAAGTGGTTACATACTTTGTAATTTAATTTGTATGACTAGCTGGGTAGAACCAATTAATGGATAAAGGGACAACTATATAGAAACTAAATCTCCACTTAAATGTTTGGAGACAAATAAATTATTGAGTAAAAGATTCTAGTTCATTTATGTGATCAAAAGAATGTGGAACCCAATTAACTTTCTCTATCATTTACACTTTTTTGAGTTTGATAATTTGAGAAGAATAATTTTGGTCAGATAGTATTTATCTCATGATCGAATACTAAATTATCATGACTTTATTTTTTTGAGAATAAAAAAATTAACACAAGAAACTTTGATTTTGTTTTTGATTTAATGCACTTTTTTGTCTTTCTATTTTTTTTCTTCATATTTACAATATAATATTTACAATTGATCTCTTAATTTTAAAATCCACGAGTTTTGGTAATTCAAGATATATCCGGGCGATATGTTCTATGTTTTGTGGTGTTTTTGCTTTGTGGGTCGGTTATGTTTAAGATTTGGTGTTGTTTTGCTAGAGAGATTTGTTGTCCCTTTTCTTTCCTCTTTTATTCTAGTGTCTAGTGCATTTTTTGTACTTTTTATTTAAGAGTTGTCTAATAATATTTGTCATTTCATAAAAAAAAATCATTGGCAAGCATTTGAGAAATACTTACATATCAATCAAGTGATGACCGAATACATTGACATAAATTTTGTCAAGTAGTCTTACAAAATTAAAATTTTATTAATTTTATAAAGATGTAAAACAAATTTAACCTTAAAAAAGCATCTCATCATTTACCACATCATCAAAATTTATTCTTTTTTTTTTTACTAAACATCAAAATTTATTCTTAAAATAGTAAAATGGGGAAAGTCAAACATTTTAAAAATGGGAGGACTAAAATGACCAAAAGTGTGAACATAGATAAACTAAAATTGTTTTGCCTTTTAATTTAGGATACCATTTTTTTTACTACATTCTCATCTTTTTATAATTTATTTTGTGAAACATATAAATGAATTATAAAACATATAACCTAATTACATCTCAATATCAAATAAGACTCTTTTTTTTCCTCGTTGAATAGCTCAAGTGGTAAGAGCTACGAAACATATGGGTTGGATATGATAGGGGAAGGTCTAGAGATCAATTTTTGATGGAAGCAATTTATCTTTTTGATGTACCAAAGAAAATAAAACTCTTTTTCTTGTCAAGTAGGCTACACAATTCAAATAATCCTATGTAACATTTGTAACATCCCATACTGCTTTTAGGATGACTGACTGATACCATTTGTAACATTCCATAATGCTTTTGAATGACCGATTGACCCCACAAACCAACACGAGTCTTTTCAGCATGTTATGTTCTCACTCAAATGTCTTCTAGAAAACTTCCCAGAATGTCACTCATCCAAATACTACTCCAAGCCAAGCACGCTTAACTATGGAGTTCTTATTTATTGGGCTCCCGAAAAGAAGATGCATTTTGGTGGTATAGGTAATATCTATTAATCCTTATAAATCATTCTTCAACCATGCAGTCTCATATCTGCAAAGCCTCAGGATCCCTCTCGTTCCAATGTGAATTCTGGCTATTGCCTAGAAGTTGCTAGGAGCCACACATTGTCATGTCTTGTGCACTAGCGTTCACTCACCGCCCTCGTTAGCCTCGGGTATTACATGACATCTATCTACAAAAAAAAGATCGGATTCCATATTAATATTTATTCAAAAAAGAAGATTAAAAAATTTATTCAAAAGAAAATCCCCATATGAATTTTCGTTCTTTAAATATGTTTTGAGCATAATTGTTGTCAAATTAAAAATCTTTATTAATATTTATTCTTTTTCATTTTTATTTAATGTAACGATTTCTCTCTTTAGTCCATTTGAATGAAATTTCACCAATATTTACTTTCTATGATTCTCTACTTGATACCTCAAAACAAATTCTCAACTGTTTATTACAGTGGTTTAAAATTAAAGTTCTATAACGAGTTTTCCACAGAGCTCACTTATTGATCTTTTAGTAGAGAAGTTTTTTGTTCAAATCTCATTAACAATAATAATCTAATTTTAATACTATTTTATTGAAAAATACATTTTTTTTGTAAAGAAAATTTATCATCATAAGTTTTGTTGTTCGAATCTCATTGACAATAGTAATAATCAAATTTTTATAAATTTTTATGAAAAATTACCTTATTATTACTAACATTCAAATATCGACAAAAATAAAATCACTTTTCAATCAACAAACAAAAATTTATATTATTAGCAACCAAAACAATTATTATTTTTTACGTAACAATTTAAAAAAAATTAAGAAAAAATATATTGTTGTTCATATCAAAATTACGTTCATTACGGATAAAAAAAATAAATTTTTGAGAGGACGAAAAAAAATCTCATTTTTATAATGACGAAATAAATTCAAAATTCGCAACATTTTTAAGAACAACACACCTATTTAATTAATAATAAAATATCATATATTTCGTATATAAAACTACGTAAACCCTTCAGCTAAACTTTGTATAGACACGTGTCCATTAACCAATCGTTTAATGACATGTCAAATATCTATGCTAGTTATTTTAAATTATATTAAGTTCTCCCATTAACATCGACTTCAAATTGACAAACTACGTACTAAATATGACGGGATAGCAGAAGTTTATAGTTTAATTACTCACAATCCTCCTCCTTTTACTATGATCAAATGCCAACATCACTCCAATTTTAATAATTTTGTTAACGATGTTTATCATTGGATTACAAACTATTCAGACGACTACCATTAATATTACATCGGTGCAAAACTATAACAATTGAAAAATATGACAAGATAATAGAAGATGACAATACATCACTCAAAGTTTAAATAAGATGGGTTTTGGAATAGATTTAGAGTAGCATGGTTTGGCTGCCACCAAAGTTATGACAAAACAATAGAAGTTTATATTGTCTAAGTACTAAAATCATGAATTCCTACCCAAAATATTCTTTTTATTATGATCACACGCGGACATATATCACTCCAAATTTGATAATCTTCTGAACGGAGTTTATCATTAGATTACAAATGATCCATATATAAACGGAGTATGTATATTTGCACTTCCGGAATCGCACTTTCGTAATTTACAATTACGAAAATGCAAATATTCTTTATGTTTTAACTTTCATAATAATCAATTTCAACTACTGACATTATAAATATGTTTTTAAACAATATCATCATATTAGATATACACTTAATCTGATTTCTTAATTATTGATCATCTTTAAATTGAGAAAAAGAACTAAAAAAATATATTCATAATAAAATAAAAACAATATATGATAGATAAAAACTCAAATATATTTATAATGTATGTTGATTGCAGTTCAATATTTCATTATAACGAAGAGTAATAATTTATTAAGCTTAATTTTTTTCCCAAGTTAACTAATCTTAGTAATTGGCACAACAACATCCAACATCGTTATTACACTCAAAATGTTGATAGCCTTTTTCTTTACAATAATCCTCAAAACGATAAGGACCAAGGACACCATAACAACATCAACTAAAGCATTTAATATGTACTATACGTCATTTTGTGCTTACGTAATGAGAACAATAAAATGATTAATTAGTGTAAAATATATGAATATATTGAAAATAATAACCGAACGAACATTATATCTCTTTGCTAATTGTCTACATACCTATTGAGAATAGAAGAACTATCATCAAGATTGCCATGAAAAAGTTATGTTTGTGAGTCATTTCATTGTATTTTTTTTCTCAATTGTAAAATGATATTTTGCATATGAATGAGAAAGTTGACCAATTGTGTGTATATAATAAATTATATCTAACATATATAATAAATAACGTAACATACTAAAACTGATTTCTTAATTTTTTTTAAAAAACTAATTAATTTGTTTGACCAAAAAAATTAACCTATGTTTTTTTTTGGTATAAATTAACTTATCTATCTATACTCTATACAAAAAAAATTACAAAATTGATATTATAAAAACAAATAACAAAAGTCCTAAGTTTATCTCTCATTCACTCAAAGGAGCGGTAATTGTGGTGTCTTTTGAAAAGGAGAAAAGAGGACTTATTTATACTAATCCCAAGTTACAAAATATTCAAATTTGTCGGATATGGGACTCGTGCATATGGCTTTTCAGCCACACGATTGATCTCGTCCGCTGGAGGTTACGCGGCCGCTGGAAGGGCCGGCGTGTTGCACACTAGGTCGCGCGGAGGGAGTGGGCGACCGCTGGAAGGACACACGTTTGCCTGCTGGGGCAGCACGCGTGTGGGAGCGCGTGAGGCATGGCTAGGTCCCATGCTGCGGTGTATCAGTTTTCCACAGAGCTCACTTATTGATCTTTTAGTAGAGAAGTTTGTTGTTTGAATCTCATTAACAACAATTATCTAATTTTGATACTATTTTATTGAAAAATATATTTTTTTTCTATAATTTTTTTTCTCTGTTGTTCGAATCTCATTGACAATAGTAATAATCAATTTTTTTATAAAATTTTATGAAAAATTACCTTATTATTACTAACATTCATACATTGAAAAAATATGAATCACTTTTTAATCAACAAACAAAAATTTATATTATTATCAACCAAAAAAATTATATTTTTTACGTAACAATTTTAAAAAAAAATTAAGAAAAAAATAATTTGTTTTTTTTTACATAAGAAAAAAAAATATTGTTGTTCGTATCAAAATTACGTTTATTAAGGATAAAAAAATAAATTCTACAGATGTTGAAATAGAGAGTGCTCTGAAGAGTATTGGTGACATAAAATTCCTTAGCATTGATGGTTATAGAGCTTATTTCTTTAAGAAAGCTTGGGAGATAGTGAAATCTGATGTTTTAAGAGCTGTCCATGATTTTTTAAATAATGGTAGGTTGTATAAAGGTGCTAACTCCACTTTGGTTACTCTTATTCCTAAGATCAAAGAGGCCAAGAAGATAAAGGTGTATAGACCAATATCATGTTGTAGTACTATATACAAGATCATTTCCAAAGTACTTACAAAAAGAATGTGGGAGATAATGACAAGCATTGTTGGTCAGAACCAAGCTGCTTTTGTACCAGGTCAGATTATCCATAATCATATTATGCTGACTTATGAGCTGATTAAAGGTTACAATAGGAAAGGGGGTACACCTAGATGCATGATGCAACTTGATATCCAAGAAGCTTATGATACCATTGATTGGAGAGCTATGGAGTGTGTCCTGAAGGAAGTTGGCTTCCCGAACCAATTTATTAAATGGATAATGGTAGCTGTGACCTCTGTTTCTTACAGGTTTAATATCAACGAGAACCACACAACCATCATGAAAGCTAACCGTGGTCTTCGTCAAGGGGACCCTATATCTCCCCTTTTATTCGTCATCATGATGGAATATTTGAACCGGTGCTTCCAAAGGATGCAAAAGAACCACAACTTTAAATTTCATGCCTAATGTGAGAAGCTTAAGCTCACTAATTTGTATTTTGCTGATGACTTCTTACTCTTTTCCAGAGGTGATAAGGATTCTGTAGCTAGTATGATGGAAACTTTTGAGAAATTCTCTAAGGCGACGGGACTCAAAGTTAATCCTGCCAAGTGTTGTATTTTCTTTGGTGGTGTAGACCAGAGTACTAAAGATGATATCAAAGATATCACTCATTTTGAAGAAGGTAAGTTTCCCTTTAGATACCTGGGGATTCCAATGATCAGTAAGAAATTATCCATACATAACTATATGGACTTAATTGATAGAATTGTTGGGAGAATCACTCATTGGAGTTCTAGACTTTTAAGCTATGCAGGGAGAATTCAACTTCTCAAAAGTGTGACTTTTGCCATGGTGAATTATAAGATGCAATGCTTGCCTTTCCCTAAAGCAGTTATTCACAAAATTAACTCTATCTGTCGAACTTTCTTTTGGACTGGCAGTATAGAGAAAAGTCGGAAAGCCCCAGTTGCCTGGAAGACTGTTTGTCAGCCTAAGTGGAATGGTGGCCTGAATCTCATTGATCTGGAGGTTTGGAATCGCATTACCTTGTTGAAACTGTTGTGGAACCTAAGTGACAAATCTGATAGCCAGTGGGAGAAATGGGTTCATGCTTACTATATTAAGAATCAAAACATTATGGAGGCCAATATTCCAGATAATGCCTCATGGATAATGAAGGCGATTTTGCATCAAAGGTCAGTATTCATCAAAATCAGGTATGGACAGAGATGATAGAGGCACAAAAGTTTAGCATGAAAAAGATGTGCATTGCAATTTATGATTGATCTCAAACGGTTGCGTGGAAAACTTTGTTTTATGGAAACGTGGCCCGACCTAGAGCTCTGATCAACCTTTGGCTTGCTTGTAATGAGAGGTTGGCTAATCGTGACAGATTACATAAATTTGGCCTAATTGAGACGATCTGTTGTTGCTTCTGTAATTCTGATGAAACACAACAACACCTCGTGTTTTGTTGCAATGAAACTATGGGGATTTGGAATAATGTTTTGAAATGGATTCAAGTTGATCACAACCCTTTAGGATGGAGTCAAGAAGTGGACTGGATTACTCAGCAAACGAAAGGGAAAGGGAGTCGGGCTAAGATCCTAAAGTTGGCTTTTACTGAAAGTGTTTATGAGATATGGAGATATAGAAATGATATTAGTTTTGGTCATATTGTATAGAACAAACATATTGAGGAGAAAATAATAGATACTATAGTCTATAGAGGGTGGACCAATAGGAGTTTAAGGACACATCTAGCTAATCTTATGATGTAATAAGCTAGTTTTGAATCTTTGTTTTTTTTTTGTCCTTTTTGATTGTGGGGGCTGGATCCTAGCGATCGCCTTGTATCTCCAGTTTTTTTGATTAATCAAAGTATTTTTTTGATTCAAAAAAATAAAAAAATAAATTTTTGAGAGAACAAACAAAAATCTCATTATTATTATGGCGAAATAAATTCAAAATTCGCAGTATTTTAAAGAACAACGCACCTATTTAATTAATAATTAAATATTATATATTTTCAATATAAAAACTACATAAACGCTTCAGATAAATTCTTTATAGACACTTGTCCATTAACTAATCATTTAATGACATGTCAAATATCTATGCTATTTATTTTAAATTATATTAAGCTCCCCAACAAAATCGACTTCAAAGTTGTCAAACTACGGACCAAATATGACGCGACAATAGAAGTTTAAAATTTAATTACCCACAGGCCACAATCCTCCTACTTTTACTATGATCACATGTAAACATCACTCCAATTTTAATAATTTTGTTAACCGTGTTTATCATTGGATTACAAACTATTCAGACGATTACAATTAATATTACTACGGTGCAAAACCATAACAATTGAAAAGTATGACAAGACTGAAATTTTGGCTTACCACTTATTATTAAATATTTAGACAGAATGATGTGCGGTAAGATGTGCGCATATTAACCAACCTTGTAACACACGTAATAAAAGAACAAATAATAAAAGCAGTAAAAACACAAGGTATTGTTAACCCAGTTCGGTGCAACGTCACCTAATCTGGGGGCTACCAAGCTAGGAAGGAAATCCACTAGTGTAATGCTATTTCTAAGTTATTCGGCTTACACCTCGGTTTATAACTTAGAAACTCGCCTAATACCCGTGCTATATTTCTACCTAGGTACCCCATAGGTAAGAGAAATCCATCTCACTTCCACTCTTAACACAGACCAGTGTTATCTATGAAAAACAACAATCAAAGATTTAGAAAACACTCCCCAAACAATAATACACTACTCGTACTTCAAAGCTTAGAGTAATGAACAATATTCCTTGCTTAAAAGGTTATGATTACAACTCAATAAACCCAGTCCTTATGCAAGCATCTAGGTGACACAAGCAAAGGCTCACAAATAACAAGGACACAACGAACACAAAGACTTAAACCCTAAAACTCTAATTCTTCAAGACGGCTCAAGTCAGTATTAGGTTTAGTCTTCACACATATATATAGTCTTCTGATTAGCACAGGTCTTCAGACGTGTCTTGGGCTTCAAGAATGTCTTGTAAGAAAATAACCCAAGAAATATAAATTTGAACCATATAAAATGTTTTCCACATTTGGAAAATATTTTTTACAATTAAAATTAGGTTAACAAGTAACCCTGATGGTTCACAGTACGCGCGCGACTTACCCAGCAAGTAAGCGAAGCAAAAACAAAACAAAACAAATCTTCAAGAAAGATATGACGCGTAAATAAGTCACAAAAGTTCCGGACTGGAATGATGTGCACACATTGTTCTTCACATCTTCAATGATGTGTCCATATTGTCCTCCACATTGTGTTTTGCCAAAAATGAGGCCAAAACAAAAACACTAACAAAGACAATAGAAGATGACAATACGTCACTCAAAGTTTTAATAAGATGGGTTTTGGAATAGATTTAGTGACTCAGATTATAGCATGGTTGTGGGTGCCACCAAAGTTATGTCAAAACAATAGAAGTTTATATTGTAAGTACTAAAATCATGAATTCCTACCCAAATAACTCTTTTTATTATAATCATACGCAGACATATATCACTCCTAATTTGATTATTTTCATAACGAAGTTTATCAGTAGATTATAAATGATCCATATATCAACGGAGTATGTATATTTGCACTTCCGTAATCTCACTTTCGTAATCTACAATTAGGAAAGTGCAAATACTCTATATGTTTTAACTTTCAAAATAATCAATTTCAACTACATACATTATAAATATGTGTTTTAGCAATATCATATTAAATATACACTTAATCTGATTTCCTAATTATTGATCATCTTTAAATTGAGAAAAAGAACTAAAAATATATATTCATAATAAAATAAAAACAATATATGATAGATAAAAACTCAAATATATTGATAATATATGTTGATTGCATTTTGATATTTCATTATAACAAAGAGTAATAGTTTATTAAGCTTAATTTTTTTCCAAGTTAACTAATCTTAGTTAATAGCATAACAACATCCAGCAACCTTATTACACTCAGAATGTTGATAGCCTTTTTTTTGCAATAATCCTCACAACGATAAGGACCACGTACACCATAACAATATTAACTAAAGCATTTAAACTGTACAGCTATACGTCTAGCTTCAGTTTTGTGCTTACCTAATGAGAAGAATAAAATGATTAATTAGTGTAAAATATATGAATATATTGAAAATAATAACCGAACGAACATTTATTGAGAATAGAAGAACTATCATCAAGATTCCCATGAAAAAATTATGTTTGTTAGCCTTTTCTTTGTATTTTTTTTCTCAATTGTAAAATAATTTTTTTTCATATATATGAATAAGAAAGTTGACCAAAAAATAATTAATTATATCTAACATATATAATAAATAATGTAACATACTAAAACTGATTTAATAATTTTTAAGAAAAACTAATTAATTTGTTTGACCAAACAAATTAACCTATGTTTTTTTTTTAGTATAAATTAACTTATCTATCAATACTATATACTACTAGTATGTTAGCCCGTGCCAAGCACATGATTACATTTTTTTTTTAATTTTATTGATTATTTCATTTTAAATCAATATTTGAATAATTTATTTTAATAATAAATAGTGAATATGAGATATTATATCTTATGAATTTGTTTAAATATAAAAATTGTAGTAAAGATATTGTGATTCATATAAATTACATTAAACAAAAATAAAAGTTATATTAAGAAAAATATTTTAAAACTTAAACAGTAATTAAATAATTTTTAAAATTTTAAAAAAATAGTAAGGACTAAAATCATAGTTGTTCTATTAAAATAAAACATTTTAATTGAAGTGAAGTGACATTTATAAAAAAAATATTATAATGAAGTGACATTTTAATTTATATTAAAGAAAATATTGTAATTTAATATTTTGAAATTTCTATAGTCTTGATTCGATATGGCGTAATTCCTCTATATCATACACTAAATAGATATTTCCGTTATCATAATAGACATTAACAAAAATGCTAAATTAAGTATTTGGTATCTTAACTTTTTTTTTTGTCACTATAACAAAATAAAAAGTGCACATTGTGAAATCACATGGGGACATATACCACTCCAAATTTAATAATCTTCTGAACTGAGTTTATCATTGGATTATAAACGATCCAGATATCAACAAAATATATTTGTACTTTAGTAATCTACAATTACGAAAAAGTGCAAATATTCTACATGCATGTTTTAACATTCATAATAATCAATTTCAACTACTGACAGTATAAATATGTTTTTTTTTAACAATATCATATTAGATATACACTTAATCTGATTTCTTAATTATTTATCATCTTAAAATTGAGAAAAAGAACTAAAAAATTTATTCATAATAAATTAAAAATAATATATAATAGATAAAAACTCAAATATATTGATAATATATGATTATTCGTTATAACGAAGAGTAATAATTTATTCAGCATAATTTTTTTCCAAGTTAACTAATCTTAGTAATTAGAACAACAACATTGACTATCCATATCACACTCAAAATGTTGATACCCATGTTGTTTGCAATTCACCTCACAACGAGAAGGACCACGTACACCATAACAATGACCAATGCATTTAATCTGTACTATACGTCTAGCTTCAGTTTTGTGCATACCTAATAAAAAGAATAAAATGATTAATTAGTGTAAAATATATGAATATATTGAAAATAATAACCTGAGGAACATTTATCTCTTTGTTAATTGTATACATACCTATTGAGAATAGAAGAATTATCATCAAGATTGCCATGAAAAAGTTATGTTTGTGAGCCATTTCTTTGTATTTTCTTTCTCAATTGTAAAATGATATTTTGTATATGAATGAGAAAGTTCACAAATTGTGTATATATAATAAATTATATATGATATATATAGTAAATAACATAACATACTAATTAATTTGTTTGACCGAAAAATTTACCTATGCTTTTTTGGTATAAATTAATAATAATACATTAAAGTTTCTTCTAATTCTAAACTACTTACAATTACAAAATGCCATATTACATCTATCTACAATAAAAAAAAATCGGATTCCTTATTAATATTTATTCAAAAAGAAGTTTTAAAAAATTTATTCAAAAGAAAATCCTCATATGTTTTCATACTTTAAATATGTTTTAGGCATAATTGCTGTCAAATTAAAAATCCTTATTAATATTTTTTTCTTTTTCTTTTTTATTTAATGTAATGATTTCTCTCTTTGGTCCATTTGAATGAAATTTCACCAATATTAACTTTATATGATTCTCTACTCGATACCTCAAAAAAAGTTCTCTACGATTTATTATAGTAATGGCTTAAAATTAAATGTCTATTACGAGTTTTCCACAGAGCTTACTTATTGATCTTTTAGTAATGAAGTTTGTTGTTCGAATTTCATTAACAACAATAATCTAACTTTTATACTTTCTCTGTTCCTTTTTATTTATAGTTTCAGAATATTGAATTTGTTCTTTTTATTTGTCGTTTTGCCAATTTAGGTTATATGTTGCCTATTATATCCTCCTTCTTAATTGTTTTTGTAACAAAGTTTGTTTGTTTTTTAAATAAAGTTTATTACATTTTTTTTATGGATTTAATTTTTTTATAAAGAGAAAATATGTGTACAAAAAATAAGATACAAAAATACATTTTTGAATTTTTTTAAAAAGACAAATAAAAAAACAGAAAAAATATTATTATCAGTGTTATACACAATTCAAAAGACTCAAATCAAATTAATTCAGTGAAATGGACATTGTTGCTATTTGTGTTTATCTCTGCCTGCCATCCACGCGCAGTTTGATTAAAAAATTAATTTATTTTTAAAATTCAAAGGGAAGTAACTAGTAGGAGTAAACAGCGATTTTAATCCATGTATCACTCACTATCATAATAGTTCCTGGATTAATATAAAATATTTTAAAGTTTTTGGATGTTAATTTTATTAGTCAAATTAGTCCAAAATTTTAAAATGGTATTAATTATAATGATATATTCCTTAATTTTATAATGTCAGATGCTTATGTGTGGCTTTCATGTTAGCTAAAGATTAAAATTACTTCAATATATCTTTCATTTAATGAGAATAGAGCAACAAATTGATTTATGATATTTTTTTTTAAGAAGATGAAGTGTTTCTCTATTTTGTCTCTCATTTTGGTCTATTACGAATATAAACATTACACATAAGCATCTGATTTAATAAATGTAAGAGACGCATCATCATAATTAACACCTTTTTAAAATTTTGGACTAATTTGACTAACAAAATCAACATCTAAAAACTTTAAAATATTTTATGCTAATTTAGGGACTAATATGACAACAAGGGACTAATTAAATAGCCAAAATAACGGTTTACTCTAACCAGTAGTATCAATTTGGTCGTATTTTCAATTTCAAAGTCAATTTTGAAGGCAATTTTTGTACTATAGTTGGAAAATTTTGAAGGCAAGTTTTATTTAATTAAAAGATTGGTTAAACATGTTGTTTTGTCACTACTGTTGGCGTTTTTGTAAGTTGGCTATAATTTTGCAAAAACCCATTTTGTCACATGCTCTAGAAAATGCTGTAGCATCTGAGTATGTTGTGACCAGAAGCTTCTAGACGAGTGCACGTTTCTGTTTGTTATTTCCAGAAGATATCTTTGAAGAAGATTTGTTTCAGAAATTATATTTTTGTTGGAAATTATATTTTTGTTAAGGCGGAGCTGGCACGGCACGCGTGCCTTGTGTCACAAGTAACCTCTTGTGTAAAGATTTAATTCTAAAATATATCTCCTATATTTTAGGAATTATTTTATTTTTGCTGAAGACTTATTGGATATATTTTTGAAGACTCCTATTCTTTAGGAACAAGTCAAGCCTAGCATGAAGACTCTATATATACTTGTGTAAAACATAGTTTAGGGTTTGTGGGAATTTTATTGTATTCACTAAAGCGTGTGTAATCCTATTTTTAAGTAGTGAACTTGTGAGCCTCTTCCTGTATCACGTTGATACATGATAAGGACATAGGCTTTGTGTTTGTTATTGTGTGATCGCTCCAAAGCCTGTAGGTACGGAGTCAATTCTTTGTTTAAGTGTGTCTCACCATTACAGATTGTTTGTTTGTATACAACACTTGTGTTTGTGTTGTTAGTTAGGAAGTAAGGCGGGGCGCCTTTGATCTAGGAGTTCCTAGATTGAGTTGTACGGGTAGTTGCGTGGTGAAGAGACGTAAACGGGGCGTTTACTGAGGTCTTTGAACTAGGACTATTTAGTAGATTCCTTCCTGGATTGGTATCCCCCAGACTAGGGCTATTTGCGCCGAACTGGGTCAACAAACATCTGTGTTATTTACTTTAAGCACTTTATTGTTTTTATTATTATCTGTGTTGTGCGAAGACGCTGTAGCAATTGCTAAAGCATCTTACGTCTGAGCCCCAGGAATTTCAACTACAAATTATTAAGCTTGTTAATAACATGTGCAAGTATACGTAGTTTACTTTATCAAGTAATAAGTAAAGAGTAGGGATGATAATAGGTAGGGTCGGGCGCGAGTTTCGCACTATCCAAACTGAACGAGAAATATCAGGGGAACCTGAACCCGAATCGAAAGGGGTTTTCGGGTGGCAAAGCTGTGTTCGGATTTTTTCCACCCGAACTTACATTAACAAAACTAAAGAAAATACGAAAAATTCAACGAAAATACGGTCTATACTAACATTGTTTTCAATATTAAAATAAGGATAAAAAATAGTCTACAACGTTAAAATAGTCAACAATATGCTAATGTAAGAGAGGTAATTATATAATTTAACATATAACGGGTGTGATTTCGGGTTTCGGGTGTGAGTTTGACACTACCCAAAGCTGAACCCGAAATATCGGGTGTCACCCAAACTCAAACCCAGTCAACTTGAGTTTTACTTGTTGACTCATGTTCAAGTTCGAGCGGACCCCGCGGGTTTGGGTGCAATTGCCATCCCCAGTAAAGAGCGTGTCGAATCTACAGGAAATAATTTAAGGGTTATGCATTCCAAGTTCATTCAAAAGTGTGTTTAGTCTATCGTAATGGTAATAAAACATATTTGATTTTTAACACAATAAATAAAATAGCAATTAAGTAAAGTGATGGTTGAAAACAAGGATAAAATGGTAGTTGAGATCATGATCCATTTAATGCATGAACGAAACATGGTGAATGATAACTACTATTATGCCATCTGTGAGCAAACTTGGGGTATGAGGCGAATCCTATGTCTAGGTCACTCTTAATCCCATTAGAGTTCAGAAACGCACTTGCTTGTTTGGTGTCCCACTAAGACCTCTAACTTATCCATAAGAAAAGGTAGAGAATATATGTTTATACCTCACTTAACCTTATTAACTTTATTATTTCCATTAACATGCTAGATGTCTCATAACATTCAACTTGTATTTAAATCTAAGTTGATTAGTCAAAGAAAGAAATGTATTTTCATAAAAATATAAAGTTAAAGATGACACAATAACAATCATTCATTCGCATAAATACTTCATTCATTATATTAAATTTCACATAATCTCAAGTACAAAGAGTTTAGCTCAAAGTGAGCATAGAAACAACAACAATAATAACAAGTAAAGTAGTGATACCCATTACAAAGCAATAAATACTCATTCAGATACTGTTGTGCCTCTCGTTATCACCGGTTGCTTCCTGCGACTAAGCAGCACTTGACGGCGCATCAACTCTCTTCTTCTCAGATCTATTCTTAAATCTTCAAGAACCACCTTTTTAGGTTTAAGGACGTATATTTATAGGCAAATCCTTCTTGGATCGGGTGCAACCTTAAATTATGACTAATAGGCCTCAGAAATAAAGGATATTCTATTTGTAATGACCACTTAATCATAGTACAATCATTGGTGATGTTGACAGTTAGCAAGCCAACAGTCATCCTTATCCTTAAAAGGTGCCTTCCACAAAGCTGTACTACGTTCCCTTCATTTGTCTGTTTGTGGCGCTTGACTGTTGACTTGTAAGGAGCATAATGTCTTGACAGTCGTCATCGGTAGAAGCCTTTGACGACGATCCAGAATCAAATAATATGTCTTGACATAAGTTGCCTCTAAACTAACTATTTTTCATCAAAATTACACAATTATTGCTATTACATAATTCTAGAGTCAAAACTAATGAAATTGAATTAAAACATAATTTAATCACTATATTGGCAGAAAACAACTCATGAATAAAGGTCTAAATTCCTCACAAATAGTGAGTCATCACAAATACAACAAACTTTAATTTTAGTCTTAAAAATAAAAATTGTTAGAAATCAACTAGAATAAGAGAATAGAAAGATAAGAACTTGTATTCAACTTCTCATTTGCGATGATACTACACAATAACATGAGTCCTATATATAAAGGATACAAGGGGGAAGTGAAGAAACAAAAGCATTTAGTATCCACTTACAAGTGGGAAGTATAGTGGAATTAGAAAGGAATGAATATGGACATCCACAAACTATATTATTCATAACACTCCCCCTTGGATGTCCATCGAGGATGTGGCTCATTAAAACCTTACTAGAAAAAAACCCAGTGGGAAAAAATTCTAGTGAAGGAAAAAGAATACACCATCCTTTTACATATTATATTTATTTCTCCCCCTCAACCATACAACCATCTCTAAAACGGCGAAGACCAATCTTTTGTATCAGTTGTTCAAAAACTCTACTTGGAAGTGACTTTGTGAAAAGATCTGCTAGATTATCACATGAACGAATTTGCTGAATTTTTATATCACCATTCTTCTGAAGATCATGAGTGAAGAAGAATTTAGGAGAAACATGTTTTGTTTGATCTCCTTTGATGTATCCCTCTTTCAGCTGAGCAATGCATGCAGTATTATCTTCGTAAATGGTTGTTGCATTAATCCTTCCGGAAGATAAACCACAATTTTCTTGTATATGTTGAATTAGAGACCTCAACCAAACACATTCTCGACTCTCCTCATGTAATGCCAAGAGTTCTGCATGATTTGATGATGTTGCGGTTATGGTTTGTTTCACAGATCTCCATGAAATAGATGTACCTCCACATGTAAACAAATAGACTGTTTGTGATTTGCCATTATGAGGATCTGACAAATAACCTGCATCTGCATAACCTGTTAATTCTAATTTTGGTACTTTTGAATAAAATAAACCCATATTCATTGTACCTTTAAGGTAACGAAATATATGCTTAACTCTGTTCCAATGTCTACGTGTAGGTGAAGCATTATATCTTGTTAATAGATTGACAGAAAATGAAATATCAGGGCGTGTATAATTAGCAAGGTACATTAGTGCTCCGATTGCACTGAGATATGGTACTTCGAGACCAAGTATCTCTTCGTCTTCTTCTCGAGGTCTGAAAGGATCTTTCTCCACATCCAATGCTCGAGCAACCATTGGAGTAGACAATGGATGAGATTTGTCCATATAGAAACGTTTCAATACTTTTGTAATATAAGCTTCTTGATGCACAAATATACCATTATTCAAATGTTCAATTTGCAATCCCAAACAAAACTTTGTTTTTCCCAAGTCCTTCACCTCAAACTCTTTCTTTAGGCAATATATAGCTTTGGGAAGCTCTTCAGGAGTTTCAATAATATTTATATCATCAACATACACAGCAATTATAGCAAATTATGTTCCAGACCTTTTTATAAAAATACATGGACAAATGGAGTCATTTGTATATCCCTCTTTTATTAAATATTCACTGAGGCGATTATATCACATGCGCCCAGATTGTTTTATCCTGTATAGAGACTTATTCAATTTGATGGAATAATCATCTCGAGAACTAGAACAATGTGTTTCAGGCAAATTAAATCCTTCTGGGAGCTTCATGTAAATGTCACTATCATAGCAGGAATTTCAATTGGTATCAGAGCAGGCACCCTGCTTGATTGGGTGAGCTCCAGGGAACTATTTCTGGCATAATGGAAGGAGAAATGATGATTAGACCACCCCTGCTGAATGGATCTAACTATGATATTTGGAAGTCTCGTATGACGGCTTTCTTGAAATCACTAGATGGTAGGGCTTGGAAGGCTGTGCTTAAAGGTTGGGATCATCCTAAAGTAAAAGATGCTAATAATGTTGATACTGAAGAGCTTAAACCTGAAGAAGAATGGTCTCAAGCTGAAGACACTACAGCAATTGGAAACTCCAAAGCTTTAAATGCTTTATTTAATGGAGTAGATGCAAACATGTTTAGACTGATTAAACAATGTACTGTTGCCAAAGATGCTTGGAATATTTTGAAAACTACTCATGAAGGTACTCAGAAGGTAAAAAAAATCAAAGCTTCAAATTTTAACAACTCAGTTTGAGAATCTCAAGATGAAGGAAGAGGAGAGTGTTCATGATTTTCATATGAATGTGCTAAAATATGCTAACTCTTTTGAATCTTTGGGAGAAAAGATGTCTGATGAGAAGCTAGTACGCAAGATTATGAGATCTCTACCCAAAAGGTTTGATATGAAAGTATGTGCAATAGAGGAGGCACAAGATATTGGTAATATAAAACTTGATGAGTTGATTGGGTCTCTTCAAACATTTGAGTTGAAAATCAATGAGAGGTCAAACAAGAAAAATAAAAATGTTGCCATTGTTTCAAACACTGACGAAGATGGCGTAGAGAGTACTTTAGATACTGATGAAAGCTTATCAAATGCCATGGTGCAGCTTGGAAGACAACTTGACAAAGTTCTCAGATCCATTGATAGAAGGCCCTTATCAAACAATGATGGAGGAAATGCTAGAACATCTGCTCAGGGTAAATCATATGACTCTAACAGAAACACAAATTTTCAAAGGAGGCCAAAGACTGATGATAGACCGGCTCAAGGAAAAGGGGTCCAGTGTCATGAGTGTGAAGGCTATGGCCACATTATAACTGAATGTGGAACATATCTGAAGAGGCAGAAGAAAGGTATGACCGTTACTTGGTCAGATGGGGATAGTTCTGAGGAGGAAGTTGAGTCTGAGACTGCAAAACACATATGTGCTCTAACAGGAGTGTGTTTATCTGATGAAGAATCATGTGATGAAGAATTAACCTTTGATAAGTTGACAGCTTCTTATAAGGAGTTATGTATTAAGACTGCAGAAGTGCACAAAACTAATGAAGAACAGAAGAAGATCATATCTCAACTCCAGGATGAAAAAAAAAATACTTAACAACTATTTCTGATCTTCTAGAAGAGGTGATTTTGTTGAACTCGAAAATTAAAGAGCAAAAGAAACTTGTTTCTATGATGACTAATGGTACTGAAAAATTAGATGAGATTCTGGTTCAGCAAAATCCAGGTAGGCCAAAAGCTATTGAATTTAATTATGAGAGGCTTAACAAAAGGATGAAATACAATCAGAGTACTATGTACACACCTCTCAAAGAAACTTTCTCAACAAGGTCAAGTCATTTGCTTCATCTATCTGTGCAGCATCTGAGAGTCAAAGAAATATTCCAACCATGGATATGTCACTACTGTGGAAGAAAATGACATATAAAGCCGTTTTGCTTCATGCTCTATGGATATCCTAGGAAGGTATATCAAGCAAAACCCAATAAGCCTGTCAAGAAGGAGTGGAAACCTAAACAAGACTCTATTGCATTCATGGCTCACACATCTCTAAGAGCAACATCTAAGATTGGTACTTTGACAGTGGTTGTTCCAGGCACATGACTGGAATTGAAAATTTTCTGGTTGATATAAAATCGTATTCATCAAACTTTGTTACTTTTGGTGATGGTGCTAAATGTGAAATCAATGGAATAGGAAACTTGATCAAAAAGGGTGTACCTAAACTTACAAAGGTTCTGCTTGTGAAAGGTCTGACAACTAATCTAATCAGTATCAGTCAACTGTGTGATCAAGGTTTGATAGTAAACTTCACAAAATCTCAATGTCTAGTTACTAATAATGAGGGAGAAGTCTTAATGAAGGGTGTAAGATCAAAAGATAATTGCTACTTATGGGAACCTCAAGAAGAAGCTGGCATGTCAACTTGCTTGGTAACTAAAGTAATGATGGAATCCTTTAATATTGTTGTAGATGACTCTAGTGAAGATAAGAGATCAGATGCTCCAACAATCTCTATAGCATTTGACCAGCAGGATAAGGTATCTGAAACTGAAAAATAAGATGTTGATTATGAATCAAGTGGTGCTAAACCTAACAAAGTTCAATCTAGAATAGTCTAGAAAAATCATCCAAAAGAGCTTATCATTGGAAAACTTGATCAAGGCATTGTTACAAGAAGAAAGCAACATGTGGTGTCTAACTCATGTTTTGTCTCAAAAGATGAACTCAAGAATGTCAAGGAAGCACTTATAGATGAGTTTTTGATTAATGCCATGCAGGAAGAACTAGATCAGTTCAAGAGGAATGAAGTGTGTGATCTTGTGCCTAGACCTAAAAATGTGAAAGTAATTGGTACAAAATGGGTCTACAAAAACAAGTCCGATCAGATGGTCCAGCTATTCGTACAACATATGCAGTCAGAATTTGGGATGAGTCTAGTATGTAAACTAACTTTCTTTCTCGGGCTCCAAGTCAAACAAATGGAGAATACTATATTTGTGTCTCAAAGTAAGTATACAAGAAATATTGTGAAAAAGTTTGGTATGGAGAATGCTAGCATCAAAAGAACACCAACAGCAACACATTTGAAGCTTACCAAAGATGAAAAAGGAATTAATGTTGATCAAAGTCTCTATAGGAGTATGATTGGAAGCTTACTATATCTCACAGCAAGCAGACCTGATATTACATTTGTTGTAGGACTATGTGCAAGATATCAAGTTGAACCTAAGATGAGTCACCTCACAAAAGTCAAAAGAATTTTAAAATATGTGAGTGGGACACGTGACTATGAAATCTTGTATTGTCATAGTGATAATTCTATGTTAGTAGGCTACTGTGATGCTGATTGGGCAGGCAGTGCAGATGACAGAAAAAGCACTTCAGGAGCATGTTTCTTCCCAGGAAATAATCTCATCTCTTGGTTTAGTAAGAAACAAAATTGTGTATCGTTATCAACTGCAGAAGCAGAATATATTGCAGCTGGTAGTAGTTGTGCTCAACTAGTATGGATGAAGCAAATGTTGAAGAAATACAATGTGGTACAAAATGCTATGGCATTATACTGTGACAACATGAGTGCCATTAACATCTCGAAGAATCCTATTCAACATAGTAGGACTAAGCATATTGATATAAGACACCATTTTATTAGAGATCTTGTTGAAGAAAAGATTGTCACATTGGAACATATAGCTACAAATGATCAACTAGCTGACATTTTCACAAAGGCACTAGATGCAACACAATTTGAAAGGTTGAGGGGCAAATTGGGAATTTGCCTATTTGAAAACCAATAGCAGTTAATTTTCAAAAGGCTTGCAACTGACTCTCCCCCCTATCCTATTAGGGCGCACGCTAGTCAAGGAACGGTTTTCTTTTTACTAATTTCTCTTTGCCGTAATCATTGATATTTCTCTCAAAATCTTAAAACGATCAACTCTCTGCTGCATCACTCTAAATCAAACAACAATCTTTCATCTCTCAGACTTCTCATATTTCGTCATCTTTACTTCATCAAATCGACCATGTCTTGAACTGTTTCTTCACCGATCAGAGAATCTTCTCCCAAATCGCCACCACCGGTTGAACCTGAAACGATGATTGCGGTCGCAAGTCCTATATCTGTTGTCGTTCCCGACACTACCGCAAAATCAAAGAAAAGCAAGTCCAAGAAGAAGAAAAATCCGGTAAGTGATCTTCCCTCTGCATCTGTGAAATCGAAAGGGAAAAAGAAGAAGTCTAAGTCAAAATCTAGATCTAGTAAGTCTCATACTATGCAAGAACTGTATCTTGATGATTTAGATGAAAAGAATGTTGAATCTTCTAGTAGGGTAGTTCAAGAGTCTCAAACCCTAGGATTAGATGATTCTGGTGATGTTAATATTGATGGTGGTGCTACTACTAAGACCAAAGAGAATGTTGTGCTGGAGACAACTCAGGAAAATGATTCAAATGCTGTTGCCTTTGAAAATGCTGAGGATCATGAAGGTACTAACCTTCTTGATAATGTAGATGCTGCAACTAATACTAGAGCATCTGATGTTCCAGACACTGCAAAAATTTCTGAAGATATTTTGTCTGATGATCTTGTTGAAGTCTCTCAAAATGATGAGAGCACAAAGTCTGCTAAACAGGAAATAGAAGATCATACCTTCTCTGATTTGCAAACAGGTTCACAAGACAAGGAACCTAATGTTGAAATTTTGTCTGCTGTGCAGACAATGGTTAAGAAGGCTCCTGAACCTAGCATGACTAGAAGGTTAAGGAGTAGAGCAAAAAGGGAGCCTACACCACCACTAGAGTCAACAAAGAAAGCCAAGAATTCTGATGGCTTGAAACCTGTGAAATATGGTCCTAGTAGGACAAAGAGCAAAGTTGCTCTGTCTACTGAGACTAAGAAGAAGACCTTGAAGAGGAAACATGTGCAATCTGATAACAGTGACTCTGTTGCTGAAGAAGATGCTGTGGACAATGCTGGCACGTCTGATAAGCCAGTTGAGACTGGAAGAAAAAGGGCTAAAAATGTTCCATCTGTGCCCTTAGACAATGTGTCCTTTCATCATGAGGAAGGTGCCTCTAGATGGAAATTTATCTGTGAAAGAAGGATAGCTGTGGAAAGGAATCTACATCATGATCTGTTGAATCTCCAAGAACTCATGGAGGCTATTGAAGCAGCTGGTTTGGTGAAGATTGTCAAAAGCTTGGGGAAATGCTACAGCAAGCTGGTCAGGGAGTTTATTGTGAACATAGGAACTGATTGTGATGATCCTATGAGTGGTGAATATAGACAGGTGTTTGTGCGTGGCAAATGTATTAAATTTTCACCTGCTGTGATCAATCAATACCTAGGTAGGAGTGTTGAAGAGGTAGCTTAGTTGGAGCTAACTCAGAATCAGATATGCAAGACCCTTACTGGTGATCTGATCAAGGAGTGGTCAATGAAGAATAATTTGTCTGTTGTCAAGCTGTCTATAAACTATGCTATACTAAACAAGATTGCAGCTGCAAATTGGGTGCCTACTACCCATTCTAATGATGTCTCCAGGGTGCTGAGTAAGTTTATCTATGCTATAGGTACCAAATCAGCTTTCAATTATGGTGAATTTATTTTTTACCAAACTATAGCAAATAGAAAAACAAATGCTACAAAGATTCCTATTGCTTTTCCAACCCTGATTTGTGATATTATCTTGCAACAATATCCTGAGCTATGTTTTCCAACTGATGAGGCTGTTAAGAGAGAATCAGATATTACTCTAGATTCTAGGTTTTTGGAAAAATCACATGCTGCAGATATTGCTCTAGCATCTGCCAAAGGCAAATCTGCTATGCTCAGTAGACAGCAAATGATTGTTGATCTCAAGGTTGTAAGCAAGGCACTGGATGATAAAAGGTTTTTGGTGGATCGGGTGATTCAAACCTTGGAAGCTGAAGAGCTAGCTGCTCATGATCAAGACTTGGTTGTGGAGGATTCTGAAGGAAGTGCTGAGTTTTAATGCTCCATCTTCTTTTTGTTGCTTCTGATGATATGTTTTTTTTTGTGGGTTAAGCCCTGAATTTTATGCACCTATGTGTGCTGATGGTCTGTAATAAGTACTATTTCTTTTGTGTGCTCATGTGTTTCTGACAATATGATGTTCTTTTCCTTTTGTCAAATTATTTGGCTAAAAAGGGGGTGTCGCGCCGCGAAAATCGCCCGAGGGTTTAGGACACTCGGCATGACACAGAGTCGCCACCGAATTTTATTTTAAAGGAAAATATCGATAAAACCTTAAAAACAATGGAAAGATGGTCATCGCAACCATTTCCAAGTTCGGGAATTGATTATGCAAAGGGAAGGTATTAGTACCCCTCACATCCGTTGTACTCAACGGGAACCTCCTAATTAGTTCTAGGGTATTAAAATATTTTTTATAGTTTATTTACATGTTTTTTATTTATTAAATTTTTTATTTACTATTAAATATATTTACAAAAAGGGAAAAATTGCATTTTTATTATTATTATGTTTGACAAGATGTCTCTTGCTCCTACGTATCCTCCGATGCGATGAGGAAATCAAAGCTACGTAGCTCTGGGTATTGTGTTGGTTTGTGTCTTTTACGAAAGAATTTTGTTTTTACCTCTTAAGGTGTTTTTTAGGAATTGACCCGAAGGCAAACAAAATTGATTTGATTTGTTGGTGATTTTTAATGTTTTTTTTTATGAGTTTAGGTGGAAGATAAATTATTGGTAAACTAAATGTTTATAAAGCCACCAATAATTCGAGAAAAACGGAAGTGCATCCGTCCTCTCTTTTTAATCCACAGTAATATTAGAATATTTTTTATAATACAAAATTAATATCTAAATTAATTAGAATTAATTAAAATGAATTAAAATCATTATATACACTAGATAATATTCACAGAAGGTATAAACAATAAAAGCAGGGGTGCAAACAGCAAGACAAGGGAGGAAACAACAAAGGAAAAAGAATGGGCCTAAGCCACAATGAGGCCCAAACACGCGCGCGCCAGGGATCGCGTGATTTTGATCAAGCAGAAGGGGAGCACTGGGGTTATTGTGGTCGCGCGCGCACTAGATCCAGGGGGCTATATATACTCAAAAAAACAGATTTTTCCTCATTTCTCAAATCACTTTCTCTCTCTTCTCTTTTCTTTCTCTCACCGGTCTCTCTCTTCTCTCTCTCATGTTCATACATTGTTCATCAATGTTCTTCATGTGTGAAGAACAGCCGCCGCACCGAACCCACGCGCCGCCGTCCTCCGCCCCATAACCCAGATTCTGATGAGTTTTCCGGTTGAGTTTCAACCGGAAAACTCATACCTTCATAGCGTTTTTTCCAGAATTTTTTGCCCGACCCCAAATCGACCCAAAATTTATTTTTTACACTTTTCTAAACACAATTAGCACGTTTTTGAACACGGATTGAACCCAAAAACCCGAAATCAAAATCAAAATTCCCAAAATCGAAAAACCTAGATCTAATTCGGTTTTGTCCTTTTTTCTTTTCTTCCTGTTTCCGTTCTTGTATTTTAACCCCTAAATCTAATTTCCTAACACCCAAACAAGCCCCCAAAACAGAATCAAAACCCCCAAAAATTTTAGCCTAAAATTTTAGATCTGTTTCTGATTTCGTTTTTTTTACTGTTTTGTGTTATATGTTCTGTTTTTCTTTTACTATGTATTGCAGGATGCATATCTATTTACGCATAACCGATAAACATGAGGGCAGCAACAAAGCAAAGCAACACTATATTACAATGAATACACAAACATGAAGAAAATGTTCTACATGACTATGAGGGTCGAGTAGACCTACCTGGTGTGCCGTGAATTCCCCGCTGCGTAAGTGATTTATCCGTGTTCGTTTCTGTTTCTGCTTTGCTATTGCTTTGGTTTCTGATTTTTGCTTTCTGTTTGTGCGAGCTTGCTGTCGCTGGAGGAAGGCCGAACCAATGTTAGTTTTTCTACAATGTGTAGAAAAATTAACCAAGGGTGTTGGGGCTGCGCGTGAGATTTTTAGGTTCTCAGGCAGTGTGCTTGAATTTGTTCTCTGTAATTTTTGTGTGTTTTTTCGTGTAAAAGAGGACCTATTTATAGGTTCTGAATTAGGGTTTTAGAATTGTTAGAAATCTCTTTCAGATTTGTTTTGTTAATTTGTTTGAGAGATTTTCTGTAATTTTAATGTTTGATTTGCTGAAAAAATTATAATCAGTGTTAATTCCCAAACTTGGTGACCAAGGCCAAAGATTTGTTCACATTTTATGTTTGCTGGGCTTTTCTTTCTTTTCTGCACGCGTGATTCTTTTCACAAATATGTTTATATTCCTTTTTTATATATTTTGGTCATAAAATAAAAATACAAAATAATTTATATTTATTTTTTGGACAAAGATATACAACAAAAATAAAAAAACGTGTGAGAACCAAAAATAATAAGGGATGTTTAGCAAAAATGCCAAAAAACATAAAAATTGCAAAGGCTGGGGTTCGAACCCTTGACCTTGTACCCAACAGACCCATACGCGCCCCCATTCTTTACCAACTCAACTACACATTTTTTCTCATATTAGAGTGAATTAAAAAATATATGTATCAAACGTGGAGGGTAAAATTTGGGGTATGACAGGGGGAGTATTAGTACTCTTGCAGTTTGAAGACGTTTGAAGCTTATTACTCTGATCTCTGATATGCTCTGATACCATATTAGTAGTTGGCTTCTAAAGTTTATTGCATGTTTGCATGTATTTCTGTGATTGCTATGCCTTCTGCTATAGCTATCTGCCATGAAGACAGGGGGAGTGAAGTATTTGTTTGTTTTTTTATTCCTTAACTAATTTAATCCTATCTACCTACCATTGAGGGGGAGTATATCTGAAGGGGGAGTATTGTTGACTTAAGGGGGAGGAATTTATTTTTCCTATTCCTTAGAGTCTGTTGTTGCTTTTTGAAGCTATTACTGGTTCTCTGGAATCCACTATGAGAGTTTAAGTCTCTCTGATTATCTCTTATCCGCTGTGCATGCCTCTGATACATGGTTAGCCTATGCATTCAAGTTATGTTTTATTCTTCTAAGTTATAAATTGAAGATGAATTGAAGAATTATTTTTATGCATGCTGATCAAAAGTGTTTTAGCCAAAATTTGCCAAAGGGGGAGATTGTTGGCGTTTTTGTATGTTGGCTATAATTTTGCAAAACCCCATTTTGTCACATGCTCTAGAAAATGCTGTAGCATCTGAGTATGTTGTGACCGAAAGCTTCTAGACGAGTGCGCGTTTTTGTTTTTTATTTCCAGAAGATATCTTTGAAGAAGATTTGTTTCAGAAATTATATTTTTGTTGGAAATTATATTTTTGTTAAGGCGGAGCTGGCACAGCACGCGTGCCTTGTGTCACAAGTAACCTATGTCTAGGTCACTCTTAATCCCATTAGAGTTCAGAAACGCACTTGCTTGTTTGGTGTCCCACTAAGACCTCTAACTTATCCATAAGAAAAGGTAGAGAATATATGTTTATACCTCACTTAACCTTATTAACTTTATTATTTTCATTAACATGCTAGATGTCTCATAACATTCAACTTGTATTTTAATCTAAGTTGATTAGTCAAAGAAATAAATGTATTTTCATAAAAATATAAAGTTAAAGATGACACAATAACAATCATTCATTCGCATAAATACTTCATTCATTATATTAAATTTCACATAATCTCAAGTACAAAGAGTTTAGCTCAAAGTGAGCATAGAAACAACAACAATAATAACAAGTAAAGTAGTGATACCCATTACAAAGCAATAAATACTCATACAGATACTGTTGTGCCTCTCGTTATCACCGGTTGCTTCCTGCGACTAAGCAGCATGTAACACCCCTATTTTACCTGTGATCATTTTAAAAAGAATTCTTGATTGATCATCTATTCAATGACTTCGTTTATGTGCAAGAAATTTAAATTGTAGTACACTTGATTTTAGTTAATTAACTAGAGACTTTATTCCCAATATTTAATCATTAATTTAGTGTGACTATATAATGATAGGAAAATATTTTATACATGATTATCTTTAGGCCTTTGTAAATTAAATTAAATTTTGAATTTTGAATTTGTTTAGTCTATTTATTTAGACTGTATATTGTTTTGGAATTTGTCAACAAACTTAACTTAATATTAGGAATTAAAGAGATGTATCATATAAGTGTGTATCATAGGTAATGGCACTAAGAGGGATAAAAACGTGAGCTAATTTCTAGGGTGGTGGTGGTACTACGTGTATGTGTGTTTAGTCTTAGATATATTAATCAACTCCAACTATCAGATTAGTCTAAGTGCAAATCAACTTCCAACTCTTTATACTTTACAGTTTCACCTCTCCACTTTCAACTTCCAACCTCTTCAATTTCAAATGTTAATTTTCATGCTACCAAGTTTATCTCTACTCTTTCAATCCCTCAACTTAGAGTACTTGAATCCTAATGCTACCACATACTACACTTTACGTACACGGAAAAAATTACCTTGACCCTTATGTTTTCTAGTCTGCAACTTTGCAACCGTCAGACCAAACAACCACAACTCTTTCAATTTTGATTATTGTATATACTAATACTATTTTCTAGTGCAAGTCTTGGCCTTCAAAGGTAATATCCTTCCGATCATTTCATTCTGTTCTATATATATATATATATATATATATATATATATATATATATATATTCCTTTTCTTTTTCTGATAGTATAAGTAATTATTTATTTAGAAACATTAAGCACCCGAGGGTCAGCAGTAGGATATCTAAAATCAATGTTATCGAAAGGAAAGCAGGTTAAGGTAAGGGCTTTTTCCCCATACGCTAATATCCTTAAGGTTTATGTTATAGATTAGTAATGAAATTGTTTAACTAATGGAGTGAATGATAATAGAAGGAATGACAAAAGACTATTTTATAACACTTTATGTGATTATACTATTTATGAATTATTTGTGTGACTCAATGTGTACTTGATTCTATAGTTTGTTGTGTGTGGTTGATTTTGGATTTGTGTATTCTGTGGGTTTTGATTAAATGTTGAATTTATGGAGTTGAAAGAAAGTTATAAACTTGAAATTGGTTTAAGGAAAATGGTGATGACTTTAAAAGGTGTTAATGGTGTCTCTTAGTTGGTGTAATTGACTGGGAGAGGTGCATTCATTCATTCATTCATTCATTCATTAATGCATTGGTTTTGTTGTGGTTCGGATACCCGGGTGGGGTACCGAACCTTAATACCCGGGTGGGGTATTGTGTCCGGGTGGGACACTGTCCAGGTGGGACTTTTTGCTCTTCGGAGTGTCGATCCACTCGACGGGGTGGTGTATTGGTGATCCACTCGACGGGGTGGTGTTTTAGGAAATCTGAATCATGTAGGTTGCATTAGTCGTCATGGGGTTTAACAACTAGGACTTGGTGTTATTTATGAGTTGCTTGCATCGATTTTGTTTGATTTCATCTTTATGGTAGAGCTTTTTATTATTCTTTTATGACATTTACCTTCTATCAGGCATGATTCAATTTGGATAAGGAAATTGACCCTTACATTAAATATGGTTGTAGGTACCAAAGAATTAAGAAGTTGATGTGTTGCTTGTACGTGCGCGGGGGTAAATAAAAAGTGGTTTTACTAGTTTATAGTTGTAAATTTAAATGAACTTTCTTCACAAATTTTATAATTGCTCAAATGTAAATCTAAGATATTTCGAAGTTCATGGCTTGTAGCATTTTTCAATTTAATAAGTGTTACTAAAATTTTATAATAGTTTAATGTCTTGTAATTTTGAGGAAATAGTAATAGTGATTTGTTTTTACATGAATTATAAAGAAAAAAAAATAGTGTTTTCCTATTAATTAAAGAGAATTTTTATGAAAACTTTTTAGTAGTTAATGTCCCGAAAATTCGGGATGTTACACAACACTTGACGGCGAATCAACTCTCTTCTTCTCAGATCTATTCTTTAATCTTCAAGCACCACCTTTTTAGGTTTAAGGACGTATATTTATAGGCAAATCCTTCTTGGATCGGGTGCAACCTTAAATTATGACTAATAGGCCTAAGAAATAAAGGATATTCTATTTGTAATGACCACTTAATCATAGTACAATCATTGGTGATGTTGACAGCTGGCAAGCCAACAGTCATCCTTATCCTTAAAAGGTGCCTTCCACAAAGCTGTACTACGTTCCCTTCATTTGTTTGTTTGTGGCGCTTGACTTGTTGACTTGTAAGGAGCATAATGTCTTGACAGTCGTTATCGGTAGAAGCCTTTGACGACGATTCAGAATCAAATATGTCTTGACATAAGTTGCCTCTAAACTAACTATTTTTCATCAAAATTACACAATTATTGCTATTACATAATTCTAGACTCAAAACTAATGAAATTGAATTAAAACATAATTTAATCACTATATTGGCAGAAAACAACTCATGAATAAAGGTCTAAATTCCTCACAAATAGTGAGTCATCACAAATACAACAAACTTTAATTTTAGTCTTAAAAATAAAAATTGTTAGAAATAAACTAGAATAAGAGAATAGAAAGATAAGAACTTGTATTCAACTTCTCATTTGCGATGATACTACACAATAACATGAGTCCTATATATAAAGGATACAAGGGGGAAGTGAAGAAACAAAAGCATTTAGTATCCACTTACAAGTGGGAAGTATAGTGGAATTAGAAAGGAATGAATATGGACATCCACAAACTATATTATTCATAACACTCCCCCTTGGATGTCCATCGAGGATGTGGCTCATTAAAACCTTACTAGAAAAAAACCCAGTGGGAAAAAATTCTAATGAAGGAAAAAGAGTACATCATCCTTTTGCATATTATATTTATTTCTCCCCCTCAACCATACAACCATCTCTAAAACGGCGAAGACCAATCTTTTGTATCAGTTGTTCAAAAACTCTACTTGGAAGTGACTTTGTGAAAAGATCTGCTAGATTATCACATGAACGAATTTGCTGAATTTTTATATCACCATTCTTCTGAAGATCATGAGTGAAGAAGAATTTAGGAGAAACATGTTTTGTTTGATCTCCTTTGATGTATCCCTCTTTCAGCTGAGCAATGCATGCAGTATTATCTTCGTAAATGGTTGTTGCATTAATCCTTCCGGAAGATAAACCACAATTTTCTTGTATATGTTGAATTAGAGACCTCAACCAAACACATTCTTGACTCTCCTCATGTAATGCCAAGAGTTCTGCATGATTTGATGATGTTGCGGTTATGGTTTGTTTCACAGATCTCCATGAAATAGATGTACCTCCACATGTAAACAAATAGACTGTTTGTGATTTGCCATTATGAGGATCTGACAAATAACCTGCATCTGCATAACCTGTTAATTCCAATTTTGGTACTTTTGAATAAAATAAACCCATATTCATTGTACCTTTAAGGTAACGAAATATATGCTTAACTCCGTTCCAATGTCTACGTGTAGGTGAAGCATTATATCTTGTTAATAGATTGACAGAAAATGAAATATCAGGGCGTGTATAATTAGCAAGGTACATTAGTGCTCCGATTGCACTGAGATATGGTACTTCGAGACCAAGTATCTCTTCGTCTTCTTCTCGAGGTCTGAAAGGATCTTTCTCCACATCCAATGCTCGAGCAACCATTGGAGTAGACAATGGATGAGATTTGTCCATATAGAAACGTTTCAATACTTTTGTAATATAAGCTTCTTGATGCACAAATATACCATTATTCAAATGTTCAATTTGCAATCCCAAACAAAACTTTGTTTTTCCCAAGTCCTTCACCTCAAACTCTTTCTTTAGGCAATATATAGCTTTTGGAAGCTCTTCCGGAGTTCCAATAATATTTATATCATCAACATACACAACAATTATAGCAAATTATGTTCCAGACCTTTTTATAAAAATACATGGACAAATGGAGTCATTTGTATATCCCTCTTTTATTAAATATTCACTGAGGCGATTATATCACATGCGCCCAGATTGTTTTAGCTTGTATAGAGACTTATTCAATTTGATGGAATAATCATCTCGAGAACTAGAACAATGTGTCTCAGGCAAATTAAATCCTTCTGGGAGCTTCATGTAAATGTCACTATCAAGTGATCCATATAAATAAGCTGTAACAACATCCATCATGTGCAATTTGAGCCCTTCATGTGCTACAAGGCTAATTAAGTACCGAAAGGTACATGCATCCACTACAGGGGAATATGTCTCATCAAAATCAATTCCAGGTCTTTGTGAAAATCCTTGAGCAACAAGCCGGGCTTTATATCTTACAATTTCACCATTCTCATTTCGTTTTCGCACAAAAACCCACCTATATCCAACTGGTTTCACACCTTCAGGTGTTCAGACTATAGGTCCAAAAACTTTTCTCTTGTAAAGTGAGTTTAATTCTGCTTCAATTGCATCTTTCCATTTTGGCCAATTCTCACTTTGTTTACAATCTTTGATAGACTTTGGTTCTTGATCCTCACTATCATTTATCATATTTAGCGCTATATGAAATGCAAAACCATCGTCAACGTTGATTTTTTGTCGGTTCCATTGTATTCCATTAGTGATATAATTCATTGAGATCTCATCATTTTCATGAATTTCAGGTACCTGATCAGTTTCTTCTGGAACTGATATATCAATTATGTCTGAAGACTCTTTTAGAGTTTCTATATCCTCACTCGGGCCATCTTGCTTTTTAGCTCCTTTTCTCATTCGAGGATTTTTATCTTTGGAACCGACTGGTCTACCACGTTTCAGGCGTGGTTGAGACTCATTTGCAATATGGGATTGCCCAATTGTGACATCCATTTTTATTGGAGCATTAGCAGCTGGTATATATGATTTTGTCACACTTATTGGATCAGTAAATGCATTTGGCAATTGATTTGCTAAGTTTTGCAAATGAATTATCTTTTGAACTTCAAGTTCACACTGTTTAGTTCGAGGATCAAAATGAGACAATGATAATTCTTTCCAACTGATCCCTTTTTCCAGCCGTTCACTCTCTCCCCCTAATGTAGGAAAATTTGTTTCATCAAAATGACAATCAGCAAATCGAGCTGTAAATAAATCTCCTGTTTTTGGTTCAAGATATTTTACAATATATGGAGATTCATAGCCTACATATATCCCCAACCTTCTTTGAGGACCCATCTTAGTGCGTTGTGGTGGAGGAATTGGAATATACACCGCACATCCAAAAATTCTTAGGTGGGAAATGTTAGGTTCTTGACCAAAAACCAATTTTAAAGGGGAGGAGTCATGATAACTTGTTGGCCTGATGCAAATCAATGATGCAGCATGCAAAATTGCATGTCCCCAAGTGGAAATCGAGAGTTTGCATCTCATGAGAAGTGGTCTTGCAATTAATTGTATACGCTTAATAAATGATTCTACAAGTCCATTCTGCGTATGAACATGTGCTACAGGATGTTCAATATCAATTCCAATGGACATACAATAATGATTAAATGCTTGAGATGAAAACTCAGCAGCATTATCAAGGCGTATTTTCTTAATTGGATAATCAGGAAAGTGAGCTCTTAATCGAATTAGTTGAGCTAGCAATCTCTCAAATGCCTGATTGCGAGTTGACAACAAACAAACATGTGACCATCTAGTTGATGCATCAATTAAGACCATAAAATATCTGAATGGTCCACATGGTGGGTGTATTGGCCCACAAATATCACCATGTATACGCTCTAGAAAATTAAGAGATTCACTTCTATTTTTTGTTGGTGATGGTCTAATTATCAACTTCCCTTGTGAACAAGAGGTACATGAGAACTTATCAGATTGAAGAATCTCCTGGCTCTTCAATTGATGACCACAAGAATTTTTAATTATTTTTCGCATCATTATCGACCCGGGATGGCCCAACCGGTCGTGCCAAACAACAATTTATTATGATTTGTAAACTTCTGGTTTACAATCATGTGTGCTTCAATTGCACTTATATAAGTGTAGTACAAACCGGAGGAAAAGGCGGGTAACTTTTCCACTACACTTATTTTATCCAAATTATGTCTCGTTATATAGATATATTCAACATCTCCTTCATTTCTTGTTTCAATATGATATCCATTTTGTCAAATATCCTTGAAACTTAATAAATTTCTATGAGACTTGGGAGAGTATAATGCATTCTCAATGTGTAATTTTGTTCCCCCGCATAATATTACATTTGCTCTTCCGAAGCCTTCAATTATTTTTGAAGTTTTAGATATAGTACTAACATATGTTTCTCGCTTTATTAAATAAGAGAAATATTTCTTATCCTTGAAAATTGTGAGTAGTTGCACTATCAGCGAGACACATATCTCCAATAATATTCATTCTACTAAAAATGAACAAACAAAATATAAGTGTAAGAATAAAATTATTGAAACATAATATTTATTATTATTAGCAATGAAAGTTGAAAACATATTTAAATGTAAAACTTTATTATCATTAGCATAGAAAAGAAATTAACATAAGAAATTCAAAGACACTCTTTAACATAGAGCTTTATTACTATTGAGATATTTGTGATCATTATTTCTTGGAACTTCCATCTTCAATATGGTGATCAATTTTTTTCATGAGGGTCAACAAAGAAATCAGCAACATCTAAGTCGGTAACATCAATATTACCAACATCCATATTACCAAAATCGTCATCGTCACAAGCAAAATGAGTCTCAATCTTTTTATCTTTATTTTTAAGTGATTGTTGGTAAAGATCAACAAGATGCTTTGGTGTACGACAAGTACGACCCCAATGGCCTTTGACTCCACAACGGTAGCAAATATTGTCATTATTTTGCTACTTTGACCACCTTTATCATTCTTCGAGCATTTTTCCACTTCTGGTGAAAAAATGTGTTTTTGTAATCTCCACTTTGATTGTGGTCTAGACCGCGACCACGACCATGACCTTGCCCACGTCCACGACCACGGCCGCGACCACGAGTTTGCCCAGAGTGGTCGTGTGTTGCTACATTCACTTCAGGGAATGCAGTTGTACCAGTGGGACGAGCCTCATGATTTTTCATCAAAAGTTCATTATTTTGCTCGGCCACAAGAAGGCAAGATATCAAGTTAGAGTATTTTTAAATCCCTTCTCTCGATATTGTTGTTGTAGCAGCACATTAGATGCATGAAAAGTGGAGAATGTTTTCTCTAACATATCCTCATCAGTCACTTTTTCTCCACACAATTTTAACTGAGAAGTAATTCTAAACACAGCAGAGTTATATGTGGTTACACTTTTAAAGTCTTGTAAATGCAAGTGCATCCAATCATACCGAGCTTTCGGGAGGATGATAGTCTTTTGGTGCTCGTATCGTTCTTTTAAACTATTCCAAAGAACTTGTGGATATTTTACAGTAAGGTATTCATTTTTCAAATCCTCATGGAGATGATGACGAAGGAATATCATGGCTTTCGTCTTTTCTTGATCAGTTGATTTGTTTCTTTCCTTAATAGTTTCGCTATCACCCTCGGCATCTAAATGTATTTCGGCATCTAAAGCCCCAGCCAAATAATTTTTTCCCGAAATGTCAAGAGCCTCAAAATCAAGTTTTGTAAGGTTCGACATAATGAGTACTCAGTTGATTAGAGCGTCGTGTTGATAACGTGTTAGAAATAAACTAAAATAAGAGAATAGAAAGATAAGAACTTGTATTCAACTTCTCATTTGGGATGATACTACACAATAACATGAGTCCTATATATATAGGATACAAGGGGGAAGTGAAGGAACAAAATCATTTAGTATCCACTTACAAGTGGGAAGTATAGTGGAATTAGAAATGAATGAATATGGACATCCACTAACTATATTATTCATAACAAAAATAATGTTTTCATCTTAAAAAACTTTAGTCTTGTTTTTAGTTTCTAATAATGATTAATTTATATTTATTTTGATGTCAATAAATTAATTACATATATAATATTTCTACCACTTAAATTAAAATTGTGGCAATATTTAATTTCTTGTTTTAGTTCGGATTTAAATTTAAAACTGCCCATAAAATTAAATTTATTGTTACAAATAAGCTAATAGGTCGAAGGAATATTTTATGGTAGCATGTCACACTAACATGAGGGGGAATCTTCATGGTTTTTACGCAGGATGGTTATTATTGGCTTAACCGAAATGTTTTTAATCAAAACTCAGATGATGTCTTTGGTAGAGCAGTCAAATCGGCTGGTCTGATCCGGCTTGGTCCGCAGGACTTTGTATTATACATAAGTTAGATTGGTCTAATTCATTTCTTATTGAGTTATCCTTTAATGAGTTCGGTCCGGCCGCATGAGCCCAGCCTGATCCGATGAGTTAATGGGCTTGTCAGTTTTTTATTTTCTTCTTCAGTTTATTCGATCTTTTCTAAAGTGACTTTAATATATTAATTCTTCATAATTACGTAGTATTAATTTTATTGAGATATAATTGTATGCAAGTGTAAATAAGTTTTACATCATCAATAAATATGCATTAGTAAATTATTATATTATTTTTTATTAAAGTTTTAGGTAAATATAACCATTTTTATTGAACTTACACATTAAACTATATTTTTTGTAATAATTTTTCAATTTGATGATACTATCTCCGTTCCTTTTTACTTGTCGTTTTAAAAAGGAAAAAAAAAGACCAAAATATGAGAGTGTATTTTTGCACCTTATTTTCCTATTATGCCTTTTTTTTTGACAAATCCTATTATGCATTTTTTTTAATATATATCATATTTCTAATCCACCAATAAATTACTACTTTTTCACAAACATTATCTATTTCCAAAAAAATTGTGACAAACTTTATTTTAAAACAAAAAAAAATTGTATAAAACAAAAAAAATTTATACAAAATTTAGTCAATAAAATAAAATATAAAGGAGGGTATAATAGACAAAATATAATCTAAATTGGTAAAATGACAAGTAAAAATGAACAAATATTTTTTTTAACACGACAAGTAAAAAAGAACGGAGGGAGTAATATTTTATGCATTTATTGATATTATTTTTACAAAAATAGCATAAATTTTTAGATAATGAGTCGGCTCGAAGCCCAATGGGCTAGGGCAAAAAAGCCCAAGTGCATTTGGGCTGGTTTTTTTAAGCAGAGCCCGCCGAAACGTGTGGGCTAATTGACCAGTCCATCAGTCCGACCAATTTTTGACAGCTCTAGTCTTTGGAATTGGTTATAATGTATTCTAGTGCCAGAAAAGATAATTTTTTTTTGGAATTTGTTATAACGTATTCTATCGTCAGAAAAAATAAAGTTTTTTCGCTGGAAATCTCTAATGTCCCACTAAGTATATGGTCATGTTGTCTTTTCCTTTTTTGGCTGCAGCTTGGTGGATTTGGCGGGTTAAGAATATAATCAGCTGTGCATCAATTTCAGGATGTGCACAGAGAAATATATCCATCTGTTTAGGAAGTGCTTTCTTAAGCATTATGAGAGTTCGACAACTATGATGGTTTGGTGGAATGCTTAGGGAGCGATCAAAGTCATTCACACCCTTTGAGAGGACGGTGTTTGTGCAGATTTCTTAGCTAAAGTTTGTGCCTGCAACTGAGAGGCCTATTCTTCTATAGTTATTCCACCTGTTAAAATGAGTATCCTCCTACTAACTGATGCTAGTGAAACCTTACTTTCTAGATAGTCTACTTTTATTTTCTTTTAATCTTTTTTCATCCTTGTACCCAATAAAAAATCAATTGACTCACCAACGGTTGATGGCTTAAAGAGATCTGCACATACATTTTTTTTCCTATAAAAATAGAAATTTAAGAGGGAGTAAATCTTAACTATTCCATCCGTTTCAAAATATATGGGAAAAAAATTTGTCCCAAAATATAAAGGAAAAAACTACTTTCAAGAATGTTTTTTTTTACTTATTCTCATAAAATTAAATGTAAATTGTATTTAGGATAAATAGGTCAATACCTCCTGCAAAAAAACACGAGTTTTGCAATACCCCTTATAAAATAAAATTGAAGGCTAAATTGCACTTTTGGCCCCCTATATTTCAAAACTTGCGATTTTGGTCCCCATATGTTTAACCCCTATTTAATTGACAATGTTATCATAATGTTTTGCTTGCATCTATATCTGATTGCATTTTTATGGTTTACTATTTCAGGAAAACAAGATTCCTTGATACTTATAACAATCTCATCCTTCCTTCTAATGGACCAAAGTTGTGGCCAATTGAGGATGCTGTAGCAATTGCTCCTCCATATGTCAGAAGAGCACCTGGAGGACCTAAAAAACTAAGAAGGAAGGTAAATGATGAACCTAGGAGTTCTGGAAGGACTAAGAGGAATCAATACACAGTTACATGCAAACGATGTGGAATTTTGGGCCATAACAAAAGGTCTTGCAAGGGAAAGACAACTACTGATATGATGATTTCAAAGGGTGGAAATAAGGTAACAAATAAGAATTAATTCATTACATTGTATTTTATTGTACTTGAGCTAATATTATAAATATATGAATTTTAGAGTAACTCTACAATGAATCAACCTGAACCAAGTGCAACAACAACTGGACCAAGTGGGTTAAGGAGGAGTCCTAGAAAGAGGAAGAATGAAAATGCATCTGTTAATATGATTACACCAAGTGCAACATCTGGACAGATTGAGCTAAGAAAAAGTGTTAGGATTGGGACTCAACAATCTATGCCTTAGTATTTTAGGGACATTTAATGTCATTTTCAACTTCTATTTTGTATTAGACAAGTGCATTCAACTTTCATTTTAATTATGTTATTTTGTGTTAGACAAATATTTTCAACTTTTATTTTGGATGTAATGACTTGATGACTTAGATTATGTAATGAATTGACTTACTATGTCTTTTGGTTTATTTTGTCTATACACTTTTGCAACCTGACCAATACTACAAATTATAACCCATTTTCTAAATTTACACTAATTATTGTTTCACCTTTCAAAAAAAAACCAATTATTGTTTCACGTTTCTTTTTATTTATTTTGCTTATGTGATTACACCAGTTTTTTAATCCAGTTTTTTTTTTTTTTCATATTTCAAGTTTCTTTTAATCCAGTTTTTTTTAATAATTATTTGGTGTTGATGTGGCATCAATGTCACATAAGTAAGTTGCCACATCAGTGTTGACTTGGTCAAAATTGAGTTTTGCAAAACAGACTAAACATAAGGGGCTAGAAGTGCTATTTTAAAATATATAGGAGGCCAAAATCGCAAGTTTTTGAAACATAGGTAGCAAAAAGTGCAATTTAGCGGGGGTTTTAAATCGCCGCAAATAAAAACCGCCGGAAAATATAATTTTAGAGAGGGTTTTGTGGAGGTTATATTATGGTTGACTAAGTCTAAAGGTATTGCAAAAAATATAACATTACATGGAGGATTCTCAAAAAAAAATTACGGGGAGTATTGCAAAGCTCACGTATTTTACGGGGAGGTATTGACCTATTAACCCTTGTATTTAATTTTTTTTTCTCATTTTCTCAATAAACAACAATCAATAAAAATTGTTTTTACATCTTCCCATACAACTTATTTTAAAAAACAATCCACAAAATCATATTTCAAATTTTCATAATTATATTTTCTTAATAAATAAATTGTTTTCTCTTATAATTTAAGACGGAAGAAATACCGTATAATATTTTGGGAACATGATTTCAAGAAATGAAAGATCATAGAATATTTTAAAATCTTGAAAAAACTAGGAATAGTTTAGTTGGTATGATAGATCATGAATGATCACATTTTGATGTGAGCAGATTTGCAAAATTGACATACATGTCTCTCTAATGATACTTGTAGGTCCACCCTTAACACAATGAATTTCACTTTGCTTCTTTTGTTTTGTCCTCTTGGTTTGTTTCCAAATGTTTGTTGTGGAGCCAATATGGGTTTTGAAGCACATGCAAAAAACTTATTTGTTAATGGGTCGTTGAATTTACTCTTTTTTTGTGTGTATGTGACAATAAGTATATACGTTGAATTTATTTATTTGTTAATGTGTGGTTTTGCTGGACTTTGAATTTTGATGGTAACATGACATATGGAAATGGCCAGTTTAAGCTTTGCACACATGTATATTAATTAGGGCCACAGCTTTTGCGAAAGCTCAGTCACAATTTCACCTTATATATTATGAATTATGATTATGATAATTGATAACCCTTTACTTTTATTTATTCTTGATAATTTTTTTTGACTATATACGACAACCTTATTATATCAAAGATGGAATGAGTCAAAAAAATAAATAATCATTGACTGAAAATGTCGGTCTATATATAAATATGATAACCAATATTTTAAAATATATATAGAAAAATACTAAACAACGTCTCGGAACCTTTTATTTTAAAACTCGAAAAAAGATTAAATAAAAGGGAAAAAAGAGGAGACATAAATCAAACTCTTCAAGAAAAAAGTAAAAGGCGAAATGCCTCCGGAACATTGGTTAGGCATATCAATAAAAAAATTCTATCTTAAAATTTGTGTACATTCAATGCATTTAAAATGTAAAGAAAACTATTTTAACAATATTTATTTTAAATGACAATACCCCCGAGACAATGGTTAAGCATATAAATAAATAAAAATTATTTTGAAACTTGTACCTTCAATGCATTGAGCCATTGACAATGGAAAAAACTATTTTAATAACAATTATTTTTCTTTCCGTTGGTATTAGTGTAACTTAGTTGATAAATATATTATATATAATACGTAAAGATTAAAATTTTAATATAGATACATCCACTTATTCTCCTTCAAAAATCAAATTCATATCAATAAATCACTAAGGGGGTTATTCAATTGGGATTTCGATGGATTTTAAAAGACTTTAAATACTTTTTTATGATAAAAAAGTCTTGTGTTATTCAATCAAGACTTTTTAAAATAGTAAGCAAATCTTGTGTTATTCAATAAAGACTTTTATAAAAAATAAACAAAATTTTTTTAAACAAGTCTCTCAAAATCTCACAGAATTAATATAATCCTACAAAATCTTTTAAAATCTTCAAAACTTTTTTATCATTAAAAAGTCTTTTAAAATCCATTGAAATTCCAATTGAATAACTCCATAATATAATATAGGAAAACAAACGACTAAAAATACAATACAAGTGTAGAAGAATTGAAATAAGAAGGAATCATATCTATTTCCCCTTTTCTATTATTAATCGTTCAAATATTAAGATTCCTTTGGAAAAGTCTACAACTACAAAGTTAGATTGATATAATGTCTTATTCATAATATATGTTAAATATTATCCCCTATGACCACTCGTTATATTAGTTCTTTTATGTATATATAAATATGATGCAGAACTTTCCATGGATGAAGTTAAGATAGACTTCTCTAGTTTAAAAATTATTTTTTACTTTTGTGCAAGACTTAAAAAAGGGCAATGAAGAGATTTCAGTTTGGGAAAAAAAATGAAAATGGTTACATATGTTGAATATGAAATTTGAATGGGTCACATTAATGCAAATCTAGTTTTATAGTGCAATAATGTCTTATAATTGGAGTCAGAAGTTCGAACAAATTACTGTAAAAAAAAAAGTTAGAACAAATTAAAATCAATTATACAAGTTAGTTAATTAATTCAAGATGTAAGTATTTTTTTTGGTCAGGTAGCCTAGTGGTTAGATAATTCACCCCTTAAAGTGAAATAGTGGGTGTATCCGGGTTCGAACCCGGATCCCGGCGCTTTCGTACAATTTGTCCAACCAATTGAGCTAAGCTCATGGGACTCAAGATGTAAGCATTATTCGAGTATTATATGAAATATTTTGATTATTCTATATTACTCCTTCCTTCCGTACTAAAATATATGTCGTTCCGACATTTTTACACATATTAAGAAATTTGTAACTTCTATGAATCTTGTCAAAATTATAATGTTTTTCTTCTTTTACTCTTTTTCTCTCTTTGTTGGTATAGGAAAAAATAATAAAGTTGGAGAGAGAGAGAGTAGTGACTTTTGTTGGTAAAAAGAGTATAAATGAATAAGTAATTAAGGAAGATCAAAATTAATGTTAGACTGGTATTATAAAATGACATATATTGTAATACAATTTTTTTTTTCAAAATAATATATATTGTAGTTCGAAGGGAATAATCAATATATGAAATCTCATTACACCTAACATGTCCAAACTTGACACATATAGAGATTAAAGTTCACAATATTGAACAATTGTATGTGGGTCGAATAATAGATCATGTGTGTGTGAATAGCCCATCAACATGCATAGGTATCCAACAACCTACTTCATAAGTTGGATTTTTGTTCTTCAAGTCCTATAATTTTTATTTAAAAGTTACAAAAGATGGCCAAAGATTTAAAATATTGATGAAAGAAATAAAAATTAATTAGCTAAAAGAAATATTACGAGATATAGAGACTCTAATTAAGTCATAAAAAATATGAGTTTTCAACTTCTCTCCGGAGATTTCACAATGATAAGCTTTTAGGTAGAAACTTTGATACTAAAATTGGTCGGCTAATCAGCATATCAATTAGTCTTTCTCCATATATGAATAAATTGAACTTATCAATCCTATCTAGTTAAATTTCTGATCCAACAAGTCAATTTAACAATATCAATACTCAAATTAGTCTTATTAATCAAAACTTTTTATTAAACTACAAAATTTCGTGTCGTTTCTTTCTGCAGCTTATTTGGTTATGTTGTATTTGGATGTTGTAGACGGAACGTAATAAAAGGGTGTTTAAGGCTAAGGTGAATTCAATCTATCAGATGCTAGAAAGTCAAGCTACATTCTTTCTGGTGGTTAAAAGTTTATAATGTAAATATAGATTTAACTGCTCCTATGTTGTGGTCGAGCCATTTAGATTGTATGTGCATCGGCTAAGTTGTTTATTTGTTTTGTTTAAATGGTTGTTGATTGATGTACTTTTTTAGAGGTTCTTTTTAGTACTCCTTATGTTAGTCTGAATTCTAAACTTTTAATATATTCCATTTTGACTTGTTAAAAAAAACTACAAAATTTCTTATATTTTATTTTTACTCAATCTAATACTTTAATAGGTATTTGGAGTTAGATGAGAAATATCATTCATCAATAATGACGCTTAGTAAATAGTAACACACAAAAAAAGACCCCTATACTGATCATAGAGTCATAGTGTCTTTTTTTTTAGTACAATAGTCGTAGTGTCTTTAGCAGTAACTGAAACTGAACCAACATTTAAACATGATTACTAGATAACTGAAAACAAACTAGAGTCCTAAAAATAGGATCCTATTGACAACAGCTATTTTAGTTCGCAAGCTTATAGAAGTTGATTGAATTTCGTGCAAAGAGGTCTTTTGCAACTTCGACAGCCTCCGTGACAGTAAGATCACCATCGAGACATGAATCGCGCAGAACGGTGAAAACAACTTTGCGAGCATTTTTTGCACCTGTCAAAAAAAATCTCAAGATATGAACCAAAAATCTTCAAAATTAGGTAAAATATATGATACTTAATTGATGTTAACCAACCTAAGTAGAAGAGTTCCGGAAATGCGTAGGCATCAGTACTGAACATCACCTGCAATGCGAAGTTTACTCTTATGAGACATGAAATGGCACGACCAAAACACAATGTATATGTTTTATTTCATTATTCAAAGTTCAAGAACATCAAACTGATATAGTGGCCAAAAACATCAAACTGGTTGATAAATACTCTGTCGCCAACATCAGCGACTAGTAGTTTAGAGACATTTTACAAATCGGTTTTTAAATTGGACACAAACTCATTTAACGACAAATTTAAATTAAAGACCGGATTTTCTAAATTGGTCACTACATAGAATGAAATATTTAGACCACATTTTGAATTGCTTATATTGTTACCTTATTTAATGGAGCTTGCTCTAAAAGATCTTTCACTGCAGAAACCATTCCATGCACACTAAGCTTTGGAATAGCCAAACCAAAATCAAGGTAAACCTGAAAGAGAAAATTTTGTTACTTGTTCTATAAGTAATTCAAATGTAGTAATACTAGCTAAGTGACTAAGTTGTAATGTGTTTGCCTGAGAGTAGAGTGAAGCTAGATATGATGCTTCCTTTGAGAATGGATATGATGTATGTAAAAGAACAATCCTACACTCTGCAAATCTCTTGTCCTCAAGAACATTGTGGAGATAAAGAGGATTGGACATTCTTAGATTCAAACCTTTATCCCCAAAACTATTTAATAATAGAAGAAAAGTTTAATATCTCAAGTAAAATCCATAATCTGATGGGAAAAATAATGTAGAGAAGTTAAGGAACACAATCTAACGCGTTTTTTTTTTCAAAATTGAAAAAAAAAAATCACGAGCAATTTGAGAATTGTTCCAAGATGTTTCGATCAACTCTAACATAAACAAACAGTTGAATATCTTGAGCATAACCCGAATGACCCGATAATAAGTAACTAAATAGATTTTAAATGGTCTCTGATACTCTCTTAAAATTTAAGTAAAATTAACTCCACAAAATCAATTAGTAAAATTAAAACTGCCCATTGCTATAAACATTTTTTTTCTGACTATATGACATTAATACAACTCTCATCAATTAATAACTTAATCATATTGAACACTTCAATAAAGCATAGCTGATTTTTGTTTTTCGAAAATTCCAAAGTCAACCATATAACAAGCTAGTATTTTGGTAAATTCACCCCAAAATATTTGAAATCAAATCAATATAAAACAATTTATTACCCTGTGTGTATCTGCATTGGCAAATCATGAGATTGAGCAAATTCCAAACTCAGCAAGAAAATGTAGTCAACAAGATTTTTGTTTGCAACCAAGACAGGCTTCCATACTGAATTAAAACCATATATTAAGACCATATATATACACTAAATTAAAACCATATATTAAAACCATAAACTGAATTAAACATATATTAAAACCAATTTGCATATAATTCTGCTCACCAGCTAACACCTGCTGCAGAGCTTCCTCAGCTTCAAGTTTTGTCACTTTTGTATTGATGTCTAGTCCAAAGTAGTATGCTGCTATGCTTTTCAAACCAACTACCTCACCAGCAACTGTAACAGTCATGCTAAGGAATCCAACTAGAACATTGAACTTTATTTTTTTCCTACACGCGACTTATTAGAATTTGGTTTGGGTCTAACTCAACCTTACGAAATTAGTTTGTAAGTGAGAATTTTCAACCACACATATAAACATCTTAAGACCATCTCTAATCCAATGTGGGACTCTTAACACACCCCTCACACCGAGCACTATTGAGCTTGGTGCGTGGATATAAATAGTGGGTGGTCCGATATCGAAATCCTGATAGTAGGTGGTCCAACGGATCGTAAAGAGACTCTGATATCATGTTAGAATTCAGGTTGAGCCTATCTCAACTTTACAACAATTAAGAACATTTTTGTGTGTGCGCGCGCGCGTGTAGAGAGTGATAAACTTATGAAGGATATGATTCCAACTTGGAGAAAAATGCAGCAGTGAATAAATCCAATGTCCAAGGAGATCCATCTGGCAAACCCTTCAGGAAGCATTAAACATGAATATAAGATAATATAACTAAAACAACTGTGTAATTAACTACATATTTGATTTTAAAAATATTCATTAACCATATAGGAAATGTAACTAACCACATATTTGAATTTAAAAATAATCCAAAAATTGTTTAAATTGGATTGTAAGAAAATCATATCTCTAACTAAAATTGTGTAAAATGCTATCACATGTCAAACAAACTAAAGACATTATTCTCAAAACAATTATATTGACATGCATATGAATTAAATTTAGAAGTGAATGTGAAGAAGAATCTCACTTCATTAAGGATCTTTTCAGCTAAACGTTCAACTCTTACAAGTGTACCAACATGAGGAGTAAAAGTTTTGTGCCATTTAGTATCAATTATTTTGTCCAAAACTATTCCATCATCAAAGATTACTGTAGAGATTCTTGCAGCTTTGAAACATGTTGAGCTAATAGATTCTAATCCAGAGACTCTTCTGTATTCTTCAACAGCTTCCAAACTTGCCTCACACCCATACAACTCAGCTATATCTCTTATGTTTCTCTGCCATCACATCACATATTATTCATTAATTATTAAATATACAACATTTATTGGACCATGTGCGTACACTAATATTTTTTATAAGAAACAATTCATTTTTTTGGTCAATTGAATATAGATATATTTGGTTTAGATTAGTTACTCTAAACCCCTTGCTGATTTGGATTTGGTGCAGTCGATAAACAATGTAGTCATATGCAGTCACTGAATTTCATGCAGTCAGTAATCAGACGGTCAAGAATTGCTAACTACATGTAGACCACATGTAATCCAATTCCTCCCCGTTACACTTATGAGTGGCTATGTGTTACTTCAGTTGCCCGATAATAAATGACCCACAATAGTAAGCTATGATATTATCTAAAATTTTGGGTTACCTACCAGAATTGACCCCGAATTAGATTAAACTAAGTTAATCAATCTCACAAAATTGGATTATAAAGTGATAGATGCTTCTCTACAAAAACAATTTTAGATCATACAAGATTCAACATGAGATTGTTAATTAATTTTTATATTTTTATAAAAAAAGGACTCTTAACTAGGACTGCAAAATGAGTTGTAAGAGTCAACTTTGGCCGTTAGAAAACATCAATAATCAACGTAAAACCACATGCATGTCCAACAAAAAATGGATTATGTGCATTCATATGAACACATATTCATAGTTCACACGTTCAAAGAGATATGAGCCGTCTGATGTTAATTGGACGGTTTAGAAAATATACTTTAATTTTTTATTCTATAATTAAAATAATAAATTTGAATTTTGTCCGTACAATCAAAATTGAACAATCTCTTATTTCCGGTTTTTGTCAACAGGAGAGAAACATGATCCATGTCCAACTTGCACCAAAAAAAACGTCTTTGGGCAGGGGGCTAAAAAAACATAGGATGTTAATTACTACTTTAGAGGACTATAAAATAAAAGTAGCTCATTTACATATATCATATGAATTTGAATATTCATGACAATAATACCACAATTCATCGATATACGACTAAGATATTAAACTGAAGTAATTAATAAAAAACATAATTCCGGCGTAGAGGATGATGTATGTTATGTTACCTTGAATGATAGAGAGTGTTGTGTTGAAGCAAGGGCATCACCATGTGCTAAAGAAAAGGCATGGATGAAAGTAAAGTTGGAGTTTATTGCAACTAAGTTGTGAGCATGACCATCCACAAGTTCTACCTCCTCAATGGCTTTTCTCAACTCACTGAAATCCATTCTCTCTTTCACTCTTTGTGTTTATGCTTCTTAGTGCATTGTTAAAGGTCACATATCATTTATATACTTCCTCATCTGCACCAAATAAGAAAAGTGTATAAATAAAAAAGAGAATTAAGATATCAGTTCTATACTTTTTCGGTTTGACTCTCAATGCATTGTAATAATCCCTTACTAGCTTCCACAAGTCATGTTGTACAATAACAATCGGTCCAATTAACATCTTTTTGTTTTTTGGACTTTGGAGTGTGTAGCTTCTAAAAGTTTTAGAATTTTGTTGTTCATGTTCGTTCAAGTTTGCTTAAGGACGTATAATTAACACGCCTAAATTGATGAACAATTGGGTTTTTACTTTTTAATAAGGATTTTTATTCTTTTTAAATAAACAATTATTTTAAAATTAAAACTATTAATAATACTCCAATGTAGTTATTCAACTTAGCATTTTTAAGGCATATAAATCTTCTATAGTAATTTTTTGCTGATGTGGCACACAAGTTGGGTATCATATATTAATAATAAGTTGTAAATTCTATTTAATTTGATATACAAAAATAGGTAATATTAATTGATGATACAGTACCGTATTATTAATTTTGATACCTTCTATGACATGTCATGAAACTTCAATGATAAAATAAAATAAGGTATAGATCATTAATCTATGATACTCTTTAATACTCTTATTGAAGATGCTCTAATTACTTTTGTACATTAAAGATCAAAATAACATATATCATATGCATAGTGTTACGTTCTTGGTCGATAGAGTCTACAAATGTAAAATCTGCATTTATAATATGAAGGGGGTGTCGCTTTTGGACAATCATTATCTGTGTTGCAGGGAAATTCTGCATTGTGATTTGTGAAATAAGAAAAAGGGAAAGTTACGTTACTAAAAAGTTATATAATATTAATGTTTAGAAGATAAATTAAATCTAAAATTTTGAAAATGGTATGAAAATTTACATACCTCCACCGTCACCATTGGTTACAATAAAAAGTAAAGAAATAAAGATGGTAAAAGCATAAACCAACATGAGAATTTGAGACATTTTTTCTCATTTGTATGTAATAAATAAAACTTTTTCTATCACTTTAAAAGTAAAAATTTCATGCTTTGTTAACTTTTTTTTTTTTATTACAATGCTTTGTTAACTTTAATTAAATAGTTCTTAGCACTTAGAAGTTGTAAGAAGCCATTTATAAAATTAGAATTAAGGTTTAATATCCTTAATAAATATGTTGTGTTTACCCCTTCAACTCGCTCAATGTTTTTGAAATATACTCCCTCCGTTTTTAAATAAATACGTCGTTTGAGTTACGTGCGTATTGTTCATATAACATATTGTGACTATATATTTTGATTAATATATAAAATTAAATATTAGCATGTATATGATGTTGTTCAATTTATCTCGATGAATATATTCAAATATAAATATTTTAGAATTTTTTATAATACATAATTAAAGATATTTGTGATTAAATATATGCATTAACATACATAAACTAGTCAATAATTGTGACACTTATTTAAAAACGGAGAGAGTATCAAATTCCAAAAACATCACATTGTAATTTTTAACATCCCAACTCCCGACACCTCATAAAAACCACCTACCATTTGCACCATTCTTATAACTCACTTTTATGTGACATTATTAGCCTCTTGATACTTAAGATTATTTACTGCTAAGATAGTGATCATTATATGTTTTGAGGCATTTTGATGTAATTTTGAGTCAAGTCATGTAATTTGGACTTCGCGTCATCTTAAGGTGATAATTAGTATCAAGAACGACTACAAGAATCACAACTGAAAAGGTCTCAGAGCTTTAAGTGACTAAGACTATGTTTGGATGAGCGTTTGAATAAGCTCAACGCACGTTTTGAGTGCCAAACGTAAGTTTGTGTGTTTTAAAGTTGTTTGGATGAAAAAAAGAAAAGTAATTCTAATACTCAAACTCACGTCTAATAAGTGAAGCTAAGAATTGAAGCTTTTACAGTGGCTTCTAATTGCTTCCAAAATTTATTGATATGTGACATTTACATCTTTTTCCTTATTCCATTATTACCCTTATGTTTTATTAAATGTTTATGTTTCGTTGTGAACTTGTGAACTACTCTGTACATATTAGTCCATTCCTTAGAAATTATACAATTTGTTGTAATGATTACCTGGATATATTTCACAATAGTATTGTTTTTCGTTTTACTAGAAATAAACCCGCGCGTTGCGCAGATTTGATTAAATTATAAATTAAAATATATATATATATATATATATATATATATATATATATATATATATATAAATGAAAATTAATAATTATGATAAGTATAATTACATTGTTAATTAAATGAAAAATATTTTTATTTATTCCTTTTAAATTGTGTTTATTAAAAATATTTGATATTTTATTTTTACCAAAATAATGTTGGATATTTGGTATCTTAAAATTTGGAGAAAATTTGAAATATGTAAAGTATTCGGTTTATTTATGTTTTTTTGTTGTTCATGAATTAAAGAATATAATATATTCAATTTATTTTAATTTGACAAAAATTTGGTTTAATATCTTTTTTTTTTTTTACCAAATATGGTTTAATATCTAAGAAATATGTTTTAATATATTTTATAAATATTATCTTTTTACTTCAGTTTTTATAAATATATGTTAATAAGTAAATACGCATAATTATTGTTTTACAATTGTAGTTGCATCATAGAATTCCTAAGCTTTAGTAAAAAAAAAAAACTCTAAGGTCAAACATAATTATTTGTATTCGTTGTAATTAATCTTTTATATATTAATTTTATTTATCTTAGTTTTTTTTATTTTAAAGAGAAGACACGTGGTAATGTTTTATTAGAGATTAGAAATATTTTTAGAGTGCTGATAAACTTAATACTTTCTTAGGAGCTTGGGTAGCTTCTCTTTATAAATAAATAAATAAACTATGTAATTAAAATAATTTTATAAATAAAAAATAATAATTGTGATAAGTATAATTACATTGTTAAATGATCATAGATATTATTTTAAAATATAAGTATATTTGATATTAATATTTGTATAAAAAAAAAAATTGTTTATAAATTTGAGATTTTTTATTGATTCATATTGTAGTTTGATTCATATTTTAATATGATATATTTCTTATAATATTGTATAAGTTCGAAGGGATTTCTCATATATTTTATTTTAATATAGTTTACATGTATCCCCAGTTTATTTTATTTTATTTTAATAAGAGATGTAGGTATACTTGTTATTAATATTTGCCAATCAAAAATGTTGAAATAAGCTTTGATTATAGAATATGATTCATATATGGTGTCTTTTGACTTCTTTTTTCATGGGATCTCATTTAAAAAAAAAATACGTTTGAAAAAGTGTAACTGCTTACTCCCTTAAGGTACAAAATAACTTATCTACTTGATCCCCTCTCGTTCTTTTGAAATTTCTTCTCATATATTCACTTAGTGGAATTCATCCGGATTAAGAGTCCCGGTTTTTTAATCTATATTGTTTGGTTTTTTATTTTTTGTTTGTTTTTCTTTTACTTGGCGAGGTTTGTCCCTACAAATATATATCGATAGTTTTTGTCTCTCTTATTTAATAATATTTGCTTAAATATTTTGTTTATATTTCTTTTTGACAAATATTTTGTTTATATTTAATATTATATAAATTTGAATTTTTTTTTGACAATATATAAGTTTTTATGATGATTTCATATATTTGAATTTAGGTCTAGTTATTTGGCTTAGATAAAGATATATAGTTTATTATTTTAAAAAAAAGATATATATTTTATTATTTTTAAAAAATTTTAACATGTAACATGTCATCTTACTATTTGCTTAAAAAATGTCATCTTGTTTTTACAAATATCTAATTATTTTATTTTAAGTCGAACTTATACATTATTTTAAATCAAATTAATAATTTTGGAGTTTTTAATGAATTTTAATTGTCTGTAAATGTGTGTGTGTATATATATATATATATGTTTGATTATATTTTATAAATATTTGTAAATACGTTTTAATATCTAAATTTTCAACAATTTCCAAAATTTATTTTGAAGTATGTGCATCAACGAATTCTACAATTGATGATTTTGTCTTTTCATCCTTTCATGTTATTCTCAGAAAATTATATGCTTGTAGAATTATATCACATATTTTATTGGTCTGCATATTTTTATCTTATTTTTTCTATGCTTAATTCTCTCTCTCTCTCTCTCTCTCTCTCTCTCTCTCTCTCTTAATGTTTTTATTTTATTTTGAGGTATTTGTTCTCTCACATTTTGTCTTTTTTTAATTTAACAATTTTTATTCTTGTTTGAAATTTAGTTTAGTAGCGCTTATTAAAATGTAATACTCTTATTTTTTTTTTTGGTACATGAAGAAGGCAAAAGCCCAATACTCTTATTGCATATAAATAAAAGAATATAATACACTTTTTTTTTATTGTATGTAAGAGTAATTTTAAATCATATATTTTTCGTTCATTATAAGCAATCGTTAATATAATTATATTATTATTTATTTAGAAAAAAAATTAAAATAGATATGATAATAAGTTTTGTGACTTAAAAATTGTCCTAGGATATTTTTTTTTTTGAAAAACTGTCCTATGTTAATATTATTAGCATAAGCGTGTGAAATTATAAGAGAGAATAGCTATTTTATTTTATCTTCTTTTTAGTTTTCTATCATAATCAGTTGTTAAAATACTCTTAATTATCTTAACTGCAATTTAAGATTTTTTTTCTCAAAGATTCACTTAGTAGAATTATATCTTATTGTTTATTTAATTTGTCAAAACTTTTTATCTAAAGATTTAGTTTATCTTCTTTTCACTGTGCTTAATTCTTTTTCTTTTTAATATAATATAATTTTTATTATTTTTAGATAATGCCCCTCATTTTTTTGTGTATTTTTTATCTAATAATAGCATCATAGAGATAATGAAAAATATAAAGTGCTTCTTCATTTCCTATCTCTCTAGATTAGACTGAAGTTTCTAATAACTTATTAACTTAGACGAGGGCTGAAAAATCTTATTATATATATTTTTTAATGTATTTTATTGTGATAAGAGCAATGGAGAATTTATAAATATCAATGAAAGACAATCATCTTACATGTATGCCAATTTGTTAATCATTGAGTCGCATATTTGATACTATAAAAGATTAGCACCATTAACAATTTACAAAATCCAATAATTATCCAAATTAGAAGAATACCAATTATATATACTCTAATTAACCAAGTAGAGATTAAATCTTTTCAAATATGTTTCATACGACCAACTTGTATTATTACATTTCTAAATCCTCTCTCTCTCTCTCTATATATATATGGAAAAAAATTCCTAAAACCAATGAGGAAAACACATTTCAATTTCAAAATAAAATAACATGTTTCCTTGAAATAATAAGGTAGTGCAGTTAATTTATTCGAGAATAGACATGACTTATTAAAACTATAAAGAAGGTTAGAAAATTACCTTTTACATCAAACTGAATTCATAATTCAAAATGACAAATAGAAATCATTCAGAAAAAATTATTGAATCTTATGAAAATAAACTTCAAATATTACACATATATTTCATATAATATATATGGTATCAACAATAATGTGATTAAAGAAGATGGGAAACTAACCAATATTGATCTACAAAAAGAAGATGAATGTAAGATTTGCTTAGAGTCTTGTATAAAATGGTTTTGCCTCTTTGTACAACTTTCATGAAACAACTTTCACGAAACACCCTTATGCTAATCTTATATATATAAAAGGAAGCTCCATTAGCTCCTAAGCAAGCATTGTGCTTATGTGGCACTCTATAATCTCTACAAAAACCTTATCATGTGTTTTCTCTTCTAAGTCTAAAAAAAAATATAAATCAAATTAAAATATACAAAAAATTAATTACAATGAATACAAATAATTATGCTTGACCTTTAGCCATTCCTATGATTCAACTATAACTATAAAAAATTATTTATTATACAATTAACTCTCATAATTATTGGAATTCCTTTCAATAGTTATAATAAAAAAGTCAATATAAACATCACAAATGGCCACTATATAATTAAGGTCACTTTCATGAAAGTTGTTTTGAAACAAATCGTAGACAAAGAGTACCATCATCAAATATAACAACAACATGATTTGAATACCATTTTAACTGCACCAATATTTTGTCACTGAAAGATAAGACAATTGACGTCCCATGTGCATGATTGTGTTATCCTAACACTGTCCAAATGAGGAGAAAATGAAAATTTCTCTTTTACCCCCTCCCCCTTCACGTTTCTCAATTACCCCCTAAAATTTCAAATTACCCTTCAATTTGGGACGTCCCAAAATGAGGTTCGGGATGTAGAACCCGAAGTATGTGCGGAGTTTTGGGGGGTGTAGACACTATTTCGGGATCTAGAACCCGAAATGGTGCAAATTTTTAAGTTCAACATCGATGCTGAAATGAATTCTGGGTAAGTTTTGGGGGGTGCAGACACAATTTTTAAGTTCGGCATCGATGCTAAACTTTTCAGCATCGATGCTGAAATAATTTCTGGGTGAGTTTTGGGGTGTAGGCACCATTTCGGGATCTAGAACCCGAAATGGTGCAAGTTTTTAAGTTCAGTATCGATGCTGATAAGTTCAGCATCGATGCTGAAATAATTTCTGGGTGAAAGTAGCTCATTTCGGAACGTGGATACCGAAATACATTTCAGGTTTTAGATCACGAAATTTTCATATAAGGGTAAATAAGGTAGTTAGGAGGGGGGGAAGAATGTTGTGGGGGCAAAAGAGAAATTTTTGGAAAAAATGCTTTATTCTTTGGGTTGTCATTATCCAACTAAGGTTGGCCTATGATCCAAAGTTGATGCCTATTTAAAGAACCTCTAAAACCAAATTCAGTAGACAAGACTATACGGAGGAGTAGGGGTGTAATTCAAAGTTGGATTCATTTTTTTGGTATTTTTCAAAAATGAAACTTGTTCAGACACTTTAATCGATTTGCAACGCTTTTATTTTGGCGATGTATTCCCTACTATTATTTGATAAGTGGTAAAAAACAAAAAAATTATATATACATTTTAAGCACTTATTGACTTATTTAATAAGCAATTTCATATCAAAAACCAAAATATGTGTAAATAATAGTCTTACTAATATTTTGGTTATTTCTATCTAATTCCAACACTTGTTGTAGATAATTTTGGATTTAATGGAGTTTGGAGTGAAAAGTGATTCAGTTGATGCCAACGCGGCTAAGCGACCTGAAGCAACCTCTGGCTTGAAGCAAGGCTCAAGCGAAGCAAGTCAATAACTTCCAGAGTTTGCTCGCTACATGGTCGCAAAGCGATCTTCAAGCAAACCAGGGTGGTTTAACATTTGAATGCTGATGTGACAAAGACTTCATGGTGAGGAAAAGTGGTGTTGCTATGTGAACAATTACTCTCGCTAAGCGGGACCCTGTATTCAGATTTTGCATAAATAGCTACCAGTTGTAGAATATTAGGGGAAACACGTTTCATTAGTAGAAAAACAGAGAGAAAGACCTAGGGAAGGTGGAGAGCGACCAAGAGAAGCGGCGAACCAAAATTCATCATCTTTCCATCTCTTTTAGTATCATATTGTAAGATTACCATGTTTAAGTGTAACAAATTCTCTTTTTTTATTAAGATTAGGTTTACTTAATACACTTTAAACTTTAAAAAATATCTTATAAAATTAGACAACATAATTTTGAAAATAAGTGTTGGGATGGAGGTAATATTTTTTGTAGTAGAAAAGAATGACAATAAATATTAAATTTATCATTACTAACAAGTCAAACGGGCACGTTCCGTACCCGTTTGTGTGATACATATTTTCTGTAATGCTAACTTATATGTTGAAGTTCATTTATAAATATTTCGCACATCTATTTGTGTTATTAATAGTTAGTTGTTTGAAAACAATAAATTAAGTCACAAAGATAAAAGTTAAGGAGATATAAATTATAGAAGTTAATAATAATATTAAAAAAATTATTGAAGTTAAAGTTTTAAAAAATAGTCGTAAGAGCATTTTAGGTATTATTGAAAAAGACTATACTAAAATACAATGTTTTTCCTTTATTATATGTATAAATATAGATTATAATTATCTATGTCTAGTTTATATTCTAGATATGTTACTGTAAATCACTAGTAGACACTATCACTACCATGAAGTTTCTTAGAGCATGGTAGTAATAGAACACTCTATTTTATTAGTATTTAACTGAATTTCATGTGTGTATATAATAATTATACATAATTTTTGAAAAATTTATATTTAATAGATTCAGCCAATATTTCTAAGTCATTTATAATATAAAAATAATTTATTATTTACTATGTCACAATTATTTATTTCATATTATTAAATTAATTCAATTATAAAATGACAAAATTTCATGTATTATTCTTTTAATAATTTAAAATTCAAAAAACAGACTAAAATTAAAAAATAATTTAAAATAATATTGCCAAATTTTAAGAATTATTCCCTCCATCCTATTTTAAGTGTCATAGTTGACTAAATCACACACTTTAAGAAAAGTGCAAATGAAAGAAAGATAATATAACTTTTACTAAAATACCTCTTCTTTTTATTGATAGTAGACATTAGATTACTAAAAATTAAAACTTGGAATGTACTTTTTCTCTCATCTAATAATTGTTTTATGGAATAAAATAAGAAAAATCATTTTTATAAATAGCATAGAATATTTATTTTAGAACAAATAATTTTGACAAATAAGACATTTATTTTAAAACAGAGAGATTACATAATTTAAAACAACATTACATAATTTTGAAAACTTTTGTTTGTAATTTTTATTTATGTAACCGAGGGAGGAACAGCAACGGTAGAGGGGTAACGGCTCTTTTGGCAGGCTTTGTAGCATAAAAGATGGAAGTATTTATTAACTTGCATTTAACGGTTACTTGCAAGTTTCTTTCTTTCTTTCAATACCGTATCACATTCATTCATTCACATCCTTCTCCTTCTATCAACACAAACATACAATAGAGCTATCTTTTGAATCTATTTTTGAGCACAAAACTGCTCAAATTTTTCTCTACATCGGTCATATCTGCAACAACAACAACAACAATAAGGGATTTTCTGGGCATGTTTCTATTTTTATATGAAGAATAATAATGTCTTCTATTCCTTAAGTTAGTTTTTTTCGCTTCTTTCTATTTCTATTTGTTACTCTTGATTTGTTCTCTATTCTTGTTTTCCTCAAGTGATTCTTGATTTACTCTGTTCTTATTTTTTCAGAAGTGATGTTTTTGTTCTCAGGTTCTTATTATTTTGTCCTTGTGCCGTATGTTTAATTAGAGCCGGCCCAAGGTATTTAGAAGTTTTGTTCAAAATTTAAAATAAGGCCCTTAATATAAAAGTGTAAAAAAATATAAAGAAAAATTAACTTTAAATTAAATTACAAATAATAACAAAAAGATTTCTCAAAAAAAAAAAAAAACACAAGATTTCTATTATAATCACAACATAATACCTTTTGACTTACTTAAAACAAGACATTCTACTAGCGTTTTCTGAAGAAAAAAAATTATTCGACCAAGTCTTCATATTGAATATTTTCTAAGAGATAATTAGTAAAATTTAACTAGTACATAAAAGTAAAAAATGATTAGTAAAATGAATTTTATATAAGTATATGAATTGTCTATAAACACCTTTTTTTTTTGTTGGATCATTGACATTGGGTTTTGGTTGTTTGGACCAATTATTTAGACATTAGTGATATTTTTTTACATTTTACATTCCTTGTAGTTGTTCAATAACTTTCTACATTCCTTCACGAATTCAACGACCCTCTCGTCGACCCTCCTAAGACAAAGACCAATTTCAGCATCTATCAGTCTATCAGGCAAATAATCAATGAAGCTGTTGAAAAGGCTTACCAGCCTACCAAAACTTTGCCCCACTCTCCTTGCACGATGACAATTCAAAATGACGCTTCTTTCACATCGCTGGTGCAACTCTTCCATCTGGCCATACAACTTCCTTATATAATCATCATGATACCCTTGTTGTTGATCTATGGACTTCTGGAGTATCCCCACACTATTCTCAAGCTGAGAAACTATTTGTTTTTGCAATTCAAGGTCATATCTCTCATTTTCTGTCCTCTCGGCTTGGAAAGTTTCCTCAAATTTCTCCCTTTCTGCTTTTTCGGCTTGGAAAGCTTCCTCAAATTTCTCCCTCTCTGCCCTCTCGGCTTGGAAAGCTCTCTTAAATTTCTCCTTTTTTGCCGTCTCGGCTTGTAAAACTTTCTTATGGTTTCTGGCAGCATTTTCTAGCTGAACTTGATATTTCCTTTTCAGATCATTTTGGGAATCCACAGCTGCTTGGCCAGACGCTCTCAACTTATCAATAGTTTCGTTAGCATCCTTAACTTAAGTTTTTTGACCGAAACTCTTCCTCAAGAATGTCCCTTATCCTCTATTATTTTTCACAAGCAGCTTTGCCTAACTTTTTATGTTCTTTATCAAAACAGTCTGTTTGCTTCTCAATTTCTTCTTGGTATTTCTATATTGTTCTTGGTACTTGTTACATTCAGCAGACAGACATAAGTTCATCTTTTGCAGGTCTTTATTTGCTGCCTTTATAGCCTCAACTTCTTCCACAAAAACAACTACATCAGGTTCTAGCTCCGGAGTCTTAAGAGGGACAACATCATAAAAATGCATTTTGATCATCTGAATCCGCATCTTCACGCACTAAGTGTATGCTAGAGTAGACACACAATCGTACCTACCCATCTTTTTTCTATCAATTTGTCTCCATGCTTTCTTGATTTGATCCCAAAACTCATGATCATCCTTTCCTTCGTTCAGAGAAAACTCTATTATGTCGTCACTTTTTGGAATGTCCACACGATATCCTAACTGACGAAGAGCCAAAGTAGGATTGTAGTTGATATACCCTTGGGTCCCAACCAAAGGAACATTGTTGAAAACTCCACACTTATGAATAACCGTAGGAAATTCGCGCTTACGATCATACCAACGAATATCCTTTTTAGTAAGATCACTGAACCTTTCAGACCACTTCAAATGAATATTGTGCACAAAAGGTCACTTTTCGGGCAAGTGTAAGCTTAACCAATTCTGAATCAGAGGTGCACAAAAGACCACCTGTCGTCCTCTTCCTTTCCTATTCTTGTCATAAATAGCATAAAGAAAGTCAGCCAGGAGAGTGGGGACAAGGTTCCCCTTCACAAAAATACTCAAAGTAGGTATTATACTAATAAAATTGTCCAAGCTAGGAAACATAACCAATCCATAGATCAAGGTTCCAGATACGAAGAGTTTGTTGAAATTGGCAAATAAGTTGACTTCTCTTAAGAGGGGTAGCTTTCAGGGTCAATACGGATGGATTCATGATCTCTTACACACTAAGGATGATAATAATCAGTTGCTTACCTTGCTTCAGTTCTTTGATCCGGCACTGCGGTATTTCACATTTCAGGACTTTCAGATTCTTCTGACATTAGAAGAGTTTGAGTACCTCTTGGGTATTAAAATGGAAGGAAAACCTTGTTATTTGAGAGATGTTCCTGATACACCAGATATTGCTAAAGCTTTATATCTTGGAGTTGGAGAGGTTAAACCACTTTGGGAATTTAGAGGAAAAAATTTGGGTTTGTCAAGGAGAGCACTAGAGGCTAAAGCTCAACAGGTTTTGACAGTGGGAAATTTGGAAGCTCACAATGCTATTCTAGCTCTCTTGATCTATGGAATTATTATGTTTCCTAGCTTGGACAATTTCGTCAGTATACCTGCTTTGAGTATTTTGGTGAAAGGGAACCCTGTCCCCATTCTCCTGGTTGACTTCTTTTATGCTATTTATGACAAGAATAGGAAAGGAAGAGGACGACAGTTGGTCTTTTGTGCACCTCTGATTCAGAATTGGTTAAGCTTAAGGGACCTTTTGCGCACAATATTCATTTGAAGTGGTTTGAAAGGTTCAGTGATCTTACTAAAAAGGATATTCGTTGGTATGATTGTAAGCGCGAACTTCCTACGGTTATTCATAAGTGTGGAGTTTTCAACAATGTTCCTTTGGTTGGGACCCAAGGGTATATCAACTACAATCCTACTTTGGCTCTTCGTCAGTTAGGATATCGTGTGGACATTCCCAAAAGTGATGACATAATAGAGTTTGCTCTGAACGAAGGAGAGGATGATCCTGAGTTTTGGGATCAAATCAAGAAAGCATGGAGACAAATTGATAGAAAAAAGATGGGTAGGTATGATTGTGTGGTTACTCCCGCATACACTCGGTGGGTGAAGATGCGGGTTCAGGTGATCAAAATGCCTTTTTTTGATGCTGTCCCTTTTGAGACTCGGGAGTCAGAACCTGATTTAGTTGCTTATGTGGAAGAAGTTGAGGCTATAAAGGCAGCAAATAAAGACCTGCAAAAGAAGAACTTCTGTCTGTCTGCTGAATGTAACAAGTACCAAGAACAATGTAAAAAAATACCAAGAAGAAATTGAGAAGCAAACATCCTGGTTTGATAAAGAACAGAAAAAGTTAGGCAATGTCGCTTGTGAAAAACAACACAGGATAAGGGACATTGTTGAGGAATAGTTTCGGGTCAAAAAAGCTGAAGTTGAGGATACTAACGAAACTATTGCTAAGTTAAGAGTGGCCAAGCAGCTGTGGATTCCTAAAATGATCTGAAAAGGAAATATCAAGTTCAGCTAGAAAATGCTGCCAAATACCACAAGAAAGTTTGAGAGAGTTTTCGCCGAGAGGGTAGAAAGGGAGAAATTTGAGGAAGCTTTCCAAGCTGAGAGGGCAGAAAGGGAGAGATTTGAGGAAGCTTTCCAAGCCGAGAGGGCAGAAAAGGAGAGACATGAGAAAGATCTTAAATTGCAAAAACAAATAGTATCTCAACTTGAGAAAAGTGTGGGGATACTCCAGAATTCCATAGATCAACAAGGGTGTCATGATGATGATATAAGGAAGTTGTATCGCCAGATGGAAAATTTGCACCAGCAATATGAAAGAAGTGTCCTTTTGAATTGTCATCGTGCAAGGAGAGTGGGGCAAAGTTTTGGTAGGCTGGTAAGCCTTTTCAACAGCTTCATTGACTATTTTCCTGATAGACTGATAGATGCTAAAATTGGTCTTTGTCTTAGGAGAGCTGACGATAGGGTTGTCGACTTTGTGAAGGAGTTCAGAAGATTATTGAACAAATACAAGGAAGATATCCGGAAAACTCGGAGGGTTGTTGCTTGATTTTTCTTGTTTTTATGATATTGATGTAATAATTTAGATTAGATGCAAGGCAATAATTTATTGCACTCGCAATACTTTTAGTTTTTATCTTTATGTTATCAAGGCTTGTAATAATATATTCTATACTCTATCAAGACTTGTAGTATTTTATTCAAGGTGTGCAATGAACTTTGTAATGACTCTTTATGATTATTAATGGAAATAGTTATTCAAGGCCCTTTTTCTATTTGTGTCTTTCTTGAGATATTGTTGCAATTGTGTTGTATGGTATACGGTTTTTCTAAAAGTGCTCGTTTGTTCTTCGCTTGCGTCCCGAAATGTTTATAATTATTACACGTCAAAAAGTTCCTTAAAAAACCAATATAAAATATGTATATTCGCATGCATTCAATTAATGATAAAAAAATCTCATTTTCATTCATTCATTCCAACAGCTACCTTCCCGGCACCGTAACTGGACTCGAAGAGCTCCTCATCATATAATGGATAATTGACACGAGAAACACGATGCTCTACATACTGAAGTAACCCAGATGGGTGGGAAGCTGGACAAGGTTCTTGAATTGTTGTCTAGTCTGAATCTGCAACCAAGGGTGGTTGAGGTCCCTGCACCTGTAGTTGTGGTCCCTCAAGAGAATGTCTTTGCTGGTGTTATTTGGCCTCCTTTTGGTCGGCCGAAAGGTTATGTTCCACAAGGGTACGTTCCTAGAAGCTCCCGCTAGGGTTAATGTCGTACAACAAGTGATTGATCTAAATCAGAAAGCATTTGATGATCGTAGATATGCTTATCAGGGTCCTAGACCTCATGGGCCTAGATTTGCTTATCAAGGACTTGTGCCTCTTGTTGAGGCAAAATCCTTATTTGATGATAATAAACTCTTTTAATTTATTTTAGCTTATGATTTTGATTTTGATTAAAACAATGAACATGTATCAGAGTTTAATTTATCAAACTCCCCCTCAATTCAAGCATCCATTGATCATAACATAATTGAGATAAGCATAAACTTTTGAATTCACTAAATATATCATTAATCAAAAAGCTCATTACAAGATATTCAATAACAGTTGGGTACAAGATTAATGCAAAAGGATGTGAATTCAATAAATGCATAGTTTAGAAAATATAGCCCATAATAGGAGAAGTTCTTTTACTAGCCAAAAGAGAACTTCTCTAACTATCTAGGTTCTTCAAAACCAAAATAAGTTAAAATAAGTGATTTTCCAAAACAGCTTATCACAGATTATAGCTTCAAATCTCCCCCTTATTTACTCAGTTACATCTCCCCTTTTTGTTAACATCAAAAAGAGAGGGAAATGATCATTGTGGAGCAGGACCAGTGGTAGGAGCAGTAGGATCATTGTCTTGAGCAGATGGACTTGAGCAAGCACTAGAAGTGGATTCACTTTGCTGTGGCATAAACGGAAATTCTGGAACAAGATTTGGCTGAGGTGGAATCAATCCTAGTTGAGGACTCATAGTGTTGGTGAACCAATTCCTCATGATCTGTGCTTCAAACACCATTAAGCAAAGCAAGTTGTTATTGATTTGTTGGCCCAAGTAGAGTTTACCCAAGTCTTTTCTGACTTTGGATTTCTCTTTGTCAGTTTTTGGCTTTTTGGTATTGCTTCCTGAAGGTATATCTTCAGTTCCATGAGGCTTAGGATCAGAGGGACCAGCCTGAGCAAAAGAACAGAAAGAGCTTAAAGTACCAAATGTTAATGGAATGGTGGGAATTGTGCTATCAGTGTAGACAAGTTCAGTTAGCCTTAGAAAATAGGAGATGATGCAAACAAAGAACAAAACTGAGACCTAAAATCTTCATGAGAAGAGGTTTTCAAAGATGAAAACATGGAAGCCATGTGAAGTGAGGTGGATGAGTGTGAATTAAAGTATGTTTGACTAGCCTGAGGTGTTTCAATGCTAATATTGGAATCACAATTCAATGATTTATCATTTGAAAAGGGTACAGTAGCAGGAGTGTTTACCTCACTTGATTTTTCTTTTGTTGCTTCTGAGGGATCAGTCTCAGATTGAACTCCCAGAAAAGCAGCAAGAGATTCCAAATTCTCTTCTTCAGCCATTTTCTCTTCTTTAGCTCTTTTTCTCTTCACTCCAACTTAAGGAAGTGGAGATTGTACATCATCATTTTTCATATGAGTGATGTTCTTTTTGTTGAAAGGTCTGATGATGTTATCTATCTTTTGATTTGAACAATCTACCTTAAAGAAACTGAACACGTTTGAAAGAATCATGGCATAAGGAAGAGAAATCCTTTTCATGCCAGATTTTGCAGCATAGATCATATGTTGAATGATTGCATAGGGAAGACTAAACCTTTTTTTCCTTTGACAAGTGATAGATCATCATCATATCAATGTCAAGCACTTTATCCTTACTCCCATTCCTTGGAAAAATGGCATGTTGAGCCAGATTATGGAGAATTTTCATCTCCTTTTTGAGCATTGCTGTTCTAGGTGTGAAATTAGGATCTTCTACCTCAGTGAACAAGTGTCTTAGCACATCCATTTTGTTCAAATTCAGAGCACTATACCAATAAAACATTATTGTCAAGTACAAACCTACTCTACTAACTTCTCCTCTTCTCTAAGTTTTCTCTCTCCATAAAATCTCTCATCATCACTTGCTTTTCATCATCATACGCTCTCATCACTTCTCTGCAACACGTTTTCTCAAACAATGGCTAGAACAAAAAATGTTGCTAAGAAAAATCCTAGAGTTTATTCATCAACATCTTCGTCCTCTACATCCAAACAAAAATCACCATCACCACCACCACGTCCTTCTCCTTTGAATCAACAATATAGCTCTGAATCCGATCCTGATTCATTTGAAATTGTTCTAAATCAAATTCCAGGCTCTAAAAATCAAACCCAATCTCATGAACCATTCACCACTTCCGCTCTTGAACCCTCTGAGACCAATCCTTCTACTCAAACCGTTCATATTCCTGTTTCAAAACCGGTTACATCTGAAGATTTAATCACCCCAATCTCATCTCTCGCTGTTCCTAGCATGGCTGATACACCACCTGTATTGGTCAGATCAAAAAAATCCAAATCCAAATATGTGGATTCTTCAAAACTTAGAAGATCATTAAGAATCATGTATAGTTTTGGAACAAAGAAACAACCTATTCAAGACAATACAGTGCATGTGATTGATGACACTCATTCTGACAAAACTTCATCAATTAACAACAACACTTCAACTGATGATGAAGAAGAAATTGTCTCCCCTGTTCCACCAAAAACCAAATCAGCTCCAGCCAAAATTTATGTCAAAAGCATCCCTGCTAAGAAACCAATCAACAAGGGAAAAGCTCCAACAACATCATCTGATTCAAGGCCAAGAACAAGGCTCATTCCTACTCCTTTGGTTCATCCTGATGCTCAAGCCTTCTTTGATAAATATTGGAAGACAAAACCCATTGCTGTGAGTAGGTATTTTGAGTACGATGAATTACTTAAGGAAGGTATTGATTTGGTTAAATATACTGAACCTCTTGGCTGGACTCACTTCTTTCAAATTCATGAGACCACCTACCCACTACTTGTTCAAGCTTTCTACCACAATGCTAAAGTCTTTGAAGATAAAGGTTTGATCATTTCAAATCTAAAAGGTATTATGATCAAACTCACTTCTGATGTTATTGCTGATTTGTTGAAATTACCCCAAGATGGGAGTGAAATTTATGGAGCAAATTGGTATAGTGCTCTGAATTTGAACAAAATGGATGTGCTAAGACACTTGTTCACTGAGGTAGAAGATCCTAATTTCACACCTAGAACAGCAATGCTCAAAAAGGAGATGAAAATTCTCCATAATCTGGCTCAACATGCCATATTTCCAAGGAATGGGAGTAAGGATAAAGTGCTTGACATTGATATGATGATGATCTATCACTTGTCAAAGGAAAAAAGGTTTAGTCTTCCCTATGCAATCATTCAACATATGATCTATGCTGCAAAATCTGGCATGAAAAGGATTTCTCTTCCTTATGCTATGATTCTTTCAAAAGTGTTCCGTTTCTTTAAGGTAGATTGTTCAAATCAAAAGATAGATAACATCATCAGACCTTTCAACAAAAACAACATCACTCATATGAAAAATGATGATGTACAATCTCCACTTCCTTAAGTTGGAGTGAAGAGAAAAAGGGCTGAAGAAGAGAAAATGGCTGAAGAAGAGAATTTGGAATCTCTTGCTGCTTTTCTGGGAGTTCAATCTGAGACTGATCCCTCAGAAGCAACAAAAGAAAAATCAAGTGAGGTAAACACTCCTGCTATTGTGCCCTTTTCAAATGATAAATCATTGAATTGTGATTCCAATATTAGCATTGAAACACCTCAGGCTAGTCAAACATACTTTAATTCACACTCATCCACCTCACCTCACATGGCTTCCATGTTTTCACCTTTGAAAACCTCTTCTCATGAAGATTTTAGGTCTCAGTTTTGTTCTTTGTTTGCATCATCTCCTGTTTTCCAAGGCTAATTGAACCTGTCTACACTGATAGCACAATTCCCACCATTCCATCCTATTTGGTACTTTAAGCTCTTTCTGTTCTTCTGCTCAGGCTGGTCCCTCTAATCCTGATCCTAAGCCTCATGGAACTGAAGAGATACCTTCAGGAAGCAATACCAAAAAGCCAAAAACTGACAAAGAGAAATCCAAAGTCAGAAAAGACTTGGGTAAACTCTACTTAGGCCAACAGATCAATAACAACTTGCTTTGCTTAATGGTGTTTGAAGCACAGATCATGAGGAATTGGTTCACCAACACTATGAGTCCTCAACTAGGATTGATTCCACCTCAGCCAAATCTTGTTCCAAAATTTCTGTTTATGCCACAGCAAAGTGAATCCACTTCTAGTGCTTGCTCAAGTCCATCGGCTCAAGACTATGATCCTGCTGCTCCTACCTCTGGTCCTGCTCCACAATGATCATTTCCCCCTCTTTTTGATGTTAACAAAAGGGGGAGAAGTAACTGAGTAAATAAGGGGGAGATTTGAAGCTATAATCTGTGATAAGCTGTTTTTGAAAATCACCTATTTTGACTTATTTTGGTTTAGAAGAACCTAGATAGTTAGAGAAGTTCTCTTTTGGCTAGTAAAAGAACTTCTCCTATTATGGGCTATATTTTCTAAACTATCCATCTATTGAATTCACATCCTTTTGCATTAATCTTGTACTCAACTGTTATTGAATCTCTTGTAATGAGCTTTTTGATTAATGATATATTTAGTGAATTCAAAAGTTTATGCTTTTATCTCAATTATGTTATGATCAATGGATGCTTGAATTGAGGAGGAGTTTGATAAATTAAACTCTGATACATGTTCATAATTGTTTTAATCAAAATCAGAATCATAAGCTAAAATAAATTAAAAGAGTTTGTTATCATCAAAAAGGGGGAAATTGTTGAGGCAAAATCCTTATTTGATGTTTTAATTATAACAAACTAATTTAATTATATTTCAAGCATAATTCTGATCATTTAAATGTCTAACAAGTGCTTTTGAGTGTACTAATTAAGACAGGATTGAATGGATCATTTAAGCTATGTGGTAAGCAACTTGAAGGTTTCAGGATCAGTCTAAGACTGGTCTTTAATCTGGGTTCGTTAGAACAATGATCAAACTTACTGCATTTATTGATAAGTCAACCATACAAAGGACAAATTAATACTTTTATTGAAGATTCTTATCAGTCATGGCAAAGTTCATATTTGGGAAGGAATATATTTGTCATAAATATTATTCTTCCATTGTTGGACATTGAAGATCAAGCATGTGCATCAAGATAAATTCTCCAAGTGTTATGTGATTTTTGTTCTTATTTGATTTACTGTCATGGATACATAGACCAATCACAACTCAACAACAAACTTTTAATATTGGTTGTCATGTACCATTTAAGAAGACTTGTTTATTCAAAACCTATGCTAGTCTTCCTTATTTTATGGAGAAAGTGACAAGTGAAGTACACCTACATAAGAAGACCAACTGTTTTCTCCAACAATATTTTATTGTCTTGCATCAGCTCTTTCTTGAGACTGGTTTAAGACTGATCACATAAAGAATAATTTTAAATGTACTTTGAAGACAACTCACAAACAGCCATTTCAGCATGTGCTAAATACTTCAAACGGCTAATCTTGTCCTCTAAGCAATGTACTTTCATTCTAGCTCATCAATTAAAGGCTCCACACGCTCCTCAATTTCTATCTGCCTACAGATCAGTCTAAGACCGGTCTGCCAGACGCTCTTGCTTGGAATTTAATTGATTATTTTAATTGGACAAAGGCTCCACTAGTTGTTTACATGTGAGTAACGGCTATAATTGTTGATCAAGGCTTGAAGACTCAAATATTTCCTATAAATAGGCCTCATTATCAACATTGAAGGGTGAGAGTTTTCACATACATCAAAGCAACATTATCATTATCTTACAAGCAATCTCAAAGCTCTTCTTTACATCTCTATCAATCCAAAGCTCTCAAATACTATATTGGATCTGTATAAACACTTAGAGTGATTTTTAGAAATATCTTTTTCATAAGCTTTTTTCTACTTAGTTGATTTTATCACAAAAGCTTAGAACACAAAACCACTTCTCTTTATAAGCAAGATTTGCTCGTCAATTGTTCATATTGTTTGAGTGTTACCTTAGGGATAAGGTAGATTAAGAAATTTGATCTTGTGTCAGATCAAAAGAAGATTTGTATTACGAGATCGATAGTATCTCAAGAGACATAGTGGAGAAACTGGACTAGCCTAAGATTAAGAGTGAACCAGTATAAAATTTGTTTGTATGTTCTTCTTACTCCTCTTTTTACAAAAACACTACATACACTAGACTCTTTAATATTTGTTATAAGTGTGATTTTATACTTGCTAGATCAATTTAAGACCAGTCTTACGTTTTTGTTCTTGATAAATCTAACGTTTGATTTTATAGTTAAAATTTTAAAGGTTCACAATTCAAACCCCCCTTTCTTGTGAAGAACTTTGCTACTTCACCTCCAATTAGTGAACCAAAGTTTGATTTTGTACCACAGATGGAAGAGGCAAAACATAAATTCCAAGGTATTGAAGAGAGGTTGAATCTAGTGGAAACTGGTAATGATCTGTTGGATTTTACTAAGATGTATTTGGTACCTAACTTAGTGCTCGCGCCAAATTTCAAGGTGCCGAACTTTGAGAAATACAAGGGTTTGAGCTGCCCGAAGAATCATCTAGTCATGTATACCAGGAAAGTGGCTTCCTATGCCAATGATGACAAGCTGATGATACATTGTTTTCAAGATTGTCTCGCTGATGTGCCTCTCAATTGGTACATGCAACTCGAGGGTGGTCGTATACGTTCATGAGAGATTTGGCTAATGCTTTCCTTAAGCAATACCAATACAAAATGGATATGGCTCCGAGCCGCGTTCAACTTCAGAATACAACCCAGAAAGAGGGTGAACCCTTTAAAGTTTATGCTCAGAGGTGGAGAGCATTGACTTCCCAAGTACGTCCTCCACCCTTGGAGACAGAACTTGTTGATATGTTCACTAATCCTCTGATTTTGCTGATTTAGTCCGAGTTGGTGAAAGAATTGAGATGGGGATTAAGAATGGTAAGATTCCATCTACTGGTAGTCCACAGCAAAGTAGTAACACAAGGAAGCCTGGTGGTAGCTTTCCTAGAAAGAAAGAAGGAGAAACCAATTGCACTAAGAACCCTTGATTGATCCCATACTCGATCTCAAATTGATTGTGAATTGATAGAAGATGATGAACTTGTATTGAATGCTTCTTTGATCCAAAACTTCTCCAAAATGATGGTGTGTATCGATACAAGTCCCTGACAGCCTACAAAATTTGAAATTTTCCAGCTATGTATCGATACAAAAACGAGATTGTATCGATACATACACCAGTATCTTGAAAATCCTGACTGATATGTATCGAAGCATGCAAGCATGTATCTATACATGAAGTATTCTCTGGTCCAAGGAGAGTCTGATGTGTATCGATACATGCAAGCATGATTCGATACACAGGAGTTTCTCTGTTCCTATGAGACCAGTTTTGTATCGATACAAATGAGTCCTGTATCGATACAAAATGCAAAATTTCAGCCTGAAAATTTTTTTGGACATTTGTATCGATACAAGCAAAGTATGTATCGATATAAAATAACTATAAAACAGTTTTTCAAAGTTTAAAACAGTTTTTCGTTCTCAAGTCAATTATAATGTTACCAAAATGTGTTCTACCTTATTTTCATGTGTTTTGACAATTATTAAAACATAGGGATGAATTGGTGGACTTACATAAACAAGACAAATTGAACAACATCATATATGCTAACATTTATTTTTATATATTAATCAAAATATATGGTCAAAATATGTTATATGAATAGTACGCACGTAACTCAAACGATACTTATTTAGGAATGGAGGGAGTATCATCCATTTTCAGAAGAAAAAAAACTTCGTTCACTTGCTTAAAAAAAAATTGATATTTTTTCATTGAATATATCAAATTTTATTTTTAGTCATAAAAAAATTTCTTTGAACATTTGTCCTCTAAATTTTATGTTTTCAATTTTCTAAATTTTTTTTATAAAAGTTCATGTCACATACTCTAAGTAAATTATTTTTATGACATGTCAATAATAAAACCTTAAAATGTCATTATTTTAATAATTTTAATATGTAATCTTTATTAATTTAATGACAACATCAAATTAAAAATTAAATTGTTCAACTAAAGATTAATTTGTTTTAACTATAAACTATATTTTTTTCGGATTTATATCTAATTCATTGCATGAGAGAAAGTCACAGTCTTGACTCAAGAAAAATGTATTTTGAAATATTAAAAGAAATTATTAAAGAAAATTAAATATATTATTCTGTTTAAAATTTTGGTTTAAATAAATTTTTATAGTCCCTACAAAATAAATATATGGTGACCTTCAATGTTTAAATTTTATTAATTTTTTAGTTCCTGAAAAATTATTATGCACTCAATTTTAGTCTCTATTAATTGGTAAATTAACATGTATTTTGGAATGATTTTTTTGCATGTATGTTAAGATCATTGTAAAACGTATCTCCAGAAAAAAGAGCTCAAAATTTGATTTTTATGTAATGATTTTTGTTCCTTTTATTTTGAATTTTTGCTATTTGGAAAGTTCATAATTAATTCACATCATGTTAAAAAGTTCTAAATTTTAATAAGTAAACTTTATATGATATTTGAAACATGCTCATAAAAAAATCATTTAAAAATTTAAGAGTTTAATTATAATTATTTAGTAGGGACTAAAAGTATATGGAAGAAACAAATTATAGGGACTTAAAATATAATTAAAATTAAGTAAGGATTAAACTTAGAAGACCCGCATTTTATAGAGACCAAAAATAATATTTAACCCTAACATTTTTGGCGGACAATAAAAAATTTGGCGGGAAATTTTTTGACGGGATGAATCTTCGATGTTATTTTGTTTAGAGATGGATTTCAGAGACAGATTATTTCAGAGACGAATAAATTTCGTCTCTAACAGATGTTTGACTACTATAATAACAAGTTGACTAATTAGAGACGAATACATAGACAAAATCTATTAGACACAATAAAAATCCGTCTCTAACATCTATTAACTTTTGACTAATCGATTTTGTTCACTTAAAACGATTAAAATCCTGAGTAGAATCCTAAATTATGCAAAATCCCAGTAAAATCGCACAAAATCACAAAATCCCAGTAAAATCTTCAATTTTGAAGGGTTTTTACCGATTCTGACTTATTTTTTGGATGATGTTTAGCTGGGTCAAAATTGTCCCGTTTAATGTTTTGACCTGGTTTAAAAGGTAAAGCCCTTATTTTTAAATAATATTTTGCTCTACCCTTTCACCCTTTTTCTTTTGTCCCTAGTTTCAAAACATTAAACGGGACGAGACAATTTTTATGATATTTTATTCTATATAGAAGGTACGCATTTTAATAAGAGATACAAGGTTCAATTCTCACCAACAACTCAAAAATGATTTTTATGATATTTATTTAAAGCATTTTTATGATGTTTTATTTTATAAGGAGAATAATTTTAACTTTAAATACATTAATATTTTCTATGGGAACATATTAATAAAAAGGACCTAATTTTTTGTAAATTTACCAGGACTTATATTTGCTTATATTAACATGAGTGTCTTTTTTTTTCTTGTAATTTACACGGGATCAATATTTATATTTATATACTAATACAAGCGCCTAATTTTTTTGTAATCTACACGGGAGATAAAATATATTGTTTTATAATTTATACAGGAATGAGAGATAAAATATCAGATGGTTGATAACGGCAAAGTGGGAGAACTCTCTCGAGACTGTTTTACCCTTTTAAAATCTCTAAATTTATATTAACTTTCAATTTAAATAAAATTAATATAAAATGAACGTCTATGTAATATGAAAATAACTTTTTTTTTGCAATTTTTGCGAGGACACATATTTCTATGATGGCCTATATTTGTATCCATATATTAATTTTGGGACCAAGTTTTTATAATTTCTACGTATAATTTAACAAGAGGTTTATTAATACGAGACAGAAGACTTTTTTTCTTTGAGGAACCAAAATATTTATACACATATTAATTATTAATACATGAAACCTATTTTTTTAATATGATTTAAATTTACACACCAATTAGATTTTTGTAATTTACACGAGAGCCAATATTCATCCGCATATATTAATACAAGTCCTTATCTTTTTTGTAATTTCTACGGGGACAGGAAATCTAAACATCATATTGTTGGGAACGGAGAGCGGGAGATCACTCTACACCCGTTCTTTTTTTTTTTTTGACTAAACTACATCCGTTCTATTCCTTTAAAATCTCTAAATATATATTATTTTTCATATTTAAATAATATAATAAAAAATCAATTTCACAAGTTATTGGAAAAATAAAAATTTCGAACTTAATTATTTGAAATCTTTTTCAACAATAGATAATTTTAAAAATTTCTATCAACGAGATCTATATAATATAAACTTTCAATCTAACGGTATATTTTTGTAAAATTCGTGTTTGTTACGTTATAGTATTATTCATTCACAAGTGGTGCATTGTGCATCATTTGACTCAAACTTTTGTGTTAGCCATATTAATTATAGAAACTTGAAATTAAATACAATTGCTAATAAAATTTTGAATTTTAACCCGTGCATTGTACGGGTTAGTTATACTAGTATATATATGAGTAGAATCTATCGATTTTGGTTGTAATTTTCGATTTTGCGATCTTAGTTTCCCCTTTCGATTCAAAAAAATTAATTGAGTAGAATCCATCGATTTTGATTTTGATTTACGATTTTTTTCGATCTTACTATCCTCTTTCGATTTAAAGCAAACTCGCGATTCTAACAACCTTGATTTGATTGTAACCACTTTTAAGTTAGTTGCCTTTGAAGGAAAATAGTAACAGTAAAGCAGCGGAATTTCGAAAATTTTCCTTAAGAGATCCTTACGAAGGGGCATGATTATGTGTTTAGGGTTTTACCTCTTGAAGCGCAGAACCCTTGAATCACGGACAAGATGATCACGAACGTTGAAGGTTGAACCGCAACGTCTCTCTTGTAGTGCAAAACCTTTAAAGCAGAAACAATTTCTGATCATGAGCAAAGCAAAGCAGCGATGCCTCTACTTAGTCCACACGAACAGCTTTTCTTCAATCCAAGTGCTAGCTTGTGAATGAAGAACTATATGAGAGAGATAGAATCTAGAGAAAATATTAGGATTCACGTAACCCTAACATTCTTTATGAAAAATCTCTAGTATGATTTTCTCAAGTGTGTGAAACTCCTTTCACTAGGTTTATATTTATAGATATTTCTTATCTTAGTCTCCAAGACAAAGATTTAAAATAAAAGCCCATCATATCTTTTAATAAGGGCGCGCGCCCCATGAGTCATCATACTCATGTGCGCGCACGCCCACCTTAGCTTATGGTGTACCGACTTTTATTAATTTGTGATATTTTATCATAAAACATATCTATCTCAAATATACCGTACATTACGGTGTTCTCTATCTCTCATATACACTGTCCTTATGTGTGTGACCCTGTAGGTTTCCATAACGTTGGCAACTATATTAAATCTCCTATTTAATATAGTAAACAATGAGCGGTATCTAGCAACACATCATTGCTACCCAAGTCATGAGAAATTATCATGTGATCAAAACATAACCTAAGTAATAATATACGTGTATAATTACCCCTTTGCCCTTATGTCTTTATTGAACACATGTCATCCTTGTCAAGTTCAATATTGGGCCCATAGACATTTATCCTGTTATGTAGGATTGTCAAATTCCATCTAGGACACTACTGCCCCTCAGCATGCTTTATAAAGTACCCATCTACTGCCTTTATGATTATCAAGTTACGGATAATGTTAGATCAGTGATAAGGCACTTGACTCCACATTTAGGGTACATAGTGGTTTCAGGTCTAAGGGTGGCTTACACCATTATCACCATGAGAGTAACTTATGACACATTACATAACATTCCATGTAGTACTCTCATAGCGGGTCAATCCAATATAAATATTACTCCTAATATTTATATCTATGTCAAGACTTGATAACTCCTTATCCTATGATCCATGAGATGCGATCATCAGTCTATCTTCATAATAGTCTTTATGCTTTAAGGTTATCCCACATCACCTTAAAGCTTGACTACGGATACTTTAAGAATAACGTCCTTATGTTTAATTTAATCTCATGATTAAGTCACACTTAATATTAAACGGACTATTTATTCTAGGGACTTTATTATTTTGGACTCTTACAAACATAATAAAGAAGTGCCTTATATTATTAATAAATAAAACATTATATTATTAATAAATAATTCGATACAAGTACTTAAAAGTATTGGCCTCTAGGGCTTCTAACAACAACACTCCCACTAACACTAAGGCCAATTAGGTATTCTCTAATACCCCATAGACTTAGCATGCCCATCACGCTACAACTGCGCAAGAGACTTAATTAGTGGATAAGGAACCATTTCCTATGTTGCTATCTTACGTATCTTCCAAAGTTCTATTTCGATCTCCATCGAAACATAGAAGTATCTAAGTATAAATGAATCGTCGGTGAGATCTATTCTCAAGTGCTTTTGCAAGATTAAACCATTACCATCACTAATGTGATTAATGAGACTTGCAACACCGGAAACATAGTTTTAGCTTAATCATAAGCTAAACGATCCAATCTTTAATACTTAACTTCAGTAACTGAAATAAACATACTACGAAGTTTATCTTATAGCTTTCAATGTTTATATTCAAACATAATATACAATACATTGGTATTGAAACTAGCCATTATAACTTTCTTATAATGATCCTTCCATTCCTATTTATTTCAAGAAATAGTCCTTAATTATTTTAAGGTCCATAGGGATATTCTTGAAGGTAATTTAGTGTCAAACACTAATTTCAATTTTGGTACTTATTGATTGTGTTACAATCACATGGTGTATCCGATTTTGTACATATTAAGATGTGCATGATTAATCCTATCTTCCAAAGCATATGGATTAATTTTCACATGTCTCTTTCTCATCCAATGAGATATGATATTGTCCTTTTGACAAAATCAATCATATGACACGCAATAATTTTACACGTTAAGTGTCTCAACACTTCATTAATAAATGTACATAGGCTATTCCTAACTCTTTAGGAATCCTTGCCTAAATAGATAGGCTATTCCTAACTCTTTAGGAATTCTTGCCTAAGTATTTCATCAAGAGTTATTTCTTTAATCATGTCTCGCATGTTTAAAGAAAATACTTTTTGATGATTAATATGTCTTCCACATATTACACCAAATTTTAATATTATTGCTCCCACTAAATTCTTGTATGCACAAAATTTATATTTGTCCTTCATTAATTTGTTTTACATAAAATCTCCAAAAGTAACAAATATTTAAATTTATTCAATCTAATCAAAATTAGATAGGTTTGTCCTTATTAATTTGTTTTCTCAAAACTTCATAATAGGAACAAAGAATAATTCAACTTCTGAGAACTCTATCTAATCAAAATTAGATAGTTACAAGTTGTACATCTTTCTAGCATCCTTTGGATCAACAAAACCCTACATATATGTCTAGTACATATATATGAGGTCATTCTGATTAAGGAATGCAACTTTGTTATCCATCTACTAAAACATGTAGTACAACATTTAGTAAAACCAATCAAACATATTTTAAGCTTTACTATTAATTACATTTATGGTTTCATCATAATTTGCATTATGATCATGCGTGAAACCATTAATGATTAATCAAATATTAAAGGTATTCTTAATACCATCCATATTAGTGTTCAATAAGAATACTCACTTCATCGTATAAGTCTTACTTATTTTGATGACTTAACCATTATCTACATAAGGTTAGTGTATATGGATTATTTATAAGATTTCCTGACATTTAGCCACTTCTCAGAATTTAGACCGTCTTACGACCTTTAAGAAAGTCAGAGATTCATCTATTATGAAAACCATATCACCTTACTGAGTCATGATCCAATCAGACTCTTTATCCATGTGATATGTTAGACTTATCTAAGATTTTTTGCAACTCAAATCAATGGTTCTTCAACAACCTTGAGGAACCGGTTTGTGTTCCCCTTTTAATAAATATGTCTTTGTAGTACTTGAATAATTTTCAAGTTCTATATCACTCCCCCTGTTTCTTTTAGAAACACACTCCCACTAGAGGAATGCTTTAAACTTAGCAACAAAACAACTTTTGTCCTTTAGAGTGATATAAAACTAGTATCCATTAGAATACTTCCACATATTTATATATTTAATTTGGATTTTAAATTCATCTAATAAATTCTCAATCCAAAATTTCGCATAAAGACAAACTTGGTGTTCATACTTCCATATCGTATATGGTGTCTTTATGATCATCTTAAAAGGGAATTAATTATGGGTGAAGATTGACTATAAGCAAAGAGATTTTAAGAGTCAATGATGTATATAATTTAACTACTTTAAATCATGTCAGACATGATATGATAAAATAGTTATTATACTACTTTTAATTAAGTATTTACTGATATGACTCATTTTTATGACTTAAATACTTTATCGAGTTCTATTTACTTCATTGTTTCAACTCTTTGACAAAGTCAAAGATTTTATAATTTGTGTCACACACATATCAACATCTAATGATTTTAATCTTCAATGTTAATGAAGTAAAATAAACTCAATATATCAAATATGTTTAGTGGTCGACATACATCTCATGTATATTGTTCAAATAGGTCATGTGTTATTAACATTTTTAGTTAATAATTGACACATCAAATATTTGTACTAAACAACAATGCTTTTGATATATATACAAGGTCCAAATCTTTATTCGGTCCTTTTCACAACTTTTATAGATGATCCCATCAAGATCATGGAACACTAGTCCATTACTTGACTTGGAACAATAGTATAGAAAACTTTTCTTAAATGATAGGACAATTGCTTGTCTTATTATTTAAGGCTATAATTCATATCTTGTCAATACAAGATATAATTAATATTTCTATTACTAGATGGAATTCAATAACAATTACTGTGTTTCATCTCAAACTTGATTTTAAGTCATTGCATAAGCACCAATGATCAAAATTTTCATTCTAAACAAAAGTTTTTATTGTTAATGAAACAATTTTCATAAGCTCTTATTGTCAATGAAATAAATTTCATTCTAGACATAAGTTGACTTAAAATTATAGTCAATGTTCTAATTCTTTAAGCATCTATATTTTCGAAAAATTGAGATTCAATCATCTTTGTATCTAATACCTTTGATGTAGAAATAGAAATTTTGACTTTCTATAACAATATGTACAATTTTGAAGTCTTACTTCATTCCTTTTAGTTTGACTCTTCCAAGAACTATTTCCGGTATTCTTATTTTAATCAATGGTCTAACCATTAAAATAGCCGTTCTGCTTTTGACAACTGTTATTGCTCTATTCAATTATGAGAGGAATATAAATCTTATTTATATTATATCTCAATTCTTTGATAGTGCAAATTTATGCTCATTCAATTCAACAATTTCCGGTAGATATAGAAATTCAAAATTTGTTTATATCTATCCATTATAATTTGTTAGATTGAACCTTTGACCAACTCCTTGATCTATTGAGAATTCTATCATACTCTGAAGTTCTTTCAAAAAGATCTTGCTTGAGTTTAAATGATCACATCATTTATTCTTTTTTAAAAGTATGATGTATACTACATCTAGATATCAACTTGATACTTCTGCCAAGTACCCTTTTAAACTAGTTATAGTAGGTTATTTTAAAGTATAGTTCAAGATCTTATAGTTCTTGTTGCATTTGAGAACAATTCTCATTTGTGTACCAATTCAGAAACAATTTTCTGAAAACCTTGTCCTTCATAGGGACAACCTTATTTGTATTGTATTTAATTTAAAATTATGTAAGATATTAGTATTGATAATTAAATCTTTTAATAAGGACTTTTATTAAAAGGCTCCCACTATTTTACTCAAAACAAACGACCCTCATCATTTGATTCGGAAAATCCCGTTGGAAGATTTTCTAGTGGAATCGAGATCCATATTTCACTTTGTTCTAAGTCCGCGGTGGGCGGATTACACAAAACTCGGTTATTTAGGTAGGAACTCCTTCCAATTGTATCTCATACAATTCTCGAATACTTCAGTTGGGTGAATAACTCCTTATTCTAGTTCATCATATGAATCATTCCCAACTCTTGCTTCTAAACCATATAATCATTATTATATTTGTTTAGTTAAGTTTGACCCAATTTTAGAAGTTGGATATTACAATTATCCCATCGCATCATACCTATATAGACAATGCACTTCGCGGTAGGCGAACCCACATTATCAATACCAGTCTTGATGAGTTCTAAAATTTGGAAAGCATAAACTTAATATTCACATATTTTACTTAGTAAAGAAAATGCTCCTCGCGAGGGCGAAACCTACATCTTCTTTATTAGTCTCTTATGTGTCTCTTGAGGGATTTTGATTTAGTTTGATCTCACCGGTTTATTTAACATATAAGACTCTCTCACATGACTTAACAAAAGACAAGATGATATAGTTATGGCATCCTAACATATTTGTTCTCTCAAGCCAATGAGAGAATTTTTCATAAGGGATTTAAAACGAGTTTTTAAATAGAAGCCATAAATAATCATCATAATAACAAACATGCTTTATTATTATTGTTGTATTATTAAAATTAAATTTTAGAAATTGATCATACCGTTCATAACGGACAGATTTGTGTCACGATTTCAAAAAACGTGTTTTTCTGTCAAAATTTTGCTGAAGCAGAGGACGTCGCGCGTCCCTGCCAGCACGTCCAACGTGCTCGGCAGAAAGTTTTTCTGAAGCAGGGGACGTCGCACGTCCCTGCCAGCACGCCCAACGTGCTCGGCAGAAACTTTTCTGAAGCAGGGGACGTCGCACATCCCTGAGAGCACGTCTAACGTGATAGGCAGAATGTTAAACCATCAATTATAAAGTATCGAGTCAATTAATTTTGATTCAAATCTTTTAATTCAAAATTAAATATTCTGAATCAAATTTTTGATGATTCTCCAATCATCAAGTATGACAACTTATTTGATCAAACTCTTTTGAATCAAATATTTGCCAAAACAATATTAGATATCTTTTAAAATTAATTTTAAAAGATATCTAATATTTTGAAACAATTTCAAAATCAAATCTAGAAAAATAAAATTGAAACAAACGAAAACCATTATGAATCAACAATTGATTCACGTCGTTTTTCATTGATGGCATGATATATCACTATATATAAACTACCATCACAATCAATTCATGTTCCCTTGTATCACATACAAGTCTTGATCAATTAAAATTTAATTCCTCAACTTTATCTTGTTAGGTATTTTTAATCGAATTAAATCACAAAGAACAAGATATAACAAACATCATAACCATGGTTTCGTAAGTGGCTCTGATACCACTGAAGGAAAATAGTAACAGTAAAGCAGCGGAATTTCAAAAAATTTCCTTAAGAGATCCTTACGAATGGGCATGATTATGTGTTTAGGGTTTTACCTCTTGAAGCGTAGAACCCTTGAATCACGGACAAGATGATCACAAACGTTGAAGGTTGAACCGCAACGTCTCTCTTGTAGTGCAGAACCTTTAAAGCAGAAACAATTTCTGATCACGAGCAAAGCAAAGCAGCGATGCCTCTACTTAGTCCACACGAACAGCTTTTCTTCAATCCAAGTGCTAGCTTGTGAATGAAGAACTATATGAGAGAGATAGAATCTAGAGAAAATATTAGGATTCACGTAACCCTAACATTCTTTATGAAAAATCTCTAGTATGATTTTCTCAAGTGTGTGAAACTCCTTTCACTAGGTTTATATTTATAGATATTTCTTATCTTAGTCTCCAAGACAAAGATTTAAAATAAAAGCCCATCATATCTTTTAATAAGGGCGCGCGCCCCATGAGTCATCATACTCATGTGCGCGCGCGCCCACCTTAGCTTATGGTGTACCGACTTTTATTAAATTGTGATATTTTATCACAAAACATATCTATCTCAAATATACCGTACATTACGGTGTTCTCTATCTCTCATATACACTGTCCTTATGTGTGTGACCCTGTAGGTTTCCATAACGTTGACAACTATATTAAATCTCCTATTTAATATAGTAAACAATGAGCGGTATCTAGCAACACATCATTGATACCCAAGTCATGAGAAATTATCATGTGATCAAAACATAACCTAAGTAATAATATACGTGTATAATTACCCCTTTGCCCTTATGTCTATATTGAACACAAGGCACATACCGTGTCATCCTTGTCTAGTTCAATATTGGGCCCATAGACATTTATCCTGTTATGTAGGATTGGCAAATTCCATCTAGGACACTACTGCCCCTCAGCATGCTTTATAAAGTACCCATCTACTGCCTTTATGATTATCCAGTTACGGATAATGTTAGATCAGTGATAAGGCACTTGACTCCACATCTAGGGTACATAGTGGTTTCAGGTCTAAGGGTGGCTTACACCATTATCACCATGAGAGTAACTTATGACACATTACATAACATTCCATGTAGTACTCTCATAGCGGGTCAATCCAATATAAATATTACTCCTAATATTTATATCTATGTCAAGACTTGATAACTCCTTATCCTATGATCCATGAGATGCGATCATCAGTCTATCTTCATAATAGTCTTTATGCTTTAAGGTTATCCCACATCACCTTAAAGCTTGACTACGGATACTTTAAGAATAACGTCCTTATGTTTAATTTAATCTCATGATTAAGTCACACTTAATATTAAACGGACTATTTATTCTAGGGACTTTATTATTTTGGACTCTTACAAACATAATAAAGAAGTGCCTTATATTATTAATAAATAATTCGATACAAGTACTTAAAAGTATTGGCCTCTAGGGCTTCTAACAACAACAACCTTAGCTTATCTCCAAGTATCAGATTGAGAAGACATATGTTCTGTAAATTGAAAATTTTGAAAATGTCAAAATTCAACCCCATTTATTTTGCCTTCATGAAAGTATGATACATTAGTGTGTGGGTACGTATTTGTTTTTTGGATTGTAATTTTTACAACACCAAACGTTAGTTGGTTCAATGGTAGTTGACGTTGAACTTAGTAGAGAGAATTATGGTTCGATCCCTCGCAATTGCCTTTAGGAAGGGACGGAAACCACTTGATATCAGAACTCGCCCCGAACTCTAAACTACTAGTGTTCATTTCCTCTAGCAATCAGAAAACGAAAGATAAAAAAATAAAATAAAATTCACCATCAGCAACGTCAATGATCGAGTTATTCATTGTACCTAATTAAAAGGATTTTTGTGTCTCAAATATGATCTTACTAAAATATTTTGTATCAATTATTGAACTTATCTCTTAGCTTCTATATATATAATGTTCTTTTGAGAGACCATAAAAGTAATACATAAAGTAAAAGTAACTCATGACATTAGTAGAAGGAAACCAAATATTATAACCATAATTAAATTAATTTGTGAATAAAATAGAAATACAATAATAATTGAAAGCAGTCGATCTGAAATTCATATTTGTGGTTCAGATTATACCACACAATTTTGTTTGTGTACTGTATATATACACTTATTGTAAGTTAAATAATTTAAGATGAGATATTTATTGAACAATTGAGTTCAAGTTGAAGGACAAAAGGTAATGGCATAGTCGGGTGTTGCAAAGCATGTAAAAGTGCTGCTCTTATCATCGTAAGCATAACTATAAGCACCAGGACACTGATTCTTGAAAATGGTAGAGTAGTTCGTTGGTGGACATTTTTCTTCGGTATTGTACTCTCCACGACAACAATATTGATCCTCATTTAAAGCCAAACAAGCACTCTTACAAGCAACCACACTTCCATCAGAACCTCTCACTTGAAGCTCAACCGGACATACCGCATTGATGTTTCCTGGGCAGCTGGAGGTTTTGCAATCACCACTCCCACCTTGTGGCGTTACAGACATGGGAACATTGAATCCATCCACATTGCTTACATCATAAAAATCTTGTCCTCCATTTGTTGCTACCGTTATTTCTACTAGAGTTGCAGGTGGAATTGCACCAGCACCGTTGCATCCCACTTCCCCAGAGGCACAATCGGCTGTGGCACAACTGAATTTTCCGTTGTTGTTGGAGCATCCAGTTCGACCCCAAAACCGACCTGACCATGGAGACGGAAGGTCCACTGAAGTGGTTGCTCCAGGTCCCAACTCAAAACCTGTCGTTGATAGTTGAGGTTTTTGATCTCCGGTTAAAGTTCCTGGCCATACTGTGTATTCACACCTGTTCGTGAATGTCACCTTAGCCCCTCCGACAGCTACAAAGAAAACCAAAATGATTATTATAAGATAATGAATTTATTAATAACTCGAAGAGGAATTTAAAATGCTAAATGAATTCATGTATATATTAAAAATATAGAAAATATAGTTGAAGATATTATAATATGTATACCATAGAAGAGGAATGCCAAGCCAAGACAGAGAGCAACAAGGTTAATCGTCATTTGCAGTATTGTGAGTAAAATATATTGATGAGAGTTAATAATATATTTGTTTGTTCTTCTTTTTGGATTGTAATATGTTTTGCAGGTTATTGATGAAGTTGTTCTGTGCTTCTTGACATATATATAGGCTTCAAGGATTGAATTGAATATTCAACTAATTGTTTTTATTTGTTTCGGTCAATTAAAAATAAAATAAAATATTGAGCAGTATTAGTATGGGGCTTACATTAGTATATGGAACAATTCTTCATAGTATTAGCCTCCATGCATGTCCATGAATTGGAAAATTATATATCAAATCTTATCCATGCGTGGTTTGTATTTTTTTTATTGGTGTTTTTTGCTTGATGTTGAATAAGTTTATTGAAAGTGTGTATTTTAATAATTTCCTCTTAGGGGTGGATTGCAGGCTTGTAGCAGACTAGCAGACAAGTTGGTATTGAAGAGATTCAAACTAATAATTGATGAGTCTGGTATCTTATTTTCTTAAGACATTTCGGTCTAGCTATCTAATACTTCCTCCGTCCTATTATATAAACACATTTATTATAAAAGTTTAGTCTCAAAATTTAAGCCCCTTTACAATTTTTGTATTCCAATGCAACTTAGTAGTAATAATTAGGGGTATGTGTAAGCAAAAAAGTAATAAATGTACTTAATAAATTGTAAAGGGGCTTATATTTTGGGACTAGACTTTTGTAGTAAAGATGTTATATAATGGGACGGAGGGAGTAGATTAGTACACAATAATTTTATTAGGAGGTAAAATAAAGAGTCATCTTGTAAGACTATCTATATTTTAATCTATTCCAAATATTTTTCTTATACTCAACTATACTTCAATTGTATTGCCTACTATTATTGTTGATAAAATGAATTGATTTGCGACAAAAAAAATAATTTTCTTTTGAATAATGATTTTCTTTTGAATGAAAAAAAAAAGGTTTTCCTTTTTTTGGTACAAATATATTAGACAATTTTTGCATTTGTGATTGTAGTTTAATTGGTAAAGACATTGTAATATGCATGAGTTAGAGTTAGAATTCAAGATTTTCACTTATTTATCTTAAAGAATGTATTTCATCTATTAAAGTATATGAAATATGACATGACAACTTCTATTGTACTGTGTTTGATTTTAAAACTGATTCTAGAACTTGACAAATTAGGAGTCAAGAGATTGCACAAAACTACTTCCTCCGGTCTCAAATAATATTGTATCTGTTGCAAATTTTGACCAGATACATCAATTTTTTTGCTTAAATTTTACTTATATTTAAGATTAAACTCCTTTCTTTGAGGCTCCAAAAAGTATGTAGGGGGTCATAATTTTTCTTCGATATTGTAATCTCCATGACAACAATATTGATTTGAAGGACTTGTCACTTTTCCCATCAAAACATGCAACTTGAACAACGGGAGATACCAAATATTATGGCGTTATTGATGACTTTTGTTAAGTGTACCAAATCGATCGTTAATAACAAATAATATTGATGAGTTAAAATATTTTTTATAGGAAATGAGATCAATTAAATATTATTGTTTTAACAAAAATTATTTACAATACGAAAGACGATTATAATTTATTTGAATTTTGTCTTTGGTTTTATGTGATGATTCAACTCCTATAGGCGCCTATTGTTATGATAATTTTTTAAGTAAGAAGTACTCCTTCCGTCCCATTTTAAGTATTATAGTTGACCAAATCATACATTTTAAGAAAAATGTGTAAATGAAAGAGAGGTAATATGACTTTTACTAAAATATCCCTTTTTTTATTGATAGTTGACATTGGAATCTAAAAAATAGATATTTGAGTGTACTTTCTCTCTCTCTCTCTTAATGATTGTTTTAAGGAATAAAATAGGAAAAACTAATGTTATAAATAATATATGACACTTATTTTGGGACAAATAATTTTGGCAAGTATGACATTTATTTTGGGACGGAGGGAGAAATTGTTATCTAATAACATGATTGTCTCTTAAATTCTTTATCACACTAAATTATTATCTAATATTCTTAAAGCGATCACTGCAAGAAAATATCACTTTTTAAGAGCAAAAAACTCTCAAGACAATATACCTTGTTGAATTTTTGTATTTTTGACTTTTTTTGGTGGCTAAAACCGCCAATAAATGACAGACGGATCATTTATTGACGGTTTTGAACCACCAAGAATTGGTCAAAAATTAACTTAACTTCTAATTTGTTGGCAGATCAAAAAATTTAACGAAGGACATTCTCTTAAAGTATTTTGGCCCTCAAAAAATAACGATTTTTTTGTAATGAATTAGGTGTGAACCAGGGGCGGCCCAGATGGGTGTGCAAGGTGTGCGACGGCACAAGGCTTCAAAATATCGATAAATTTTTAGGGCCTCAAAATCGTAAATTCTTATAATAATAGTTATATATTTTAAATGTTCATAAAATATCATATGTGTAATGGTAGACTAGTGGTTAATTACATTGGTTATGACTTTAAGGTCTTGGATTCAAAACTTAACTTTTACATTTTTTAATGCATAATTTTAATTTTTTAAGCTCTTAGACTGAATCATTAAAATCTTTACATTTTTTAATGCATAATTTTAATTTTTTAAGCTCTTAGACTGAATCATGATATCATTTAAAATCTTTACAATAAATTTAATCCTTCTTAGGATATGTTTCTTTTGGATGATAATAATTTTTTTATATGTTACTTATAAAGGATTCATTTTTAATATTCGAACAGGGCCATTTAAATATCTGGGCCGGCTCTGGTGTGAACATACACGTTTTTTCGAAACAAACCAAACATAAAGGCAGCAAACCGCATCCCTTGTTAACGTGATGTGCCACCTATTTGTACTAGCAGCATACCACGTTGTTTGAAACAAACCAAACATAAAGGCTTTTTCATTTGAGCCATGAACATGAACTAGTATAATATATAAAATTATTATATACATTTCATATATTCTTTACAACAACTCAACTCAAGACTTTATTAATTGGCAAATTTGCATTCATATTTTAATAGAATGTTTCACTTCGAGTATATATACAAATTCTAGTTCGACGTAACTGATATAACCAATTAAAAATTTATGCAATTCATCTAATATTTTTTCATTAAATGCTGTTCAAAAATATTTTGTCATTAAACCAAATTCTCTCTTCAATTCATACAATCTTACAAAAATTATCTCAAGTGTTTGCAAGGTATTCGACATACAAGTGCCATTCCTATATCGTAGGTTAGAAAAGATTCAAGTCATATATAGTGCAAAAAATAGCGCCAGCAAACAAAGCGCTATTAATATTGTAGGCATCAATGTGTGTATTTTAATAGCACTTATCAGTAAAACGCTATTAAACATGCGCTATTATAAAGCAAAATTGTAGTAGTGTACACAGTTTCTGATGTTTTAAGGATATTTATTTGACTAAAGGGTTTTAAGGAGATAATGTGACTTAGATGTTAAAGGGATATATTCGAAAAATAAGCTTAAAATTTGGAGTTAAAATATTGTTTAAACAAATTCAATCAAGAATACTTATTATCAAAAATAATAAAATTCAACAGTACATAAAAATTATTTATTATATACTCCCTTCATTATTACTTGTTTTTTTTGGTATAGTCTCAATAACAAAACCAACATCTCAGCCAACTGAACTAGTGCGCGTGTCGTGTTGTTCCCTTCATTATTACTTGTTGTTTTAGAAGAAAAAAAATTTGTTCATTTTAACTCGTCGTTTTGACAATTTCGATTATATTTTTCCTATCATATATCCTCCTTCCTATTTTATTTTATTGACTAAATTTTGTATAATTTTTTTTGTTGAAACAATATATTCTTTTTATTGCATACAAGTTTTGTTTGTTCTTAAATAAACTTTGTTACAATTTTTTTAGAAATAGATAATGTTTGTGAAAAAGTAAAAATTTATTGGTGGATTAAAAATATGATATATATTTAAAAAAAATGGTATAATAGAAAAATAAGGTGGAAAAATACACTCTCCTAATTTAGTCTTTTTTTTAAAACAACAAGTAAAAAGGAACAGAAAGAGTATATATTCATAGGTTAAATATATTTTTGACCTCTATAAATACTTAAAATTTCAAGTTTTAATTAATCTCCCAGAATCTCTAACATTTTTTTACCTCTACTTTTAAGTCAACTTTTGTATATCCTTTAAAATTTTGAATTATTTGTAGTCATGTGTATCAAACATTCTTAACTTGCCTATAAATTTATTTTATTTTTTTGATAATAAACTTCGTATAACTTTTGATACTAATATGTTACTAGTAGTAATAAATAAAGTTTTATGAATCAAGGTTCGACTAAAACTTAATTTCACGCATTTTAAAACAGTTTCAAGCATGCATATTATTATATTACAACAAGTCCTCTTGCTTATTCGAAAATATCTACTCCAGAGAAAGCTTATTCGAAACAAACTATATATATTTGAGATTATGGTTCTATGAAAATTGCAAATATAATGATCATTTTAGAAAGCAGTCATATGAACAACAAGTCATTGCAACCACTTTTAAGCTAATTGCCTTATCTCCTAGTATCAATTTGAGAAGACATATCAATTTGAAAAAGTCAAAATTCAACCCCATTTATTTTGACTTCATGAAACATTAGTGTGTGGGTACGTATTTTTTCTTGTATTGTAATTTTCACAACTGACGACATCATTGATTGAGTTATTCATTGTACCTAATCAAAAGGATTTTTGTGTCACAAATATGATCTTACTAAAATATTTTGTATATCAGTTATATCAGTATTGAACTGATCATTTAGCTTCTATAATAATGTTCTTTTGGGAGACCATAAATACATAAAGTAAAAGTAACTCATGACATTAGTAGAAGGAAACCAAGTATTATAATCATCATTAAATTAATTTATAAATAAAATAAAAAATACAATAATAACTCAAAACAGACAATCATAAATTCATATTTGTGGTTCAGATTATACCACACAATTTTGTTTGTATAAATATACACTTATTTTATTTTAGAAAGACATTGTAATTTGTAAGTTAAATAATTTAAGATGAGATATGTATTGAACAATTGAGTTTAAACTGAAGGACAAAAGGTAATGGCATAGTCGGGGCTTGCAGAACATGTAAATGTGCTACTCTCATCATCGTAAGGATAACTAAAAGCACCGGGGCATTGGTTCTTGAAAATGATAGAGTAGTTTGTGGGTGGACATTTTTCTCCGGTATTGTACTCTCCACGACAACAATATTGATCCTCATTGAAACCCAAACAAGCACTCTTACAAGCAACAACATTTCCATCGGAATCTATCACTTGAAGCTCAGCGGGACATACCCCATTGATGTTTCCTGGGCAGCTGGCGGTTTTGCAATCACCACTCCCACCTTGTGGAGTTACAGACATGGGTACATTGAATCCATCTACATTGCTTACATCATAAATATCTTGTCCTAGATTTGTTGCTACCGTTATTTCTACTAGAGTTGCAGGTGCAATTGCGCCAGCACCGTTGCACTCCACTTGACCAGTGGCACAATCGGCTGTGGCACAACTAAATATTCCATTGTTGTTGGAGCATCCAGTGCGACCCCAAAACCGACCTGACCATGGAGATGGAAGGTTCACTGAAGTGGTTGCTCCGGGTCCCAACTCAAAACCTGTCGTTGATAGTTGAGGTTGTTGGTCTCCGGTTAAAGTTCCTGGCCATACTGTGTAGTCACACCTGTTCGTAAATGTCACCATAGACCCTCCGACAGCTACAAAGAAAACCAAAATGATTATTATAAGATAATGAATTTAAAATGCTAAATGAATTCATATATTAACAATATGGAAAATATATAGTTGAATATTAATATGTATACCATAGAAGAGGAATGCCAAGCTTAGACAGAGAGCCATTGGGTTAATCGTCATTTGGAAAAGGCTTAGTTGTTTCTTGTTTTGCAGGATTGTGTGTATATTGATGAGCGTTATATATTTGTTCTTCTTTTTTATTGTAGTTTGTTTTGCAGGTGATTGATGAAGTTGTTCTCTACTTCTTGACAAATATATAGGCTTCGAGGGTTTAATTCAACATTCAACTAATTATTATTTTTTTAGTTCGGTCAATTAAAAATAAAAAAGTTAGCAGTATTTGGTACTAATTACATGGAATGATGGAATAATTCTACATATTTAGCCTCCATTGATTGGAAAAGTCTCAATCAAATGTTAATAACTAGTAATAGTATATATATATATATATATATATATATATATATATATATATATATATATATCCGTGGTGAGGAGGGGTTCTGTAGCAGACAATTAAGTTGATATATTGGAGAAATATTCAAACCAATATAGATGATGTATGTAGCAATTGTGTTATATGTTATATAGTATTTTTGTGGCCCTTTTCTCAACTTGAGTCTATATTTTTTTTAACAAACAAAAATGGATTATATTATAAAAATAAGAGAATTCTTTTTAATACAAGGTTTTCGATCAATACCCATCATATACAAAGAAAAATATTCGACTATCATACATACATGAGAATTTAAACAAAGTTTGAAATTATTAGATTTCAATCAACCATATGAATGAAATTTGACTTTATTGAATATCGGGTGATTAAACTTTCTTTAGCCTTAAAAACTTTGTTATTCTGTTTGTTCCACGTAACCCAAACACAATATAGTCAAATAAGCTGCAAGAAAAAACGGCGTGGACCGTTCCTTTTTATTTATCATTTACAAAAAAAATAAATTAAAATGATATATTTTTGCACCGTATCTCCTTATTATAATTTATTTTTTTTGGAATATATATCTTAATTTTAATCCATCAATAACTTCTTATTTTTTTCACACATTGTGTCTTTCTAAAAATAAAAATAGAAACAACAAAACTATAAAAAGATTATATGAATAAGTTTAATAAAAAAATTTAGAACTAGCTTTGAAATTTAGAACCCCTTGAACAAGAAAGCAAGACACATAACTCCGACCTCACTCTCTTCTCACACTACTTTCTCTCTTTCTCTTCATTTTTTCTTATTTCTTAATCTTCCGCAATTTCTACGCACTCCAATCGAATCCAAAATGTATCTCACAAGGTAAATCTCTCTCTCTCTCTCTCTCTCTCTCTCTCTCTCTCTCTCTCTCTCGTCGCAAAAATTTGCATTACAGGGTTTATATATTTCGCTTAATTTCATTCATAATCCTGAAACAATGTATTAGGGTTTGATTTCTAGGTCTAATTAATTGATTTTGTATAAACAAATTAGGACCGAATATGACCGAGGAATCAACACATTTTCTCCCGAAGGTCGTTTGTATCAGGTTGAATATTCAATGGAAGCCATTAAGGTATAGTTTCTTTTATAGGGTTTATGTTAGATACTATGAGAATCTGTTTTGTTCTTAGTATGTGTTTGTGAATGTGTTTTTGTTGGATTGCAGCATGGATCAACCGCGATTGGGTTGAAGACGAAAGATGGTGTCATCCTTGCTGTTGAAAAGCGTATCACTTCGCCTCTACTGGTCTGTTTTTGTTGAATTTTGTTTAGTTTGTGATTACTTTAGTTCCTTATTGTCACATTACTATTAGGTGTTAGTGTACAAATACTTATTTACGATAAGCACTTATATATAAGTTAATATAAGCTGTTTTTATAGCAAAAGATAATTTTAGGGTAAATTGGTTTTTGTATGTGCTATGAATATCAGCTGTTTTCGTAAGTTATATCGGAGAACGTATGAAAATAAGCAGAAAAATCTTAACAAAATTGTGATATTGTTGTTTTCGTAAGTTCTCCCAAATAGTCTCACAAAACTTATGCTTGTAGATAAGTTCAAATAAGTCAATCCAAATTCCAAACTGACCCTTTGTCAAGTAAGACATATTGACTACTGAGTGATGGAACGATTTCTGTGCATATGGTTTATATACAATGAAAAATAATGATAGTTACCTTCTTTTATTTATTAGACTTGAGGAGATTTGAAGCCTTGTTTTGATCATTCTGTTTGCATGAAACATCCATTACATTGTTTTGTTTAAAAATTCTGCTTTCAGGAGCCTAGTAGTGTGGAGAAAATTATGGAAATTGATGACCACATAGGTTGTGCCATGAGTGGGTTGATTGCTGATGCCCGTACACTTGTTGAGCATGCACGAGTTGAAACTCAGGTATTGTTTGTTTCCTTCTATAGGACATTGTAGGTAGACGATTGATTAATGTTTGATATATTTCGATTTATTGTTCACAGAATCATAGGTTTTCTTATGGTGAACCAATGACTGTGGAGTCCACAACTCAAGCACTATGTGACCTAGCCTTGCGCTTTGGGGAAGGTCATGAAGAATCCATGGTAAAGAACTTATTACCTTTGATTTTCGTGTGTATTTTGGTTTGCTTACGGTGCTGCTTTCTTTAAGGCCCAAAGATGTGTACTGGCCAAATAGATTTTTATTTACAAATTTGCTAGAAATATCAATGCTTCGTTTATTGCATTTGCTGTATTTATTATAGATACAGAGTCCTTGTTACTATAAGATTTTGAGATTTCCCGAAATTCTAAAGTCTCTGTCCTTGCGTAAGGTTTTTTTTTTGTATAATGTAAAGATGGGTTCGGATGCATGAGCCAATAAACATTTTTCTTTTTTAAAATATACTAATTGGTGGTGATGCTGTACACCTTATTGTATGCATTATGTTTATAACACATGCTGTTTCATTTTTCTCTGGCAGTCTCGACCATTTGGAGTGTCTCTCCTCATTGCTGGCCATGACGAGAATGGACCTAGTTTGTAAGTATATTTTCCAAATAAGCAATGATAACTTGTGGGTCATGTGATGGAGTTGTCATTTTGACCCATTTTATGTGTTTTTCTGAATCTTTGACAGTGGTGAAAAATATTTCAAAAGCAATTACAATTTGTCTGGTTATTCATATGTAAAGAGGGGTTAATGAATGACCACTTTTCAGCCTGATGTTTTGATATGGTTCATGTGACTCTAACAACATTGCTTGGATGTTAAATCATTTTTAAACCGGACATGTTTTGCTAAGAATTCCTTCTCTTTAATTTTTTCTTGTTTGTTTCACTTGGTTCCTCGGAAGTAGCATATCATTGTTTCACTTATCGACTTGATGTTTTGATACGGTTCATGTGATTTTTTCTTGTTTGCTTGTTTCATTCTGTGAAACTGAATATCTTTGCAATTATTTCATAGTCATGTAGTCCTTCACTTTATTCTTTCATTTCCTTAATGATTTAAAGAGAATAGTGCTATAGTTTCAGGAATGTATCTCCTATTCTTACCATTGGTTTGTGCATAAATATTTTTTTTTCTGTGGTTCAGCTATCTACACTCTACAGAACACTATGTTCAACTTTCAGAATATAACATATTCTGGTCTTTTCATTTCTTCGTTCAAACCAATTTATGGTATTGAATTAACACCTTTTGAACCTTAATGGGAAACAATTGGGGGTAGTTGATATGTATCTTACCTCCCTATATGGACTTATTGTAAGCAATTTTCATATTCATGTCCATCACAGACAAATGAATGCAGATCTTAAACAGAAAACAAATAAATGCACAGCATGGGTATTTTGATTTTGTAGGCAGAGGGTCTATTACTTCAGTTACAAGAAGATGATAAAGTTTAGTTCATTTATTCCCTTTTGTCATTCTGTACCTATTGTTCACACTGAATTGAAATGTTCTGATTTGCAGATATTGCACTGATCCTTCTGGCACATTTTTGCAATGCAATGCAAAAGCTATTGGCTCAGGATCAGAAGGTGCTGACAGTTCTCTGCAAGAACAATACAACAAGGTATATATCCATGTTCTTACACTGGGTTTTTTCTTTATCTCTATTCTGATTTTATCATTAAAATTATTAACTGTGACCGGAAAGTGGAAAAAGGAGCATACGCACTGAAATGATAGTGCAGATCCTCTCCATTTGTGGAGAAATTGGAGATCTCCGGTTCAGCACATGCAGATTCAAAACATGGCTTAAAAAAGACCTGCTGAGACTTGATTATTTTCAAATCATTTTTTTAAAGTAATGAACATTTCAGATGAAGAACCCCTCGTTGGGTCATCACTCTTAAGATCCTCTCTGTTTTGTAAAATATTAGGGCTCTATTTGAAGAGTGAATGACACAGATTAATTTAAAAAAAGAAAACTAAATGGTGCAAAAGATTTCATACACTATCCACTTTTTGCACCTTTCTAAATCTAAAATAAGCGCTCCATTTATTTTGAGAAATGGAGAGGATGCAGACCCCAGAAAGGAGGAGAGTTGTTACTTCGAATTCTTGGATCTAGGTTGAGAAGAATGAAAACATGTTTAATTAATTTTCATTTAATTCATAATGAGATAAAATAAAACCTTTAAACTTGTCAATGATTGATCGCCTACATATCATATTCAATTCTCACCTACAAATCATATTGATATTCTCACATTTTGTCCATCGCTTGTATTTTATTTTTTTGTCTGGAAAAATGTTGAACCAATTAAGTGTTTTATGATTTCAAATGTTAAACTATGTTTAAATTTCTGTTCAAGCACCGGCAACATTTGCTGAAAGATTATCTTTCATGCATCAAGATAATATAAAAACAACTGAATTTGGTGTTGATTTAATATGCTGTTCAGGACTTAACTCTCGAAGAAGCGGAGACTATTGCTTTATCAATTCTGAAGCAAGTTATGGAAGAGAAGGTAAAGTTAAATACAAATGCATGTACTTCCATTTTTTGCACCCCCTACTAATGGAGAATACAATATAACTTGCTTCCTCTGTTCTTTTTTACATTAGGTCACTCCCAACAATGTTGATATTACCAGGGTTGCTCCAGCATATCATCTTTATACCCTTTCTGAGGTGGAAGCTGTCATAAGTCGCCTATGATTTGTTCCTTTGTTTTTGCCCGTACATCTAATAAATGCATGACCCAAATTAGTTTTAAAGAAAATCAAACTACTTTTAGTTCTAAAAACTATGATTTTAATCCCCCAACATGGATGTGGAGTGGTTAAATTTGAAAATTAATAGAGTATTTTATTATATTTTTTAGTGAATTTTTCTTCCTCTTTGAAGGTGACACTTAAAGCCTTTGATTTTGATTATGGACGCCATAAATTTTTGGTGAACTGAAAAAATGCTGGTCACCAATGGTCTATACAGCATCAATAATTTCTTTTTAGTCACATTATTGTTAGTTAGTAAGTTAGTTAGGAGTGGTCTGGAAAATGGGAGGGAGGAGCCACCATACATAACCCTAAATTTTAAGAGTACCAATTTTTTCCTTAGTTCAAGTGGGTGTGTGCGAGTTGATTTGGTGTGTACTATGATTTTTTGATTTGATGTGAACTTTTGTTATACTACAGTATGGTTTTGATTCAGTTTTTTCAAATTATACTTTTCAAATTACTGTAAGCGCTGTTAATGCCCATATTATCAAATGGTCGGTCTGTAATAACGGTTCCTCAAAATCACTATCATAGCCTACTTCTGTGCACCTTATAAACAGGCTTTAATAGCACTTTTTTAAGAAGTGTCATTAAAGGTCCTATCTTCAATAGCACCGTGGTAAAAAAATTACATAAAACAAATCTTTTATAAAAGTGGAATTTAGACATCAGTTATGGTCTTACATCAGTTATACCTTTCATCGTTGTAAAATATATTTTGGTTACCAAACATCTTTTTAAATTGATTATTGAATTGAACTGGCCTTAGAGAAGTTTAAGTCATACAATGAAATCAATTTTACCCTTTAAAAAGGTATTTTATGCAGTATGTTTTACAAGGTTCGTTAGAAACACCATAAAAATAATAAAATCACTCGCAGCTCATGAATTTTGGAGAAAAATCCAAATAGAATATTCATCAATACAACAGTTTATATAACAATATAAAAAATACAATAACAGACGAAAACCTATTATGTTTTATTCATATTTTTCAGGCATATTATAAATGTTCATATATGCACTTATTTTATTTTAGACAAACAGATAAGTTGAATAATTTAAGATGACATGTTTGTTTAGTCGAAGAGTTCAAGTTGATGGACAAAAGGTGATAGCATAGTCGGGTCTTGCAAAGCAAGTGAAAGTGCTGCTCTTATCATCGTAAGCGTAGCTATAAGCACCGGGGCATTGGTTCTTGAAAATGGTAGAGTAGTTTGTTGGTGGACATTTTTCTTCGGTATTGTACTCTCCACGACAGCAATATTGATCCTCATTTAAAGCCAAACAAGCACTCTTACAAGCAACAACACTTCCATCAGAGCCTCTCACTTGAAGCTCGGCAGGACATACCGCATTGATGTTTCCTGGGCAGCTGGAAGTCTTGCAATCACCACTTCCACCTTGTGGTGTTACAGACATGGGCACATTGAACCCGTCCACATTACTCACATCGTAAAAATCTTGTCCCCCGTTTGATGCTACCGTTATTTCTACCAATGTTGCTGGTGGAATTGCACCAGCACCGTTGCAACCCACTTGACCGGAAGCACAATCCGCGGTAGCACAACTGAACCTTCCATTGTTGTCGGAACATCCCGTTCGGCCCCAGAACCGACCTGACCATGGAGATGGGAGGTCCACTGAAGTGGTTGCTCCAGGTCCCAACTCAAAACCTGTTGTAGATAGCTGAGGTTTTTGGTCACCAGTTAAAGTTCCTGGCCATACTGTATATTCACATCTATTCGTGAATGTCACTTTAGCACCTCCAACTACAGCATAGAAGAGGAATGCAAAACTAAGGCAGAGAGAAACATGAATGCTTGTCATTTTTTTGGATAAATATGGTATAATATAATTGTGAATGGTTTGGTTTTTCGATTGTAGTTTAGTTCGCAATTGATTGATGTTGTTCTCTGCTTCTTGACATATATATAGGCTTTGAGGATTGAATTGAATATTCAACAAATGAGATTTATTGGTTGAGTCAATAAAAAACGAGCAGCTATACTTATAATATGGAACAATTCTACGTAGTAGTAATATATCTTTAATTTAGCCTCCATCATTGCAAATTAATGTCTCAATCAAATCTTAGGTTGTATGGTACTTGGTCCACGGTGTCTAGTTTTACCAATTTTATTTTGACATGCAACGAGGTTGGAAGGGTTCCACAATATACAATTTAGTGATTTACAACATAAATTAATACCTTTTTGTCTACTTATAAAAAAAAAATACCTTTTTGTCTAAAAAAACAATTAAATTAATAACATTAATGTATGTCTATTTCAAGTTATATTTCGTATTTCACTATGGAGAATGCTTCTATTACTATTTTAGTATTTTAGTACGTTAACCGTCACATTATTAAATGTTTACTATATAACATGTTATATGTTAGTAAAAAATTATCAAAAGTCAAATGACAAGTCATCAAATGTTTATTGTCATGCCAATAAAATGTTGACATTTTGTCTGTCATATCAACGACAAGTCAATTGAGGGAATTTTGTTAAATACATTAGTTATTCGATGTGTCTAATTGTGTTTTTTGTTTATAATTAAGATAGGAGAGAGTACTCCACATTAACCCTTTCTTGATTGATGACTCAATAGATTAAAAAAATGATCTTGTTAATATGTGCCTATGACACATATTAAAAAATTTAAAATAGAAATTTTGTATTGAGAAAAACAAAATTTAATTTTGATAAAACTTTTATGATTAATTTTCTATGTTAAGTAATCCTTCCGATTATAATTATAAGTAACTTTTACTTATACATTCAATAATATATCTAATCTAATTTTCTATGTATTTATGTTAAGTGCCCTTACATGTGCCTTAACTTCCATGTCAGATAATCAAGGCATTAGTGAATTTGTCGACATTGCAAAACCTCCTATTCTTGAAAGGATATGCTGTTTGTTACGACAAATAAAAATACGAATTGAAACAAGTTGTATCTTTAGCAACCCATGTCCCATGAATTCCATGCCAAGATGTATCAAAATTGTAAACTCATCTTGGTCCTCTAATGTATTTTTTATGGGTTATTTTAGTTCATAAAATTCTAACAAAAAAGACATTATTAGAAACTTATTTACAATTTTAATACATTCAAAAATCAATACAATGAAAAATTACACTTTTAAGGATCAAAATTGTAGTTTTTCACTTTTTCCAATTATTTTAAATATTTATTTATGAGAAAAAAAAGTATTAAATCAATGTTTGGGAAAGACAGTAGGCATATTTAATGTTGTACTTTTGATTAAAAAATATAGTAATTTTGATAATTTTATATATTTGTGGAACTCGGTAAACATTGTGGGTATCCGATGGAGATGGAAGGAAATCCCTGGTGATATATTACGTCCATCCCTAAATATAAGATCATTTGAGAAAAACATAGAGATTAAGAAAGTTGATTGTGGTATTAAATTTAGGCTTAAGTATCGATATTTAATTTTAGTTTATGTATCGATATTTTTCTAAATAAATCCACGAATCAACCTAACGTCTTGTTTTTGATTCCTAAAGCTAAAATTTGCAGAAAAAATTCGTAAATTTTCTTCAAATTATCCTACGAATTTTTAAAAATTAATGTTTCTTTAGTGTATTTATTACAGAAAGTAAAAAAAGATGCACTAAAATTAAAGACATGCTTGTAAAAAATATTTTTTTGGTCGAGACCGGGGTATCCACTGCCCGGACATAGTGACTATTCCCTCGCTAGGTCGTAAAAAATATATTTAATCCTCTTGGAAATTTGAAAGGATTTTATGAAAAAGAACAAAAAAAAAATCTAAAAGGGTTTAAGTAGGAAGACAGCGTAAAAAGTAAGTTTTCCGCTTCAAAAAAACAAAAGCGTAAAAAGGAAGTTCATATTTTGTCTATATATCTTCTTCTTCCCAACCTCTTGTTCTTTCTTATTACTGTAATTCGTTTCTCTGTTTCTTTTTCTTAAGCCCCAAGGTTCGTTTCGTTTCAACCTTAATTCTATTTACATTCATTCATTCATATATAAATTTAAGTGCTTGTTCCTTTCTTGCATGTTTCTTGAAATTTTGATTTCAGTCATTATCGACCAACAACAACAACATTCCACACCGTTCGTTGTAGAGAAGAAATGTCTTGTTCAACAAATCGTAAGTATTTAAGTGCTTATACTTTGTTTGGATATTTAAGTGCTTATCACATTATATTTTTACTATCATTAAGTCTTTCACATTGATCGATCACTGTTATAGGAGTGTGTGTGTGTGTGTGTGTGTGTGTTTGTTGAGTCGTTTCAGTTTTTAGTGATGGAATAACCGTTGTTTAATTAGGGTCATCTTGGTAACATCTCAAAATCCGAAGCCAAACCCTTGTCTGTTTGTTTGGCTTCGGATTCGGAGTAGATATTATTTTGTATTTAAGTATAGTGAAAGAAAATAACTTTCTTTACCGATTAGAGTTCGGGGCGAGTTCTGGAATTTAGTGGTTTCAGTCCCTTCCCAAATGCAGTTGCGGAGGATCGAACTAAGTTTGGTTATTTTGTATTTAAGTATAGTGAAAGAAAAAAACTTTCTTTACTGATTAGAGTTCGGGGCAAGTTCTGGCATCAAGTGGTTTCAGTCCCTTCCTAAGATCGAACCATGGTTCTCCCTACCAAGTCATGTGTCAATCAGCACTGGACCAACACGTTTGGTTATTTTGTATTTAAGTATAGTGAAAGAACTTTGTTTTACTGATTACTTCAATAAACTATTAATTAATATATGGAATTTTTAACAGCTTTTCGGCAGTGCTCTTCACAGTCAGTGTTTGGGCAGCTGAACAATTATTCAGGTAACGATCCTTTTACTTCCAAGCCATTCGGTAGTCCAATTCAGTTAGGATCGCAAATGGGTAATTCAATGTATGGTGGTACTTCTGCAGGTCTATTTGGTGCAACTCAAACATCGTCAGTTTTCTCGTCCGGTGCATCGTCTTCACCAATGCCTGCGTTTGGGGTATCTTATACTCCATCTTTTGGTAATTCATTATCGCCATTTATTAATTGTCTTGCTATCTATAGATTGTCTTCATTGGACCCTTTTAAATCAGTTTATTGTTAGTGTCATGTGATGTGTGAGAATCACAATACCAGTTTTCATACACAAGTTTTGCCTTATTATGAATTTTCATACATGTGAGTATTATGTGTGTGCGCTACATCCTGTTTATGGATTTGTTCTGTCCTTCCCCCACATTCATAGTTAGTATATGCATGTTTTAATATGCATGTTAGTATATCGATGTCAAGCCATGGCTTAATACAAATCCCATGTGAAACACTTAAGAATAATAACACTAAGAAGATTACATAACATAACAACGATCAATATTTGTATATATGTTTTTCTATTCAATCCTAAATTATAGTATTGTCTTTTAATAACATGACAAAATTGTTAATATATGTGCTTTTCTATTCTATGCTAAATTATAGTTCTTTTTAAAGACCTGAAGATCATATAACTTTTAACGATTGAAATTTTTGTATTAGCTAGTTTATGACATCCTTCTTTTGTCTATATCTAATGATCGTAATCATTACATCTTTTGGCTTACTTTTCTACCTATTTTATTGTTATTAGCTTGTTTTATTTTGTAGTTTTCTAATTCTATCTTATAACCAACTTTCTTCCTTCATAGGATTATCAGGTTTTGGTCAGAAGCCTGCGTTTGAAGGAATTCACTCTACTCCTACTCAAACAAGCCCATATTTTGCTAGTGCCATCCTACCACCACAACCTGCATTTGGAAGTAACATCCAACAATCACAACCAGCATTTGGAAGCAGCATATTTGATTCTTCAATACCTGTTTGCGCTTCATCCCAACCAGCATTTGATTCAAAGAGCACGCCTGCATTTGGTACAACGAGCACTCCAGCATTTGGTGCAACCACAGTACCAACTTTTGTTAGCACAGAGAGTGTATTTGGCACATCAAGCGCTCCTGTGTTTGGAGGTGAGGGAGCATTTGCGACTTCAAGTAGTCCCGTATTTGGCTCATCAAGCACATCTGCATTTGGGGCCTCAAGCTCTCCAGCTTTTGGTTTTGGCTCCTCCACTCAGGCTTCTGGTCAGTCTAGTTCTGCTTTTGGTACCAGCAGCTCAGTTGGGAGTACAAACTCAACCTTTGGAGGTCAGAGTTCTGCATTTGGTGAGTTCAATAGTTTTTAGAATTTTATCTTCTTTGTGATATATATATTTTTAAGATGTATGAGACTTGAATAATGATTGCATTTTTTGGTATCTTATGTCATTGTAACTGAGAATGATCTTTTCACATTTTCTTATGCAGGATCACATACTCCCACTCAAACATTTGAAAATGCTGGTATTGGGCAGTCAGAATTTGGACGTCAGCGGGGTGGAAGTAGAGTAGCTAGTTACTCAGCCACAACTGAACCGGATGGGGACTTTGGAAGACCTGGAAAATGTGAGTCCATATCAACTATGTTGGCTTACAAAGATAGAAGCCATGAAGAGCTAAGATGGGAGGACTATCAATTGGGAGATAAAGGTACATCTTGTGGCTTAATATTAAAATATAAATAATTTGATAATTCTTATGGCTTTCATTGGCGGTGAGCTTGACTTAATTCAAATTTAGGTGGACCACTTGCCTATGCTCCTCAGTCAACTGGTATGGAAGGCTTTAAATCATACGCGACACAGACAAATGCCTTTTCTCCTTCACTTGTATTTGCTCAATCATCAGCCAATCCTTTCTCTGGCACAATACCTAATTCTAACAACCTATTTGCACCGAAGACTTCAACATTTTCGTCTGGATTTGGAACTTCCGCTCCTACTTTCAGCTCATATGCATTTGGCTCTTCAAGCACGTCTGCATTTGGGACCTCCAGCTCTCTTGGTTCTGGTGCTTCTAGATTTGTAGGTCACAGGCGTGGAAGTAGAGTAGCTAGTTACTCACCTACAACTGAACCGGATGGGGACTCTGGAAAACTTGGAAAATTTCAGTCCATATCAACTATGTCTATTTACAAAGATAAAAACCATGAGGAGCTAAGATGGGAGGACTATCAATTGGGAACTAAAGGTACGTATATTTTAATTGTAAAATATAAGCTTACTACACTTGCCAGACAATAACCAAAAGTAGATCAAGTACCCAATATTGGGGTATAATATATTAGAATTAATGCAAAATCAATAAATAAACTTTAAAGCACTAGTTCTCTTTTGTTTGTAGACTCCATTCCATCCATCCCATGAATCCAAACATAATTTGCAATTTTTGTTTGCTTATCAAACCATTTATACGACTCTGATTATTTATTATCAATGTTTATTTGTTTGGCTATGTTATTATCATTATTATTGTTGTTATTAAATTGTTATCGTTTAAGTATAGTGAAGGAACTTTCTTTACTGATTACTTCAATAAACTATTAATTAATTAACTTTTTAGCAGATTTTAGACAGTCGTCGTCGCGCCCGCTTGGCTCCTTTCAGTCAGTGTTTGGGAAGCAGAACAATTCAAGTTACAATCCTTCTGCTTCTAAGCCATTTGGTAGTCCAACTCCATTAGGATTGCAAACAGGTACAAGTACTTCCGCAGGTGTATTTGGTGCAACTCAAACATTGTCACCCTTCTCTTTCAATAGTTTAATGCCTGCAACTGGGGCATCTTCAACTTCAGCTTTTGGTAATTCATCGGCGCCATTTGGTGGTAGTCTTTTCTATGGAATTTTTTTTCTTTCATTTATTAATTGTCTTCCAATCTGTAGCCTACGATACCAGTTTATTTATAGATTTGTTCTGTCCTTCTGCCACCTCCATAGTCCACCCCCTAATTTGTTTTAATATGCATGTCAGTATATCGATATCATCGGAGCCACAGATTAAAACCAAATCCCATGTGAAACACTTAAGAACAAGAACACTAAGAAGATTACATAACAACGGTTGAGATTTGTATATATGCTTTTCTATTCAATGCTAAATTATAAGTTCTTTCAATAACATGACAGAATTGTCAATATATGCGCTTTTCTATTCAATGCTAAATTATAGTTCTTTTTAAAGACCTGAAGAATATATAACATTAACGATTGAAATTTGTATTAGCTAGTTTATGCCATCCTTCTTTTGTTTATATATAATGATGGTAATCATTAGCATCTTTTGACTTACTTTTCTACCTATTTTATTGTTATTAACTTATTTTATTTTGTAGTTTTCTAATTCTATCTGATAACCAACTTTCTTCCTTCATAGGATTGTCAGTTTTTGGTCAGAAGCCTTCTTTTGGAGAATTTCGCTCTACTCCTACTCAAACAAACCCATTTGTTAGTGCCATCCAACAACCACAACCAACACTTGGAAGTAACACCCAACAATCACAACCAGCATTTGGAAGAAGTATATTTGATTCTTCAACGCCTTTTTGTGCTTCATCCCAACCAATATTTGGTTCAACGAGCACTCCTGATTTTCGTGCAACAAACACTCCAGCTTATGGTGCAACCACCCCAGCTTTTAGTTTTGTCTCATCAAGCACGTCTGCATTTGGGGGCTCCATCTCTCCAGCTTTTAGTTTTGGCTCCTCCACTCAGGCTTGTGGTCAGTCTAGTACTGCATTTGGTACCAGCATCCCATTTGGGAGTACAACCTCAGCTTCTGGAGGTCAGAGTTCTGTATTTGGTGAGTTCAAAAGTTTTTAGAATTTTATCTTCTTTGTGATATATATATTTTTAAGATGTATGAGACTTGAATAATTATTGCCTTTTTTTGGTATCTTATCTCATTGTAACTGAGAGTGATGTTTTTTCATATTTTCTTATGCAGGATCACATACTCTCACTCAAACATTTGAAAATACTGGTATTGGGCAGTCAGAATTTGGACGTCAGCGGGGTGGAAGTAGAGTAGCTAGTTACTCAGCTACAACTGAACCGGATGGGGACTTTGGAAAACTTGGAAAAATTCATTCCATATCAACTATGTCTACTTATAAAGATAAAAGCCATGAGGAGCTAAGATGGGAGGACTATCAATTGGGAGATAAAGGTACATCTTGTGGCTTAATATTAAAATATAAATAATTTGATAATTCTGCTGGCTTTCATTGGTAATGACCTTGACTTAATTTAAATTTAGGTGGACCACTTGCCTCAGCACCTCGGTTAACTGATATGGCAGGCTTTAATTCATCTATGACACCGACAAATGCCTTTTCTCCTTCACTTGTATTTGGTCAATCATCAGCCAATCCCTTCTCTAGTACAATACCTAATTCTAACAACCCATGTGCACCGAAGGCTTCTTCATTTTCTTCTGGATTTGGAACTTCAGCTCCTGCTTTAAGTTCATCAACATTTGGCTCTTCAAGCATGCCTGCATTTGGGACCTCCAGCTCTCTTGCTGTTGGTGCTTCATGTATTCCTGCTTTTAGTTTTGACTCCTCCACTAAGGGTTGTGGTATGTCTAGTTCTGCATTTGGTACTTGCTTCCCATTTGGGAATTCAACCTCAGCTTTTGGAGGTCAGAGTTTTTTATTTGGTGAGTTCAATTGTTTTTAGAATTTTATCTTCTTTGAGATATATCTATTTTTAAGATGTAAGGGACTTGAATAATTATTGCAAAAAAATCACCATTTGGGGGGATAAAAGTCTGGGTTTGGACCAAAATTGCAACAAATGTGATATACTTGAGGGACCAAGATGTTGTAAAAAGAGAAGACTATTTTTGTGAGTTCAATAAAATAGGGGGGCTAAAACTACAATTAAGCCTAAATTATAAATAATTTGATAATTTTGTTGGCTTTCAATGGCAATGACTGATAATTCTGTTGTCCAGATGGTAAATGCAAATTTGGCGATGGCGGGGAGGAAAAACAATTTGTAGATACAGGTACATTTTTTTAAATAATTAAATAAATTATTTGATAATTCTGCTGACTTTCATGAGAGATCAATGACTGATAATTCTGTGTGCAGATATACGTTCCTCTGGACAGATTGAAAAGTTTGAGTCCATATCTGCCATTCTTGTCTACAAAGATAAAAGCCATGAGGAGCTAAGATGGGAGGACTACCAATTGTGCTCTTCAGCCCCTAAAAGCTTCTTCAGGCCATCAAGCTTCTTCAGTTCACTTTCGTCTGGGCTTTCCGAAAGCATTTTCTCAAGCATGGCATCACTAACATCTAATGCACCTGACAGGGTGGTGCCATATCAAGTCAGAGATTCGATGGTTCCGTTGGCGATTTTGACAGGAACGGTGCTTGCAACAGTGGCGGTCAGTGGATGTATTTTGCTTAGGTGTAGGCGTGCATGACTTTGGTCAGTTGATTGATTCTATCGATTAGGTAGTTATAGAGTCTACTCTTTTCCTTATTCCATTTGACCATTGTCTAACTCTTAAGAGAGCAATTGATGGTTGTGTAGAGGCAGTTAAAAGTACAATTGTCTCAAGGAATTGCATTATGGTCTTTCTATTGTTATAAGCTAGTAGATTTTTTTTGTTGACAATATAAGCTACTAGAATTAAAGTAGAGTACGTGCATGCTGGTTTTTTAAGATCATGTGATTAATTTTTTTTGTTTTTTTGTAAGCCTTCTAATTTTCAAGAAAATGAGCCCTTGTATTCTAGAGTTCTGCCGCAAAGTCAGTAAAATTTTACTTTAAAAACTCTCGGAAAGAATTACATATTGCATGACATCCTTCCCATGATAGTTCTCATTAAACCGTTGATAGGTCGTTGCTTGTGATTGATTAATTAAGCTTTGTTTGTTTGCGAGTTTGGAGGGAAGGTGAGGGTTTTGGAGGAACTGAAAAATAGAGAGAAAAATAGAGAATTTTTTTTATAGAGAATAATAAATAAATGTTTATCATTACTATATTTTCAATTTTTAAGAATATTATAACAACATAAAATTTAATTTGAAGAAACATATAAACCTTCCAAACTCGTCTACCAAACTTCTCTATTCTTTTCATTTGTTTCTTCCTTTTTTTTAAAACTCGCAAATAAATCCTTAGACACTTCGTATGTGGTATGTGGTTAATAGGTAGCTAGGTTGGAATAATTGATTAAATAAAAGAGAAAAAAAAAGAAGTTAAATAATTGATTAAATATGGAGTGTTAAATGTTTAATATGAATTCAGTCCAAATGTGAACCTTACTATTTTTATTATTATAAAATTTATTTGTTACCAAAAATGATAAATGTTCACTCTTGAACGATTTTTAAGAGGCCTATAATAGACACTCGTTAAAAAATTGTAAAACAAAAAGTGACGATCAAAATCATGTTAGTCTTGATAAATCAAAAGCATATATACATTGCGGGAAGGGTAACACTTGCCAAAAGCGTTTTAGAGGCTGTTTCAATTTATTCTATGATGACTATGAAAATTCCTAAGTCTTGTTTGGACGATATTCAGAGAATCCAGAGAAGTTTTATATGGAGAGATATGGAGAGTGGAAGGAAACTTCATGCTGTCAGTTGGGAGAAGGTTTCTACTCCGAAGTGGATGGGAGAATTAGGATTGCCTAATTTAGAAACCATTAATCAAGCTTGTTTAGTTAAGCTTGGTTGGCATTTATTTTCTGGTGCAAATGACTACTGGTGCCAGATAATACGAGGTAAATATGATCATGATGACGCTCTAGTCTTTGTAAGGTGTTGATTGGTTTAAAAACCAAATGTGGAATAATTGTTTGTGGATTGTTGGAGATGGTAGGGATATTAAGGCCCCGTTTGACCCGGCTTATTTTCAGCTTTTTTATTTAGCTTAAATGAAATAGAGAAGTATAAAATTGAATTTAGTCATATTTCTCTTTAAAAGTATTAAAGAAATAAAGTAAAGAAGTATAAAATAAAGAGAAGTGGAGTCAAACACATTTTTTTTCTTTCTTTACTATTTTTAAGGAGAAGAAAATAAGTAGAAAATAAGCCGGGCCAAACAGGCACTAAATCCTGGAATCATGTATTCATTGAGGAAAATTTATGTTTTCAGACGACATACTATTATCTCTCAACAACTACAAGATGCTAGAGTTTGTGATTTAGTGGATGATAATGGTTGTTGGAATTGGTCTTTGATAGTAGACTGGATGCCAAACGAATTTCAACAGAAAATTGTTGCAGTTCTGCCTCCTCATCCAAATAATGGCAGAGATGATCTAGAAGGAGCAGGTGGGAATTTAACAACGTTTTCTATGGCTGATATGTATAACAAGTTGAGCGGGCATAGCATGGCTGATATCTATGACAAGTGGAGCGGACATAGCAACAAAAAACATGTTCAAATTGTTTTTCAGCATTAAGTGTCGTTTGGAATTATGGACATTAAAATAAAGGCCCATTTTAATCTCTAAATTTCTCTCCAACTCAATTTAGGTCTTCAACATTTTTTTTTTAGTTTTCATTATTAATATATGATCTATTGAACCATTTAATCTGATTCGAAAGTCAGTTTTAATATCAAGTAATTTCATTTTCCTTCCAATCGTAATTGTAAGGATCACACAGTACGTGATCATCCTTACCAAGTCCAACGCCCATTACTAATAAACAAATTAACGATTGCTCAAACATTTTTATAGATGAAGAATAATCAATAATGATTCGTCTCTTTGCATTAAAATAAAAATGTTAAGATTAATTTAATTCTATTTTTTTGGTGGAGGTTATATTGAGCCAAGGGGTCCAGTAAATTAACATTTGTCAGAGAGAGAGAAGCTCACTAGGAAAAGTTTGGAGACAATGGTATAACTTTAGTTTATTTTCTAGCTACACAAGTTAGCCTTAGTTCCGCGCATTGGAAACTACAACTAGTACTTTTGTTCTTTTCTAAAATTCCCTGTCCTATCCACTCTATTGTTTTATTAGAGGCTATATTGAGCCAAGGGGTCCAGTAATTTAAAATTTGTTAGAGAGAGAGAGAGAAGCTCACTAGGTAAAGTTGCGAGAAAATGGTGCAACTTTAGTTTATTTTCTAGTTACACAAGTTAGACTTAGTTCCGCGCATTGAAAACTATAAGTAGCACTTTTGTTCTTTTCGAAGATTCCCTGCCCTATCCACTCTATATTTTTTTATTTTAAGGCTATATTGAGCCAAGGGGTCCAGTAATTTAAAATTTGTTAGAGAGAGAGAGAGAGAGAAGCTCACTAGGTAAAGTTGCGAGAAAATGGTGCAACTTTAGTTTATTTTCTAGTTACACAAGTTAGACTTAATTAGTTCCGTGCATTGAAAACTATAAGTAGCACTTTTGTTCTTTTCGAAGATTCCCTGCCCTATCCACTCTATATTTTTTTATTTTAAGGCTATATTGAGCCAAGGGGTCCAGTAATTTAAAATTTGTTAGAGAGAGAGAGAGAGAGAGAGAGAGAGAGAGAGAGAGAAGCTCACTAGGAAAAGTTGGGAGAAAATGGTGCAACTTTAGTTTATTTTCTTGTTACACAAGTTAGTCTTAGTTCCGCACATTTGAAACTATAACTAATACTTTTGTTCTTTTTCAAGATTCTCTGACTTATCCACTCTATTTTTTTATTAGAGGCTATATTGAGTCAAGGGGTCCAGTAATTTAAAATTTGTTAGAGAGAGAGAGAGAGAGAGAGAAGCTCACTAGGTAAAGTTGCGAGAAAATGGTGCAACTTTAGTTTATTTTCTAGTTACACAAGTTAGACTTAATTAGTTCCGCGCATTGAAAACTATAAGTAGCACTTTTGTTCTTTTCGAAGATTCCCTGCCCTATCCACTCTATATTTTTTTTATTTTAAGGCTATATTGAGCCAAGGGGTCCGGTAATTTAAAATTTGTGTGTGTGAGAGAGAGAGAACCTCACTAGGAAAAGTTGGGAGAAAATGGTGCAAGTTTAGTTTATTTTCTAGTTACACAAGTTAGTCTTAGTACATTTGAAACTATAACTAATACTTTTGTTCTTTTCTAAGATTTCCTGTCCTATCCACTCTTTTTTTTATTATAGGCTATATTGAGCCAAGGAGTCCAGTAATTTAAAATTTGTCAGAGAGAGAGAGAGAAGCTCACTATGAAAAGTTGGGAGAAAATAGTGTAACTTTAGTTTATTTTTTAGTTAGACAAATTAGACTTAGTTCTGCGCATTGGAAACTATAAGTAGCACTTTTGTTCTTTTCGAAGATTTCCTGCCCTATCCACTCTATATTTTTTTTTATTTTGAGGCTATATTGAGCCAAGGGGTCCAGTAATTTAAAATTTGTCAGAGAGAGAGAGAGAGAGAGAGAGAGAGAAAGAGAAGCTCACTAGGAAAAGTTGGGAGAAAATGGTGCAACTTTAGTTTATTTTCTTGTTACACAAGTTAGTCTTAGTTCCGCACATTTGAAACTATAACTAATACTTTTGTTCTTTTGCAAGATTCCCTGCCATATCCACTCTATTTTTTTATTAGAGGCTATATTGAGCCAAGGGGTCTAGTAATTTAAAATTTGTTAGAGAGAGAGAGAAGCTCACTAGGTAAAGTTGCGAGAAAATGGTGCAACTTTAGTTTATTTTCTAGTTACACAAGTTAGACTTAGTTCCGCGCATGAAAACTATAAGTATTACTTTTGTTTTTTTCTAAGATTCCTTGCCCTATCCACTCTATTTTTTTTTGTAAGGGGCTATATTGAGCCAAGGGGTCCAATAATTTAAAATTTGTTACAGAGAGAGAGAGAGAGAAGCTCACTAGGTAAAGTTGGGAGAAAATGGTGCAACTTTATTTTATTTTCTAATTACATAAGTTAGCCTTAATTCCGCGCATTGGAAACTATAACTAGTACTTTTGTTCTTTTCTAATATTCCCTGCCTTATCCACTCTATTTTTTATTAGAGGCTATATTGAGCCAAGGGGTCCGGTAATCTAAAATTTGTGTGTGTGTGTGTGAGGAAAATTTCTCTTTTGCCCCCCTCCATTTCTCTTTCCCCCCCTAACTACCTCATTTGCCCTTAGGGGGTGTTTAAGCAAACTTCGGGACGTAGATCCCGAACTGCATTTCGGGATGTAGAACCCGAAATCATTTCAGTATCGATACTTAAAGTTCAGTATCGATGCTGAACGTAAAAATTTGCACCATTTCGCCGCAGAAATCATTTCAGCATCGATGCCTTTCAGCATCGATGCTGAAATTAAAAACTTGCACCATTTCGGGTTCTAGATCCCGAAATGCATTTCGGGATCTATATCCCAAACCTCATTTCGGGATCTACGTCCCGAATTGAAGGACAATTTGGAGTTTTAGGGGGGTTAAAGAGAGTATAGAGGGGGCTAAAGAGAATTTTTTGTGTGTGTGAGAGAGAGAGAGAGAGAGAGAGAAGCTCACTAGGAAAAGTTGGAAGAAAATGGTGCAACTTTATTTTATTTTCTTGTTATGGGATAGGCAACACAACCATCATATTGCTGAGTTGTCCAGAATGAAAGAATGGGAAACACAAAGTTAATTAATCATCAAAATTGCAACACAATGTTAATTAATCATCAAAATTACTAAGTGATGTGAAACACAAAATTAATCATCAAAATTGTATTCATGGGAATGCATCTAATTGAATTGAAATCAGTCTTGTGCATGCATACGTTGCAAAAATGTCTATAACGGAGGAGCAAGACTCCACATACAATTGGAAGAATTAATCTTCCGCTCTCAAACCCTAATTCAAAATAGAAATAAAATAGCTAACCCTATTTAATTATTGAGGAACAACAGAGAAGAAAGATGATTCAACACAAAATTGAAGAGATAAATTACATACACCTAGTTTTCGAGCTTTCCTCGTATACTCAATATCATCGGCTATATGTTCCTGTTCCAATTTCAGCCGCTTTTCTTCAACTTGTTTCAGCGTAGTACCTCCTTTAACACTTCTTTTCTGAAACAAAACTCTTGTATCCATCGATGATCGATATTCGATTGATTTCAAAGAAATATATCACATAACCCTAATTCTTCAGCTTTGTTATAAAGAAATAGCTAACCCTAACAGAGAAGTAAGATGATTCAATTCAACACAAAATTAATCATCAAAAGTGAAGAGATAGATTACATACACCAAAGTATTCCAGCTTTCCTCAGAGATTCACCAAATTCGGCTATCCTACGTTCCCGTTCCAATTTCAGCGACTCGCTTATTTTAACTAATTCAGCATGTTCCCGTTCCAATTTCAGCCGCTTTTCTTCCGATTTCATATCCACAGGAGGATCATCTTCATCAACATGTTTCATCGAAGTGCATCCTTCAACACTTCTTTTCTGCAACAAAACTCTTGTATCCATCAATGATCGATATTCGATTGATTTCAAAGAGTATATCGCAATTAACAACTACGGAGCACTATCTTCCTTATTTGTAATCTCACTCACCTGGCCCATAACATAAGAAACCCTAGATGTTTGCTCTTTAGCTTTCGAAGTCGGTTTTATTCTCATCACGAGCTTTCATAGTCCATAGTCCATAGTCATACAAAATAAACAATTAAACGTAAAAAAAATACAGAAAGTGAATTAATGAATTAAATGGGAGCCTCATTTGAAAAATTCAAATACATCGGTACATTAAATTAACAAATTCATGAATTAATGAAATTTTTTATTAAATAAAGAACTATTTATCGATTATTGTAATTTAGAGATAATGTATTTCATACAAAAAATATAATTTTATCGTTTATAATAAGCATTACAATAAAGTCTTTTCAATTAGTCTAAAAAAAAAAAGTCTTTACAATTTTTCATAAGAAAATTAAATATTAACCATTATTAAGAATAAAATTTAAAAACAAAATCAAATTTTATGTTTTTGATAGTTTCGATAAATAATACTTAAATATTATAATATTTTAATGAAATAAAAAAATTCTTTCAAAAATACTAATTTAGTTGTTGATTTCATGATTTAATGTACCGGTATATTTAAAAATTTCAAATGTATCATAGAATTTCCCTATTTAAATATTTAAAATAAAAAGGTCCCCATATTACTGGAAGTAGTTATGGTGCACGAGGAAAATCCTTATGCACCATGCATAAATCATGGAAAACCCGAGGAGAGTGGCAACTTGGGATCCAGTGGTGAAGACAATTGACAGGAGGTTACTTTCATGGAAGAATCGTTATGTTAGTTTGGGTGGTAGATTTGTCCTCTTAAACTTGGTGTTGACCAGTCTTCTATATGTCCTTTCTCAAAATCGCAATAAAGGTTTGTAAGTCAATCATTTGCTTGCAACTTGCAAATAAATTTTTTGTGGGGTGGAGCTTTGGGAGAGAAGGGAAAAATCCCTTGGGTGAGTTGAAAAGATGTTTGTAGGCCAAAAAGTGAGAGAGGTCTAGGAGTAGGAGATCTAAAGTGGTTTAATTGTTCGCCACTTGCTAAGTGGCGTTAGAAATTGCTAGTTTAACAAAATGTGTTGGAGACTAAATATGGTGTTGTTGGGCGGGTGATGATGTCAGTGGGGAGGGGAAACCAATTTTCTCTCTAGTGGAAGGACTTGGTGGGGTTGGGGCGGGTTAGTGTTGGGGAGGGAGATTGGATTCAAGATTTATTTGTCAAAAAGTTGAGGTGTGGTGGTGGGACAAGATTTTGGAGTGATTATTGGGTGGCCACCTCTCTGGAACATCTTTCCGCGTCTTTTCAAAAAATATCTTCAATTAGAAGATTTAATAGTTGGGATGGAAGATTGAATTATTATTTATTATGATTGACTCAACTACGGGGATATCAACTGGGACAAGGTACGTCTAGATGATATTTCTGCACTCCCCAAACTGTACCCTAATTTTTTTTTTCTGTCTTTGACCCCATACCTGCTGCGGCGAATATTTTTACTCATCCTCATCCCCACGAATATAAAAAACTATCAAAATATCCATACTTTTCAATCAAAAGCATGACATTAATATTTTGTTTTTTTAAAAAAAAAATACATATTTTGTATATTTCTTTTTTTTTTTTAAATAAAAGTACATTTTTTATGAAGAACAAAAAAAAATGCAGAAATATATTTCTTAATATTTTCTATAAAAAAAATAAAAAACAAATGTAGTAGCGGAGAAACCTTCCCCGATCTCTGCCTCGAATTGTCCATTCATGGGGCAATTTTTTCCTCAATTCCTGTCCCCAGGAAAGAAAAAAATTTCGACAAATAATCCGTAAAAATAAATGTCAGATACAAATTAACATCCCTATATAAGAAATCCATATCGGATATTAAAGGCATTATTAACTTTAATTTGTGGACATTCCTATATATTGTAGCAAGCCTTCATGGATCGGAAATGTACGTAGTACTTGTTTGGTCAGCGCACGGGTGTCTCTTTATTACGCCCTTCATACTCTTTTAGTTAGTTGTCCATTGTTTACAAACATTATAAAAAAAAGCAATAAATCAATTAAAATTTGGTACAAGATTTATCTTCCTCTATAAAGGTGTTAAGATATTTTTCTAATTATCGACACAGTATAGATCAAATGCACCAAGTGGTAAGAAAGAACTCAAGGCAAATGTGATATCTAAATGATAAATTATTCTTTATTTTTTTTGACAAAAATATCAATTATTCTTAATTTAGCTAGAATCATGAAACTATAAAGTGTAAATGAAAGCTATTAAATTTCTAATAACGGTGTATGAGGTTCTTGTATGCATCCTTGTTCTCCAAGTAATGATCAATTTCAGCCTGCCATCATAATTCACATAAATTAAGAATCGAAGTTAGTGTTTCGGCCGAGAGAATCACACAAAGGTGAAAAGAATTTTAATCGTTGGATAAGGTTCTGAAGACTCATATTGTGACATCAATAAGTTTGATAGTAATACATATTGAAATATGAGTTGTCCGATCTTCATCCTACAACTAAGATTTACAACTTTGTGATAGTACACAAAAAGCTTGAATTATTAAAAGTTTTTCATATCTTAAGGAATTTTTAAATTTAAAAGCTTTTGGTCTATGTCAAATACAAATACAATATACCTTTCGAATTGCTTTTATCGTGGTCAACAACTTATCACCAAAAAATTCCTTGAGGAAGTCGGCCTTATGGAGAGCATCCAAAGATTCTAAAAGTGATTTTGGCAACCTCTGAAGGTTTTCTGGATTTGGATCTGTATCTGTTTCATACATGAAATTAAGATGTTTATTATTTAATTAACATATTTGACAAATGCTGAAAATTATAAGAAACAGTATAAAATGTCTTATTATTTGAAATTCATATAAGATATTTGTTGATATAAACAAGCACCATTCATGATGCATGTTGTTACACATTATAAATTATTTTATCTTACCGACAGGTTCAGGTAGAGAAAGATGCCGGCGAAGGCCGTCAATACCAGCAGCAATTATCGCAGCTAATCCTAAGTATGGGTTTGCAGAACCATCAAATGATTTAAGCTCAAAATTACTCACTAAACCGTCAGGAGTTCCAGGCGGCGATGTAGCTCGCAATGGAGCCTCCTTATTTTCATTTCCCCAGAACAAGTATGCACCACTCCATGTGTTCGGCTGCAACCGATCATAACTGCAATCAAATTGAGTGCTGATGTAAGAAAACATAGAAGCATAATTTGTGTTCCGACACAAAGTTCTGGTCCACTGCTGTTTTTATGTATTGTCCGGTTTGGGCCCTAACGGTTATGTAACTCTTGAGTAACATATATATATATATATATATATATATATATATATATATATATATATATATATAGACATTACATATATGTTTTCTTATAATGATTTTAAGAATGAGTGATTATAGATAATAGAAACCTGATAGGAAGTGGTGCTACAAATGGCAAAATTGAAGGAAGATGACAAAGAACTCCAGCCATAAATTTTTTCCCCAAAGTTGATATTCCGTGCTTTGATGATCCATCTGATGCCATAAACACATTTTGGCCGTTCTGCCACAAACTTAGATGTACATGGCTTCCAGAACCAAAATCGTCTAATGCATACCTTTAATATCACAAGAAAACACTGTTATACACACTTCAAAATGTTCACTTTTGTTCAATTAGGAAAAAAATGTGTTCGTCAACTAACAGTTTTAGAAGCATTGCGACTTACTTTGGAACAAAAGTTGCGAGCAAGCCATGTTTTCTAGCAATCGATCTAACAGTTTCACGTGTGTAAACTAAGTAGTCTGCAGCTTTAGTACAAACGGTATGTCCCAAAACAAGCTCAAATTGGCCTTTTCCACCTTCTGCATGTATCTGCAATATTTTACAAAAAGAAAAGTTTAGAAAATGTTTCGAGCACGCTAAGCTAATGAAGAGGAAGTTTGTTCATGCAAAACCAAACAAAGTGATTATCATATCTTCCATTTATAATTCATCAAGTTAAAAACTCCCTTTTACCTGTTCTATTGGAATCTCCATGGAATGTAAAGCAGATGCAACCTCGCGAAGTATTGGGGAAGCAGCATCAAATGCTGATGAGGAGCAGTAAGGACTTGCGTCAAATGGTACCCATTCTTCTTTCCCTTCCCTGAATGATTTTTATTCTTCATGTCTATAACTAATTGGCATTGTATATTGCATTAATCAAATCACAAGATGTATAATATTGTACGCCATACCTTGTTACGCTCTTCAAGAGAAAAAACTCGTTCTCAAATCCTGCATTCATTACCTGGAAGAATACTATAATAAGTTAAAAGTCGTGTTATTTGAAAATTACAAATCTGACACCGTACTCATACCGTATAATAATACACTCAACACAACTGTTGACGTGACTAGAAGAGAGAGCTGTATAATTATACGGTGTCAAACAACTTTTTTGTTTTCTGATAAGTTAAGGAGAAAATAGAGTATGCACTGATAGCGTAAAATAGTTTTACACTGACATCCAATGAGTATTTTGTATTCCGCCAAAATCGCCGAGTTATTTTAGAATTAGTTGTATGATATGAAAAATTGATGGTTTCTTATTGGATGACCGTGTAAAACTATTTTATACTGTAGTACATGAACATTAAACTCTAAATTAAAAACGACAGTACACCCTAAACAAGACAAACTCGACATCATACCAAGTCAAATTCATCTTTAAGAATTTTGCAAACTCTTCTTAACGCCTCTCTAGGGCAATATTCCCATGCTTGGCCAGGTTTAACATTCAGATCACCCAAAACCAGTTCATCTTTCTTGCACCTATAATGGAACAGAGTGTTGCATCAGTTTTAATAACTCTGTCTGTCTTCTCAAGATGATTTCGGTATACGAGTACTTCGCAAACAGAATCAGAAAGTTAAAAACACTATGTCTGAAAACATGAGATTCAATTGGTAATGTTTGATTTCCTACGGTGATGAATTTGCACGCCAATTATATAAAATAAATTGCAATAATAGTAAGCAAGCTCAGAAGTTAGAACATCTTCGTAAGAAGAAGAAAAAAATGTGTACCAAGGAATTGTCCTTTTAGTAGACAAATCAGGCGTTAATCTTGTTTCGCCAACTGAACCAAAACCAGAACCAGGTGCAGGTCCATCTAGAAAAGAAGTCATTCCCATAACCGCAAATGCTAAACCAACCCCGGTTTTTGTAACAACGTCATTGAAACGCTTTCTAGGAATAGCCTGAAACAACATCGGACAACACCTCAGAATATAATATAAATATATAACATTTCCAAACTATGTCTATGTTGACAGAAACAGTGTCGAGGGCACTCACACGGCATCTGTGTTGTCCTGAATTATCAACCCATAGTATACGAACAAATGAAACATCACTCTCTAATTCATCAATAACAGTTAGAGGTAAGCTATTATGTAAACTAACAACATTGTTCGCAAAAGTAATCTTATAGAAATCGATTGCATTTCTTGCAAGGATGTCTTTTGCTGCTTCCACAGCTTCGGGAACAGAAAGATCGCCATCAATGCATGAATCACGCAGAACGGAGAAAATAACTTCACGAGACTTCTTTGCACCTGTGAAGGCATAACTTATTATGTTAGCAAGAGAAACAAAGGACTCAAGTATAATCTTAATTTTCTGTGTCATAGAAGATGTTAACGAACCTAAGTAGAAGGTTTCAGGAAACGCGTAACCATCGGTACTAAACATCACCTGCAATACAAGATACATATATATATATGAAAATTTATGATCTCAATGAATAATTATTCGAAATCGAATTTCTTATAATGTCACCTTATTTATTGGAGCCAGCTCTAAAAGCTCTTTGAGGGATGAAATCATCCCATGTACACTAAGCTTTGGAATTGCCAACCCAAAATCTAGGTAAACCTGAATGAGAAACTTGTGTTACCATCCAGTGAACATGTAATCCATATTCGAATCGAATAATAAAAGTCACCGAGTTATAAAATTGTTGCCTGGGGATACACAGATGCTAGATATGATGCTTCTTTTGAGAATGGATAGGAAGCATGTAAAAGAACAATCCGAGATTTTGAATATCTCTTGTCCTCAAAAACTGAACGCAGATGAAGAGGATTTGACAGTCGCATATCCAAATCTTTATCACCAAAGCTAATTATAGAAAGGTAAGTTTTAGGTAAAAAAAAAAACTACAACTTTCACAGATACTAAACATGTTGCTGACGCGTAAACACTGATAATAATTTAAGAAAATAGATGTGATTGAATGTAACTATATGTGTTAGTATTGTGTCGATGCGACGATGTCAGACACTTACACGTGCCATACACCAGACACGAATTCAATCTAACAATTTTAAAGTATTCATTACCCTGTGTGTATCTGCATTGGCAAGTCATAGGATTGAGCAACTTCCAAACTTTGCAAGAAGATGTAATCGATAAGATTTTTGTTTTCAATACGAAAAGGCTTGCCGGCTGAAAATGTAGAATGATGAGTATGAATGAATACAATGAAACAGAACATTTTACAAATAATTTGCATATTCTACTCACCTAATAACACCTGTGTGAGACCCTCCTCAGCGTCTATTTTCGTCAAATTTGTATTGATTTCTAGTCCACTGCGGTATGCAGCTATGCTTTTGAAACCATAGATCTCATCGGCGACTGTAAAGATAATGCTAAGGAACCCAACTAGGTTATTGAATATTAACTTTTCTAATTTAAATGAATTTTTCGCACTGTGAATCACAGGTTCACAATACTAGCAGTAAGTAATTCTTATGAAGGATATGATTTCAACTTTGAGACAAATACTTTGGTGAACGAATCCAATGTCCAGCTAGATCCATCCGGTAGATCCTTCAGAGAGTATCATATATTATAACGAATAAAACTGCAAGAGTATAAGGGAAACTAAAAGTGAATGTCGAAAATTGAGTATCTCACTTGATCGAGAATTTTCTCAGCCACTTTTTCGATTCTCAAGATTCTACCAACAAGAGGTGTAAAACTCTTATGCCATTCTATATCATGCTTTTTGTCCAATTCTAACCCATCATCGATAAGTATAGCAGAGATTCTTGCAGCTTTGAAACATGTCAAACACGCGACTTCCAATCCAGAGACTCTTCGGTATTCTTCGACACCGTGCAAAGATGACTCACATCCATATAACTCACCTAAATCCCTTATACTTCTCTGAAAATTCCATATATAATAGATTATCATAATTAGATTCCATATTCAAAGCTCCACAAAAAACAAAAATAAGGTTGAACTATTAACTAATACACACATAACATACACAATATTGTTGAATTCCATAACTGGGTTGATTAGTGAAGTTTCAAAGATGACACACATCATAATTTCACATGTAAATAAACTTCAAACGAACACTTGAGGTGTTAGCTTGGTGGTAAGAGTTTAACATTGTAACTTCAAGATGCCAAACACTTGAGGTGTTAGCATAGTGGTAAGAGTTTAACATTGTAACTTCAAGATGCCGAGTTCAAATCCAGTCAGTTGTAAAATGACTATCAGTGTCAATGATTAATAAAAAAAATTCAAATGAATCAAACCTAGAAGTTAATTGCAATAAAAGAACATTTGATCCCCTAAGGTGTTCAGGGTCGTTGACTCTCACTCTTTATACACAATTCTTTATACACAATATTCTATGAAGAATACATGGACACGACACTAACACATACAATCAACAAAGGTAATAATTTGAGAAAATAGAAGTAATTGAACGTAACTACATATGTCAATGTTATTGTCACATATCAGACATGTCTTCAATTTGACTTGTCAAAACTACAAAATACATATTAAAAAGTTGATGTATCTAGTCTAAATTTTACACCAAATACATCAACTTTTGTCGACTAAATTTTACTTATATTTTGGAACAGAGTACATATTAATAGATTAATATATGTTCATCATGTTCATAAGATAAACCAATTAAAAAAATGTTCTTGAGCATTACACTATTGCATAAATGAAGGAGGTGAAAAAAGGAAGTTACCTTGAAGGATAGAGAGTGTTGTGAAGAAGCAAGAGCATCATCATCTTGGGCTTCAGAAAAGGCATGAATGAAAGGAAAATTGGAATCAAGTGAAACTAAGTTGTGAGCATGACCATCCACAAGTTCAACCTCTTCCACCGCTTTTCTCAACACACTCAAATCCATTTTTATTTCTCACTGTCTCCGAAGTGCTGAGAGTCAAAATCTGTTGGCTTTGGTTAGTTATCACAATTTATTTATAATTATAGTAGATAGAGATGTACTTGTCTCATTCAGCTTTTGTCATGTTTTGAAGTCAATTTGTGTTGTGCGTCTTATAATGTCTTCAAATCAGTTTTTTCTTTGGATACAGTCTTAGAATCCGTTTTCTTTGGATACAGTTCTTGCTCTTTCTTGGATATTCTCAACACTCAAGTGCGAAGACTAATCTCTCGAATCGGATAAGAACATAAAATGTGATAAAACTCTTCTTCAATAAAATTTAACACTGTTACATTCTAATGATTGGTTTCGATCTCATAACCTTTTGCCTAAGCTGGAATAAATTTTTTATCATCTTATTCAAATGCTCTGGATTTCTTTCTAGTTTTTAATATAAGAGAAAAAATATATTTTAATTCATTGAAAAAATAATATTTTTAGTCTATAACATAATTCAGATATAGTACTCTATATTTACTTTTTCAATGAACATAAAAAATTATTTGTCTCTTATATTAAGGACTGCAGAAAATATTTTTTATAAATTAAATTAAACCACTCTAGTTTAAATACATACTATCTCCGTTCCTTTTTACTTGTCGTTTTAGAAAAAAATATTTGTTCTTTTTTACTTGTCGTTTTGGCAATTTAGGTTATATTTTACCTATTATACCCCTTCCTATTTTATTTTATTGACTAAATTTTGTATAATTATTTTTTGTTGAAACAATATAATTTTTTTATTGTATACAAACTTTGTTTGTTTTTAAATAAAGTTTGTTACAATTTTTTTGGAAATAGATAATGTTTGTGAAAATGTATGAATTTATTGGTGAATTAAAAATATAATATATATTAAAAAAAGGGCATGATAGGAAATTTAGGAGCAAAAATACACTCTCTTATTTTGATCTTTTTTTCTAAAACGACAAGTAAAAAGGAACGGAGGTAGTATTATTTGTCTCAATATCACATCTTTCTGATCTTTTAAATTTTTATATAAAAAAATTATATTTAGATTTTTTTGTTAAAAAAAAATATTTAAATTTATTAAATAACTTATGTATTTAATCGATGTTATAAATAAGATACATTAATTGTCGATTTGAATATATGTGACATTGACATGTCTAGATCATAGTAGCAGCCCTTTACCTAGGGATGACAACGGGTAGGGTCGGGCGCGGGTTTGACACTACTCAAATTCAAACTCGAAATATCGGGTAAATCTGAACCTGAACCCAAAGGAGTTTTCGGGTGACAAAATAGCACCCAAACCCGTTGGGTTCGGGGTTTTCCCACCCGAATCTGAATTCGAAATTATATTAACAAAAATAAAAAAAATACAGAAAATTCAACGAAATTACCGTCTAAAACATGCTAACATTATTTTCAACATTAAAATAAAGATGAAAAATAGTCTACATTAAAATAGTTTAAAATATGCTAATGCAAGAGAGATAATTATATAATTTAATATATAACAGGTGTGGGTTTGACACTTACACTACCCAAACCCAAACCCGAAATATCGGATGTCACCCGAACCCAAACCCAAACCCAGTCAACTCGAGTTTTATCCGTTGACTAGAATTTGGTTTCGGGCAGAACCCGTAAGTTTGGGTGTTATTGTCATCTCTACCTTTACCCCTAATAGCAGCCGCCCTTCACCCTCTTAAAGTTTTTTTTTTCTGAATACATGTGACATTGACATGTCTAGATTCATAGTAGGACGTTACTATTGAAGACAAGTTATGACTTTAAATATTATTTTGATTTTTTACTCTAAATGGGATTTGTTATGAATAATTAAGTTGATGTCTTTTTTTTTCTTGATTACAAAAAAAAATAAAAATTGATGTCTTAGTGGATGATTTATTGCCTTAATGTCTATCTTTTTCTTTATACCGAATGATGTCTATCTTTGATCTTTTATTATTTTCCTTTTTAACTCTCACTAGTTATAGTGGTTTTTCAAGAGCTCTGTAATTATCTTTATCTTGGCTTTTATAAATATGATTCATGTTAGTGTACGTAATGACACACTTATGAAGAGAATAATACAATATTATTCTTAATCTCTTTCTCTTTCATCTATATATTTCATTTTTTTTCTCTTATCATACAATATAGCAAAAGTAGTTTTTTGCCAAGTTTGTCATTTGTCAGCAAATAAAACTACTTATTATTTTAAAATTTGCTATTAATAGTAATATTTCCTTATCTATTTTTTTATTTAATTTTTAATTATTTAATTTCTTAATTGTAAACTATACATATTTTAGTAGTATTTTTAAATTTAATTATTAATTTAATTGTGCAATGTTATTTGTGGAGTTAGTATCTTGGGAAAAGCTCCTTGTGTTTTCAATGTTCTATAGGAAACTGGTCTTTCTCTTAAGCAATGAATTGGTAAAAACAAGAATATGAAAACATGTGTAAGTGCATTCACTTGATGCAACCTTGAATGTCATCTATTTTCTCAAGGCAAACCTTACACTCACCTCATCAGACATCAATGTAATATCTTTTTTTTATGTAATTTAAAATTTTCAAATACAAACAATGAATCTTTTACTTATTATTTTTTTAAAAGTTTTTCATCTATATAAATAGGGCATTTGTGCGATCGATTATGATAATTTTGACTTTACAAATGAATTTTTGTTTTGACCAAGTTTCAAAGGAATTCTATACGTTTTATCTTTTGCTTTTGGATTATAGGTGAGTTTGCAAGTTGTGTCTTTATAGTATTATTTGTTTTCCCTATTTTTGTTTTGTTTTTTTATTTATTAAATGCATTAATCAGTTATGTTTGCTCTTCAATGTTTGATCTTCTCCAATATTGTCTATGTAGGTTCTTTGCATATACGGCAATCTTCAATTATCTTTTGAATTATGACACCCTTTAGGTTTAGATTTTTTATTATGTTGGTTTATGTTGCCCTTTTTCTTCTATTTTCAAAGAAAATCAATAGGTGCTGACTTCTCATTCGATTGGCTAAACATAAAAATATGTTGATGATTTTGGTATATTTTGAAGAGAAAAAAATTATGATAATTTTGAAATATAATGTTTTGAATATTATGTTTGATTATGTTGATTTCATTCCTAATTTAAACTAGGCACTTGAGAAGCTCTTGTCATGCATCTTGCTCTATGAGTTAAAATATGAGATTTATTGTTTAAGTACTTCAGGTTTCCAAACAATGTTTTAAGTTAATAGAGGCGTGGAGAAGCTTGGAAGATAAGTGGAGTATGCACGTGATAGTGGAGTATGTGATCGTTAGATGGATTAATAATAATTGACGTAACCATAGTTCGATTTTTTTAATGCATTTGGAAAAAGACTAGAACAACTTAATATCAAAACTCGCTGTGAATTTTATACCACTAGGGCTCCTTATCATAAAGCTTAATTACCTATCCCTCTTATTTTAATGTATAATTATTTGGCCGGTGTTTATAATTTAAAGTATAAATATTTTATTTATAATTTAAATAACATTTTTCCCGTGTCATGCACGGGTATACACACTAGTTTAAATTAATTTCATAACACGTTATCAGAATGAACTATAACAACGTAACACATTTGAGGTATAAGAGCATGTGATCAACATCTTTGTAAGTTTTACATTATTTTTACCTTAAAATTATCCATAAAAGAAAGGTACGTATTTTAACCTTTAAACCTCACAGTACAATTCTTGAATTTTATGTTGAATTTGAGATTATTGAATTTATTTTAAAAATAATAATAATTTAATTGAGATCTAAAATCTTTTGGTGTATATTATTTTTTGTGTCAACTAAAAAATATATTGTGGTAGTGAGATGATGACATGAAGAAGATGAAACTTGAAATATTTTATTGGCCAAATACATTCATAGGTCCTTTAAGTTTTTGGTTTGTACCGAATAGATCCTTTAAGTTATTTTTGTAACATATAGGTCATTTAAGTTTTCTATTTGTAACACATAGGTCCTTTAAGTTTTTTTTGTAACACATAGGTCCTTTAAGTTTTAAAATTGTAACACTTAGGTCCTTTAATTTTTTTTATATAACATGATGAGTATAATTTGAAAGGACCTATGTGTTACATTTTTAAAACTTAAAAGACATAGGTGTTACAAAAAAAACTTAAAGGACCTATGTGTTACAAACTGAAAACTTAAAGGACCTATGTGTTACAAAAATAACCTAAAGAACTTATACGATACAAATCAAAAATTTAAAAGACCTATAGATGCATTTGGCCTATTTTATTTGTACATGTGGCTATTCAACCTTCGAAAGACAACTCTATATGTTACCTTGTGACCTTCAAAGTCAATGACGTAATTGTTCTCTAGCCAAATCAGTCTTTTATTCTCTCTTATATTAAGAGAAGGCAACTTTTGTGCTGACAAGTTAACGGCTCATGGCCATCTCATTTACAGTTTTCTTTGGTAGATGTCATGCCTAGTTTTATTTGATTTTGTATAGATCGTATTGACTTTCGATTCTTTCGATAGTCCTAATTAGGATGATCGCTCTTTTTCTCCGTTTTTGCTTACTGTAGTTTAAACTAAAAAATGTTATTGTGCCCCTATTTTGTTTCCTTAAATTTATTTTTAGCTTAATTATATGCAATTCTGGCCTTTGACAATTATTTGTTTTGTCTCTTCAAGTTTTAATTGCTCACTTTTAACCCAAAAATTTGACAATTACTCAATTTTGACCTCCCAAATTTATCCTGTATTACATTAGCTAAACCTGTTGATTTTTTGACTTACAAATGATTATTTTCAAATTAAACTAGTTATAAGCCCGTGCATCCGCACGGGTCTGGATTATGGTTAAATGTTATACTTAATTGTACTAAATATTTATGTATTTTTAAAAATGTTGGTTAATTTGTTAATTTCTTTTTTGTTTAAATAGAAAAATAATAACAATTGAAACCAAAGATCCGTAAAAAAAAAAAAATAATAGAAATCAAAAGAAAATTTAAAAGAAGCTACACATTACAATTTGAAAACATGTTTTTATCATTGCATTAATAAAGTTTTAAACATATAATATAAAATATGATCTTAATATTAATAAATACATCCCGTCAAAAAAAAATATTAATAAATACATATCTAACTTTGTACCAAAAAAAATACATATCTAACTTATACTATTACAAAGTACATATAAGTTTGTTGAAAACAACTTGGAATCTATAGATACAACTTAATAAATGAGATACTTTAATTTGAAGTGAATTATTAATGATCAACTCTGGTTCTACATTTGTAAGACTTTGTGTAAAAGAAGGTGAGCACAATTTGAGTCTTTGCAAGTTCTTGAAAAAATTGAACAAAATTATTATTTCTAATTATTTTAGGTTGAAGTATTAAAGTGTAAATATATATATGTATGTGTGTGTGTGAATAAGTGCAACTCAGTTTGTAATTTATAAAAATTATATCTAATGAATGACAATATAAAATTCCAATTTGAAATGGAGAAATAGGAGATGAATCTAAATTACCTATTGGATGTTATGGAAAACCTCTTTGAACACAACATTTGTAGTAGTATTCAATGATTTTCTTGCGTTATCATGTATTAATATCTTCAGTCCTTGTTTGATCTTCACTCTAGAAATTGCCACATAGAGTTGATCGTGACCGAAAATATCTCTTGGCAGATATAATCCAACATATTCTAAAGATTGACCTTGAGACTTGTTTATTGTCATGGCAAAAGAAACAATAATTGAAAATTGCCTCCTTATAAGCTTGAATGGCCACGGTGATTGTGATGGTGACATCGACATTCTTGGAATATATATTATATTGCCAATGTTTTTTCCAGTAATTATTTTAGCTTCAATCACATGATCTCCAAGTTTAGTAACAGTCAACCTAGTACCATTACATAACCCCTCAGCTTGATCTAGATTTCTCAACAACATGATTGGCATGCCAACTTTTAGTTTGATGGAATGGTTCGGAAGTCCAGATATTTTTAGAAAATTTAAAAACTCTGGTGTAAGCTGTTCAAATGCTTCATTATCATTTTCTTCGGTTCGATCTATGGAGTCTGAACTATGATATTCCTTTTCATCACCTATATTCAACAAAAACACAATAAAACCTTATAAAAAAATAATTGCATATGTTATAAATTATATTAAATCTATTCAACTAATGAATTTGAAATAGCTGGAATGTGCTTCAATATATAATTATTGATTTCATCTACAACCTCAATTGTTGATGCTAAAATAGCTATACTTTGTAGATATTGACCATCAATGTAATGATTCAATAAATCAGGATATGTACTTTTAACAATTGCATCAATGGGTTCATCGAATTATGAAATTAAAAGTTCATCTGAAATTGGGATATCTTCATATCCATCATTTGGTTCTAAAACTTCTCCATCCCCGATCCTTAATATCCATTCAGAATTTTTTTTAATTTCTTCAGAGTTTGAATTTGATGAACCATTTAGCAACCGCATGTTCTTGGTAAGGGTTAAAACTGTGCAATGATCCCAAATATAAGAGGCATTTATTGTTTCATAAACAATATCAGATCTACTTCCTTTTGGTATTACCGGAAAGATTTGTCTGAAATTACCACCAAAGGCTATAACTTTTCCTACATATATTTTGGACGCAGAAGACTTATCCTCACTCATTATGTCTTTTAAGGATTTGTCCAAATTTCAAAGCAAAATTTGTGAGCCATAGGAGCTTCATCCCATATAATTAACTTTGTTAATTTTAAAAGTTGTTCTAGTTCAGTTCCCTTCTCTATATTGCAAATAGAAAATTCAAGTGTTGGAACTGGAATCTTGAACTTTGAATGAGCTATCCTTCCTTCAGGCAACAATAAAGATGCAATTCCTCTAGAAGCTACAGTCAAAACAATGTCCCGTTTTGATCGTAAAGTTGTTGCTAAAGTGTTCCACATGAAAGTTTTTCTTGTTCCACCATATCCATATAGGAAAAAAAACTCCCCCTTTTTTCTTCCGAACAACTTCCATGATCGTGTCAAATATTTTTCTCTGTTCATCTAGTAACGTTAGCATATTTTATACTAAATGACATTTGTGTAGTGTAATTTAACCAAAATATTATTCTATTTTCAAACGCTATTGACACTTGAAATGTAGTCAATCCAATTTAGCATGCGATGAAAATTATATTACTCATAGGAACAAAAGTCACAACAACAATAATGTAAAAAACTTATCAAATTAGAAGATGCTGTCATGAAAATTAATAGCAAAGATAAAGTGATGGAGAAAGTAGGGAGAAGTAGTAATCAGGATGAGAGATGGTACGGAGTGAAAACTGCCGTATTGTGTTCTTCCTTTTTAGCCTTATGAGTAACTTATATAGAAAGGATACCTCCAGTTTGGTTTTTGTTTGTTTTGGGTAATATTTTAAGTAACTTAACACAAACATAGCATCATTAAACTGTTTTTGTCACTCATAATATAACTTTACAGCACTCATTTCTATGGAATTCAAAATAATATTTGCAAAAAAAAATCTTTAAAAATTAGCTAATTTTTTTTAACAAAGTAAAAAAACGTGGAACACAAATATCATGTTAGTTTTTTTTTCAGTCAAAAAATAGTTGGTTTTTTATTTTTTTTTATAGTATCACACTAAGCTGCTTTTTGCAAAAAAAAATCTTTAAAAATTAGTTAGTTTTTTTTAACAAAGTAACTCAAAAAGTGGAGCACAAATAGTATGTTAGTTTTGTTTTATATGTGACTATTTTTTTTTGTTTGACTAAATCTGTGACTAATTGTTGATTTGTGTGGGAAACAACTTCTCCATATTTAGTTAATTACGATAAAGGACGTTAATAAAAACTTAAATAATTGTGATTAGATTTTAAAAAGGGTTAATTAGTAACTTACTTAGTATATTATATTAATATATAGTTAAGAGATTAAAAAAAATTTACAAAACTTTTTTTATTTTACAAACTATTTTAAAAAAAAAAAAATTTAATGCCTTTAATATGGACCTCATTTTAAAGGACCACCGATAGACTCCGTAGTCCAGTCCAGAGCCACTCACCAAGTTTGGACCTCATTAATATGGACCTCATTTTTAAAACAACTAGGGAAGGGACCACAATAGTCTAAGATTTAAAGCGAGTTCTAGTATTAAGTGGTTACAGTCTTCTACCAAATGCAATTTTGAAGATCGAACCGTGGTCCTTCTACCAAGTCAAGCATCAATCACCACTAAATAAACTAGCGTTTAGTTAGAGAGATTAAACACGAGTACTTCCCAAGAGACCACCCATCTTAATACTACTCTCGCCAACACACTTAACTGCACAATTTTGATTGAATATCCGATGCATTAGTGCTAGTATAATCTTTGTTAATAAATAATTATTCGCATGATTTACTGTTTTATTACTCAATAACTCTCCAACATACTCCCGATGTCTATCCATTATAAAGGAAAAAATCACATTAAAAAAAGGTAAGACATGATAATTTAAAGTATGTTTTTGTGAGTTTTTTTAAAAATAAGTTGTCAAAGAAGATGTAAAAAAATTTTACTTTTTTTTGGCTTTTACCCTCTGGTTCTTAGGAAAAGGGACCCTATTAGTTCAATGTTTGGAGCGAACTTTGACATCAAGTAATTTCAGTCTCCTCCTAAACGCAATTGAGGAGATTAAAATTTCTATTGGTTTAATTTTTATCAAAAAAAAGAGAGAAAAAAATTAAATATAATTTACATTAAGTACAAGTAGTAATCACTTTTTAAAATAATTATGTTACTTGTGATTTGGGAAAAGGTTTTTTCTTATTGGGAATGGAGATATTAATTAAGAACAACATTTAACTATCGGGTGTTGTAATTCACATGGCGAGATAATCCTCCTCACATGTCTTCGTATATTTTTTCTTTTTCTCGTTGATTAAATAAGACGGAGTAACTTTGTCAAAAAAAAAAAAAGGAGCAATCAAACATAATGTGACATAAGTACGATATTTGAGTCTTTTAATCATTTAATCTTGAATTAGATTTCCGATCAATGTGTATGGAGAAATATTTGTTATAAGAGATCAACTCTTTAAATGAATCTCAATTATTTCGAATAGATTAATCTCTGCAGTTGCTCGCGATGATATATTTGGTTTACCAAATAAATAAATAAGACGGAGCAACTTTTTTTTTTCATTATCTGATTCTTAAGCGTCTATTTGGAATGATGGTATAAAATAAAGCGGAATGGAATGAAACGGAACGGAATGAAACATAGATTCCATTCCATTATTTAGATATTTTATGATGGAGCGGAATAAGTTTCCCACTCCATTGTTTGAAAATTAAAGTCAATGGAATGGAATGGGTTATAAGTTTTTTATTCTAATTATACCATTTATTTATAAATCTTAGTATCATACATTTTCTACTCAATTCAACCAATAAATTTCACATATTTCATTACTAATTCATAGTCCAAACCATAATAACACTCTTAATTGAACATAAACTACCAAATTAATAGAGAAAAAAGGATCGACAAGTAGTCAAAGTCACTATCTTATTCTACAAAAAAAACTATCTTATTGGTAAAAAAAATGTATTATCATATATTAAAATAATACTATATTGTAGTATATATTGTCAGACCAAATAGTAGTACTAATTTAATTAAAAACAAAGAGAAGAAAAGGAGACGAAGAGTATATATGATGTGAATTTTTTTCATACACTAATATAATAACAAGAATAGTAAAATTGGTTTGTACAAAAAAAAATTGGTTGCAGAAGAAAAAAAGATTATGGAGGAAAAATACACTAATATAAAATTGGTTTGTACCAAAAAAATAAAATTGTATACAGAAGAAGAGAAGACGAGGGAGAGGGAAGAAAGAAAGTTTAATAACAAATTATTTTATTTTATTTTATTTTTCCTTTCAAAAAAAAAAAAAAAAATAGGGATAAAATTGTATTTATGTTATTAATTTATTCCATTCCATTGCACACCCCCCAAATTGGGCGGAATGAAAAATTGGATGAATGAATGGTATTGGATGGAATGAGTTCTATCACACACCATTCCATCCCATTCATTATTTACAAAACCAAACAATGGAACATAAATATATTTCATCCCATCTCATCCCACCACATTCCATCAATCCAAACAGAAGAGAAAATATTTTAGTAGTCTAAAATTTGGAGTGAGTTCTCACATCACATGGTTCCAGTCTTCTCCTAAATGCAGTTGTCGTGATCGAACTGTAGTCCTTCCTACCAAGTAAAGCTTTCAAAACGGACTGCAGGCTCCATCTGGTCGGGCTTAAAAGCCCAAAAGAAATATGGGCTGAAAAAATAGTGCCCGAGGCCGGTCCTATATGAGCTAGCGGGTAAGCCCGGTCAAGTCTGATTGTTTATTTTTTTGAACTAACATAAAACAATTTTATAGAGAAAAAAAATTTAACATTCCAAATAGAATAAAAATAAGTTTAAATTATCCAAAACAAGTTACCAATCAACCAAAAGAGTGAAATGTCAAATAACTCCCTGAAATTTCAAAATTTGTCAAATATTCTCTTGAAATTTAGAAATAGACAAATACCTTCATGAAATTGTAAAACGTCAATCAAATTGACCTCTGCTCAGTTTACTCCATCTATTTTGATGACATAGTTGTTAACTGCATACATGACACTTGTTAACGTGACGCCACATCACATGAGGGATAGATAATTGATCAGGATACACGTCACGGGAGGGGTAATTTACTAAAATTTGCAAAATAAAAGGCTAAATTTAACAGTATCCTGATCAATTAGTGCCATAATTTTACAAATTTTAGTTAATTACCTCTCTCTAACGTGGCGCCACATTGATAGGTGTCACGTATGCAACTAACGACTATGTCATCAAAATAGACAGAGTAAACAGAGCAGAGAGCAATTTGATTGACGTTTTACTATTTCAGGGAGCTATTTGCCTATTTCTAAATTTCAATGAGGTATTTGACAAATTTTTAGATTTCAGGAGAAGTTTGGTATTTCACTCTCAACCAAAATAACATAAACTAAATCAAATAATAATTCTCCAAAACATACTAATTTTATGCATAAACAAACAACACAATAATAATTTACAATCCAAATATCACACAAAACAACATAGATGAGCATAACCAAACATAATTATAATTTCGAGGCTTGGACTTGAGAAAGTGACTTGAGCTGTGCCTATAAAAACAAAAAAAATAATATATGCGAGCTAACGGGCGGCCCACGAGCCATACGGATAAGCTCATATTTTTAACGTGTATATACGGACCGGATTAAAAAATCAAGATCACAATTTGGGTAGAGATTTTTGGCCCAAGCCTACATTTTTACGAGCTCTGGCGGGTTAGCCCATACGAACCAATTCATTTAGACAGCTCTACTACCAAGTTTAACATTGATTATTATTAGATCAACTAAAATTTGAACTCAGGTTTGGTAAGAGGGAGCAACTTAGATGGTCAAATTCACAATCAAATCCGAATCCGCCTTAAATTAAGGGGGGGTTATTCAATTAGGATTTCGATGGATTTTAAAAGACTTTTTTATGATAAAAAAGTCTTGAAGATTTTAAAAGACTTTGTAAGATTATATTGATTCTGTGAGATTTTGAGAGACTTGTTTAAAAAATTTTTGCTTATTTTTTATAAAAATCTTGATTGAATAACATAAGATTTGCTTACTTTTTTAAAAAGTCTTGATTGAATAACACAAGACTTTTAAATTTTTTTAAAATCCATCGAAATCCCAATTGAATAACCCCCTTAAATAACACATTAAACAAGACTTTGAAAAATTCACGACGGTAAAAGGCAGTACTCCAACGAATCTCATGACAATGGATTGTATAATGGAACTCTATTATTTCATGTCTTTGAATTGGATCAGTTGAGCACTGTCGTGTATAGACCGATTGATGCCCAAATGAATGAAATAAATTTGAACGTACAATCTCTATCTCTATCTCTATATAATATAATTACGGATGTCTCTCCCGATCATTATCCAACGTGGCAAGCAACCAACGTGGCAAGCAACCAAATATTCATATGTCTATGTGGCAAGATTTCAAGGCTTCAAGTTTTAAGCAATTAGACAAGCTAAATATACTCCCTTCGATTCCCTCCGGCAACACTTTTCTAATTTTATATTATTTTACTTAGATTTAGTTAAGAGCTTTAGTAAAAGTAACATGGTTCGATTCTCACCAGCAACAAAAAATCTATTTTTATGATATATATTTGTACTTATACTATGTAGATTTAATTAGGAGTTGTAGCAAAAGGAACATGGTTCAATTCTCACCTACAACAAAAAAATCTATTTTAATGATGTAATTTTTTACTTAATTGTTACTAACCATAATTTTTTTTTGACTAACTAACCATAATTTTTAAAAAGTCTATAATCTCTATCTCTATAATATATATTTACGGATGTCTCTCTCATGAACAAAATTTCACAGGATAATCTATAATGAACCAAAGTTTATGTGTTTCATATATGTCTTTCTCACGAACAAAATTTAGTATAAGATACACGTTTTGATTTTTTTTTGTTGAGATTGGGGTATCCACCGCCGAACGCAGTGACTAATCCCTCGCTAGATTGGAGGCACCTCAAAGGGTGGGATAACTGTCTCAGAAATTTAAAGTTGCTCAATACCACACGGCTCGATTTCCACAAACAACTAAAATTATATTTTTATGATTATTTTTTAGGCAATTTTATGATATTTTATTTTATTGCTTATGAAAAATATTTACACTTATATTAGTATACTTGGATTTTTTTTTTAATTTATACGGGATCAATATTTATACTAATATATATTAATACAAGTGTCTTCTTTTTTTTTAATTTACACGAGACTTATATTTATATTCATATATCAATACATGGTCATCTATATATTTTTTTTATAATTTCTACGAAGACGGAAGAGAAAATATTATATTATTGAGAACGGAAAGTGGGAGATCACACCCTCTAGAGTATTTTATCCTTTTAAATCTTTACATTATTTGTATTATTTTTCATATTTGAATAAAATCAATATTAAATGAACGTCTACGTAATATAAAAATAAAAACCATATACTAATACGAAGATTTTTTTATAATTTCACGAGAACGTATATTGCTATCAGGATCTAGATTTGTATCCATATATTAATACGATGACTATATATATTTTTTTATAATTTTTATAGGAGCTATATTTATACTCATGTACAGGTTTTTTTTGTCGTAATTTTTACAGAATTATATTTTTTTGCAATGTTTTAATACGAGACGAAATACTTTTTTTATAGGAACTTAAATATTTATACACATATTAATACGGAAAACCCATTTTTTATAGTACGACATATATTTACACTCATATTAATATGAATGTTTTTTTATTTTATAATTTACACGATGATCAATATTTATACTCATATATTAATACACGACCTATCTTTTTTGTAATTTCAATGGGGACTAGAAATGAAATATGATATTGTTCAAAACGGGGAGCAGAAGATCACTCTCCACCCTATTTTATCTCTTTAAAATCCTTAAATATATATTATTTTTATATTTAAATAATAAAAATATAAAATTAATTTCACAAGTAATTGGAAAAATAAAATTATTTGACAAAAATTACATTAATTAACTTAAATTTTAAAAAAAAACTTAAATTAAAAAAATTAATATCTCAACTAATTTATTTTAATTTTAATAATATATACTATAAATTTAAATATTAACCCGTACATTGCACGGGTAAGTTATACTAGTATAATATAAAGTCCAAATATTTTTGTGGAGCAATTACTAATATTTAATGATACGTGGCGTGAGGGGTAGGATCTTGTTAAACCCTACTCCTACTACTAAACAATTGTGTCCTCTACAGTCTATTTTTTTTTAAATAATTTTTGTCGAATAATTTAATAGCTAATATTTTTTTATTGTTAAGGTGAATAAGTGTTTTGTTCGGATTAGTGTTCAAATAAGATCCGGTAAAATTATTGAGAAGTAAGTTCCTGTCATGGATTGATAACGTCTAGAATAGGTGAGTTGCATCAAATTGGGTAAACAATTATCTGTGTCTTTAAATATTTTTCTATTTATTTCATTGTTTGCATCACGATCAAACATCACACACAATTATTGTCCTTGACTGATATTCAGGGATGAACCTGGACATAAACCTTCAGTGTGGCTAAAAAATTTAGCGGCTACTAAAAAAAATTATTCTGATAATTTAGTTAAATTGTAAACAATATTTAAGATTATATTAGTGTAACATGTATAGACTGTTCAAAAAAAAATATAACATGTATATCTAAAAAATTACTATAAATTCGATTAGTTATCTACCATTTTTTGACAAATAAAATTAATATTTATTATTATAAAATTAAACTATATAACTTAAAATAATGTTTTATGTATAGCGAATGACTTGTAATCATCGATCATAAACTATGCACTAGTATTTGTACCAATACTTATATTAATATATGTACCGAATGACTTACAATCATCAATAATAAACTTTAAACTAATATTTACATTAACTAGTATTCGGACCCGTGCCAAGCACGGGTAAAAATACGTCTAAAGAAAATTACATTTAAATATTAAAGTTATAATTTTCAAATAAAAAATGAAAAAATTGTAACAAAAAATGCATAAATTTAATAAGTTGAATATTCACCAACAATGAATTGGTCTAAGTAGTAAAGATGGAGTTCGATATCCGACTCATACGCATAAAAATATTTAGGTTGAGAAGAGAAAATTCTGCATGGAAACTGATTATTCATTCCATTATCTAATAAGTACGTGTTAACATATATATTTTATAAATTAAAATATTGTCTTCTTCAATAACGATTCAAAATCCCACAAAAATAGAATTTAGGACCAATAATTATTTTTTATTTTGTCTTTTTCTCGTTCATCCTCTAGAGATGGGTGATTTAGGGTCAATTTCGATCCAAAATCACCTCTCTTGATCGTTTCTTTAGTTTCTTTTTACTTAAATAAGTGATTTTCACATTTTTCTTAAGTTTTGTTTGAGTTTTCTTCACCGTGATTTCTTCTCCCGGTGTTGTTTTACTCCCGTAGTGTGGAGTTGTTTGATTTCCCGTCTCTATACGGTGTTTGTATTCCCGTCTTTGTACGATGTTGGCCAAAACAATATTTAAGCCATTAATCAATCTCTGAAATGAAGTAATATGTAGTATAAAAATAGAACATGGGTGTTTCCATTTTACACTCTTTAGTTTTCTTCTTTTAATTTGTAAATCACAACCCTCGATTTGAACTATTGCATGGATACAATCACCTTAAAAAATAAATATATTATTGAAACTAAATCACATTGATTGCTCTGTGAAAATTAAGGAATTATTTTTTTTAATTCAAAGTTTTCATGAAAATAATGTTGTATAGAATATTAGAATTAGAATATGAGTAGCAAATTAAAATGCAAGGCAACACAAAAATTAGATACGGAGTATATATTACACTACTCTTTAGTTTTTTCTTCTAATAATTTGTAAATCACAACCCTCAATCTGAACTATTGCATGGATACAATCACCTTAAAAATATAATATAAAATAAAAATGTTAAAATGGTATTCTATCATATATTTCAAATATTAATAATTCAAAACCAAAGAAGAAAAAAAGTACTTTATCATCAAAAAAACAGTAAGAGGAAGATAAAAAAGTAGAAATAATCAACAATGTTCTACAATTTTTACTAACCGTCATGTCTTTATATAGTGTGGGGAATATGTTGAAATTTGATTTGTTACAAATGACAATTAATAGGTGGTAATCAATATCAATAAATATTTACAATTGACCAATATGAAGAATGATAATCAATTAATATTTTTAATGTCTATTACAACGTAAGTTTTTTCTTATATTATTACATAGTAAGTTTTGGTCTATTTTTAATTGTATTCAAAATTCTAATTTAAAATACAATTCAAAAAACATTTTCAGTCAAAAATACAAATGAAAACAAATTATATTTTATCAAAAAAATAAAGATTGTTATTTAATTATTTTCATTTCGTTTATATATTTTTATTATTTTAAATATTATCTCATTATTAATGAAGACCCTTTTACAAATTTGATTTTGAAAACATAATAATACTATAAAAGGATATGTCAAATTTTATTTTTGCACCGAAAAAAAGGATGTGTCAAAAAAAATAGTACTATAAAAGGTGTACGAAAATGAAATGTAGAAAACATGCCCTCATTGGTAATTCAAAAAATCATCATATAGTATCATAATAATAATAATAATTACATTAAATGACATAGCTTGTGAGAAAATAGAATTATAATACTGCCACGTGGCAGAGAAAGAGAGAAGATTAAAAAAAGTTGGCAAATTATATTATTAAAGATAAAGATTAAAGATATCTATATAAATTTGTATATAGAATGACACTACTAGAAAAATCTTAAATACCGACGGCCAAAATTTGTCTCTAAAAAGCAAATATTCCGTCACTAAGCACGTTAGAGACAGAATTAGAGACGGATTTGATTTGGTCGTTAACTTCCTCGTCTCTAAGCCATTAGAGACGGATTTTATATTCCGTCTCTGATTGGAGACAGAATTTATCCGTCTCTGATTCAGAGACAAATTTTATATATCTGTCTCTAAATGTTGAATTCAAAACACAATAAATCCGTCTCTATTGGAGACAGAATTATCTGTCTCTGAATTCAAATAATTCTGTCTCTAAAATTCCGTCTCTAAGCAAAAAAATTCGTCTCTGTTGGAGACAAAATTATCCGTCTCTGAATTCAAATAATTATGTCTCTAAAATTCCGTCTCTAAGCATAAAAGTTCGTCTCTATCGGAGACAGAATTATCCGTCTCTAAATTCAAATAATTTTGTCTCTAATCATAAATTTTCGTCTCGCAAAACACATTATCCATCTCTTATTAGTCATTATTTTTGTCTATTTAGCAATTAAATGTTTATACAATTTTTTAAATATTAATTTTTATTTACTAAATGTAATTCATATAATTCTACAATATGAGAAAATTAAATTTCAATTTACACTTAATTTAAAACATTAACATAAAAATGTATGTCATATTTATAAAGTATCCGTATCAATATTTACAAATGTATGTCATATTTAAAAATGTATGTCATATTTAAATAATTTAACAAAAATACATAAAAGAAAATTACTAAAATTAAACTTCACCACTCTTCTCATCATTTTCATTAGTCACCTTCTCTTTCACGTGGTTGAATCGGAGAGTTTTTATTGTCTGCCGTGTAGTTGCCCTCTGGTGTATTTTTGTAGTCAGGCTGATCTTTTTGTTCCCTTCTTTAATATTTTTTGCACGCTGCCTTTCTCTCCTCCTTTGCATGTTTGTTGTGTATGTTAGGTGGAGATGGTTTTGTGTGGCCTCTTGGTTAGCCTTTCTTTCGGCTTTGTATTTTCTTCATGTGAATTGATGTGTGTACTTCTTGTACTATTATTTTCCTATTAATAAAATTCTTTGCAGTTCAAAAAAAAAATATTAGACAATTTTTTTTCATAATATTACACGCTAAAAAACAAAGAAATATAATGAACAATGAACAAAAACAAACAAAACTCTAAGAACTCTTAGACTTTCATAATATTTTTGAGTGAGTATTGTTGTTGAACTTGAGTCTCTATTTATAGTAAAATAAACTCCCGGATAATATTCAAGTCTTCCATAAAGGATTAATTTCAATTTGATAAAGTTTGTTAACACCAAATTTTTATTAGACCTTATCCAAAGATTTATTTTTCAAACAAGACAAAGTTTTTCCAAAATCAATTTGTGCTTTCAAAAAAATATATTTGTTCACTTTCAAACGAATAAAAATAATCTTCTCTAAAGATATGAACAAATATTTGTTTCGAACAAATCTTGTTCAAACAAAAATATATTTGTTCTCTTCCAAACAAATAAAAATTTCTCCAAAAATATATCCAATCCAATTCAAACAAATAAAGTTTGAATAGACAACTTCTTCATGCAAGTAAATGAATCTTTTAATTACGTAACAAACTTCTAATGTGCGCATAAAAAGACATTCACAAAACACACTTAATGTAGAGACTAGTTTTTTTTTTTTAACTGCAAAATTTTATTAATAAAGGTTGAAATGTACAATAAATACAAAGCAACCCAAAAGGGAAATATACACCACTACAAAAGCAAACACTTTAAACAATAAGACGTAGCACATCAACAAGACAAAAAACAAGGCAAAAAAGTAGCAAAAAAGCTCCGGGAAGTTAGTACAGAGACTATGTTTAAGATGTTGTTTTTACAAAAAATAAGATGTGTATATTTAATATGTGTAAGACATTATGTTTAATATGTTGTTTTTACAAAAAATAATTGACAATCAAAAGAGTATAACACCTATTTTCCTTTAATTATTTATTATATTTAGACAAAATTAGTTTGTTAATTTTTCTAAAAAGTAGTTGAATTCTCTCCTATGATGCATTATAATTTTGGTGAATATTGTTTTTTTATTCTAATAGAAAAAATATATCTTTTTTTTTATTTTAGGTGAATTTTTTATATCTTAATTGACACAAATTAATTATCCCATTCGTTCTTAAATAACTGTCACAATTGACAAATTAATTACTTTGTCCGTGAATTTTAGGTGAATTTTATTTTAGTGTAGAGACTAGGTGAAATTTTTATATTTTAGGTGAGTTTTGAAGATGAAGGTGCTCTCAGAAAAAAAAACTTTTTAAAAAAATTAATGTAAAAATAGTTGTGCATATATAGTAAAATTATTCATCACTATTCAGATGAATTACAGATCCCTCACTTTAGAAGCCACTAAACTTAGAAAGCTCGCATAATAAAAAAATTTAAATTTTTGGCAGATAATTAAAAATTTGGCGGGATGAATCTTCGATGTTATTTTGTTTAGAGATGGATTTCAGAGAAAGATTATTTCAGAGCAGATAAATTTTGTCTCTAACAGATGTTTGACTACTATAATAACAAGTTGACTAATTAGAGACGGATACAGAGACGAAAACTATTAGACACAATAAAAATCTGTCTCTAACATCTATCTCTAATTACTTTTTTATTTATAAATTAAAATACTAATTAACTAGAGACAAATTTAGAGACAGAATATTTTTGAGACAAATCTTTCTGTCTCTAAGATCCGTCACTAACACATATATTTTAATTTTTGTCTCTAAACACTTTTTTCTGTCTCAAATTTTGTCTCTAATAGAGATGAAATAAATTTTGTCTCTAAATTCCGTCGGTATTTAAACTTTTTCTAGTAGTGTGACTTAAAATTATATATAAAAATATTCCTTTTTTTTTTGAAAAAAAATTGGCTAGGCTGGTGTGGCTATAGCCACACCTAACCTTAAGGAGGTCCGTCCCTATTGATATTGTGTCTGTTTTGCCGGGAACTAGAATTTTAAAAAAATATTGGTAGTTATTCAATCGTCAATAACTCATGTAATACCCGATAAATTTAATTCAACCGATAAAAACATTATATTTTATATTTACTAGTATCCAGACCCGTGCGATGCACGGGTAAAAACGCGTTTATAAAAAGCTATTGTTTATATTAATGAGACTAAAAGAAAATCTATTAGGTGTTAGTAGTAGATCAAAATTTCATGAAACCTTTCTTTTTATAAATTGACTTCTCTTTTGAAAAGTTTTAAAAAAATAAAATTTACAAAATGAAAATTCTTTTGATATTATGACATCTTGAACATAAATATGATATTGACATTAAAATGAATAAGAAAATACTACTTCTCAATATATTACGAAAACCTCAATAAGAAAACACCAGACAATTGCATAAATAGAACAGTATATCATCATTACTTCTCAATATTCACATGTTTTAACTTAGGTTGTCCACTGGATTCATCATATATAGATGTATCAACTTTCGTATACATCTCTTTTGCTTAATTTGTAATTTCTCACTATGTTCTATGTAAATATTTGTTTGGATTTTATGGCCCTCCAAAAGAAGAAAAAATCAAAACAATAAAGATTGTGTAACTATATATATATATATAGTTATGTAATATTTACATAACATGGTTAATAAATTATTATTTGCAAAAAAAATTAAACTTTACATACAAATCTACTAACACCAAGTCATATGACAAATTTGTTTCAGGTTTGTCCGAATCCAGGCATCACCATAACCCGTTAATATCGTTAGTTATAAACACTATTGACTCTTTAGGTTGTTAATATCAATGACTGAACCACATAGAAGAGACATTATTTTATTGTTTCAAAAAAATTGTTAATCACAATTCATTAATATAATAACAATAGATAGAATGATAGCTATGATTTTGATTAATATTTAGTTACTCTGCATCTATATTATTAGAGATGGCATGGTTGCATGATATATGCAAGGTATGATTACAAATAATAATAAAGAAATGCAAGTCGTGTAAATCAAAAAAATGATAACCGCAAACCAAATTTATTCAATAACAACACCGACCATAAATATCCAAACTTGTTCGTAATTCTAAAAAAAATCACATTTGCCAAAAATATCCAAATGCCAATACAACCTTATTCAAAATCCAAATTCAAAATATTACCTAAAGATCAATACCAAAATCTCAATAAGAAAAATGAGAAAATTATATAAATAGGACAGCATGTCATCACTCCTTCTCAATTTTCGCCTACTTCAGCTCAGGATGTCCATTGAATTCACCACTTATAGTTGTATCATCAAAAGAAAAATCTCTTTTGTTTAGTTCAACATCATTTGTGCAGTCTGTTAGATCTATAGTCTCTTTCTCCACATCCAACACTTGATCACTGAATTATCACATAAGCTCCTAGTATATAAAATTAAAATTACCTCAAAATCAATATCAATACCTCGAATATAAACTCAGATAATGTAATTTTTTTATTAAAATATAATTTCCTATATTTATATTTAGAGATTGACATATTAAAATACCTGAGCAATAGAATTGACAGAAGAATCACCATCCTTAGCACCACCATCTAGCGCAACAACTTTACCAATTGAAACATAAGCACAAAATAACTTACACTTGAACTTGTAATTACATCAAAAACATTAACGTTAGAATAAGAAAGTTAGTTAAGAACAAATAAAAAATTAACACAAACTGAAAATTACACCCATCACTAGTACAAAAAAGCCTTGTTAAGTCGGTTAAAAACGATTTCTTAGGTCAGTTCCGAACCTGCCTTTACTTCTCCTGACATAACAAGTTTCGACTTGTTAGGTCGGGCTTGGACCTGACTTAAGAAATTTTTGTTAGGTCGGGTTATTATATGACTGACCTAACAAACAACTTCTTAAGTCAGGTAGTTAGTTAACAATTGGCTTAACAAAGTGCTTTATTAAATCGAGTAAAAGTGGAACCGACTTAACAAGCTACTTAATTTTTTTTTAAAAGTAGCCCCATTGTTATTAGCTTTGGTTCCATCATACAAAAGAATAGTAGCATGAATAAAAGAATCTATAAATTACAAAAACCCAATCGTTTCATGTAAATAAGTTTGAAGCACAACTTTTTTATACAATGATTAATATTCCAATACATGCCTTAATTTAAAAATATACAACTAACTTCTTCTAAAAACACTTTAAACTACTATCTAGAATCAATAAAGTCTAGGAGTGTAACAATTGTGCTGCAACAGAGACAGAAGGCGTCATATATATTATTTACCCACAACTCATCTACCAGACTTGAAGCATCACTCTATAACACGGAACAAGAGAAATCAAAACAAACTTTAAAAAATCTGCAGCACAACCAGAAGAATAAAAAAATTCTCATTCTAGCAAAATAAAATAATATTCTCAACTATTACGGAATAGAAATTTAAAGAAATTCTAGATAAAATGTTAAAAAGATAACTCACATCATAAGCCTCATTCAATTAAATATTAAGTTAACAACTTACGATCGGATATAACCATTCTAATTTCTTCTGCTTTCTCACACCTTGTAACTTATTATAACCTCCCAAAGCTCTACAATAAAGAAAATTCATTATAGATTTCTATCATAAAACATATCACAAAGTTCATGTTGAATACTTACATTTCAACAATTTCATAGATTTTCTTAAATGGCTTCTTTCCCAATGAACATAAAAAAGTTACTTCAGGCTTCTTAGGACTAATGATGAACAATTGTCAATGATGACTACAAAAAAAAACATAAAAGAGAGATTAGTTACACATAGCAAGCGGCTTCTCTCTAGGGTTTAATTTTCGTGAATGATTGGTAACCCCTGACCTAGGTTTGAATTTAGTTTTTATACAGCAAGCAACCGAGCCATAAAATAATTGGGCCGAAAAATATAAGTTATGCGGTAAATAATTAAGTTTTTGTAAATATGGAACATTGACGAGTAAATATGACTCCCTTTCGATCTGAATTACCTTTTTACTTAAACATGAAAGTTGTAGCTCTGTTTCTTAGGTTTCCAATGCAACTGGCCGCGTCTCAATCCGATATTCCTAGCTCTAGTGATGGTCTGCGCAATAAGGTGGTGTCAAATTACTGTTTATTAAATAGATAGCAAAACTGAATTATTAGCAAAACTTGACTCTGGACACAAAACATGATAAAAACCCTAAAATAACAGGGGAAGTCATAAAATTGCCATAACACAGAGTGATTAAAAAGTGCACTAAAAATGCACTAATCACTTTTCCTAATTGAAATTTGTGGTTCTGCGTTTCCTTCTTCGAATCGTTTTAAGTTTGTTGCAGCGAAAAAATCTTTCTTGAGTTTTTCGTTTTCAGATCGAAGTTTATCACTTCTACGTTTTGCGTTCCCTGATTTTTTGATGTGTTTTCCTGATTAATTGAAGTGTTTTGGGTTTTTCGGTTTTTCGATCGAAGATTGAAGCGATATGCGTTTTATGAAGAGAAGAGAAGGGCTTTCTGTGGAGAAGAGATTTGTGTTTTCAATCGATTGAAGAGAAGATTAATTGAAGGTTGAAGCGATTTGTGTTGTTTGAGGGTTACTGGTTTATTTTTTTTGGATTTATGAGAAAAAAGATAAGATTGAAACAAATAACCTCTTTTTTTTTTTTTTTACGTAACCAATTTTTTTTTTGTTCAAATATTTTCTACTTTTTTTTTTAATTGTTAAATTTTCTAAAAGGTATCAGATTCGAATCCTACTAAGAACACATTAAAATTTAATTTGTTAAATGTAATTAATACATCTTAGGTCAGACGAAGGATACCTGATTTACCAAATAAGATTATGAAGTCAGTTGCTCAATATATGCGACATAAGCAATTTAATTAAATTTTCAAAAAAGGTACCAAGTTCGAATCCTAATAAGGTCACATTGAAATTTAATTTGTTAAATATAATTAATACATCTTAGGTCAGGCGACGAAGACCTAACTTAACAAATAAGTTTCTTAAGTCAGTTGCTCAATATACGTGACTTAAGCAATTTAATTAAATTTTCAAAAAAAGGTACCGGGTTCGAATCCTACTAAGGACACATTGAAATTAAATTTATTAAATATAATTAATACTTCTTAGGTCAAGTAGCGGATATCTGACTTAACAAATAAGTTTGTTAAGTCAGTTGCTCAATATATGCGACTTAAGCAATTTTATAGGAATTATATATTTTTTATTTAATCTTTGTTAAGTCAGTGTTAAGTACACCCGACCTAACAAACTTGCAAATATTTACGAATTTGCCACCGTGTGACTTGTTAAGTCGGGTGGTAAATCCAACTGACTTAAACCTTTTTTTATAAAGGTATTTTTGTACTAGTGCATCTTAGATTTAAAATAGTAAATTTGTATAAAAAAAATAATCATAAAATATGCAACAACAATTTACATTTGAATCCATGAGAACCATCTCCATTGAAAAAGAAAGTTTGTCTTTCACCATAAACTTCACATACCAAAGTTGTACAAATCTTACAATAAAAGTCCAAGAATCTTTTGAAGGAGAAATTTGAGAAACATAATCGTGATTAAATGCCATAAAAAATGTTTTTAGACACAAAGGTAACAAATGAAAAATAAAAGTGTGTTTAGAATGTTATATATATAATTTGTAATATGACTAACATGTATATATATTTATATAGTACAGAAAATTGTTGCATATTGTGTGGTATAAATGAAATACCATATTTTAATGTTATGATATTTGATGGCATATTTGTTCAAAAAAAATTACGACATACATTATGTACCATATTTGTAACGTATACCATATAAATTGCATTCATGGCTAATTCATGGCTAAAGAATATATAAAAATGCCTACGACCATTTTCTTAACCATTTTGTTTTTGTATTTGTATAAAAAGTATTAAAACTTGATATATATTTTAACTTATATAAAAAATATATAAAATAAATATTGACATATACTTTTATTTATTAAAAAATATGTAGATTTCAAAATAAAATTGACACAGTTTATTTATATACTTAATTATTTAAAAATATACTGATTTCAAGACAAAAACAATATGTTGAAAATAAATATGTTATGTATTTAAAATATATTATGTTGAAATTCAAAATTCATGTTAATAACAATCAATTAATGTATTTTATCAAAAATAAAAATTAATCAATTAGTGAATTCCTTATTTTTATGCAAAAGGTAATGAATTTATTATTTTACTTTAAATATATGTTGACTGTCTCATTTTCTTGTATACAATAAAATATAAATAATTAATGCATATTATTAGTGTTAATTACAATTGATCAATGATATAATTTGAAATTTGGACTTAACAAAGCCATTTTCTTATGACCGTGGGCTGAGAGAGGGAGGGTGTTAATAACATGATCATCATTATAATATTAATTTTTAACAATAGCATTTAATATTTTGTCAAAAAACAAAAGCATTTAATATGAAAATATTGTAAGAAGAATGCTATGAAAAAGTGCCATGTGTACATAAGAAGAAAAAAAAAGTTGCCAAATTATAGTATTAAAAATAAAGATAAAATGAAGTTTGAACTTCGAAAATTCCAACTATTCAACAAAATTCTAACTATCCGGTTAGTTGACAAAAATAGCTCATGTAGTAAAAATTCTTAATTGAAACGTTTTCAATAAGTTAGGCATACAACGAATGAGATTTTGGGTTTGACAAATTGTAAATGATTTGTTGTTACTGGCCTAAATATTTAAGATTTGAAATAAATGGAAGAGGAATATAAACATAGGAGAGCTAGGTCACACACGTTCCTCATCTTTTGTTACATTTTTTTTTTGACTAATCTCATCTTTTGTTACATTTTCCGTTTTTCAATTTGACTTTTCAAAGATAATAATCTCCGTGATTGGCGTTCTTGTTCCTAACTATTTCTACAAAATATGGTTTTGAATTATTTATTCATTTATTTTTCATTTACAGTTGCACAAATTTTTACTAGTTCAATTTGATGGAATAGATCAAAGTGAGAAAAACATAAAAATAAATGGAGGGTTTGATTTGTAATTTCCTTTTCTAAAATTTTCTTTTGAGTTAAAATTATTTTTTTTAGTCAACTAGCCTAGCGGTTAGAAATTCCAACTATAAAGTGGATAAGTTGGATAACTAAGGTTCGAACCCCAGTCCCTGCATATAAAATGCAATGTCCTACCAACTGAACTAAGCTCACGGGACGAGTTAAAATTAATTTAACTAAAGACAATATAGAGGAGTAGAGAAAGAAACACACCAATAATTTATATTTATTCACTTTCTAAAATCTAACTGAGGTTACGTCCGGTTGTATCACTAAGAGAGATTTGATTTTATAATCAAAGACTTCATAATTAAACTATATGATTTTAGAATAGAATGATTAATTTTGCGAGAGAGTGAAAATAACAAGATTTTTTTTTTTTATCAATTAGTTTAGTGGTTAAAAAATCCACTTATAAGTTGGAGAGTGAGATAATCAGAGTTCGAACCACATTCCCTGCATATAAAGTACAACGTCCTACCAACTGATCTAAGCTCACGTGAGAACAAGACTACAACTTTATCAAGTATAATACTACCTCCATTCTCATTTGCAAGAGACAAAATAAAATTTTATTTTAAACATTTTAATAAGAAACATTCATTAAATTAAAGTTTATTAAATATACATTCCATTTAATTATACCCTTTAAATCCTTGCCAATACATGTGCATTAATTAGTTCCACATAATTACTATTCTCAATTTACATTTACTGGTGGCTCTATATACCAATTTCAATGAAGGATAATTTTGGAATTTAAAACAATTTTTTAGAAGAATAAATTAGAAAAATTCTGTGTAATAATTTTTGGAGTTTGTCTCTTATAATAGGAATAGAGGTATTATTAATGTTGCATTTTAACTCATCAGATTACTCAATTAATTATCATTAAATTAATAAGAGTAATTTAGTAAATAAACTTACTTTATTATTGAAATCAAAAAAACTACTAATTTCTTTTTGGTATAAAAATAATTATTTCCAACAATAAATTGATCAAAGTGGTAAGGGTCTTGAACTTCTTAAACATGTGATTAGATGTTTGATTTTTGACTCATATTTATCAGACAACTATTGGTTGGGAGAGAACTAAGACCTACCATTTTTGCAGTTCCTCGACGGATATTAGATATTGTTATTGTTAATGGGAAAAAAAAAGAGTAATAATTTTCTTCAATAATAATAAATGAATGTGGAAAATGCTCTGTAGGATATCTTAACTGGTAAGAGCTAGGGGATATATGGGTTGAATAGAGGGAGTCCAGAATTCGATCCCTAACGGGAGTAATTTATATTTTTGATGTACTAAAAATTTAAAGAAATGAACGTGGAAAATATCTATAATGAGATTTGAGACTTTTCTAACCCATGGAGGCTGCTTCATATTTTTGTTTTGGAAACACATGTAAGCTAAACATAATTTTTTTTTTTTGTAATTTAATGAATGAAATATATATAAATAATTATTTCATCTATCTAGCTATATGAACATATCATCATCATCATATATATATATATATATATATATTAAGTTGATTGATTAATCCCAAGAAATCATCATCTTCTTGGTTTCCTTGATACTGGGTACTAACATGGTTAGTAGGATTGGTTGGATAAACTTCGGTCGGATTATCATCTACACCTTCATATTGTTGTAATTGATCTAAGATTATGTGATGACTATCTTGAGTTTGTTTTAACTCTCGTATTTCAATTTTAAGAGTATTTATCTCATGCTGGAGATCTTGAATAGTGACAGGTTTAGTTGTAGCTTTCTCAAGTCTTTTGAAAGTATCAGTAAGATTAAACTTATTGGCTACAAGAGGATTTCTAGTTGGTTTAGTCACAAGAGAGGATTTTAATTTTTCAAGGTAAACTTTCTTATATATATATATATATATATATATATATATATATATATATATGTTATGTCAATTAAAATATATTAAACCATAATTTTTATGATAGAAAGACTAATTTGGACCAAATTAAACTATATGATTTTAAAATAGAAAGAATAATTTTGTGAGTGAGTGAAAATAAAAAGACTAAAACTTTAATCAAGTATAATACTGACTCCATTCTCATTTGTAAAAGACAAAATAAAATTTTATTTTGATCATTTTTATAAGAAACATTCATTAAATTAAAGTTTATTAAATATACCATTCCATTTAATTATTCCATAAAAATCATTGCCAATACATGTGCATTAATCAGTTCCATTTAATTACTATTCTCAATTTACATTTATTTATTAGTGGTTCTTGATTGGAAGGAATAAGAAGGCTATTTTTGGGTATATGAGGGATCGAGTTTGGAGGAGAGTTCAGCAGTGGTCAGAGAAACATTTATCCAAAGCACGAAGGGAGGTCCTAATCAAAATCAGTGGCGCAAGCTTTTCCAACCTATTGCATGAGCACTTTTCTATTACCGACGACTTTAGGGGAAGAGATACAGAAGATGGTTAATTCTTTTTGGTGGGGAACAAACTGAAGTCATGGTAAAGGAATACATTGGTTGAATTAGGACAAACTCACAATGAGGAAGGAATACGGAGGTATGGGTTTTCGACACATGTTTGACTTTAATTTAGCAATGCTAGGCAAGTAAGGTTGGAAGTTACAAACTGAACCAGATACTATTGTTACACAAATTTACAAAGCTAAATACTTTCTGAGAACTAATTTTTTGGGGGCTTGTCTAGGCCATAACCCAAGTTATATTTTCCGTAGTATCTTTGCTTCATAGGTGTTATTTCGAGGGGGTTAAAGATGGTGTGTTGGAAATGGGAGGAATATAAATGTGTGGAAGGATCCATGGCTGGGTTCTGAGGAGAATTCGTTTATTTCAAATCCAATTATAAATGGTTTGGAATAGTTGAAGGTGGAGGACTTGCTGAGTTCAGATGGGATTACATGGAATTGGAAAGGCATCGCCGAGTTGTTTATGAAGGAAAATCGACATAGTAAAGCAGCGGAATTTCAAAAAATTTCTTAAGAGATCCTTATGAAGGGGCATGATCATGTGTTTAGGGTTTTACCTCTTGAAGCGTAGAACCCTTGAATTACGGATGAAGTGATCACAAACGTTGAAGGTAGAACCGCAACGTCTCTAACTAGTCCACACGAACAGCTTTTCTCCAATCCAAGTGCTAGCTTGTGAGTGAAGAATTATATGAGAGAGACAGAATCTAGAGAAAATATTAGGATTCACGTAACCCTAATATTCTTTATGAAAATTTCTAGTATGATTTTCTCAAGTGTGTGAAACTCCTTTCACTAGGTTTATATTTATAGATCTTTCTTATCTTGGTCTCCAAGACAAAGATTTAAAACAAAAAGGCCACCATATCTTTTAATTAGGGCGCGCGCCCCATGAGTCATCATACTCATGTGCGCGCGCGCCCACCGTAGCTTATGGTGTACCGCCTTTCATTAATTTGTGATATTTTATCACAAAACATATCTATCTCAAATGTACCGTACCTTACGGTGTTCTCTATCTCTCAATATACTGTCCTTATGTGTGTGACCCTGTAAGTTTCCATAACGTTGGCAACTATATTAAATCTCCTATTTAATATAATAAACAATGAGCGGTATCTAGCAACACATCATTGCTACCCAAGTTATGAGAAATTATCATGTGATCAAAACATAACCTAAGTGATAATATGCGTGTATAATTACCCATTTGCCCCTATGTCTATATTGAACACAAGGCATAGACCGTGTCATCCTTGTCCAGTTCAATATTGGGCCCATAGACATTTATCCTGTTATGTAGGATTGGCAAATTCTATCTAGGACACTACTGTCCCTCAGCATGCTTTATAAAGTACTCATTTACTGCCTTTATGATTATCCAGTTACGGATAACGTTAGATCAGTGATAAGGCACTTGACTCCACATCTAGGGTACATAGTGGTTTCAGGTCTAAGGGTGACTTACACCATTATCACCATGAGAGTAACTTATGACACATTACATAACATTCCATGTAGTACTCTCATAGCGGGTCAATCCAATATAAATATTACTCCTAATATTTATATCTATGTCGAGACTTGATAACTCCTTATCCTATGATCCATGAGATACGATCATCAGTCTATCTTCATAATAGTCTTTATACTTTAAGGTTATCCCACCTCATCTTAAAGCTCGACTACGGATACTTTAAGAATAACGTCCTTATGTTTAATTTAATCTCATGATTAAGTCACACTTAATATTAAACAGACTATTTATTCTAGGGACTTTATTATTTTGGACTCTTACGAACATAATAAAGAAGTGCCTTATATTATTAATAAATAAAACATTATATTATTAATAAATAATTCGATACAAGTACTTAAAAGTATTGGCCTCTAGGGCTTCTAACAACAACACTCCCACTAGCACTAAGGCCAATTAGGTATTCTCTAATACCCCATAGACTTAGCATGCTCATCACGCTACAACTGCGCAAGAGACTTAATTAGTGGATAAGGAACCATTTCCTATGTTGCTATCTTACGTATCTTCCAACGTTCTATTTAGATCTCCATCGAAACATAGAAGTATCTAAGTATAATTAAATCGTCGGTGAGATCTATTCTCAAGTGCTTTTGCAAGATTAAACCATTACCATCACTAATGTGATTAATGTGACTTGCAACACCGGAAACATAGTTTTAGCTCAATCATAAGCTAAACGATCCAATCTTTAATACTTAACTTCAGTAACTGAAATAAGCATACTATGAAGCTTATCTTATAGCTTTCAATGTTTATATTCAAACATAATATACAATACATTGGTATGGAAACTAGCCATCATTATAACTTTCTTATAATGATCCTTCCCATTCCTATTTATTTCAAGAAATAGTCCTTAATTCCTTTAAGGTCCATAGGGATATTCTTGAAGGTAATTTAGTGTCAAACACTAATTTCAATTTTGGTACTTATTGTGTTGCAATCACATGGTGTATCCGATTTTGTACATATTAAGATGTGCATGATTAATCCTATCTTCCAAAGCATATGGATTAATTATCACATGTCTCTTTCTCATCCAATGAGATATGCTATTGTCCTTTTGACAAATTCAATCATATGACACGCAATAATTTTACACGTTAAGTGTCTCAACACTTCATTAATAAATGTACATAGTGAAGGAAAATTGGCATAGTAAAGCAGCGGAATTTCAAAAAATTTCCTTTATTGATCCTTACGAATGAGCATGGTATGTGTTTAGGGTTTGTTACCTCTTGTAGAACAGAACCCTTCAAAGCCACGAACTAGAAAAGATCACGAGCGTTGATGAAGATCACCGACGCCTCTAGCCAGTCCACACGAACAGTCACCTTCAAAAGAGTGCTAGCCCTTGAGTATGAAGGCTATCAAGAATATTGTGAGAGGAATTATTTTAGGGTTTCCAACTCTAAAATATTTCTTATGCTTTTGGTGTGTTTTTCCTTTTGCCAAGAGTTCTCTATATATAGATATATTTGTCTTGTGTAAAAGACAAATCTTTTATCTTGGACAAAAATAAAACAAACAAACAAAAAATCTCCTAAGAGATAACCTAGGGCGCGCGCGCCCCACATGAGTGTACATGCTCATGTGCGCGCGCGCCCACCGTACGCTACGGTGTGTCTCGTTCGTTTAATTACCGTGATACCCTTATCACTTTGCATACCTACCGTACCTTACGGTGTTCCTTAATTATCTCAATATTAGACTGTCCTTATGTGTGTGACCCTGTAGGTTTCCATGACGTTGGCAATTATATTAAATTTCCTTTTAATATAATAAACAATGAGCGGTATCTAGCAACACATCATTGCTACCCAAGTCATGAGAAATTACATGTGATCTAAACATAACCTTAACTATGATATGTGTGTATAATTACCCCTTTGCCCCTTATGTCTATATTGAACACAAAGCATACTTGATGTCATCTTTGTCCAGTTCAATATTGGGCCCATGACATTTATCCCGTTATGCAGGATTGGCAAATTCCATCTAGGACACCGCTGCCCCATAACATGTTTCGTGAAGTACCCATTAACTGCCTTTATGGTTATCCTGTTACGGACAACGTTAGATCAGCAACAAAGTACTCAACTCCACATCTAGGGTACAAGGGTGGTTTCAGGTCTAAGGGCGGTTTACACCTTTATCATTATAAGAGTGACTTATGACACTTTGCATAACTTAGTATGTAGCACTCTTATGGCGGGTCAATCCAGTATAAATATTACTCCTAATATTTTATACTTATGTCAAGACTTGATAACTCCTTATCCTATGATCCATGAGATGCGATCATCAGTCTATCTTCATAATAGTCTTTATGCTTTAAGGTTATCCCAATTTCACCTTATAGCTCGACTACGGATACTTTTAAGAATAGTGTCCTTATGTTTAATTTAGTCTCATGATTAAGTCATACTTAATATTAAACGGACTATTTATTCTAGGGATTTCATTATTTTGAACTCTTACAAACACAATGAAATAAATGCCTTTGTATACATTTAAACTCCTAAAGCAAATACTATAAAATAGATTGGCTCTTAGGGCTTACTCCAACAATCTCCCACTAGCACTAAGGCCAATCTGGTATTACTTTAATACCCATAGACTTAGTATGCCCATCACGCTTCAACTGCGCAAGAGGCTTAATTAGTGGATAAGGAACAATTCCTCATGTTGGTATCTTACGTATCTTCCAACGTTCTATTTCGATCTCTATCGAAATATAGAAGTGTCTAAGTATAAATGAATCGTCGGTGAGATCTATTCTCAAGTGTTCTTGCAAGATTTAACCATTACCATCACTAATGTGATTAATGTGACTTGCAACACCGGAAACATAGCTTTAGCTCAATCATGAGTTAAACAATCCAAGTCAAGAACTTAACTTCTATAATTGAAATAAACATACTTATGAAGCTTATCTCATAGCCTTCAATGTTTATATTCAAGCATGATATACAATACATTGATTATGGAAACTAGCCATCATTATAACTTTCTTATAACGACCCTTTCCCATGCCTATCTATTCCAAGAAAATCCTTAGTTCCATTGTGGTCCTTAGGCATATTCTTGAAGTTCAGTTAGTGTCCAACATTTAGTTTCAAACTTTGGTACTTAACTGATTGTGTTACAATCATACGGTGTATCTGATATAGTACATAATATGATGTGTATAATCAATCCATCTTCCAAAGCATATGGATTATTATCACGTGTCCCATTCTCATCTAATGAGATATGACATTGTCCTTTTAGACAAAACCAATCATTTGACACATGATATAATTTCACACATTTAAGTGTCTTGAACACTTAGTCAAATTTATGTACATAGGCTATTCCTAACTCTTTAGGAATCTCCATCTAAATGCTTAGGTAATTCCTAACTCTTTATGAATTCTTTCCTAAGTACTTAATCAAAAGTTATTTCTTTAATCATGTCTCACATGTATAAGGAAAATATTTTGATGATTAATATGTCATCCACATATTATATCAGATATAATATTATTGCTCCCACTAAATCCTTGTGCACAACTTATATTTGTTCTTTATTAATTTGTTTTCCATAAAACTTAATAAAAGGAACAAATATTTAAATTCATTCAATCTAATCAAAATTAGATATGTTTGTCCTTATTAATTTGTTTTGTCAAAACTTCATAAAAGGATCAAACATTTAGACTTAATCAATCTAATCAAAATTAGATAGGTTTGTCCTTATTAATTTGTTTTCTCAAAACTTCACAATAGGAACAAAGAGTAATTAAGTTTCTGAGATCTCTTATCTAATCAAAATTAGATAACTACATGTTGTATACCTTTCTAGCATCATTTGGATTAACAAAACCCTATACATATGTCTAGTACATATATATGAGGTCATTCCAATTAAGGAATGCAACTTTGTTATCCATCTACCAAAACATGTACTACAACATTTAGTATAAGAAATCAAACAGATTTTAAGCTTTATGATTAATTATATTTAGAGTTTCATCATAATATGCATTATGATTTTGCGTGAAACCTTTTAATAATCAATCAAATCTTAAAAGGTATTCTTAATACCATCCATATTAGTATTCAATAATAATACTCACTTTCATCGTACGAGTCTTACTCATCTTGATGATATAACCATTATCTACATAGGTTAGTGTATATGAATTATGTATAAGATTTCATGGCATTTAGCCACTTCTCAGAATTTTGACCGTCTTACGACCTTTAAGAAAGTCAGATATTCATCTATCATGAAAATCATATCACCTTGCTGAGTCATGATCCAATCATACTCTATTTACATGTGATATGTTAGACTTATCTTAGATTTGTGCAACTTAAATCAATGGTCCTTCAACATCCTTGAAGAACCAGTTTATGTTCCCTTTCCAATAAATATGTCTTGAAGTACTTAAATAACTTTTCAAGTTCTATATCACTCCCACTGTTTCTTTTAGAGACATACTCCCACTAAGGGAATGCTTTAAACCTAGCGAAAAAACAACTTTTGTCCTTTAGAATGATATAAGACTAGTATCCCTTAGAATACTTCCACATATTTTTTCATTAGATTTTGGATTTAATTTATCTAATAAATTTTTAATCCAAGAGGTCTCATAAAGACAAGCTTGGTGCTTTTACCTCCATATCGCATATGGTGTCTTTATGATTATCATAAAAGGGAAACCAATTGTGGGTGAAGATTAACTATAAGCAAAGAGATTTTAAGAGTCAATAATGTTTATAATAAACTTATCTTAAATAATATCATGTCGAACATGATGTGATAAAATAGTTATTATACTCATTAACTAAGTATTTACTTAATATGACTCATTCATATGATTTAAATACTTTTGTCAAGTTATTATTTACTTCATTATTGAACTTCGTTTGACAAATTCAAAGATTTCTAATTTGTGTCACACACATATCCATATTTAATGATTTTAATCATCAATTTGAATGAAGTAAAATAAACTTTAATATATCAAGTACGTTTTAGTAGTCGACATACATCTCATGTATGTTGTTCAAATAGGTCATGCGTTATTGACACTTTTAATTAGTATTTGACACATCAAATATTTGTACTAAACAACGTTCTTGATATATATATATATATAGGGGAATTCTAACATTGACCTATGTAGGTCAAGGTTAGCAACTATGACCCAAAGGAATTGCTACACGCCCCCCCCCATGTTTTTACTCCGCGCGCCCCCCACCACCCATAATTACTCCGCGCGCCCCCCTTCTCTGCGCACCCCCCATGCGCGCCCCCCCCAAAATCCCTTTGGGTCATGGTTGCTAACCTTGACCCACATGGTCAATGTTAGCATTCCCCATATATATATATATATATATATATATATATATATATATATCCAAGTTCCAAATCTTTATTTTGTTCTTATCATAATTGTTATAGATGATCCCACCAAGATCATGGAACCCTAGTCCATCACTTGACTTGGATCAATAGTATAGAAAACTTTTCTTAAATGATAGGACAATTGCTTGTCTAATTATTCAAGGCTACAACTCATACCTTGTCAATACAAGATATAATTAATATTTCTATTACTAGATGGAATTCAATAACAATTATTGTGTTCCACCTCAAACTTGTTTTTAAGTCATTGTGTAAGCATTAATGAACAAAATTTTCATTCTAGACAAAAGATCTTATTGTCAATGAAACAATTTTCATTCTAGACATAAGTTCTCATTGTCAATGAAACAATTTTCATAAGCTCCGATTGTCAATGAAACAATTTTCATAAGCTCCTATTGTCAGTGAAACAATTTTCATAAGCTCCTATTGTCAATGAAACAATTTTCATTCTAGACATAGGTTGACTTAAAATTATAGTCAATGTTCTAATTCTTTAAGCATCTCTATTTTTGAAAAATTGAGATCTAACATCTTTGTATCATATACTGATGATGCTTAAAATAGAAACTTGGATTTTCTATAACAATATGTATAATATTGAAGTCTTACTTCATTCCTTTAGTTTGACTCTTCCAAGAACTATTTACGGCATTTTAATCAATGGTCTAACCATTAAAATAGTCGTTCTCCTTTGGCACCCATTGTCGTTCTATCCAATGAGAGAAATATATAAATCTCATTTATATTATATCTCAAATTCTAATAGTGCAAATTATTTCTCATTCAATTCAACAATTTCCGGTAGATATAGGAAATTCATATTAAATAAATTTGACTACATCTATCCATTATAATTTGTTAAATTGAACCTATGATCAACTCTTTGATCTATTGAGAAATCTTATCATACTTTGAAGTTCTTTCAAAAAGATCTTGCTTGAGATTAAATGATCACATCATTCATTCTTATAAAAGTATGATATATTCTATATCTAGATGTCAACTTTGATACTTCCGACAAGCATCCCGTTTAAATCTAGTTATAGTAGGTTCCTTTAGGGCATAGTTCAAAATCTTATAGTTCCTTTTGTATTCGAGAACAATTCTCATTTGTGTACCAATTCAGAAACTATTTTCTGAAATCCTTGTCCTTCATAAGGGCAACATAGTTTGTATTGTATTCAATTTTCAAATATATGTAAGATATTAGTATTTATAATTAAATCTTTTAATAAGGTCTTTTATTAAAAGGTTCCACTATTTTACTCAAAACAAACGACCCTCATCATTTGATTCGGAAAATCCCGTTGAAAATTTTCTAGTGGGTCAAGATCCATATTTCACTTTGTCTTAAGTCCGCGGTGGGCGGATTACACAAGACTTAGTTATTTAGGTAGGAACTCCTTCCAATTGCATCTCATACAATTCTCGAATATACTAGTTGGGTGAATAACTCCTTATTCTAATTCATCGTATGAATTATTCCAACTAATGCTTCTAAACTCATATAATCTCATTACATTTTGTTTAGTTAAGTTTGACCCTAATTTTAGAAGTTGGATATTACAATTATCCCATCGCACCTTACTAATGTAAAACAAGCACTTCGGGGTGGGCGAACCTACATAGTTCGATACTAGTCTTGATGAGTTCTAAAATTTGGAAAGCATAAACTTAATATTCACATACTTAGTTTAATAAAGATGATGCACTTCGCGGTGGGCGAACCTACATCTTCTTCATTAATCTCTTATGTGTCTCTTGAGGGAATTTATTTAGTTTTGATCTCACCTCCTTGTTAAACATATAAGACGCTCTTATATGCAACGATAATATACAAGATTATTAGTCATGGCATTGGTTCTCTCAAGCCAATGAGAGAGTTTTTCTTAAAAGGATTTAGTTCAAAAGAAGCCATAACTAATCATCTTCAACAAACATACTTTATCGTTAGTTAAAGTTGCGTTGCTTAAAATCAATCTTTAGATCTTGATTATATCGTTCATAACAGACATAATCGAATCGCAATTTCATAAATCGTGATTTTTGTCAAGTTTTTGGTTGCACAGCTCGCCGGGGCTCGCCGGAGCTCGCCAGCCGGCGAGCAGCTACTGTTTTGGTCGCCAGGGCTTGCCACAGCTCGCCAGCCAGCGAGCAGCTTCTGGTTCGCTCGCCAGCTTGCTCGCCAGAGCTCGCTGGGCGACCGCGTCAGGATCTCGCGCTCGTCGTAGCGCGATTTCGTAAATCATGCCACGATTTCGGCGAATTCTGAAAACGTTTTTCAGTATAACACAACTCTTGTGTTTGTCATGAACCCTAGTATATCAAATATACCTTTATTCATAAACCCTAGTATATCAAATATACTTTTATTTGCAACATTCTTAATTTGTATCACATACAAATCTCTTGATCAATTAGAATCTAATTCTTCATTCTTATCTTGTTAGGTATTTTAATCAAATTAAATTATTTATAACAAGATATAACAAACATCATAACCATGGTTTCGTAAGTGGCTCTGATACCACTGAAGGAAAATTGGCATAGTAAAGCAGCAGAATTTCAAAAATTTTCCTTTATTGATCCTTACGAATGAGCATGGTATGTGTTTAGGGTTTGTTACCTCTTGTAGAACAGAACCCTTCAAAGCCACGAACTAGAAAAGATCACGAGCGTTGATGAAGATCACCGACGCCTCTAGCCAGTCCACACGAACAGTCACCTTCAAAAGAGTGCTAGCCCTTGAGTATGAAGGCTATCAAGAATATTGTGAGAGGAATTATTTTAGGGTTTCCAACTCTAAAATATTTCTTATGCTTTTGGTGTGTTTTTCCTTTTGCCAAGAGTTCTCTATATATAGATATATTTGTCTTGTGTAACAAGACAAATCTTTTATCTTGGACAAAAATAAAACAAACAAACAAAAAATCTCCTAAGAGATAACCTAGGGCGCGCGCGCCCCACATGAGTGTACATGCTCATGTGCGCGCGCGCCCACCGTACGCTACGGTGTGTCTCGTTCGTTTAATTACCGTGATACCCTTATCACTTTGCATACCTACCGTACCTTACGGTGTTCCTTAATTATCTCAATATTAGACTGTCCTTATGTGTGTGACCCTGTAGGTTTCCATGACGTTGGCAATTATATTAAATTTCCTTTTAATATAATAAACAATGAGCGGTATCTAGCAACACATCATTGCTACCCAAGTCATGAGAAATTACATGTGATCTAAACATAACCTTAACTATGATATGTGTGTATAATTACCCCTTTGCCCCTTATGTCTATATTGAACACAAAGCATACTTGATGTCATCTTTGTCCAGTTCAATATTGGGCCCATGACATTTATCTCGTTATGCAGGATTGGCAAATTCCATCTAGGACACTGCTGCCCCATAGCATGTTTCGTGAAGTACCCATTAACTGCCTTTATGGTTATCCTGTTACGGACAACGTTAGATCAGCAACAAAGTACTCAACTCCACATCTAGGGTACAAGGGTGGTTTCAGGTCTAAGGGCGGTTTACACCTTTATCATTATAAGAGTGACTTATGACACTTTGCATAACTTAGTATGTAGCACTCTTATGGCGGGTCAATCCAGTATAAATATTACTCCTAATATTTTATACTTATGTCAAGACTTGATAACTCCTTATCCTATGATCCATGAGATGCGATCATCAGTCTATCTTCATAATAGTCTTTATGCTTTAAGGTTATCCCAATTTCACCTTATAGCTCGACTACGGATACTTTTAAGAATAGTGTCCTTATGTTTAATTTAGTCTCATGATTAAGTCATACTTAATATTAAACGGACTATTTATTCTAGGGATTTCATTATTTTGAACTCTTACAAACACAATGAAATAAATGCCTTTGTATACATTTAAACTCCTAAAGCAAATACTATAAAATAGATTGGCTCTTAGGGCTTACTCCAACACATAGGCTATTCCTAACTCTTTAGGAATCCTTGCCTAAATAGATAGACTATTCCTAACTCTTTAGGAATTCTTGCCTAAGTATTTCATCAAGAGTTATTTCTTTAATAATGTCTCACATGTATAAAGAAAATACTTTTGATGATTAATATGTCTTCCACATATTACACCAAATTTAATATTATTGCTCCCACTAAATCCTTGTGTGCACAAGATTTATTTATATATTTGTCCTTTATCAATTCGTTTTCCATAAAACTTCCAAAAAGAACAAATATTTAAATTTATTCAATCTAATCAAAATTAGATAGGTTTGTCCTTATTAATTTGTTTTCTCAAAACTTCATAATAGGAACAAGGAATAATTAAACTCCTAAGAACTCTATCTAATCAAAATTAGATAGCTAAAAGTTGTACATCTTTCTAGCATCCTTTGGATCAACAAAACCCTTCATATATGTCAGGTACATATATATGAGGTCATTCCAATTAAGGAATGTAACTTTGTTATCCATCTACCAAAACATGTACTACAACATTTAGTAAAAGAAATCAAACAGATTTTAAGTTTTATGATTAATCATATTTAGGGTTTCATCATAATTTGCATTATGATTTTGCGTGAAACCTTTAATGATCAATCAAATCTTAAAAGGTATTTTTGATACCGTCCATATCATTATTCATTAAGAATACTCACCTTCCATCGTGTGAGTCTCACTCATCTTGATGACATAACCATTATCTACATAAGGTCAATGTATATGGAATCTGTATAATATTTCATGGCATTTAGCCACTTCTCAGAATTTTAGACCGTCTAACGACCTTTTAGAAAGTCAGCGATTCATCTATTATGAAAACCATATCACTTTCCCAAGTCATGATCCAATCAAACTCTTTATCCATGTGATATGTTAGACTTATCTAAAAATTTTGTGCAACTCAAATCAATGGTCCTTCAACATCTTTGAGGAACCGGTTTGTGTCCCCTTTTAATAAATATGTCTTTGTAGTACTTGAATAATTTTCAAGTTCTATATCACTCCCACTGTTTCTTTTAGAAACACACTCCCACTAGAGGAATGCTTTAAACTTAGCAACAAAACAACTTTTGTCCTTTAGAGTGATATAAGACTAGTATCCCTTAGAATACTTCCACATATTTATATATTTAATTTGGATTTTAAATTCATCTAATAAATTCTCAATCCAAAATTTCGCATAAAGACAAACTTGGTGTTCATACTTCCATATCGCATATGGTGTCTTTATGATCATCTTAAAAGGGAATTAATTATGGGTGAAGATTAACTATAAGCAAAGAGATTTTAAGAGTCAATGATGTATATAATTTAACTACTTTAAATCATGTCAGACATGATATGATAAAATAGTTATTATACTACTTTTAATTAAGTATTTACTGATATGACTCATTCATATGACTTAAATACTTTATCGAGTTCTATTTACTTCATTGTTTCAACTCTTTGACAAACTCAAAGATTTTCTAATTTGTGTCACACACATATCAACATCTAATGATTTTAATCATCAATGTTAGTGAAGTAAAATAAACTCAATATATCAAATATGTTTAGTGGTCGACATACATCTCATGTATATTGTTCAAATAGGTCATGTGTTATTAACACTTTTAGTTAATAATTGACACATCAAATATTTGTACTAAACAACAACGCTTTTGATATATATATACAAGGTCCAAATCTTTATTCGGTCCTTATCACAACTGTTATAGATGATTCCATCAAGATCATGGAACACTAGTCCATTACTTGACTTGGAACAATAGTATAGAAAACTCTTCTTAAATGATAGGACAATTGCTTGTCTTATTATTTAAGGCTACAATTCATATCTTGTCAATACAAGATATAATTAATATTTCTATTACTAGATGGAATTCAATAACAATTATTGTGTTCCATTTCAAACTCAATTTTAAGTCACGGCATAAGCTCTTATTGTTAATGAAACAATTTTCATAAGCTCTTATTGTCAATGAAACTAATTTCATTCTAGACATAAGTTGACTTAAAATTACGGTCAATGTTCTAATTCCTTAAGCATCTCTATTTTCGAAAAATTGAGATTCAATCATCTTTGTATCTAATACCTTTGATGTAGAAATAGAAATTTTGACTTTCTATAACAATATGTAAAATTTTGAAGTCTTACTTCATTCCTTTTAGTTTGACTCTTCCAAGAACTATTTCCGGCATTCTTATTTTAATCAATGGTCTAACCATTAAAATAGTCGTTCTCCTTTGACAACCGTTATTGCTCTATTCAATTATGAGAGGATTATAAATCTTATTTATATTATATCTCAACTCTTTGATAGTGCAAATTTATGCTCATTCAATTCAACAATTTCCGGTAGATATAAAAATTCAAAATTTTCTATATCTATCCATTTAGGTCGAACCTATGACCAACTCTTTGGTCTTTTGAGAATTCTATCATGCTTTAAAGTTCTTTCTAAAAGATCTTGCTTGAGATTAAATGATCACATCATTAATCCTTTTAAAAGTATGATATATTCTATATCTAGATGTCAACTTGATACTTCCGACAAGTATCCTTTTCTTATCTAGTTATAGTAGGTTGTTTGGAATTTTATAGTTCAAGAACTTATAGTTCTTCTTGCATTTGAGAACAATTCTCATTTGTGTACCAATTCAGAAACAGTTTTCCGAAATCCTTGTCCTTCATAAGGACAACCTTATTTGTATTGTATTTAATTTAAAATTATGTAAGATATTTGTATTATTATTAAATCTTTTAATAAGGACTTTTATTAAAAGGTTTCCAATATTTTACTCAAAACAAATGACCCTCATCATTTGATTCGGAAAATCCCGTTGGAAGATTTTCTAGTGGATCGAGATCCATATTTCACTTTGTTCTAAGTCCGCGGTGGGCGGATTACACAAAACTTAGTTATTTAGGTAGGAACTCTTTTCAATTGCATCTCATACAATTCTCGAATATTTCAGTTGGGCGAATAACTCCTTATTCTAATTCATCATATGAATCATTCCCAACTCTTGCTTCTAAACTCATATAATCTTTATTATATTCGTTTAGTTAAGTTTGACCCAATTTTAGAAGTTGGATATTACAATTATCCCATCGCATCATACCTATATAGACAATGTACTTCGCGGTAGGCGAACCCACATTATTCGATACCAGTCTTGATGAGTTCTAAAATTTGGAAAGCATAAACTTAATATTCACATATTTTACTTAGTAAAGAAAATGCACCTCGCGTGGGCGAAACCTACATCTTCTTTATTAGTCTCTTATGTGTCTCTTGAGGGGTTTTTAATTTAGTTTGATCTCACCGGTTTGTTTAACATACAAGACGCTCTCACATGCATCAACAAATAAAACAACATGATATAGTTATGGCATCCTAACGTATGTGTTCTCTCAAGCCAATGAGAGAATTTATCATAAAAGGATTTAGAGAAAAGTACGATACGTAGATCGTATTTAAAACAAAGATTAAACTGAAGCCATAACTAATCATCATAATAACAAACATATTTTATTATTATCATTGGTTCAAGTTGTATTGCTTAAAATTAAATTTAAGAAATTGATCATGTCGTTCCCAACAGCCAAAATCGTGTCACGATTTCACAAATCGTGTCACGATTGCACCTATCAGCTAAAATCATGTCACGATTTCTCAAATCGTGTCACGATTTTGACAGCATCAGCACCAGAAAATTTTTCAAAATTTGCGTCGTTCTCACTGTGACCAAATCGTGTCACGATTTCAAAAATCGTGTCACGATTTCGGCGAATTCTGGAGCAATTTTTCAGCACAATACAACCCTTGTATTGTCATGAACCCTAATGTAACAACTTCATGCCGTCAAATATCACCATGCACGAAAATCGGTTTGATTCATCACCATATTAATGTTTCATCATACAAACGTAGGTTCCGAAACTATGGATCGTTCAATACCAATAACGACTACCTGAATTCAACGGATGAAATCTAGTATATCAAATATACTCTTATTTGCATCATGTTTGGTTGTATCATATACAAATCTCTTGATCAATTAAAATTTAATTCCTCAATTTTATCTTGTTAGGTATTTTAATCGAATTAAATCACAAAGAACAAGATTTAACAAACATCATAACCATGGTTTCGTAAGTGGCTCTGATACCACTGAAGGAAAATCGACATAGTAAAGCAGCGGAATTTCAAAATTTTCCTTAAGAGATCCTTACGAAGGGGCATGATCATGTGTTTAGGGTTTTACCTCTTGAAGCGTAGAACCCTTGAATTACGGATGAAGTGATCACGAACGTTGAAGGTAGAACCGCAACGTCTCTAACTAGTCCACACGAACAGCTTTTCTTCAATCCAAGTGCTAGCTTGTGAGTGAAGAATTATATGAGAGAGATAGAATCTAGAGAAAATATTAGGATTCACGTAACCCTAATATTCTTTATGAAAAATCTCTAGTATGATTTTCTCAAGTGTGTGAAACTCCTTTCACTAGGTTTATATTTATAGATCTTTCTTATCTTGGTCTCCAAGACAAAGATTTAAAACAAAAAGCCCACCATATCTTTTAATTAGGGCGTCGCCGGAACAACAAAGTGTGGGGACACTGAACAACTTGTTCGACAAGCTGTGCAAATGGCTAGAAATTTGTTTTTTCCATGGCAAGCATCTCGAAAACAATAGCCGAACAGCAGAGCAATGATCAGCAAGAAGTGCAATGGCAGCCACCGCCGGAAGGGTATGTGAAATGCAACGTAGATGTGGCATTATTTGGTGATCAACAATGTTTTGGAATTGGGATGTTTATCTAAAACACTCAAGGTCAGTTTGTGAAAGCTTTAACTAAATGGTTTGAGTGTTATTCAAGTCCATTGGAAGCAGAAGCATTAGGATTAAAGGAGGCCATATCTTGGTTCGGGGAACTAGGATTATCAATAGTGCAAATTGAGCTAGATTGCAAGCTAGTGGTGGAAGGCATCATGGATAAATCTAACAACCAATCAGATTATTATGGCAATATTATGTCTACATGTAGATCGTTATTACAACAATTTCCAAACTTTAAGATAAGTTTTATCCGGAGACAAGTAAATTGTGTCGCCCATACTTTAGCAAGGGTGTCAAAATTGTATGCTAGTCACCATGTGTTTGATATGATTCTATCTTGTATTAGTTCTATTATGTTGAATGAAAAAATATAAGTTAACTTTGGTAAAAAAAAAATTATTTATTGGTGGTTCTATATACTAATTCCAATGAGGAATAATTTTGGAATTTAAAGCAATTTTTTGGAATAATAAATTAGGAAAACTCCTATTTTTTAGTTTGTGTAATTTTCAGAGTTTGTCTCTTATAATAAGAATAGAGATATTATTAATGTTGCATTTCAACTCATCAAGTTACTCAATTAATTGCCATTAATGTAATAAGAGTATTTTAGTAAATAAATTTACTTTATTATTGAAATCTATAAAACTAATATATACTTTTTTTTTTGGTATAAAAATAATCATTTTTTATAGCAACAATAAATTGATTAAAGTGGTAAGGGTCTTGGACTTCTTAATCATGTGATTAAATGTTTAATTTTTTACTCATATTTATCAGACTATCAGTTGGGAGAGAATCAAGACTTACCATTTGTGCAGTTCCTTGACGGATATTACTTATTGTTAACAGCGGTAGAAAGTTCCTACCTATATCTTGTAATAAAGAAAATTTAAGAAAAGAGTAATAATTTTCTTCAATAATAAATAAACGTGGAAAATATCTATAATAATTTGAGACTTTTCTAACCCATGGGGAGGCTGCTTCATATTTTTGTTTTGGAAACACATGTAAGCTAAACATAAACTCCGTAGAGTTGTTGCATACGTACCAAGGAAATATTCTTATTTTTTATTGACTGAACAAAATATTACTCCTTGAATATTCAACCCTCGAAGCTTATAAATTGGCAAGAAGCATAGAACAATTTTCATAACCTATAAACTACTACAAGTATACGATTAATCCAAAAAATTCATAAATGGCGATTACCCGTGTAGCTCTCTGCCTTAGCTTTGCATTCCTCTTCTATGGTACTTTATTATAATATTTCATTTCAACTACATTTTTCTACAAGCTTAATTAATCAATTAATAATTTCACTATTCCTTTTTTTTTTTGACAAATACATATTCATATTATTTCATTCATTAAAAATTTGGTAATAGAAGTTGGAATCAAATTAAAAAGTGTGAGTGCTAGCATAAAATTTTAATGCCCTAGCAAACCAAGTGAATGAACTACAAAGTTTATTTCCTTATCACACTTTCTTCGTATAGGCCATAGGGTATCTTAATTACTATCTGTTATATATATATATATATATATCAATAGATTCTTTGATAAAAAAAAAAAAAAGAGAACAGATTCTTGCAAACTAACTTTGTATGATAATCTGTTTTTTAATTTTTATTTATTTCATATATGTCTAATTAATGATACAAAAATTGTTTTGTTTTGAACATCCCCTATTAGTTTTGACAGTATACAATATTTTTTAATTCAAATTATACATAAGATTGATAATTTATTCGTATAAATAATAATACCGATTAATAAAGATTTATAATGTGTATGAACTTGTTTTTGCATGTAGTCGTTGGAGGAGCCAAAGTGACATTCACGAATAGCTGCGGATACACCGTATGGCCAGGAACCCTAACCGGAGATCAAAAGACTCAACTATCTAAAACAGGTTTTGAGTTAGCATCTGGAGCAACTGACTCGCTTGACCTTCCTTCTCCATGGTCTGGTCGATTTTGGGCTCGTACTGGATGTTCAAACAACAATGGTAAGTTTAGTTGTGCTACAGCCGATTGCGCTTCTGGTGTAGTGGAGTGCAACGGTGCTGGCGCAAATCCACCAGCAACTTTGGTAGAAATAACAGTGGCATCAAATGGAGGACAAGATTTCTATGATGTGAGCAACGTCGATGGGTTCAACGTGCCAATGTCCGTAACTCCACAAGGTGGGAGCGGCGAATGCAAAACCTCTAGCTGCAAGGCGAATATCAACACTGTGTGTCCTGCTGAACTTCAACAGAAAGGTTCTGATGGAAGTGTGGTTGCTTGTAAGAGTGCTTGCCTAGCTTTTAATACAGATCAATATTGTTGCCGTGGAAGTTACAATACCCAAGCGACATGCCCACCTACAAATTACTCTCAGGTTTTTGAGAACCAATGCCCTGATGCATACAGTTATGCTTACGATGATAAGAGCAGCACTTTCACTTGCTCTGGTGGACCTAGCTATGCCATCACCTTCTGTCCTTAATTGAATTAATGCTAGCTAGTAGCTACCTTCTAAAAACAGTTTGTCTCTGTTTAAAATAAAATAGGTGGCTACAAACACACAAACATTATGTGAAATGTAACATTAAATAAAGTATGAATAAAATTTCTGTGTTTTCAATTATTGCATTGATGATTTAATTTTTTTTTTTTGATAAGCAAAGACTGAATTATAAGGGGTACTCAACCCTTACAATTCAAAAAGAGATAGGAGAAACATGGTTGCCTCTAAGACAAGCCAAGGGATTAATACACCAATCAACAAAATTGACATTAATCAATCTACCACTGCCTAGAATCCAAAACCAAGACAAATGTGTGATTTGGTCTAATAGACTACATAAAGTAAGTGTTGTATTTCTGAAAATGATACTGTTTCTTAAACCCCAAATGCACCACAAAGTCGCTAACCAAATGAGATGACGGAACTCTTTGGCAAAATGTCCTGTAGTCAAGCTTCCCATGAGATTGAAATGATGAGTGATAGATACCGGCAAAAGAGGAACGCAATGCATCCATCTATAAATATGTGACCACACCGTGCTAGTGAACTCGCAATGAAGGAAAACATGATTCAAGTCTTCATTCTCTTGGTTGCATAAGACACATCTTCTGTCAAACTCATTCATAAGAATGCCTTTGTGGAATAAACTTTCTTTTGTCGGCAATTTTGTACCGTTGCTGTAGAAACGTTGGGTACTTAAATGCTTTCTTTACTACTATTTAACAATTAGCCCACACTATGCTTCGGTACATATATATCTCCTCAATTTTACTTACAAGGTAGTAGTAACCAGTTTTATAAAATAGAGATACAGTTTTCTAGTTCTTGATGTAGAGTTTTCTTGAGTTGCATCACCTGAAAATATTAAATTCAAGCTGTTCTGACACCTCCACTTAGACTAGCTACAACGGTGTGTTTACACTATGTTGAATGCCAAAAAAAATAATAAAAAAAGTTGCAATGGGGTAGGTGGAGGATAGAAGAAATTACCTCATTCATCACAAATTAATCTGACCGCATGGGCCACGCGGCACGTTTTCATTCGTTGCATACAGGCGCGTGCACGACACGCGCCGACAGCGCGCGTCAGAGCAGGCCGACACGGAGAGAGAGGCTTGTGAAGATAAAGTGGGACGCGTGTCATTTTATTATTGGACGGCGCGATTTTAATTATATCCTTATCTTTTAACTCAATTATTTCATTGTAAATTAATTTTTAATTTTTTTATTTTTTCACCAAAATTCGTAATTTTTTTTTTTCTATAAATAGAGACTTGGTTCATTTCATTTGGACACTGAAAAAAATTCGAATTTTTTTACTACCTTAATCATATTATTAGTGTTTATTAGTGTTAATTTTGAAGTTTAAGTGTTGTTTTTTAGTAAAATGAATCCTAATAGATCTTTCAATCAAAATTCCAACACTTCTCAAAATCCCAACACTTCTCAAAATTCAAACACTTCTCAAAATCCAAGTCAATTTTACAACCAACATTCTCAAAACATGCATAATTTTGGTTATCCACCACCAAATTTCCATAATCCATATGGTCCACACTTTAAAGCATATCAAGGATCTATGATGGAAAATTCATCTCAAGCACCACTGTTTCATGGTTATATGCCAATGGGGAATGAAAATGTTTCTAGCGATGGTGCACGTGAATTTCCCAGATTTTCAACACAAGTGACCGGTGCTAATGAATCAACTCCAAATTCAGAAGATTGAACTCCTAAGAGCAAGAAAAATCAACAAGTTGTATGGACCACTGAACAAAATTTGGTGCTAATTAGTGGATGGATTAAATTTGGAACAGACAGTGTTGTTGGGAGAAACCAGAGAGGTGAAAATTCACTACAAGAAAACCTCCATTTTGCAGCAAAGTTAAAACTGAGATTGAGACGGCTTTAACCGTCTCAAACTTTGAGACAGGCAAAGCCGTCTCAAAATGAACTAAGGCCGTCCTAAAATAATTTATAATTTAAAATTTATATTTAATACATAATGAGACGGTCAAAACCGTCACAAATTATAAGACAAGATGACATTATATTTTGAGACGGTCAGAGCCGTCTCAATATTGTGATGAATTTTGAAAAAAATAGAACAGATTTTGAGACGGTCAAAGCCGTCAGGAAGTTTAAGGCGCCAACATTTTGAGACGGTCAAAGCCGTCTCCAAATCTTGCTGAATTCAAAAAATGAAAGAACCAATTTTGTGACAGTCAAGGCCGTTTTAAAGTTATTAGTCTTTCACGTTCCCAATTTTTCCGCAACGGTTACCAATCTAAATTTTCACTCACAAATTTCATTCTACACATTTTTTTCTCTCTCAAACTCTTACAAACTATATTTTTCTCTCAAAATCTCAAACTTTTTTCGCCCAACACTTCATTTCTATATCTATTCCAAATTTTTATCATGTAAATATTTAAATATTTTCCATCAAGATTCTGTTTTTTTTTTTGTTTTTTTGTTGAGGAAATGAAGATTCTGTTTTCTTTTGTCAAGAATTGGCAAGTGTATATTATATTATAAATTTTGTGTATAATTTTAATATTTAATATTTAATTATACTAAAATTGTTTGTTATAAAAAAAAATATAGTAAACATTATAAAAATTATACTATGAATATGAACTTGTTTGTTTCATGTTAGTTTGCACTATAATAATAATATGTTTTATTTCATGTTACGTTTTCATCACTATACACTTTTAAAAAAAACTAAAAATCTACTGTAATATGTTTGTTTTTGATTTAATTAGGGGCTGTTTGTTTTTATTTTGATTAGGGGTTATTATTTTAAATATAAATTTTATATTTAAAATTAATTTGTTTCAAAAAAATATAAAATGTTTTTTATAATTTTCAAAAGATTAAAACGAGAATTGATTTTTTTTTTAAAAAAATAAGTTAAATTTTGAGACTGTCTAAGCCGTCTCCAAATTATATCACGTACAACAGTTTGAGACGGCCTAGGCCGTCATAAACTTGTAACTGTTCTGACATACATTTTGAGACGGGTAGGACCGTCTCAAAATTGCAACTATTCAAACATGCGTGCAACATTTCTAGACGGGCAAGCCCGTCTCAAAATCGGTCTTCAAGAAGCACATCATTTGCTGACGGCTTAGGCCGTCTCAAAATTTTGTGACCAGCTATTTTGCAACGGATGCTGGCCGTTTCATGGCCGTCTCAATGTTAACACTTTGGTACGGTTTTAGCCACTTTGAGAGGGCTTTAGGCCGTCTTAAAATGGTGTATTTCTTGTATATTGGAGTAAAATTGCCAACTACTGTAATGAGTATTGCTCATTCGATCTTCCGCGTGATGCTATTGCATGCCGAAATCGTTTTAATTATATGAGCAAATTACTGAATAAATGGGTTGGTGCTTATGATGCCGCTAAGCGTTTGCAAGGTAGCGGTTGGTCGGAGAATGATGTTTTGGCAAAAGCACAGGAATTATATTCATGTGGAAAGAATGTTCAATTCACTTTAATGTCAGAATGACTCGCTGTCCGTGATCAACCTCGTTTTAGTAGTCAAGTAGGAGCAACTGTTGGCTCAGGAAGTAGTGGATCTAAGTACTCTCACGATGATGCATGTGACTCAAACTCTATAGGATCTAGTGTTCGTCCTATAGGTAGGGATGCAGCAAAAAAAAAGGGTAAAAAGAAAGCTAGCTGCCTTGGAGGTGGTGGACAAAGAATGGGAGCAACTCAAAGAATTCAGAGAGAAAGAGTTTGAACAATTGAAAATAATAGCATCCAGTCAAAAAGAGCATAACCACTTGAAGAAAATGGAGATGTATAAGAAGTTAAGTGATGCTAAGCATCTCGATGACCGGAAGAAACAGTTAATGGAAAAGTTGGCCAAAGAACTGTTTGATAATTAATTTCAATCAAGTATTCAACTTGTAGTGTTTGCTTTAATTATTGTGATTGAATAATTCAGTGTTGTCTTTGCTTTGATTAGTGTGATTGAATATGTCAGTGTAGTGTTTGCTTTAATTATTGTGTTCAATCTTTATCTGAATTAACTCTATACAATAACTTATTTCAAAAGTTGTCTACCACCCAATTCGAATATGCCAGTGTTACACTTTAATTATTGTCTCCACCACTCAACTTGCTTTCATTATTGTGTCCACCACCCAACCTACTTAAATTATTGTATCCACCACTCAACTTGCTTTCATTATTGTGTCCACCACCCAACCTACTTTCATTATTGTGTCCACCACCCAATCCTTATCTGATAATTAACTATATACAATAACTTATTTCAAATCCGTAAGTGGTCTAATTTGAATCTATATATAGGGGTCCATACATCCATTATCAATATCACAAATCTAAGCTATTCTACTTTCAATATCACAACCATAGATGTCAATAGCGCGCTATAGCGCCGTAGCGTAGCGCTGCCTCGCCGCTACGCGTTATTGAATAGCGCGCGTTTGCCGTTACTGGCTGCTAGCGGCGCTATAGCGGTTTGGCGGTTCGTAGCGGGTAGCGGATCAAAAATAGGTTCGGATCCGCTATCTCATTCAAGGGCATATTTGAAACTTTCCCATACATTTTAAGGGTAAAATTGGATTTTTGGGTCTGTTTTCCTTCAAACCCTAAGTTTACATTGTTTGTTTGATAGCTTGGGTTTTGTTGTTCACTTGTTTGACGAACGACAAACTTCAATCGCCGTTCCATCATCATCATTGTCAACCCCATCATCGATCGACCTTCAAGCTTCAATCGCCGTTCCACCTTCAAGAAGACATCAATTGGGAGTAACTGGAGATACAAAAGTGTGCCGTAAAATATAGACCCTAATGAATGTTGAATGAATATTGAAATATATATATCACAAATTTGGGGTCGACCGCTACGCTATCCGCCATTAACAACTATGATCACAACCAATCTACTTCAAATATCACAAATCTAAGCAATTTACTTCCAATATCACAAAAATGGATCCATTTGATTTTGATGTCGCAGCCTACATGCAAAATCGTCAAGTTGAAGAAACTTACATGCGCAACCGATTAAGAGAACGTCAAAACAAAATATTAGAAGACAGTGCATCTCGTAGTAGAAAATATGTCAAAAGAGATCATGCAACAGCAAACCAAAGGCTCATTGACGACTACTTTGCCAATGAGCCTACTTATGACGATACAATGTTTCGTCGCCGGTATCGCATGCAAAAACATCTTTTCCTTCGAATCGTTGGGGGCCTTTCAAGTAGTGATGACTACTTCACCCAGCGAGTTGATGCTGCCAAAAAAACAAGTATATCACCTTTAGCAAAATGTACCACAACCATGCGAATGTTAGCATACGGTATGGCAGCAGATGCAGTAGATGAGTACATAAAAATTGGAATTACTACATCATTGGAGTGCTTACGTAACTTCTGTAATGGAATCATAAGATTGTATGGGCAACAATATTTAAGAGCACCAACCCAAAATGACCTGCAAGAAATATTGCATGTTAGCGAAATGCGGGGTTTCCTAGGGATGATCGGGAGTATTGACTGCATGCACTGGGAGTGGAAAAATTGTCCTAAAGCATGGGAAGGTCAATTTACTAGAGGAGACAAGGGAACCACAACAGTTATTCTTGAAGCTGTTGCATCTCATGATTTATGGATTTGGCATGCATATTTTGGATGTCCAGGTGCATTGAATGATATTAACGTACTCGATCGCTCTCCTGTTTTTGATGCTGTTGAAAAAGGGAATACTCCCAAAGTCACTTTTATGTAAATGGAAACCAATACAATATGACATAATATCTTGCCGATGGTATTTACCCTTCATACCCAACATTTGTCAAATCGATCAGACTTCCTCAAAGTGACCCCGATAAGTTATTTGCAAAACATCAGGAGAGCTATCGGAAGGACATCGAACGTGCATTTGGAGTGCTTCAAGCTCGATTTAAAATCATCCATGAACCAGCTCGATTGTGGGAACTTTCCGATTTAAGTATCATCATGAGGTCATGCATCATATTACATAATATGATTGTTGAGGACGAACGAGGTACATATGCTCAACGTTGGGCCGATTTTGACCATTCTGATGAACGTGGATCTAGTGCACCACAACCATATTCGACCAAGGTATTACCTGTTTTTGCAAATCATGTGCGTACTAGATCCGAGATTCGTGATCCAAGAGGTCATCACAAACTACAAGCAGATCTAGTGAAGCACATATGGACAAAGTTTGGAATGATTCATGACCGAAGATGATTTGTATCGACTAATTATGTTATGTGTGTGTTGTATTGCAATTTAAGTTAACTTGCATCGTATTAATTATGTTAATTGTGTGTTGTACTGAATTTTAAGTTAATTTGTATCGTACTAATTAGTGGATTTGTGTGATGTATTGCATTTTAATTTAAAAAAATAAAATAAAAATTATTTAAATAAATTTTGTTAAGTGTTTATTATTTTAATTTAATTTTAATCAATAATTGTAATTTTATTTAATTATAAAAACAAAAATTTCAATTTAAATAAGAATATGAAATAAAAAGTGGTGGGGTAGAGAAAGTGGTGAAGTAGAGTGTTGAATGAAAAAACTATTGGAGAGGATAAAAGTTGAATGTGTGTTGAGAGATGATGTGGAGTGTAAAAAGTGGTGTTGAAATGGTGTTTGGTGTTTACACCAATGTACTTAGGTGAAGGGTCTGTTGAATCCTGGGGAGTTTACGTCTATACGGCGGATAAATTTCTAAGGACAGTCTTCGTGGCGCCTCAGGTTATTACTTAACAATTTGTTTTGCAGGTTTGATAATTAGTTCGCGGCGAGTAAAAGTTTTTTTGATGGTGTTTGCAATTGCCGTAACCGTTCGCTTTCAAATCGTTATTATCGACGCTTCAGCAACAACAATCTTAAGAATTTATCTCAAGTAGTTTTGAAACCGTATTTTTCTCACATCTGCTAGAAGTGCTCGGTGGTAATACAAAATAAGGATTTGAGGCAACCCTTACAATTGCAACTTGATCGGTGACTCTAAAGTCTTTTCAAAAGATTAGTAAAATTAATTTATCATTATAACAAAACTTTGATTACAATAATTATACAGATATATTGTTCTTTGTTGTTACTAACCCAAGCTTTATGAGAAGAGGCATGTATTACGTAAGTGATAAGCCAATTGTTTCGGTTCTTTCTCAACTCGATACTGTGACTAATATGAACAAATGGATGGTAGACTCTGGGGCTACCAGGTATATCTGTGTCAACAGAGATGCTTTTACCTCCTAGACCATTGTAGGGGATGGAGAAAAACTTGTTCATCTTAGTGATTCAAAAACTGTCATGGTATTGGGAAAGGGGAATGTCTCTCTAAAACTCATGTCGGGAAAAACTTTGGCTCTCACTGATGTACTTCATGTGCCTAGCATGAGGACAAATTGAATTTCCGTGTCCTTGTTAATAAAAAATGGGGTTAAAGTGTCATTTGAGTCTGACAAAATTGTAATGACAAAAAATAATATTTTTGTGGAAAAATAAGGATATTGTGATCAACGACTTTTTGTGCTCGACATTTGTGAAATGAATAAAAGTATCTCTTCTACTGTTTTTTTGGTTGACTCTTATGATATGTGGCATGCTAGACTAGGATATATTAATTCTTCATATGTCTTTAAATTGGAACGCCTTGGTATGATCTCACTTAGTGATAAACAACATGATAAATGTGATGTTTGTGTTGAATGCAAATTGACCAAAAAGACATGTCCACCTGTGCAACGTATATCTAATTTGCTTGATTTAATTCACACTAATTTAGGAGATTTAAAGCAAACTCCAACAAGATGTGGTAAACGTTGGGTGCGTTTGTTTGAGATTAAAATAAAATAGATTTTTTAAAAAAAATCTATTTTGAAAAAATAGATTTATTTTGTAGAGATTTTGAAAAAAATCTAAAGTTGTTTTGTGTTTGTTTATAATTAAAAAAATCATTTTTGATAACAAACACATGGTTCATGTTCTTAAAAAAATAGATTTTGAAAAAGCTATTCAAAATAGCTTTTCATTTTGAAGAGAAAAATGATTTTCTTAACAAAATGATTTTTATGAAAATCTGAAACAAACACATCAAAAATAAAAAAAGTGATTTTTTTAACAAAAAAATAGATTTTTTTGAGAAAAAATCTCAAACAAACGGGCCCGTTATTATACTACTTTTATAGATGATTTTTCTAGATATACTAAGGTTTATTTGTTGAAGCATAAAGATGAAGCATTTGATATATATGTTCTTGTCTTATAAAGCTGAAGTAGAAAATCAATTTAATAGAAAAATTAAAAGAGTAAGATCTGATCGTGGTGGTGAGTACATTTCTTTTAATGATTTTTGTGAAAAAGAAAGTATTATACATGAAATAACTCCTCCTTATTCTCCTGAATCTAATGGTGTAGCTGAAAGGAAAAATAGGACTTTAAATGAAATGAAGAATGCCATGTTGGTTAGTTCTCATTCTCCTAATAATCTGTGGGGTGAAGCTATTTTAACTGCATGTTTTTTATTAAATAGAACTCCTCATAGAACTACCGGTAAGACACCATATGAACTTTGGAGAGGTTATCAACCTAACTTGAAATATTTAAAAGTGTGGGGGTGTCTTGCTAAAGACATGTTACCTGATCCTAAGAAGAGAAAATTAGGATCCAAAACCTTTGATTGTATGTTTATAGGTTATGCTAAAAATAGTGCAGCCTATAGGTTCCTTGTTTTGAAAAGTGATGTTTTAGATTGCAATACAATTGTAGAAACAAAAAATGCTGAATTTTTTGAAACCATATATCCTTCAAAATCTGAATCTGAAGGTAGCTCTAAGCAATCTTTAGAAATTAATTTTGAAGATGATAATGAGGATTCAAGGAGAAGTAAGAGATTAAGAAAACCAACATCCTTTGGAAGTGATTTTTATACTTATCTTTTTGATAATGAGCCTAACAATTTTTATGAAGCTATTTGTTCTTAAAAATGAAATTGATTCTATTGAAAAAAAACAAAATTTGGATTTTAGTCGATTTACCTCCAGGATCAAAAATTATTGGTTGCAAATGGATTTTCAAAAGAAAATATAATCATGATGGGTCAATCGATAAATACAAAGCTCGTTTGGTTGCAAAAGGTTTTTCTCAAAAAGAAAATGTTGATTATCTTGATACTTTTGCTCCCGTAACGAGAATTTCTTCAATTAGAATTTTAATAGCTTTGGCATCTATATTAGGAGAAGGACCTATTGAATCATGGGGAGTTTGCGTCTATACGGCGGATAAATTTCTAAGGACAGTCTTCGTGGTGCCTCAGGTTATTACTTAACAATTTGTTTTGCAGGTTTGATAATTAGTTCGTGGCGAGTAAAAGATATTTTGGTGGTGTTTGCAATTGCCGTAACCGTTCGCATTCAAATCGTTATGATCGACGCTTCAGCAACAACAATAACAACCTCCAACCAAATATATATGTGCACCTTGGAGGGTACCTTAGTCTTCCATAATTTCTTTAAAGCTCCCAGAACACAAGAGTCTAAAGGCTCAGGTTGATACAACTCCCTGCAACATAACGTAGGCTGAGTGAACCGAAAATTCTCCTATAATATGTGGAATCCATCGACGTTTATCTGCCGCGTTCCTACACGGCTGAAATTGATGTAGCAAGGTCTGCAGATCGGCTACTGCCAAGTGATGCTCAGCGGTCAAATCTGCTGTCCAATTCAACCGCCATGACCAATTATTGTTCTCCCACTGTCCCATTTCTGAAATAGTAGCCTACTGGTTGGAAGAAACTGTATATAATGAGGAGAAAGTGATGCATAAAGGTTCCACTCCCACCCATTTATCCTTCAAAAAAGTCACTTCATTTCCACCTCCAATAATAGTACTAATATTTTTGCTGAACCAATTCCCTTCTTCCATACTGCCTAAGGACCGAAGATCTCTCCACCATATTGAAGAAGTCTTCAAAACACTCCTCCCCTCGTGGTGCAAAAAAAAAGAAGCAAAAGGACCATATCTAAAGAGTAGAAGATCTTTCCACGGTGCAACTTGATCACTTAAGCATCGCCACTTCCATTTACAAAGTAACGACCAATTAAATAGCCGCAAGTTTTTAACACCCAAACCACCCTTGTCCTTTGGTTGACAAATACGCTCCCAACTTACCCAACAAATTTTCTTACTATTTGCACTTCCTCCCCACAAAAAATTGCGTTGAATAGAAGTCAACTCCTTTATCACACAAATTGGAGCTTTAAAGAAAGAAAGAAATATAAAGAAAGAAAGAAATATAATGGCAAGCTTGACAGAACAGCATTTATAAGTGTAACCCTGTCGGCCGCCTATAGAATGTTGGCGATGAGACCAAGTGCCAAGTCTTTTTTTCATAGAATCTATGATAGGCACCCATGTAGCTCTTCGTCTAGGATTAGCTCCTACCGGGACCCCGAGAAAACGAAAAGGGATCAAATCCGACCCGCAATGTAAAAAGAGGAAGCAGCTCGCAAAAAATTGTCATCAAGGTTGATACCGTATAACTTACTTTTATGGAAAATAACCTTTAAACCGGAGACCAATTCAAAACCTCTCAAAACAGTTTTAATTGACCATAGATTATTCCAACTACCTTCACCGATAAAAATGGTGTCATCCGCAAATTGTAGAGTATTAAAGGAAAGATCATGACCTACCGCATACCCTTTGAAAGTATTGTTAAGAACCGCTCGCTGCATAAGTCCAGTCAATCATTCTGCAACAATTAAAAATAGAAAAGGCGATAACGGATCGCCTTGTCGAAGTCCCTTACCAACAATGAAATCCGCTGTTAGGCTTCCGTTTACTAAAACAGACATGAAACTATGAAAAACGCATGCCCGTATCCAGCGGCACCAATCTTCTGCAAAACCCATACGTTTCAGCATATATTCCAGAAAGTTCCAACTAATCGTATCGTAGGCCCGTTCAAAATCAACCTTAAACAGTAAACACTTGTCTTTTCGTCGTCTAGCTAAATCTATAAGCTCATTGATCACAAACACCGTCCAAAATCTGACGATTTGGCAAGAAAGCCGTTTGAACCTTGGAAATAAGTTTTCCTAACACACGCTTCAACCGGATTGCAAGAACTTTTGATAGAATCTTGTATAAACAAGATATCAAACAATTAGGTCTATAATCGGAAAGCGATTGAGGGTGATCCTTCTTTGGGATAAGAGACAAGAATGATGATGTGATTACCTTAGGTAAAGTAGCTTTCCATTGGAACTCGTGCATAAAAGCCATAATATCTTCTTGAATAGTATCCCAACAAGCCTTGATGAAGTTAAGATTAAAGTCATCTGGTCCAGGGCATTTGTTACCATTTAATTGGTGAATAGTACATAATCTGCCCTATTTCATAAGTCATGAATTTTAAATATTATGGTCATTGGTCAAGTTAATGATGAATGTTGGGAAAGCTAAGCTATTCAGTTATATGGTTCAACCATTAAAAATAGGGCTTAAATAATCAATTAGTCCATGTAAGTTCGCGTGTTTTTTGTTTTAGTTATTATATGTTATTTTTTTTGGAATTCAGCCTTGAATGTTAAAATCATTTTGGATTTAAAATCCACAAAAATACGAAGGAAAATTCGCAGAAAACTTACAAATTTTCTTGCAGATTTTAGTTTTAGGGACTAAAACCAAAATGATTTTAACATTTAAGAATTAATTTTAAAAAAAAATATTTAACATACAGGGACGAAAACCAAAAACACGTAAACTTACCGAAACCTAAAGATCATTTAAGCCCTTAAAAATATGATACTAAAAAATGATAATAATTAATGAATTTGATGGCTTTTATCTAGGATGAATTTTGTTTCCTCTTTTTTTATAAAAAAAAATATTTTCAAATTTTAAATAGATTGATGAAGAATAATTATATGAAGTGAATTAGGTATCACGATTATTCTATCACAACACCAATTATAAAGGGGAGGCCTACATTATCCCACTTGAATTTAGGGTAGTTACTGTAGGAGTGGAAATAGGTTAAACCGACTTAAACACTTTGATGACCATGCGTGTGTGTGTGAACTATCTAACACTGTCAATTAGATTAATGACTATATTGCACTCTTAAATTACCCATTCTAAATGCTAAGTTATTCTCTTTTTCCTATAATTTTGAATTTACCTAGAATTTCAGCTTAGGGGAGACTATTTCTCTTCAAGAGCTCTAGAGCATTTTCAATTTACATAAGAAGATCTAGTTGGAAGCTTTTTCATTATCATTTTTTTTATAACTTTAGGGATACTTCATCTTTTCACCTGACGAGATCCTACTTGTATTAGGTCTAACCTGTTACTATGAGAAAAGCACTCACTTGTCTCTCCAGATTGGCACAGAGACATGTTCCTCCAGATTGGCACATGAACTTATTCTATTTTTTTTTAGCTAACCAACAATTTCTTATTTCCAATTATATTAACAATGATCACCAATCCAATACTCTAGTCCTTTCCCCCAAACTTAGTTCTAACCATATTCTCCATTATATTCATTTTTAGAAAACTTAGTTTAGAGAATGTGTATTTAAAAGAGTTATCTAGCCATTCTTAAGTTTGAAAGTATTCAACAGTGTGCATTAAGGTGCATAGATCATCAAATAAAGCATCAAAAATAAGAATTTCGAAAAATTTCCAAACAATCCTATGGTCATGCATCTTACACTCTAACCTCAGTTATGACATGTAAATAAAATGCTTACCAGAACACATTAAAAGCAATCTATTTTAACACATTTTTAAAAGTTTTTATTGGATGTTACCTCTCCCCCAAACTTAAACTAAACAGTGACCTCACTGTTGACACATGGGAAAGGAAACGACTGACTCATTAAAAAGTTTTTCAAAAATAAAACAGAAAATAAAAAACCTAAACTAGACTCTATACTACACGCAAAGTGTGTCAAGACATACCATCTGGTCTTGATCCTCTTAGTTCTCCTCAGAGTAGAGTCAGCTTCCTTATTTGATTTTGCCTTTATTTCTCTAACTTCATCCTCTTTCTCTTCTACTGATGGTTGATTTGGCTCAGGAACAGCTTCCTCAGGCATATCAGTGGTTGTCTGTGGTGCATCTTTCTTCTTCAATGTTCTTTTCCTTTTAGCAGTAGGAGTGATCAAGATATGATCCAACTCCTCAGATGCAGCCTTATCCGTCATGGCCAAATTAACCTGTGGAAGTGCATTTTCAGGCTCATGCACTTCCTCCACTCCTAGAGTACCCTCCTGCACAGGGGTTTTCTCTTCAGCAACTGCACCCTTTAAAACCGTGCCAATACTTATCTCTGGGTTTGGGTCTTGTCTGTGTAACCCATTCTTCTCTTCCTCTTCTTCACTCTTCTTTTCCTCTGACCCGTTTAGCTCTTTGTCATTGGCATCAGAGTTGCCATCCCCCTCAATGTAGTCACTATCAGCCCTCTCATAGTACTCGTCTTCTTCATCTTCCAAAGTTACATCCTGGTTCTAACCAATTGCTGGTGAGGTAGGAGTTTTCTCCATTGATTCAGCAGGGGCCTCATCTTCAACTACCTTAGTGTAAGTGCACCAATTCACTCCCATGTTTTAATAATTGTCAAAACCCATGAAAATAGTGTACAACATATTTTGGCAAAAATAGAAATAACTTGACAGTGAAAAACTATTTTTAAACTTTGGAAAATTGATTTTGAGGTATTTTGTATCGATACATAATCACTTGTATCGATACAAATGTCCTGAAACTACTTCAGACTGATTTTGTGCAATTTGTATCGATACATAATTCATTTGTATCGATACAAAACTGGTCTCACAGGAGCAGAGAGTCTCCTGTGTATCGAATCATGCTTGCATGTATCAATACATCTCAAACTCTTTCAAAAGACCAGAGAATTCATCATGTATCGAATCATGCTTGCATGTATCGATACATATCAGTCAGTTTTTCAAGATTCTGGTGTATGTATCGATACGTACCTGAAATATTTCAAATTTTGTACGCTGTCAAGTGTTTGTACCGATACATACCATCATTTGTATCGATACAAGTATGTTCTGTTTTGCCTAAATTTGCTCAATTCTATTTTCTCTATAAATAGCAATATGAGTTTTTGTTGTAATTGTGAGAAATCATTGGGAAAACACTTGTGATCTGAATTTAAGAGAAATTTTGGATCAAAGCTTCATTCAACACAAGATCATCATCTTCCATCAATTTGCTTTCAATTGGAAATTGAGTATGGGATCAATTCAAGATTGGTAGTACGATTGGTCGATAACGTTCGGTGTAATTCACGGTGAATCAGAATTACGATCGAGTTGGTTTGCGTTGAAGATTTGGTTTCTCATCAAGGATTCAAGATTGTGTAATTCATGAAGGATCAACGTCTCGGGAGCGAGGTAATCAGCTGGAGTTGAAGACAGCGCAAGGATTGATCGTTGGAATCAGAGGTAGAAGCTCCGCGACGTGTTGAGATTGTATCGCTCAATTTGCATTAGATTCGATATAGGGTTATTGGAGTCTTTGTATATTGTGCACTAGTATCAAACGTTTTTAATAATAAACGCTCAAATAACCCGTTTGGTTATTTGGGGGGAGACGTACGGCCGACCGCGAGGACGATACGAAAGCCGTTGGGAACTTCCTAATCAATCGTTTGTGTATTCTCTTCCTTAACTCTTTACTTTACGCAATTGCTTTTAATTTTGAATCAATTGAATTTTTGTGATCGTAAGTGTTCATAAAAATTCAATTGTATAAATCTTGAATTGTGATTGCTTTAGACTTGGTTGTGCAACTTATGTGAAACTTGTTTTAGATAAATTGAATTCGAATCATTTACCTAATTGTTTATCATCATACGATCCAAGGCTATACTATCTTTCCTTTGATCAAGTGGGTGCAAAGAGACTACCGATCCGGTGGTACTTCCGCGCATTCGTTTGAAAAAGTTTTTGAAAAATTCGTTGTTTAAAAGAGCCACTTATTCAAACCCCCTCCCCCCCCCCCCCCCCCGCCCTTTCTAAGTGGAAGCCAAGTAGTCTAACAAGAAGTACGTAGCTTTTTAGAACACGCCGGTTTCTACTGACGATTCATCAAAGACTTCTCTAAATTCACCAAGCCTCTAACTGGCTTGTTAATGAAAGATGCTAAATTTATTTTTAACGATGAATGCTTAAAAGCTTTTGAACAATTAAAAACAACCCTTATATCAGCACCAATTATGCAGCCGCCTGATTGGAGTTTACCCTTTGAAATCATGTGTGATGCTAGTGACTATGCCATAGGCGCAGTATTAGGACAAAGAAAAGATAAAAAATTTCATGCTATATACTATGCAAGTAGAACCCTAGACTCCACACAAATGAACTACGCCACAACTGAAAAAGAACTCCTGGCTGTCGTATTTGCGATAGACAAATTTCGATCTTACTTATTAGGTTCCAAAGTAACTATGTATACCGACCATGCCGCAGTTAGGTAATTACTAAATAAGAAAGATGCTAAACCCAGGCTTTTAAGATGGATATTATTTTTACAAGAATTTAACATAGAAATCCTAGATAAGAAAGGAACTGACAACGTGGTGGCTGATCACTTATCAAGAATAGAAGACATTGAGCTTGAGTCAGTTTCCATCAATGATGATTTCCCTTAGCTCAATTAGGAAGTACCTAGCCTGAAATACCTTTAAACAAATCTAATACCTTACGACCAATAGGAGAAGTCTTTTTCTGTCAAAAGCTCTTGTTGTAAAATTGACATAGTTGAAAGAAATGTTGATAACACACCCTTTAAACGAGTACCTCCCGACATACAAAGAGGCCACTTAGAAAGCAATATCTTTCAAGCTAAAACACCCATGTTTGTCTCCAAGAAAAAGAAAGGAAGAAAGAAAACACTCATGAGATGGTCCGACATGTTCGAATGGAGACCTAAGAATGTTCGACATAATTTCAAGAATGTAAATCTAGGAAGATCCATATTGATCTAAAGGGTTATGAAGTCGAGCTAACCGACTTTAAACAAAGCGCTGCATGAGAGGCAACCCATGATTTTTACCTTTTTACTTTTGCTTTCCAGTATTTTTCCATTTCAGTATTTTCTTTTATTCAAAAAAATATTATATTATTATTTCCCGTACTTTTATATCAAAAATACTATATTATTTATTTTTAATTTTTCGCGTCTCTTACGTAATATTTTATCTCATATCGATATCCACTACTATTAGGTAATCTTTAATTTTTATCAGTACCTATTTTTACTACTATCATAAACTATTACTGATAAATATTTCTTTAGTCAAAAGTATACTTATATGCATGCAAAAATTAAAGTAGTCTTACACTTATGCATTAAAGCTTACACCATGACAAGTCTTATGCATTAAAGTTTACAAAGTTCACAAGACACATATAAACAAAAACACAAGTTCTCACATATCACCAGTGAACATTTGGATGTTATTGTCCGTCTATGTGGATACGATACAATGAGTATTGAGAACAAATGTCTGGAAGTGCCGGAAAAGGATATAAATGACTTAGAATTTCATAAAGAAGTGAAGCTTGTGAACGGTAAGCTGCGAGTAAAACCAACAACATTCACTAGAATTGTGTGTGACTAGTGCAAAATTGTAGTGCTGCAGAAGATGCAAAATTTACTCAAAAAAGTTCATATAACTATCACATATATGGTGACTTAGTTTAGATTTCTTTGAAAATTGAAACTATATGTTTTATTTACATATCAAAAGTTGTAATTGTAGTTTTTGAGACTATCATGCTGATGCAAATTTGTGGAGCAATATTGTAATATGATTTAAAAATGTGTTTGGTTAATTGGTAGAAGATTTCTCTATCTGCTCCTTATATGTTCTTTTAGAGTTAATTCTCTTCTAAGATTTTGCGTTACACGAAAAATTTGTTGTGATCGAATTAGAAGGTTTGGTGAAGTATTGAATATGGATGGAAGATACCTTAAATCTTGGTGAGGACTTAATTAGCTAGGAGCATTGAATGCAATACTTTCTGTGATCGCAATTTCATTATTAGCATAAACACTTGAAATCTTAATGTGAATAATACATGACATATAGTTTCTTACATTTGTTTGACAGTTACTTACAACTCAAATTTGTGTTCTCTCAAATGATTTATCTTTAATGGAAGCTTATAAACTACTCAAGTAAATTCTTTTTCGAACCTTGGTCTTGATAATTAAAACAATCAAACCTTACCACTGAATCAATAATATAATCTGTGCATTTATTTAGAGTGTATATTATAATTATTTGGTCTGCCCCCCTAAAAAAAAATTAAGCTCCCCCTCTGGTCTCAACAATGTCACTGCTTCTTTTATGTTTTATTAATTATTCTTACTGTGTAACTATTATTCGTTCACTGCTACTGTTTGTGATTCTAGCCCCATTCTTTTTTAGTTTTTCCTCCCTCCTCCTGTGTTGGTCAGGAGGTAGCTAGCCTGTGAGACTCTGCCATTGTGGAGTGAGTACACAGGGGAAGGAATGCTGTAAGAAACAGTGAGAAAGTCGAAGTTCCCACTATTTTTTGATATTTTCCTAACCCTCTCCTGTTGAGCGTGTTATTTACTACTATTAACAACCTAGCATACATTGTCTATTCGCATTACATAATTTTATTAACTTTCATATATTCTTCCATTTGAACTTTTGATCAATGTTGATTAAAATCAGCTCCTATCTTCTCAAAATACAGTCAATAATTTTCCATATTCTAAAAAAAGGAAATTTGAATTTGTTATGATAAATGCTTAATCGTAATGGTAGCTTTTAGTGTCCTGCCATTCAACTTTATGGAGGCATGTACACGAGAAAGAGGTTGAAAATTACCAGATCCATAGTTATTAACATTTTTCAGATCCATAGTCACAGACATAGTTTTAAATTGCGGTTGCGGTAACGGATGCAGTTGCGCCTGCGGACGTTGCGTTTGCGGTCAATGCGGCTGCTGCGACGCACATTGCGGCTGTTGCGGTGTGAAATGAATTTTAATATTCACAACTTATATTAAGTGGTATTACTACCCCACTATACAATTTAGCCACTATAGTAGAGTTTTACTTTGCTCGGTATATAATAACTGAGATGTGGTTGAAATACAAAGTGGAAAGACGGCTAAATGTAAGATTTTTCATTGAATCTTTAGTATTTTAGTAGTTAGGATTCTAAAATTTTAATTTTTTATGAAAATTTTTTTATAAATATGTTACAAATTATCCGATGCGGCTCCTGATGCGGTTACGTTGCGGCAAAACACGTGATTTCAAATCACACCGCGATTGCGGGCGCAATTGCGGTTGCGGACTGCAATTTAAAACCTTGGTCACAGAAAAGGTCAGACTGAAAATTATGGCATTTTGATGGCTTAGAACCCACCATTCTAATAACATGCTGAAAATTATGGCATTTTGATGGCATTTTGATTTATCTTTTCTACAAGTACAAACACATGATCACTAATACGCTAATTGATTTGCTATGTTCTTTCCAAGTGATTTGTTTTCTACTAATTTAGTGATTAATTTAGGTAGTTGTAGATTAGTAGTGTTCTGCTAATTTTGTGATGTGGGTCTGTTTTGGTTCAGTTTTGCTGCTGTCTCAGTGGGTCTGGTATTGTTTTTTCGATCGGTTGGCTTGTGTGTTTGCCTCCTGTAGCTTTTTTGCTTATAGTATTGTTGCTTGGGGTGGGCTGTGTTTTATGTATCACGTCCCAATGTGTGTAGGCTAGCTGTGTTAGGCTTGTTGGCTTATTATTCTACTTGTTTCCTTGTTCCTTTCTTATTTTTGGCTAGTGGTGTATCTCTTGTACCCCTCTTTTGCCTAATAATATATATTCATTTGCAGTTCAAAAAAAAAAAACTATGTTCGAAGATTTTGAGTTAACTTGTTGTTTTCGGTCTTTGTTTGTGCAGGGTGCTTTTTCAGCTTTTCTATTTCTTATTATATTAGCCATTGAGTTCTGCCACTTTGCGGTATCATCGACATTGACACAATCATCAGGTACTAATAGTTTATTAGTTTAACATTTATATTAGTGATTTTTTGGTCTGTATCTATTTGGTGTGATGATTCATTAACTAGGTGAAGGTGTTAGTTTGGAATTCTAGTCAAACCATGATTGAGATAGTAGGACGTAAGAAGGCACTAAAACATTATGCATAACTCTTGTTAACTAACTGATAGACTTTAGTTTATCTCAATATATTACTGAATTAAAATATAAACACTTAGTTCTCCACCACTGATTTATGCACATTAATTGGTTTTCACTTTTCAGGCTCATGTAGTGTTGTTAAACAAACATGATTGGATGAAAATTGTTATTGCTTATTTTTGGTTCATCTATTTTTAATGTTTTAGGAAGAACTAAACAAACATGATAATGAGGCTGAAACATCTCATTCAACCCAAGATATACAAAGTCAAATGCCTTGGAAGGATGATATATATTCCCAAGTAAAAGGACCTGAAAAGAGAGGACGAGTGCGCTGTGTGGGCAAGATTCCGAAGCCCAAAAAATTGAAAGCTACTTTGTCTGAAAATCAATAGTTGCGCGATAAACTGAAGCAAATGGAAAAAAAACAAGATTGTACAAATGCGGTGTTAGCAAATGTGTTGTCATTGATTCAAAATTGATTTGCTGGAGAAGATGTGAATGACATTTTACGAGTTGCAAGACAGGTATATTTAATTTTACTCTTCGAATTCATGAATGAAATATTATAAAAACATCAATTAAATTCAGTTTGTAATTTTATCTCTTTTATTTACTGTATAGGTTACAAATGCTTCAAGTGCCCCCAACCGAATAGATCCTCTAAGTCCAGACACAAATGAAGATTGAAGATAGTGACTTAAGTTACAGTTTATTGTTTGGTAGGAATGTCACTGAATTTGGGTTTAAGTCATTGCAATTTATTACTTCGTAACGTTCAATGTCATACACATTTATGTTTTGGTGGTTGCGAGTTTTTAGAGTTGTCATTTTGAGATGGATTTGAAGTAAACAATGGTTGTCTTTTTGCTTTCAAGTTTTACCAATTTTGTTATGGTTTAAGTTATTTGGTGCACTTGAATTTGTTTCGTAGTTTTAATATTTGAGATATTTGTAAGATTTAATTTTTTAATATAATTATAGAGGATTTGGTGTCTACAAAAGTGCATATTGAATAATTTATACTATTAATTTCGTCTAAATTTTTTATATTTTTATCATTAATATTTTTAAAAATATATGCAATCTGTCAAAAAAAAAAAATTGTACAGACTATACCAACGGACATATGCGTGGCAAAAACGATGTAAGAAAGCTTGTTAAATTCCGTGGGTATAGCACTGAAATTTATCAACGGACAAATGCGTGGCTAAAATGACTTACAAAAGCTTGTTAAAACCGTGGGTATAGCGCTGATATTTTATCCAACGGTTGAAACTGCGGTCGCTATAGCCTATTGTCACGGAAAATTCCGTTGGTACAGCATACATAAAGTCCACGGAGGCAAATTGGGGTTGGTATAGGTTTTTTGGCTTTTACCTACAGTTTTTCGACCTTTACCCACCGATTTTTTCCGTGACTATATGTCAAATTTGTTGTAGAAGAACAACATGTCATGTATGCTTCACCAATTTATGCCTATAAATACCATGCAATCTTCATGCAAAACTCAATTCATCCTTTTACATTTTCTCTACATTTCAATACTCATAAGTTCACATACTCTCTTTATATCACAAATGGCTTATGAAATAGTTTTTAGACAAGGAGAACATGGAGAAAGGCAAGGAAAACTCTATCAAGAATTGAGTCATAGAGAAATTCTTCCGACAAGGTATGATGATGAGTCAACTTTAGCAAAACTAGGATTGTTGGATAGTGTAGTTTTCAAGCTTAATAACTTGAGTTTAACTTATTTCCTATCTCAACGTAATCCTGTCTATATTCAACTAACCCGTGAATTTCTTAGCTCTCTTGTTATAACTGATTTAGGAGAAAGAAGTTCCAGTGGCACTCTGCATTTTCGTATGTTTAATGTTGAATATAGATGTAGGTTTGATTGAATGGCTTAATTCTTGCATTTCCCTCACGGAGATGGAGTAGTCTGTGAAATCCCAGGCGATGGAAATTGGCATAATACCTTTAAACTATTTTGAAAAGCAATAACTGCAAAAGAAACTGAGTCGTGTGAAGGTATTACCGCCTCTTCCATTCAAAACCCCGTCATATGTTACCTTCAAAAGCTTCTATCTTGTACTATTTTGGGCCGGGCAAATTCGAAAAAGGTAAACTCTAAGGATATATTTCATTTTTTCGCCGCCATTACACCTTTGCAAGTAAATTTTGTTCCGTTCTTACTTTCAAACATACACTCCACTACAAACCAGAGACACGGACCAATTGTTTTTGGGAGACTAATCACGACTATAGCCAAAGCAATAGGAATAAGACAAAGACTAAAAAATTTAGAATACTTACCAACTCGCCTAATTGATGAAGATATGGTTAGAAGTATGAATTTAGTAAGATTAAGAAATGATGACCGTTATGATTTAATGATTAATAATAAGGTTTTCATAAATTTAACTTTTCCTAACCCAAGGCGAACTGATGTGCGAGATTTAAGAGGAAATGTTGGAACAAATGCAATACATGCAAGCCCAGTAAAATCAAATTATTCAATACCAACACCAGATGCAAGGCTATTATGACAGATGGGAAAGCTTAGAAGAGCGCCGTCAACAACAGCTCGATCATGTCATACAAGAGCTAGGCGGTTTGAGGCTACAATTCAACAATTATCAAAATTATCAGCAGCCTCCCCCATCATTTTCACACTATTACAGATTCTACACTCCAATTCTACTCTTGAGTCATAAACAGTGATGACACTGTTTGATTTAAGTTTAGGGGAGGAGTTTTATCGTTTTCATTTAAATTTCAGTTTAGAGTAAAATTTCCCTTTATGCAAATAAATTTTTCCAGTATTTACATTTCTCCGAAAATTGAACCATGACAAAAAAATTTGAGAGACTCTGCAATTTTGAAATTCTAAAAGTTGTGTACAAAATTGAAACTAAATATGCAAGTCTGGAAAATTTTCGTACTAGTTTTACAATGCTTACACCTTCCATTCTTTACATTTTAAATCTCTTAAATATGTAGATTAATTTGGATACTTGCTTGACCTCAGCTTAAATTTTAGGACTATATACTAAGTCCTTGAGTAGTCTATGAGGCGGTCGGCACCATCTAGGATTACTATCTAAGCATGACAGTTGAGGAATATAAGTGAATGATCTCGAACAATAAGCTACAAAAAGGAAAAATAAAGTTTGAAAAGGAGTCTGCATACTAAGTTAGGTGACCCTCACCCGGTCATTTAGCTCAAAACTGCGATAAACACATTCAAGATATAAAAATTCATGTGCTAAGTAGTAGTATATCAATAAGATATGTGCTAAAAGTAAAAAGAATCGGATCATAATCACTAACAGACTGTCTGCCATGTGTGTGTGAATAGATAACAGGCTTAATGTGATCGCCGAGTGGACCAAAGAGGGTGAGGTAGAAGGAAATGAAAAGTAAGTTTAGGCATAGCAACATGATTCAGAACGGTCTATATAAGTAAGATTTTTAGGGTCATAAGACTGATTTGTGCATCCATGGTATTTCTAGTAAGCTAATTTCTTAATTTGTATGATTTGGCCGAGATTGAATATATGACCATAAGGATGACATTGTTGTTTTGTTTTCTCTACCACTAAAAGATATATTTCTTTGCTTGAGGACAAGCAATGGTTCAAGTTTAGAGGAATTTGATACACCGGAAAAAGTACTATTTATTTAGCCTTTTTTATATATGTTTTTACCATTTATTTCTACTTTTTCGTTGTATCACGTTAGTATTTCTATGTTTTTCAGTTAGTTGTCTCGGAAGCAGCTAAAAAGTACACATTGAGCAAAACGAAGAAAATTGGATAAAAAAGACACGAAAAGAACGCGAAAACAAAGGTGGACCACACCACACGCGGTGCCACGCGCGCAGCATGGCCCAACCATGATTCTACGCGCCCGCTGCCTCTCCCACGCGCCCACTGCTGTCCCTCACGCGCGCGCTGTCCCTACCAGCGACCGTGTGTTTCCCTCCACGCGCCCTACGTGAGGAGCACACTGGTCCTCCCAGCGGACGCGTGCCCCCCGCGCCTGTAGATCAATCGTGTGGGTGAAAAGCGACACGCCTAAAGTCCCATATCGGCCAAATTTCACTATGTTGTAACTTGGAATTAGTATAAACAGGTCCTCTTTTCTCCATTTCAAAACACACCACAATTACCGCTCTTATTGAGTGATTGTGAGATAAACTTAGAACTTTTGGCCTTTGTTTTGTATAATCTCGATTTTGTAATTGTTTTAGTTGTTGTCCCGGTGTCTGGACTAGAAGTTTTCCTTTATTTATTCAGGTTCTTTTTATTTATTTTTGTTTTGTCTTTATTTTTATTTATTGCTTTATTTATTTTTCCGCTTTATTTATATTATGCTTTTATTTATTATGTCTTGTTTAATTTCAGTCATTTTATTTATTATGTCTTTAGTTTTATTTTTAATTATGTCTAGCTAATTAAATATTGCTAGGATGTAGGATTAGGAGCCAATAGGGCTCGGTAGTTAGTTTGTGCAATCGTTCTTAATGAGTTTCCCATAATCAGTTTTTAAGTATACGTTTCATAATTCGTCACGAGAGTGAAAGTTACCATAATTCATCACGAGATTGAGAGTTAACTAAGGTGTAGGCCAAATTAGTGAGAGTTGCGGTTTGAATTAGATAGTAAAAACTGATACACTAATTCTAAACACCGCGAGAGTTATTTAGGATTAGTGAGATTATATTGTTTTCCAAAAAGCATTTATATAAGTGGGTTGAATGAGCGAGAGCCGACATTTATTGATATGAGTGTAATACTAGTCAAATTAGCGAGAGTTGCGATTAGTGTTTTTAAAATAATATAATTCTTTGAAAACTATTCTTTTTATCTAAGCACACATTAATTTCTAAGCCCTGTTGAGCAACTAACAATACATCCTAGTAATTCCCTTTATTAATTAATTAAATCCTTAATTTTAATTTCTATTTTAATTTTAAAACGTGACAACCAATCTCCAATTAATCATTAGTTTTAGATTTACAACGTAATAATAAAATATGGTACTCACATTGGTCCCTTGGGTTCGATATCTTTTAAAACTATACGACGCGACTGTGCACTTGCAGTCAATTGATTTTATATACGCAGTTTCGTCCAATCAGTGCTCGTGTCATATTTGTCTTAATATTGGTTATTTTAGGGTTAACTTGTCTTATTATAGTGCTCGTCTCGTTTTTGTCTTAATATTGAGACAAATAGGATGTTCGTATCGTATTTGTCTTAATATTAGTTTATTTTAGGGTTAACTTGACTTATTATGGTGCTTGCAACGTATTTGTCTTAAAATTGGTTATTTTAGGGTTAACTTGACTTATTAAGATCCTTTGATACACTAGTTAAACATAAAATAAAGTCAAATCTATAGTTGAAAAGAACAAAAATTACACTAAATTAGGGGTGCTCGCGGTTCGGTTTGGATCGATTATGTGACAAAAAGTTATCCGATCCAAAGAAAAAAGAGCATGCGGCTTGGTTCAATTTTTGGATGAGTAAAAAAAATATCCGATCCAATCCGTTCCAATTTTATGCGGTTTATATCGGTTCGATTTTTTTGGTTTTCAAATAAACAATACATAAATACTTGTAAACAATAAAAATATATTTGTTATGTTAAAAAATAATCATGCAAGCAACTAATAATTATATTGTTAGATGAAATTAAAGAGAGAACATAAACGTTTCTTTGACGTGTTGTTACGGTCAAGGAAAAAGAGTTTCTAATTTAGCACCTTTTAAATAGACAAATATTTTTCTTGATAAAAAATAGAGATAGTTGGAGTTTTGACATATACTTCGGTTCGGTTTAGATTGGTTCGGTTCTCATGAGTCATTCGAAATCCGATCAGAACCAATCGATTTTGTTATAAGGAGGTCCAAACACATCCAAAAACAATTTGTTTTTTTTCGGTTTTCGGTTTTTCGGTTTTTTCGGCTCGGTTTTCGTTATTTTTTGGATTGGATTGTATTTAAGCACCCCTAATTCATATGACATTGTGACCTTTTCTGTTTGAAGAATATGACATTGTGACCTGTCAAGCAGCACATGGGTTAAAGAACCTTACCCTAAGTAACTAATATCCCTTGCTGCAAAAAAAGGATAAAGAGACATAGAACAAAACAAATACTTTAAACAATGCTAAAATTCTTAGATACTGATAAGATTCTTTGATACAATAGTTAAACATAAAATAATGTCAAATCGATGGTTAAATAGAACAACAATTACACTGCCAATGCAAAATCCACTTTATGAATTACTAACACAAATAAGAAACAGAGACTGATTTGAAGCATATCTTGATTATTCAAGGACTATTTTGCTATAGTGAGTGGTTCACATGTCAACAACAACAATCAAGAGAACATCTATTTTGTTAACACTTTTCACGCTATGATGTGACATTGTCACATGTTAACCACATGGGATAAACTGAAACATTCTCCTAAGTAGATGGTAAAAAGAAAAAGAAAAAAAGGACATAAATCAAGACAAAATGTTATACCTTAAACAATGCTAAAAGTGTTACATATTGGATAATTTAATTGTCCATTAGGCAAAAACGTGTTAAGCATTGTAAGATCTTTTTATACAAGAGTTAAACATAAAGTAAAGTCAATTTTTTCTATGAAGCGAAAAACAAGAGTTAAACATATAGTAACCTTAAATTAGACTAATATTAAGTTAACTAATCTGTTAGAACTCTAATTCGACTTAATTAGGGATCATATGACTTAGTTGACTTGAGATTAGGATAGATTAGGATAAGTTATGGTTATTATGTTTTAATTGAATTGAAATTAGTCAAATTAGGGTTCTTGTGATGTTAAGTAAAAATTTATGGATTAATATTTTATAAGGAAAAAAGTTTAGAGACTAGTTTGATATAAGTGTCAAAAGTCAGGGACTGATTTAATTTATATTTTAAATAATTATTTTTTTCTTCAAGACATTATGATGTTCATCACAAACCCGGATTTTTTATGCATCTTCATGTTTCTAATCTCTTAAAATATATATCACCTTCATATAAACATTTATTGAAATTTGAAATCCAAATTAATTGAATCTCAATACAAGAAGAAAATGGAGATTTCAGATTTGCAAAAAAAATTTAGATTTGTGATAAATTTAAAATTTAAATTGAAAAAATAGAGTTGTTGAAGAGAAATTTCAGATCTGTATTTTATGATTATTTTCCCATTAAATTTCTAATTTCTTTGTGTTGTATTGTTGGCATGTATTGTTGTATTGTAGGTGATTATAGGTTTGGGTTGAAATTTTTTGGGGGAATGGGTTGTTGTTTTTGGTGGTGGTGATGGAGGAAGATTGTGCAACCACAACAACCCTTTGTGTACTATAGAAATTGAAGATCGAGTGGAAGATGAACAATGATTGAGTTTTTTATGTTCTATTATGGAGAAAGATTTGTGGGTTGTGAAGAGAGATGAAGAAATAATGGAAAAAGATTAATGGTTGTTGAAGAAATTAATGTTGAGTAAAAATGAATAAATGGGTATGAGATGATCCAAGTAGTAGAATATGGTTTTGATCCAAAAGTTGCTAAATTGTTGAAATGGGTAAAGTAATATCTAACTCCAAACAAATTTTTTTAAAAAAAGCGAAAGTTGTTATACTGTGTGTTTTTTGTGGGGTGTATGGTATGGAAATGAGGCAAAATATTGACTTTTTGAAATTGTCTAAGTTGCACAATTTTAACCACTTGTGTATTCTAGAATTTCCCCCACTACAATAGTGCTCTCGAATCCACGTAAAGTTTTTAATGAAGCAGAGATAGTTTCTTACATTGTGGGTTTAAGTCTAGTTCCTTCAAGGTTTTTTATATCCATTTTATTTTATTTTACTTTAATATATATCATTAGGGTATTTTGTAAGCGACTTTTTTGTGATGTCAACACAGTTGGGATATCTTAGATGTCACATTTGTACTCTTGTGACATTTATAAAAAAAAATATTGACAAAAACAAAACGAGATTCATTCATTCGAATTGATAGAATACATTATATACGACCACATATTCAGCGTCACTAAAAAACATAAAGGATGCTCTGCGAACAACTCACAGCATCCAACTTAATAGCATACAACAACAAAATATCTACTACAAATAATATCATAAAATAAAAGTGACCGGAATATCTATATCTCTATATCTACAACATGATACTCAAATCATAAATTGAGTTTGTTATTGATTGAAGCTGATCATTCAATAGAAATAAAATAAAAATGCTGCAACAAGACCGGAAATCAAATAATGTCGAACAAAACGACGAACAACACAACACCGCATTCAGACGATAAAATTACACAAAAGCACAAGAAAATTTTGATTTATGTGAATACCACTTATTTATATGAAAAGAAGAAAAAAAAAAGTATTGATAAGATGATTCTAGGCCAAACAATGATCCAAAATCACCCCTCAACAATTAACAAGGATGAAGAGAAGTTAGAGAAAAAGAATAATTTTTCTCAAAGAAAAAAGGCAAAAATACAACATTGGTCTTTTATCTTATTTATTTGTAACACTTTAGTCCTTTATCTTTCATTTGTAATAAATTGGTCCATTATCTTTTATATTTATAACACTTTAGTTATTTTTTTATTTTTTAATAAAAAATTACTGACATGGCAAGCCACATAGGATTGTTTTATTTTTAAAATTTATTTATTAAAAACAGAAAATTTATTAATACATTCAAACATTCATCATCATCTTCTTCCTGAAATCAAAATCACTTTCTACTTAAATATGCCTTTAAATAACATCAACATCTCTATATTCATCATCAATTCATCATCTTCATATATTCATCATCTTTATATTCTTTTAAACTCAAAAATCTTAAATTTATCAAACCAACAAAATTTCTCAAATTCAATTTCATAGTTAACATATTAGACCCAAATTAACACATTCACAACAACACTGCTCTCAAATCCCCCTTCTTGATAAACTTGAAAATCCTTACAAATCTTACAAAACCCTCTTTGCCATAGCATCTCTACCACGAACAGAAGAGTCAAAACCATCCTCATTCTCATTCTCATTCTGCAAGCTCACGCGAATTTTAGCCACTGTCAAATATTCTTCAATTTAATTCTATTTCCAACTACAAATATCTAGTTGAGATGCAGTGCAGTAATACTCTCAAATTAGATGTGAGTCACCATCTAATTCCTGCCACTCTTACTGTTTCAACTGCATAGGAATTTGGGGGTTTTGGGGTTAATAATTTTTTTTAGGGTTTATTGAAAATTTGGGGATTTTGATTTTTAAGTTTGAAAGTATATAAAGGTGAAATTAATAGAGATGTTGATGTTATTTGAAGGTGTATTTGAGTAGAAATTGATTTTAATTTAAGGAAGAAGATGATGAATATATGAAGATGATGAAGAAGGTTTGAATGTGTTCATAAATTTTTTATTTTTAATAAATAAATAAATTTTAAAATTAAAATAAGAGCAAATTACATTGACCTCCCTAAGGTTTATTCAAATGTATCACACACCCCCTCTATTTTATTAAAAAGCAGTGACCTCTCCTATACCATGATTCTGTTATAACACCGTTAAAATAAAATAGAAAATAAGTAAAAGAACAAAATTGTCATCAATAACCTTTCAACAAACCACTCTCGCACACACTCCACCGCTTCACCGTCGTCGCCGCCGTCGCACAGCACCACCCGACTAACACCGATCTCTTCTCTGTTGAAACCTTTCAATTTTTTCGTTTATTGGTTTTCCATTTATTCTGTTTGAGCACCAAGCAGTGTTACTAAATACATATGAAATTGGATTCAACAACCCCTCTTTACCTCCTTTTCATCGTGTTTTTGTTGTTCCTAAACTGATTTTGGAATAATGGTTTGCAATAATGGTTTCCCCTCTTTTGATTGTTCTCAATTCTATTATTCTTTCAAACAAAAGATAGTTCAACAGAAGAAAAAATAAAGCAATAAGTTGTAGATCTCGCCGGCGGCGTGAAGGTTGACGACATGTAAATTGTAAAGGGTCGACTGGGTTATGAATTTAAGTGGTTCTTGATGATGATTTTGTTCTTTCCTTATTTTCTATTTTATTTTGAAGGTGTTATAACAGAACCAATGTTTAGGGGAGGTCATTGCTTTTTAATAAAATAGAGGGGGTGTGTGATACATTTGAATAAATTTCAGGGGAGGTCAATGTAATTTGCCCTTAAAATAATCCTACATGGCTTGCCATGTCAGTATTTTTTTATTAAAAAAAAAGAAAAAATGACTAAAATGTTATAAATATAAAAGATAATGGACCAATTTATTACAAATAAAAGATAAAGAGCTAAAGTGTTACAAATAAATAAAATAAATGACCAACGATATATTTTTGCCAAGAAAAAACTAGGGAAAGTGCAATGCTAGGAAAAAGACTAGACCAGAATACACCCTTCCATCACAGTAACGGCCTTTCCACGAATAAACACTCTTTGGCTTTGTTCATCAATATGAATATTGAGAGCTCCTCCTCTAGCTAATGCCTGGACAAATTAATATAATCTACACATTAGTTCAACATTAGCCAAGATATATATTCCCATGAAGGATATATTCCCACAAAGATAGTACTCTCTCACCACGAAAATAATTGATTTAGTTTTATTTTGCGCATTATTCATATAATCTATGTAATCATATTTATTTTGATTAATATATATGAAATGGAAATATTAGCATATAGTAAGATGTTTGATTTGTTTCAATGAATATTTTTAAGATATATAATTTTTATTTTTTAATAATAAATAATTAAAGATATTAACAATCAAAGTTATACATGGAAGCGAAATCGTTATAAGAAGGAAGCGAAATCGTGTTCGTCGACTCCAGCTTCATAACAGGACATGGTCATCTGACAGTTATAATCTTCAAAACGAAGCAGAACAATATTATAAGAATTTCTTTAGCAGCAATCAACCCAACCACGATCCCTCCTTCTATAATGGCTTACCCAACCATAGATGCAGAACGGCAAAATTCTTTACATAAACTGGTCACTAAATGGGAGGTATCTGCAGCCTCAACTCCATGAAGCCTTATAAAGCCCCGGGTCCAGACGGTTTTCAGTGCATTTTCTTTAAGCAATATTGGCACATTGTGGGAGAAGACATTCTTCAACCTAGTCAAAACAGGCCTTCATACAGGTTATTTCGACCCTGCCATTTCGAAAACCCTGATATCTCTCATCTCCAAAATTGAACCGCCCACTACCTTTAAAGAATTTAGACCTATTAGTCTGTGCAACATTGTTTATAAGATTATCACAAAAGTTTTGGTTCTCCGCCTTAGGCCGATTTTGAATTCTATTTTTGGACCCTACCAAAGCAGCTTCCTGCCAGGTAGAGGCACTTCTGATAGTGCGTTTGTTTTGCAGGAAATCATTTACTTTATGAGAAAGTCAAAGAAGAAGAAAGGCTATGTAGCTTTCAAACTCGACCTTGAAAAAGCCTTTGATAATGTTAAATGGGATTTTCTTAAATCATGCCTGCATGATTTTGGCTTCCCCGCCGTGACAACTAGGCTTATCATGCATTGTGTTACATCTTCTAATTTCTCATTGTTATGGAATGGCAACAAACTGCCCCCTTTCAAGTCTTCACATGGTCTTCGACAAGGCGATCCCTTGTCACCTTATTTATTCATATTGTGTATGAAAAAGCTGTCCATCGCTATTAACAATGCAGTTCATCAGAGCACCTGGGTCACCATTCATAAATCTGCCAATGGACCATGACTATCTGTAACACCCCGATATTTTACTTATAATTATTTTAATAATTTTTTGATTTATCATTTATTCACCGACTTACTTATGTGTAAAGAATTTAATGAAAATATAATAATGGTATTTGATTTAATTAATTAGAATTTTTTTACTATTCCTATTATTTATTTTAATTGTGCCATTTGATATGAATATAATAGAAAAACATTCTATGTGATTTTCTCTACTTAGCTTAATAAATTATTTTAAATTATTTATTGAGTGCCTATATTCTATTTTAAAAATAATATTTGGATAGATATGAAAAGCAGTAGAACCCAAATTATAGAAGTTGAGATGTTAAAATTTAATTTGAAACATAATAAAAGAAATAAATAGAGAAGAGAAATGGGTTATCAATTGGTTTTGAAGAAGAAGAAAAACGTGAAACGATTATTGACTAAGTCTAGGTAAGAAACAAAACAATTTTTCCCTTTTTCTCTCAACAAATTATTTTTTTTACTGAATTCAATCTTTATGAGTATACACACGATCTCTCTCTATTTCTCAACTTCCAGAACTTTAATTCGATGCTATCACATATACACTTCAACTTCTCATATTTTCACAAACTCATTACAACCTCTCTCAACCGTCACATAAGTTTAAACCAATATTTTTGTTAATTGATCATTTGCTTCACATATGCAAGTTCATTCTTTCAATGTTTTTGGTCTCTACACATACAAGGAAGGTTCCATGCCTTTCACCAATTCAATTGTGTCCAACTCTATGTTCCTGTCATAATAAAGCGGTAACCCCTTATATTTATACTCATGTTCATATTCCTTTGTTCAACTCTATATTGGTGTCGTTCTAATATTATCATAATAATTTCTTTAGAAACGTTAAGCATTCGATCATGTGGTTGACCATAGGATAATTTAAAACCAATTTCATAGAAGGAAAGCAGTATAGGTAAGGGCTTTTTCCCATACACTTATGTCCTTAAGGTTTATGTTATAGATTAGTAATGAAATTGTTTAACTAATTGAGTGAATGATAATAGACGGAATGACAAAAAACTATTTTATAACACTTTATGTGATTATAGTATTTATGAATTATTTGTATGACTCAATGTGTATTTGATTCTATGGTTTGTTGTGTGTGGTTGATTTTGGATTTGTGTATTATGTTGGTTTTGATTAAATGGTGAATTTATGGAGTTGAAAGAAAGTTGTAAACTTTCAATTGGTTTAAGGAAAATGATGATGACTTTAAAAGGGTTAATGGTGTCTCTTAGTTTGGTGTAATTGATTAGGAGAGGTGCATTCATTCATTCATGCATTGGTTTTGTGGTGGTTCGGATACCCAGGTGGAGTACCGAACCTTAATACCCGGTGGGGTATTGTGTCCGGGTGGAACACTGTCCATGTGGGACTTTTTGCTCTTCGGAGTGTCGATCCACTCGACGGGGTGGTGTATTGGCGATCCATTCGACGAGGTGGTGTTTTAGGAAATCTAGATCATGTAGGTTGCATTAGTTGTCATGTGGTTTAACAACTATGACTTGGTGTTATTTATGAGTTGCTTGCATCAATTTTGTTTGATTTCATCTTTATGGTAGAGCTTTTTATTATTCTTTTATGACATTTACCTTCCGTCGGGCATGATTCAATTTGGATAAGGAAATTGACCCTTACATTAAATATGGTTGTAGGTACTCAATAAATATGAAGTTGATGTGTTGCTTGCACACGTACGGGGGATAAATCAAGGGATTTTAATAGTCTATAAATGTGAAATTTAAAAGAGTTTCTTTAACAATTTTATAGCTACTCAAATGTAAATCTAAAATATTTAGAAGCTGAAGGCTTGTAGTATTTTCGACTTAATAAGTTTTCTTAAATTTTTACAATAAACAAATGTCTTGTAATTTTGAGAAAAAAATGATAGTGACTTGTTTTTGAAATGAACTATTAAAGAAGAGTAAAAAAAATAGTGTGTTCCTATTAATTGAAGAGAATTTTTATGAAAATTATTAGTAGTTAACGTCCAGAAAATCCGGGATGTTACACTACCTCACCTCTTGTTGCGGATGATGTTCTTCTCTTCACCTCAGCAAAACACTCTCGGTTAAAATTTATTACTGACCTTTTTACTCGTTTCAGTTGTGCTTCAGGTCTGAAGATAAATTTGTTGAAGTCTCGAGCCTTCTACTCCGTAAGTACACCCTAGACTAAGATCAACAAACTTACATCCATCTTTGGTATTCGAAGCACTACCTCCCAGAACAAGTATCTAGCCTTCAAAATTCTCAAAGGGTAACAAAAAGAAGCGAATTCCACTTTATTATCGACAAGATGCAGACCCGACGTATATTTTTTTTCAACTAATTAAACAACAATCGCACCTTTCAAAAAAAATTCAAAAATTGGATAAGTTATAGGTGGCAACTACAACTTATTTACATCAATTTTTTTATTTTTTTAAAGTAAATTTTTGGTTGCCAATGCCAACCACGACTAAGGCTAACATTTCGATTTATATCTACGGCCTACCTTATTTGTGTAATGTTTTTGAAAGTGTTCTTGTTTGATAAATTAGTAGAAAAATATATTATCTTCATTCTTTATTACAAGAATTAATCTCCTCTTACAAAAAAATTTGAGAGAGAGATATTCTCAAATATATTATATAGAGATAAAGATTTTTATATTACATAGATGTTTATTTTGATTTTTTTATTTTTTCAATATCTATATCTATATCTATATAATAGTATTGTAGGAACAAATGAAAAATAAAAGTCATACATATAGAACATATACGAATAATTAGTAATTAATAATTTCCGATCTTAATTTAAAATTTTAGTGGGAATGTAATAAAAAAAGAATTTGAGTGAGTAAAGAAGTCCACCTATTAAAAAAAATAAAAAAGGATAAATAAATTTATCACTATAAAATAATATTTTAACATTGGTGGCTTCTAAGGTGAGGGAGCAATTAAGTCCCTCACCAGTGAGGGACGAATAAAACACCGTTGGATTTAATCATTGGTTGAGATTTATTAAAAATATAACAAAGAACATTTATTCATGATCACATAGGATCCTATCAACTTTTCACACTTCTTTTTTTTGACAAAATTTGTTCCATATTTTCTTCTTTTCTTCCAATCTTTCCAAGATCCTGTTTGTTCTGCCGGTGATTGATGGAATGAATTTGGTAAAACCCATTGGGAAGTTTGTTTTCCTCCATGTTTACTTATTCATCAGTTCCTCATTTACATTCATGACTTGCACCCTCATATTCACTGTATGGTCATTTTACCACCATCATCGACGAATTAGACACGCAACCTCCATCGTCGACCATATGGGTGGCTGCATAAAAGCTTTGTAAAGATGAAAGTTCCTTTTTTTTTCTCTATCAAAATGTTGTTCCTGGGTTTTTACCGTTTTCAGATCTAAAAGTTATGCCCTTTCTAATTCATCCTTGTTAAAAACAAAAACATGAACATGATTAATCTTTTAGCAAAATTTCTTTTGACAACATATTGTTAATGACTAATGTTATGATTGCTAATCTAGTAGGGTAAGTAACAGAGAGAAAAAATGAGAAGTTAGGAAGGTAAGAAACAGAAAGTGGCGAAAAAAGAAAAAGTGTGTAAGTGGGACAAGATTGTGTGCGGCAATGTATATATGTTCTTTGTTATATTTTTAATAAATCTCAACCAATGATTAAATCCAACGGTGTTTTATTCGTCCCTCACCGGTGAGGGACTTAATTGCTCCCTCACCTTAGAAGTCACCTTTTACATTGAATCAACTAAAAAACATAACATTGAATAAAAAAATTTGGTTGTTTATGAGAGTTGAAACATGTCTCTTTCACTAAAATTAGTTTGCTCATAGAAAAAATATCAAAAAAAATTGTTAATTTATCTTTGATGGAAATCAAATCAGATTTCTCTACTAAAACTTGTAGAAAACACATAAATTTTGACTCATTGAGAGATTGTCACTTAAGAATAAATATCTTGAGAAGATGTCATCTAGGATAATGATCATGAGAGAGACATTCTCAAATATATTAGATAGAGATAGAGATTATATAGATATAGAGATAGAGATAGATATATTATATATAGAGATATGATGTGATGATGGGCTTCTGGCAAATAAAAGAATTGTGGCCCATGTGATACGGGTGAGAAGAAGGGATAGATTTTCTTATCCAAATTTAAAAATATGATATCTACAGAACGAAATGAAATTATTTATTATAATTATATGGTGAGTTCTACTCTACCTATTTATAATTTAGAGTATTTATCCATCAAATATTCAAAAATGTTTAATCAATATAAATATTATAAAATGAGTTTAATTGATATGCGTTAACGGTGTAAAATAATTTTATACGGTCATCAATAAGAAATTTCTAATCTTCCATGTCATATGAAGAAAGTGAAGTAAAGTGGAGTGACGTGGCGGAATACATGATTGTCATTAGTTGACAGTGTAAAATTATTTTACACTGTCGGTGCATACAAACTAAATCCTTATAAACTATACTGTTAGATTGAAAATTTAAATCATATAAATTATTTGTGTATAATTTCAATTGCATGGACTTTTTTATGTCTGGTATAAATTGCACTGATGTAAAATGTCTTGCATATTAATATTTCCTATCTACTATTATTTGCACTAATGTGAAAACTACAACATATTACCTTTCACATCAGGTATTGGAACATTGATGTAGAATCTCGTAAGCAAATATCATATTTGTACTAGTGATTAGTTGAACCAAATAATATATCATCTATATAGATTTGTAAAATAGAGGAACTAATTATGCATAATAGTGAAAATAAGGAACCAAAATAATACCATCTCTAATGGTGGGTATTTATTATATAAAAATATCGATAATTAATAGATATTCCCATTAAAGTAAAACACAATGAGTATTTTGTAGGGGTTCTTTCTAGCACTCCTTGTGCTAGTCAAGATTCTCAGTTGCTTAATATATTTCATTTTTATTTGTTAAAAAAAAAGGTGACAATTTATGTACTCTTTTAAGATTTGGGGGTATTTACCCCTACACCATTCAATAATATTTTAATCGATATAAATTTTATAAAATACACTGTTGGATTAAAAGTTTATATCATATAGATCATTTGTGTAAAGTTTCAAACAAATCTAAAATCAGTTAATATGCTATTGAGACACATGCATAAAGATTAACGGTGTTTAAAAAAAAGCACACAAACCGTTAATTTTGATGTTTCTCATTAACATATCACATGATTTTGGATTTGTCTGAAATTGTACACAAATGATCTATATGATATAAAATTTTAATCCAATAGTGTATTTTACAAAAATATATATTGAAGTTATTGAGTGGTTGAGGGGGGTAAATACCCTCAAATTTTGAAGGGGTAAACGTTCAGAAACATATTATGCCTTGTCATAAAAGTTCAGAACCTATGTACCCAACATAGCTTCTGAGTTTTGAGCTTCTGAAACGAACTAACTTTTGATCAATGTAGCTTCTAACACAAAGATAGCTTCTGACTAATGTAGCTTCTGAACAGCCTAGCTTCTTACCATATCAGAATATGATGACATAGCTTATGATCTTATTAAAATATGTTTCAGAGCTTCTCATACTCAATGTGTAAATGTGAATATATTACTTCTAACATGCACATTTAAAATAAATATTAAAATACCTTATTATTCATTAATATTTTGTTCCAACAACACTTCGCCAAAATCTTGCTCAGTAACTTTACCATAAAACATCTTGAAATTAAACTTAAGTACTTCTCGAACCTATCTGTTACCTGAACTTGATTACAATCAACAATACTCTCTTTGGTCGTTTATCCACTCCTAGTGATGCACATAATTTGGACTTGTCTTAACTAATTTTCAATTCGGAAATAGCACAAAAACTATTTAAGACATCACTTAACACATGAGCTTGACCGGTGGTAGCCAGCCTTGAAAAATAGAAGGACATTATCTGCGAAGAAGAGGTGTGAAAGGTTCATACCATCATTAACAACTTGCATAGGCTTTCAGCGCTCATCCTAGACTTGTTTACTAATTAATGCTTCAAATCTTTCTATACACATGACAAACTAATAGGGTTAAAGCGGGTCTCCTTGACAAATTCCTCACTTATCTTAAATTAATCATTTATTTTACGCTCCTATTTTAATAAGTTATTTTAAAATGGCTTATATAATGTAAGTTCGTGTGTTTTTTGTTTCAGCCAATGTATGTTCTTTTTTTGGAATTTATCTCTAATGTTAATATTATTTTGGTTTTAGTCCCTAAAGTTAAAATCTATAAGAAAATTCAAAGGAAAATCTGTTGGAATATTTTAGTATTCCAATAATATTATGTGTGCAAATATCTTTATCAATTATATTAACTATTTATCAATTAAGAGTCTTAGTTGATTAGTGATCAAATTAAGTAAAAGGCTAATTAGATTTCTAGTTAGATAATTAATTGATTAATTAGTTGGTATGGGCTCAATATGAGTGGATGTATAGATATTTGGATGACCCATTAACGAAATAATGGGAAACCCCATTAACGGAATAATGGGAAACCCTAATGGTCATCCAAAGGCTATGGTCCCCAATATACCGTACATGGCAAAACTCTCTCTTCTCCCCATCTGAAGAGAACTTGAGGCATAGAGAAGAACCAAATCAGCCGCCGCTAACCGTGTAGACGTTGATGTTTGTTTCAGATCACCTCTCTTTACCGTTGTTGTCGAGAGGGCTACCATTAAAGCTATATTCAGGTATTCCTGATACCTAATTCTTAATATCTATCTTAATAAATCAAATATGTCGAAGATCATGTTTCATATACATGTTATTTGCTTCCGCCTAAAGTATGATTATTGATATAATCTTTTGTTACTGAGCATGTATATGTAATTCTATTAAATTAATTCCAACAAGTGGTATCAGAGCAGGTCTTCATGTCTGATTTATTAGGATTGTTTGAATCCTATTTTGATTTATTGGGATTGTTTGAAATATACTATATGTCTCAATGGCTTTTGAGTTCCCAAATTTTTTTTTACGAACCCTATATTCTTGAATCTAGGATTCAATTTCTTGATCGGTTGGTTTTCGGCGAACTATATTGTAAATTTTTTATTCAATTAAGTTTTACGTGAACTAGTGCGAATAAGTTTTATGATTATTGCTACTAAAATCTATTAAGGTTCACTTTTAAGTTGCCATTGTCAGTTTGTGAAATTATAGTGTGTATATATAAACATTGTTTTGTCCTATATGTACATGTGATGTGATTTATACTGTTTCTGGTTTTAAATCGGTGTATAAGATTATAAGTTGCTGGTAATATGAAACTTAAATCAATCTTTATGGATCATATAATTAAGCCAATTAAGAGAATTAAAGCTATATCCAGCAAATTAGGTTTGTTGCTATAAAATAAGGATAAACATTTGTTTGAGTATAAATTTGATTAAGTTGATTATCAATTTTCTACTCATCACTTTTGGTTTTGAATTATGCTGAACTTTTTTTTTTTTTTTTTTGATATTCATGCTGAACTTTTGTTTTCAAACCAGTTCGCCTTATTTTTTTTAAAATTTATTGTTATTACTATTCAGTTATTGTTATAACATACAAGGTTGTTACTAAAAATAAGGATTTGGATTTGACTTAATTTTCGGTCATCTTTAGTTTGTTTTTTTTTTCTTTTTTTTTCTTTCTCAAATCAAATATTTTAGACAACTCGTTTATAAAGTTTGTTGCTTAAAATACGGATTCGTATTTGATTTGAAATTTAATTTGATTCAAATTAATTTTGTACTTAAAGTTTATTTTGAGAAATAAATCAAATGTAACTTTGTTATATATATTTAGTTACTATATAATTTTTGTAGAAGATCAATTGCCGTTAATAGCAATTAATAATGATTCTCAAAATATTTTGATTCAATTTAGTAGTACAATATATAAGATTAGATTCTTTAAATTTTTTGAAAAATTTGGATTCTAGATTTTGAGTAGTCTATTGATAGACATAAAGTTTTATTTTCTTAATTTAAGAAAATATTTATTCTAGAACTATTTATTATTTTTGTTTAGAGAATCAATTTAGAATATGTGAATCAATTGTTGCATGAATATTTTGTTCCTATAAAGATTCAATTTATGATTTGATTTTAAAATTGAATATTTGGTTTATGATTATGATGTTTGAGTTTATTGTTATTAAATTTTCTACAATAATATTTTGTCATAATCATTTATTTTGGATATAATTCATGTCATGTTTGTTGCTGTCACTTTATGCGATATCTCATAAATGTTTTGTCATATACACATTGGTGTTGTTTTTGACTTGCGATTTTTTCTTAATTCTTGTGAGTTTGTTCTCACATTAAGGATCGCTAAATAATCTTATGATTATGAAGAATGCGACAAATTTAAGGATTCGGCATACATTAAGTGAGTAGTGCCTTGTAAATTTAAGACCTTTCCTATTTAAATTTAAATTTAATAAATTGTCAGGTGTTTTTTTGATTGAATTGGTTGAAGCAACAAGTTGCAAAAGTAACCTCTGTTGTATAGATTTGATTCAATTGGAATCACAAAAGAGTGTATAAAATTTTCATGCAAGCTGCTTTGGTCCGCCGAAAGGTAGTTACAGCTAGGCCGAATAATTACATACATGCATATTCAATTTATTAAATTGTCTAGTAATTTTGATTGAGTTGGTTGAAACAACAAGTTGCAAAAATAACCTGTGCTGCGTAAATTTGATTCAGTTGGAATTACAAAAGATGTAGTGTGGAATTATTCATGCGAACTATTTTAGTCGGCCAAAAGGAAGACACAATTTGGCCGGATATAATTACATACTTGCGATGGTAAATGTGTGATAATTATTAAGTTTTATCCATGTGGGTAATGATTGGTGTCAAAAGGCGCTCATTATCTGACATGACTAATTATCAATATTTGATTGTTGCATTGAGAGTACCGCTAGCAATTAATTCTCAGCAGTCAAAAGATTGTGTTTTAATGATGCGTTTGGTATCTTGTTTTCGGTCTTTTAATTTACAACTTGTGATGTTAAATATGTGGTAATTCTTAAGTTTTATTCATGTGGGTATTGGTTGGTGTCAAAAGGCACCCATTATCTGACAGAATTTATTATCAATATTTGATCATTGCATTGAGAGTACCGCTTGCAATTAATTCTTAGCAGTCAAAAGATTGTGTTTTAATGGTGCGTTTGGTATCTCACTTTTGTCCTTTAATTTGAAATTAAAGATGTGCATGCCTCAATAATTTTTTTTTGACATGCCTACTAAGTTTTTTGTGAGTATAAACTCATTCAAGTATTTTAAAAGTTTACATTCACGCATATAATGGTAAACATATGACGATTATAAGAATTTATTCTTTGTTAAAGTAAATTGTCATTGTTTGATCATTGAAATAAAATACCACTAGCAGTTGATATTATTGTCTAATGATATTAATGGTGAACTAGGTATTTTGATGAGTATATTTTTTGTTCTCTATAAATTAATATAATTCATGTATCTGCATAATGAGTTAAATTATTCCTAATTCTTGAAAATTCTAACTTTTAGGAATAAGAGAAGAACATCACGTTCTTTGGATCTATACCTTATATAAGGATGGAGAAATTCATTCTGTCACAATTTAGTAAATTTAATGTGAGACTCAAGTTTATAAAGTGATTATACTCCAATCACATAAGTCATATGATCATAAAGTTTTGTATTCCAGGGACATTGAAGGTATTGTTTAAGATGACATAAATTTCGTCATATTTTCTTTGCTTAAATTATAGTGCTTCTAAAGCAATAAAGCGAAAGTCTATCTCTCATTGGAAAGATAAATTTTCATTAAGAATATTAGGCAAGGAAAATATCAAGAGCACATTATGAAATTATTTGATCTTGCTAACGCTTTAATTTCAACAATTAGGTGACTTTGTTGAAAATTTAACATTTGGTATCTCCTTTGCACAATTAAGGTTATAATTGTTAAATTTAGAAATGGTTCTTTAATATGATCATTTCATAGATTGTGTAATAAAGAAAATGTTGAAGCAAGAGAAAATAAAAGTAGTGTTCATTCGGTAAATACCTCAATGGATAAGGGCAAATAAAGAATAATAAGAAAATATGATTTAAATTAATAAATGTCCAATGATGTTGAAAGATACATCAATTTAGAGGGGACAAAGCCGATTATGATTGATATCATTTTTTTTATTATTCTTGTTATATAGCTACTTTTAGATTGTCGTTATAAGTTTAAATTTGTATTTAAAAGACAATTTGGTGAATCATCATTTCAATAAAGTTTTTATTTAATTATGGTTTTTTCTTTGTATTTTTTTAAATGATGGATTCAATTTGTCTTTTAAGTTCAAATATTATTATAGTCAATTCAGTTATGACTTATGACATTCTAGAAATATTGAAAAGTTTGAGAAAAATCAACTTTCATACCATGTTAAAGCATTTTGAGACATAAATTGTAAAGTCTCTTGAGGATATTTAGTTTGGGGGAGAGATATGGTAAAAGAACAAAATTAAGTGGGGATAAACTGGTTCTAAACTAATTCATATAATTGCTATATTTATATAGTAAATTTAAATACTCTTAAGGATATTAGTGTTCTTTCTCTCAATTAAGTTAAGAATTTGATTCATGAAGATCAAACTCAACACCCTCAAGAACTGTAACATCGAGTGTCATAAAATATTGACTGATAAGAGAAATTATATTTAGTTTTGATTTAAAGACTCTATTAGGACAGTCACGACACTTGTTACTTATTACAATTTTAGAATTTCATATGATGGATATCGAGTTAGTGTTTTTTAATGGCGACATTAAGAAATATAATATGGTGCAATGAGATGAAACTTTGTGTTGATATATACAAAGTAGATGACTTGCAAATAGATAAAATCCATTTGATTTACGGAAATTGTCTCATTAATGATACCACAAAAGTCCCATAAGGTAATTTTCTCATTTGGTTTTGAGATGTATATTATGGAGAGTTGTGGGTTATATAGGTTCGGTGGGAGTATGCTTATATTCTTAGTTTAATGTGTCGATTTTATTTTTATTTAATCAATAGTGATATATGATTGTTGTGCGAAACCAAGAAATCTCTAATAGATGTTTAGAGATGAAAGATTTTGGGCACACCTCTTTTGTATTAGGTATTTTTATACTTAAAGATTATTTTCAAAGTATCATTCAGTCTTCACAAAAGAGTTATATCAATAAAGTTAAAAATAAATTCGACATGAAAGTCAATAAACTAAGGGATTGCCTAAATCACAAAGGGAGACTATTTAGTCTCAATTATTGTCCAATAAAAAAATTCTATTGGACAACTGAACCTATAAACTAAGGGATTGCCTAAATCATAAAGGGAGACTATTTAGTCTCAATTATTGTCCAATAGAAAAATTCTAGAAATTTAGAAAATTAGATATTTTTCTATATGTTTCAGCTTTAGAAAAATTATGTATGATCTTATTTATACACATTAAGAAAATAGTGTATACAATAAGATCTTTCCGCAGATACTTAAGTAATTCAAATTTTGAATTGTTTAAATAAAGCAACCATAAAGATTGTTTAAAGAGGACAAGAAACTTATGCCCACATCAGAGATCTAGCAATTTGGAGATCATCAGTGTTTTAAACTCTGACTTTTGGATATTTGTGTATAATAGACATCCTAACTCAATAAACGACTGTAAGTATTTATGTCACATGGTTGCATATATTAAAAGGTATTGAAAGACCACTTAAGATATATAGTGGCATAACTTAGTCATATAGTCATTCAACGTGAACTTTATTGCCTTATGAATTATTGTTGTTGAATCATAGAACAAGTAGAGACAAAATTTATGCTAGCTGATCCACTAATCAAAGACATGACACATAAAGTCTTTCATAGGGTTGTTGTCATTAAGGATGTCTTGGATTAGTGGGAGTCTCTCAGTTTATGTTCTATACTTTTGTTTTTGATATAGATACAAATTTTCTTATAAGTTTTCTGCAGGAATAAAGTTCATGAGGTTATTATTATAACCATATTTGGTATCATTTGTGCAAATATTGAATTTGCAACTTCAGTTTGATCTCATTAAAGACTTCAGTTGGATCATTGGAAATAGACATGATTTAGAGATCACATTGCATGAAATTTCCATGCCACTCATCCATATCGATCTATGTCATCAAGTACATTGATGTGGTGGTCGTCGGGGTTCCGTCACGTTATACGTCAGTGGCTTATAAAAAAAAAACGTTATACGTCAGTGACGACAGCCGCGGTGGTCCCATTATTGATGTATGAGGTGGACCAGATTGTTAAGTTGAAATCTAAAGATAAATAGCATTCGGATGCGCGCCTAAAGAATAATGATATAATTATTACGATGTATAGCAGAAGTGGGAGATTGTTGGAATATTTTAGTATTCCAATAATATTATGTGTGCAAATATCTTTATCAATTATATTAGCTATTTATCAATTAAGAGTCTTAGTTGATTAGTGATCAAATTAAGTAAAAGGCTAATTAGATTTCTATTTAGATAATTAATTAATTAATTAATTAATTAATTAGTTGGTATGGGCTCAATATGAATGGATGTCCAGATATTTGGATGGCCCATTAACGGAATAATGGGAAACCCTAATGGTCATCCAATATAAAAGAGACTACGGTCCCCAATATACCGTACATGACAAAACTCTCTCTTCTCCCCATCTGAAGAGAACTTGAGGCATAGAGGTACCAGTTGAGGAAGAACCAAATCAACCGCCGCTAACCGTGTAGACGTTGATGTTTGTTTCAAATCACCTCTCTTTACCGTTGTTGTTGAGAGGGCTACCATTAAAGCTATATTCAGGTATTCCTGATACCTAATTCTTAATATCTATCTTAATAAATCAAATATGTCGAAGATCCTGTTTCATATACATGTTATTTGCTTCCGCCTAAAGTATGATTATTGATATAATCTTTTGTTACTGAGCATGTGTATGTAATTCTATTAAATTAATTCCAATAAAATCTGCAGGAAACATACAAATTTTTCTGCAGATTTTAACTTTAAGGATTAAAATCAAAATGATTTTAACTTTCATAAATGAACTCCATAAAAATTAAAATACAGAAATTAAAACAAAAAACACGCAAACTTATAAGAATCAATTAATTATTTAAACCTTTTAAAATCAATATATTCTGATTGATTATAAAAAATAATAATTAAAATCTATATAACTATTATCCCGTGACTCGCATGGATGATTTAGGTTGATTTATATATTCACTAGCGGTTGGTGTAACACATGTGACTGATATAAAATGACTTCTTGTGTGCAAGGGCGATTTTAAGGCCCAGTATGCGTGGGCATTTGCCCGGGCTTGGCCAAAAATAAAAAAAAAAATCTTGAGAAAAAACTAAAACAAGAACAGGAAAAAAGAAGAAAAGAAAGGGCAAAGCTGCTGATGAGAACGGGAAGAAAAGGAAAGAACGATGAACTTGTGTTATACTTGCTGAGATGAGTGGAAGAATGTTTGATGGCGTTTGCTGAAATAATGTTTGATCAACTTAGTTACCATTTGAGCTTGCATATGAGCGGCGCTTGCTGGATGCTGGCTGGAAGAATGTGATACTATTAGGTTATTAGGTTATTTGTTTGTTTTAAATGAATTTTGGGCCAATGATATTGTTGGGCTTTTACTATACATCCCTCCCCATATATTTTGAAGACTTGATTATTATGTTAACTAATTAGTATCATTTATTCAAAATTAGTGTCATTTTAATTTTTAAAAAAAGTATCAACTTTTTTAGTAGATTTAATTTTTAATAGTGTGAAATATGAATACGTCTATATTATATCTTGTGTGTTATTTTTTTTTGACTAATCTTATGTGTTATTTTATTATATATATTTAAATATGAAAATTATATTACTTTTGGTGTATTATTTATTTATATAAATATAAAAATATGTATTTAATTAAAAATGATCTGACCCGATTGAACTCCAGTTCAACCAATTGAACTTTGAACCGATAAGCGTATCAGTTCAATGACCCGTCCGATTCCGATTACCTTACTATTTATATATTACATTACATGTGAATTTACGGTTAAAATTTTGCCCAGACTTTATAATAATCCAAACTACGCCACTGCTTGTGTGGAAAACTAATATATAAAATATAATTTAATTTATATTTACGGTTAGTGTAAAATTATTTTTATTACATTGATAAAGGACATTTGTAGAGGGACTAACTTCAAACCCAGTACACCTACTTATTCATCTTTAAAAGATGAATTTCAAATCACTAAATTATCTAAAAAAAAAAAATAATATATGAGACAAAGGTAACAAGTGCCATAATAAAAAAATAATAATATATGAGTCGTGCCCACAAAAACACAATCTTTTCTATTACAGAGTATTTGAATATCGGCAAAGAATTTGGCAATTGGCACAGTCCCCAAACGGTGCCATACTTACGTGTCTTTACATGAAAAACAATTTATAAAATTTAGACAAATTTATATTATTGGTTTTTTATCTTTTTCATTTGTAATAAATTAGTCCTTTATTTTTTTCTAACAAATTAGTCATTTATCTTATTCTTTTGTAATAAATTTGTCATTTATCTTTACTAAGATTTGCATCGTTAGTTAATATTTCACTTCCATTTAATGACAAAAAGTGTAAAAATATATAAGATAAATGACCTATTTGTTACAAATAAAAAAGATAAAAACTAATTTATTACAAATGAAAGGTAAATAATCAATTTGTTACAAATGACAAAGATAAAGGACCTTCCTCAAAAAAAATAAAAAAATAAAGGATCAATAGTGTAATTTTGCCTAAAATTTAATAGAGTTTCTACGGTATATATACTTGGTAAATCAAAGTGTACCGATACATTTGGTTTCTAAATCAATAAATTAATGAGGTTTTTTTACGAAATCAAAATTTATTTGTCGACTTTTATATTTTAAGAATTATTATTTCATAAGAAAAAACATCATTTCATTGTTTATACGAATCATAAATATTTTATCTTAAAAATAATTAATATTTACTATTATAATACTAATATGATAAATAAAAATTAAAAAAAGTAAATTTTATTTCATTAACACTTTTTATAAATAAGATTAAAATAATATAATAAAAATACAATACAAATTTTTTTCTTAAAAATTACAACTTGTTTAAATATTAATTTAAAAACTAGTGTACCGGTACTCTTGAATTTTTCAAAAGTACCATAGAATTTGCCAAAATTTAATTGTAGTTTTGATCCTCCTATTTTTACTATTTTGAAGAATTGGTCCCCTATTTTAAAATTTGAAAGTTTTGATCACATTCTATTTTTTAATTATAAATTGATCATGTGGTATGTTATAAACGACATAATATATGATTTAATAATATCAACATCGATTAAATTGTAGGAAAATTAATTTATAATTAAAATATTTCATCAATTATGTCTCTTCATTAAGTCATATATCACGTCATTTAAAATATATCACATCATCAAAATAATATCATCTCTAATGGAGGGTATTTATTTTATAAAAATGTCGATAATTAATAGATATTTCCATTAAAGTAAAACACGGAGTATTTTTTAGCGGTTCTTTCTAACACTCTTTGTGCTTGTCAAGACTCTCAGTTACTTAATATATTTCATTTTTGTTTGTTAAAAAATAGGTGACAAACTTGTGTAACCCTTCAAAATTTGAGAGAATTTATCCCTACATCACTCAATAATATTTTAATCGATATAAATTTTATAAAATATACCGTTGGATTGAAAGTTTATATCATATAGATCATTTGTGTAAAGTTTCAAACAAATCTAAAATAATTAATATGCTATTGAGACACATAAAGATTAATGGTGTTTAAAAAACACACACAAACTGTTAATTTTGATGTGTATCATTAACATATCACATGATTTTGGATTTGAATTTCTCTGAAATTATACATAAATGATTTATATGATATAAAATTTCAATTCAACAATATATTTTATAATAATATATACCAAATTTAATGAGTGGTTGAGAAGGTAATTACCCTCAAATTTTGAAGAAATAAATTAGAAAAAACTAAATAAAAAATAGATTTTGGTTCTACAATAAGCATTTTTTTTTTAACTGCTAAAATATTATTAAAAGGCAATTGGATTACAAGAAGTATCACACAAGCCAAGGAGAAAACAGGTTACAAATGGAACAATCCACCGCCATATTATTGTAATGTAACAACCATTTCTTTTGGAAGTGTGAGAAAATGGATTTGAGTGAGTTGAGAAAAGTGGTGGAGGAGGTCCAAATTGTGGATGAATTAGAGATTGAAGTTTCATTCGTTCGTATCATATGGGTTGATACTTTACGACACCACAAATGTCGTGTGAGTTTGTTCTACCTTGTTTATTATCACTTTTAATTTTTTTTAATTATTAACTAACTGCCAACAATTAAGTTATAATTAGGAGATATTTAATTATGTCACTTTTTAATGCATAAAATCTAATTAATTTCTACTTTCTAATTAAAAATTTTAATTTAAATATTGTTCAATTTTGATCGGATGGCGAATGCAGAGAATTCATTTTATGTATATCATAGTTTAATTATATTTATATATGTGTGTATATTTCAGGTTATTCCTAGAAAGCGTTTTTATGATGTTATTACCAAGAATGGGGTTAGTTTAGCATCTGGGAGCATAGCATTAACTTCTTTTATGATTGGAGGACCTGCACCTGGCTCTGGCTTAGGTTATGCTGGGGAAGCAATAGTAATGCCTGATTTGTCTACTATAAGGACGATTCCTTGGTAAACAAAATTATATTCCTTCAAATAATCTTATTTATTTTTTAATTATTAAATATAATTTTTTTTAAAAATTGGAAGTTGGATCTAACTCAACTCTGTCATATCGCAATCGATGTGTAATTCTTTTTTTTTTGAACAAGCCAAAATGAATTATATATATATATATACCAAAACAGAGTCAACCCCCGGCACAAGATGTGCTAGAATAGGTCAACTATGAAGTACATCAACAATCCAAATCCAGATCAAAAATGATAATGATACATCAAATACCCAAACATAACAATGGGTTCACCCACCAACTGTGTAGGTTAACCCCCAACCCTGGATACTGACTCATCAACCACCAAAAAGAATGTCGCTTGATCAGATCTAATAGATGAGAAACCGTTTGCGCCGAATCCTGGAAGAGTCGCTGATTGCGCTCCGTCCAGGTAATCCACACACAAACAAGCCAAATGAGCTGCATAAAAGATCGTCGAGCCCGACTGCCACCTGCTGCTAAAGTAAACTGAGAAAAATGTGTAAATGGAGTCGAAGGAACCACCTCAGCAAAACCAATCCAAGACCTGACCAGCGACCATAAGGAACCAAAAACCCCGCAAGTGAAAAAAAGATGCTGAGCCGACTCGAGTCCGCCACAACCTGACACACAATACTGATTGGCCTGTTGGAGAATACCTCGTCTAAACAAATTATCCCTCGTCGGTAGTCGATCTCGAAGAAGTCGCCAAGCAAGTATAGACACCTTCAGAGGAACCTGTCGATGCCATATAAGATTTGCTGAATCATCAAGTGGAACCGTGTCCTGAGTCGTCAAGAGTTGATACGCACCACTGACTGTATAACCCCGCTCCGGATCAAACCGCCACCGCCATGTATCAGCCTCCTGCTCCTGCATCTGAAAATCTAGAAGTAAGACCTGACACTCCCCCAACAACTCCTCCTCCCACACCCATAACTGTCTCCTCCACTGCCATGCGCCCCCTCCTACTCCCCACCCTAAAGCAAACATCTCAGTCACCGAGTGCCGCTTGGTCTCTGCCAAGTCAAACAGATGACCAAACCGCTCCCTCAAAGGTGCTCCCCCAGCCAAGGATCCGACCAGAAAGAAGTATCCCTCCCATGCCCTACCCGTCTCGCCATACCCTCAGCAAACCAACCTCCTGTTGTCCCGACATCCCCATCCCTAATCTTCACTATCTCCCACCACCACGGTGACCCTCTCCGCCCCCCTCACGCAACCGACCATCCTCCACACCATACCTAGCTGCCAACACCCTAAACCACAAACCCCCTGATCCACCAACAACCTCACATACAAAAATTTGATAACAGTTGGTCTAACGAATCTTGAAACAAGCTTTGATAGAATTAGGAGTTGGTTTAACTCAACCCTGCAAAACTGACTTGTAAAACGAGAAATGCCCTCACTTTTAAGCATATACCCGGGTCATATCACAATCCAACAGTATGATCAGCATTATTTATATTGATGCTAACTCTATATCATTATTATAATATATAGGAGCAAACAAGATGAAATGGTTTTGGGTGATCTGAATGATAAACCTGACCAAGCATGGGAATATTGCCCAAGAGAGGCATTAAGAAGAGTTTCTAAAATTCTAAAAGATGAATTTGACTTGGTATGTTGCATAGTTTTTTCTAATTTATGATGTATTCCCTCTGTCTTAAAATAACAATAGATATATCAGATTATCAGGTGTCAAATTCATGAATTAACAACATCGCATAATTTCATTAACCACAAATTTATATGTGGTAGATCGTAATTTTCAAGGGTGTGGCTATACGTAGATTTGTACACCTGAAAATTGTAAATTGTGATTAATGAATTTCAACACCTAATATATCTTTGAGTTAACATGGTTTTACCCCGACAAATTTTGTTTTATCTCTTGCAATTTTTTTTAATTATTCCCTGTAATGTAAAGATTTCATCATTTATCTTTTATATTACTTTTTGTTGATGTGACGGGTAGCAAATTAACATTTTGCTGACGTGACAATGAACTTTTGTTAATGTGACAATTGACTTTTGTCTATCACGTCATCAAATTTTCAATAGATGGGATAAGAAAATCTTCACATTTTAGAGTGTAATCAATTTTTTATTACAAGAGATAAATCAAAGTGCGCCCACATTGTAGGGTGTAAAAGCCTATTTATCCTATAAATATCTTTTAACTGTACAAGAAAAATATGTTTTAGTATAGAAAATAAGTGATTGTTGTAAATATCTAAAAAAAAAAAAAAAAAAAAACAATCACCTATTTACACTACATTAACAACTTAGATAGTTGTCGCAAAAGCTTAATTACCAATTTCTTTATGTTTTCAGATAATCAATGTAGGATTTGAGAATGAGTTTTTTCTCTTGAAGAGCATAACAAGGTATGACATACAATCTTGTGATTTGATTAGAACAATTTAATTAGCTTGCCAATTAGTTACATATATAAACATGAAGAAAATCATTCAGGGAAGGGAAAGAAGAATGGATACAATTTGACTCAAGTCCTTATGGTTGCTCATCAGCATTTGATGTTGCTTCTCCAATACTTCGTGAAATTACTTCTGCTTTACATTCCATGGGAATTCTAGTAGAACAGGTAAAAAATAATGGACTTTTTAACTTTGACCATTTCTTGGTGAAAGATATGTAGTTAATGATTTTATTTGAAACATTGCTTAAATAAGCCTTTGCTTGCCTTTTAAGTAATTAGAAGCTTAACTTTGTACAAAGTCTCACATGTTCCCTTAAATATAAAATGTAGTTGTTTGATTATTGAGTTATAGTACATACAACTCCTTTAAGAGTTAGTTAAAGGTATTAGTATAGCGTTAGTTAAATTGTGGTTGCAATCACAGATACGGTTCTAGGACGTGCATTGCAGCGTAAAATGAATTTTATTTTTACAAATTATACTAAGTATTACCACCGTGCCACTATACTATTTACCAACTATAGTAAGTAGTACTAATTGAGAGGTTTTTGAATATAAAGTTGAGTGACTATTAAAAGTAATATTTTTTTAATAGATTTGAAGTATTTTGTGATTTAAAGTTCTGAAATTTTAAGTTTTAGTTAGAAAATTTAAAGGAATATGTCTTAAATCGTTCGATCGTGGTTCCTGTCGTGGTTACGTTGTGGTACGAATTAAGTGGTTGCGATTTGCGAAGGCTACCGCATCAGCATTATTGTCACGGGTTTTAACACGAACGCTCCTGGCAAATTTGACATGGATTTACTTCTGAAAGGACATAAGTACCCTTGCAAATAATTTGCAATGACCCAATTTGAAATCTCGTGTGCTCCTGTGAAAACTTCTAACAAATATGCATTTTCTAGAAATGTTTTACACTTTCCTAGAAGTTTTACCCCTGTCAAACGAACTTCTTTCTTGTAATAAATTTCGTGAGCATCAATACTCTCTATATCTCTTTGGTGAATATGATTTGGAGATAGCACCCTCCCATTTCTAACGCACATGTGGCTCATTTTTCTAAATTTCTTTTTTTTTAATGAAAAATTGTAGTTACATGCAGAAACTGGAAAAGGTCAATTTGAGGTAGTTCTGGGACATACCATTTGTAGTAAAGCTGCAGACAATTTAGTTTACACACGTGAAACTATTAGGGCAATTGCAAGAAAACATGGTTTTCTCGCAACTTTTCTTCCCAAGTAAGTTCCAATATAGCACGTAATCTTTCTAGTATTTTTAGTGTTTCTTTTGCTTTTGGGTGTTATAATTATGGTGAATCTTGTTTTTGTTACTTCATGTTAGAATATTTCCCCAATTTTTCTCATAGACTAATAACGTATCATCTGCAAATTAAAGGTGACAAGGATTACTGCTGTGTTCATACACTAATTTTTGTGACAAGGATTAGCTATATATTGTCACTATCAATATCATTGCATAAAAAATTGATAATACGATTAGTATCATGAGCAACATTTGAATTGATAAATTATACTGTACAATAGTTTGATGAATTGTGTAAGAGTAGTTGCTAATTTTTTTCAATTTGTTCTTTTATCATAAATCCAAACCATAATGCATTTATGATCTAACCCACACATACAAATTGATCTTTGGAGAAGTGTATAGCAATGATTTTGTTGTGATATTGAAGGTATAAATTAGATGATGCGGGTTCAGGATGCCATGCGCATCTAAGCTTGTGGCAGAATGGCCAAAATGTATTTATGGCATCTGATGATTCATCAAAGTATGGAATATCAACTTTGGGAAAAGAATTTATGGCTGGAGTTCTAAATCATCTTCCTTCTATTTTGCCATTTATAGCACCACTTCCTATCAGGTTTCTGTTCTGTTATCGATAACTATATTTTGAAGTTCTTCAATTTATCAATTTTTTTTTTAAAAGAATGAGCTTAGCAATCCAAAAAGGGTAGCAGCGCAGCTTGTTGCCTCGTTTACCTACTATTCATAATGTAATTAAATTATATTTAAATATTTTAGTAAAAAAAAAAAAAGCTAGGGTGTATTTGATAAACCAAAAAAGCTCAGGCTGTTATTATAAGTTGAAGTTAAAAATAGTTTATAATTATGTTGCAATGTTTTCTTACATGACTACTTATATTGATTGCAGTTACGATAGATTGCAACCGACCATCTGGGGTGCATACTTATCATGGGGAAATAATGAAAATAGGTGTGCTCCATTGCGAGCAAATTCTCCGCCTGGAACGCCTGGTGGTTTAGTGAGTAATTTTGAGCTTAAGTCCTTTGATGGTTGTGCAAATCCATACTTAGGCTTAGCAGCTACAATTGGTGCCGGCATTGATGGCCTTCGTCGACATCTTTCTCTTCCCGAACCTGTTGGTAAGATGATAGTATAAACTATAAGGTTTTTTCTCCCATCTAATTTACTACCTCATCCTTAATAAGTTTTAACTCATGCATGCAATGTGGGCGAATTTTAAATTACTTCCTGTAATTTTTTTTATTACTACCTATAATATAAATACTAAACTTCTTATGTTATGTATGCAACAGATTCCAATCCAAATCTAGAAAACCTTCAGAGATTGCCAAAATCACTTTCTGAATCTTTGGAAGCTCTCCATAAGGCTGACTTCCTTGAAGAATTTATTGGTGATAAGTTGTTCACTGCCATAAAAGCAGTTCAAAAGGTAAAATAAATATTTTGAAATAGATTTTCCTAAATTTATAAGTCCAAATTTGTGCTGGACAAGTTAAACAATATCATTTTTGTTCACTATATATGCATAAGTTTGTTTTAACCATTGGATCAATAAGTTTCACATTATATCAAATGAGTTGGGATGTGACATGTTGATCTAATATGGTAAAATTTATTGATTCAATAGTGAAAACAAATTTGTTCATTGTAAAAGATTTGTCTCACTTGTACATGTTAGACAAAGCCTATATAAGATATGAAAACCTTTTAACAATGAGATAGCTTTTTGGACACTGTCACACAATCACAAATTTTGATTGTAGAACAAATATGAGATAACTTATATTTTAAGTTTTATTTTTGGATCAACTTCACAATGTCAAATTATGAGTCATACAAATCTCATCCAATGATTAAGAAGAAAAAACTAGAGTTTTACTCTAAAGTAGTTTTTTCAATCTACTAATTAATTGTCTCTAAAATAGTTTAAAATAGTTTAGTGTAGATCAACTTACATATACTTGAAAAAAAAAACTTATAAATGATTCTAAAAAACTATAGAGTTTGTATCTAAAGTCTTAACCTTTTATTACCACCCCTTTTCATGTTTATGCGATTCTCTTTGCCAAAATTAATTTTTATACTTAATAAATGTGGCTTATGATGTCAGGCTGAAAATGATCATTATTTGGATAACAAGGATGCATACAAGCAACTCATACACCGTTATTGATTTTGAAGAATAAGCTATAAGTTGGTTTTAGGGGTTTGCCAAACATACCCTTAGTCTTTTTTATCCCTTGTACTAGGTTTTTGGTGCTTAATTAGTGTCCATGTGAGTGTTGTTTGTTCAGTCGGTTCTGTTATTTATGGCCACTTTGATTTTTGGTCTTACTCTGATCTTTTGTCAACTTAACTTATGTAATGTGAGGTGGGAGTTCGTTTAGCTTAATTTACCATGATTTGGATGTTTTAGTAGTTCTTTTTGTTTTGAACTACATATTATCTGTGTGCAACTGTAAAAACTAATTTCTTGAGTTGGATAAGACAATAAAGAGTGGTTAAAATTCTCCTTCAAGAAATTTAACATTGTTGCATTTCAAATATTAGTTTGGATCCAATGACCTCTGGTTAAGTTGGAAGAGAATTATTTAGTAGTTCTTTTTGTTGTTGAATTGACATAGAATTATATCCAAAATAATTTTATTTTTTTACTAATATCCAAAATAAGAAAAAACATACACAATATAATAATTAAATACTTACCAAAAAAACAATATAATAATTAAATAAATATTATGATCTAGCGAGGGATTAGTCACTACGTTTGGCGACAAAAACAAATACTATGATAATAAAGTAAAATTGATATTATAATATTTTAATGTCAATCGTTGCGAGGTAGATAACTATGAAACTAAAAACAACTAAAAACCTGCAAACTATAAAATAAAACATGAGGATGGACATTGTCATTGTCTTTAAGAATTTATATGCTTCAACCCCCGGCCACTCCCCATTTCTCGCGCGTGCCCACCCCAAACCCCAATTTGTTTTGTTTTTTTGAAACTTTTTTTGGAATTTTTTGTTTTTGTTTTTTTTTATTCCTTTGAAGTGCATATTATAAGAACTCATTTTCGATGTTTATATAGCTATATTTTAATTTAAAATTACATACTAAAACATGTACTATAATTATGATTTAATTTATGACAATTAACATAAAAAATATTAAGTGCATCAAATGTTTTTTGAGTACAATCCTCTGAAATCATTCTACAGCAACAATGGTTTTGGCGTAATAATCTTTGAAACCATTCCACAAAAAATAGTTTTGGAGTACAATTCTCTGAAACAATTTCACAACAACAATGGTTTTGGCATGATTAAATACATCTAATAGTTTAGGATTACATATCTCTGAAATCATTCCATAGCAAAAATGATTTTGGCATGTTTAAGTACATCTAATAGTTTTAGAGTACATATTTCTGAAACCATTCTATATATAGCAAAAATGGTTTTGCCGTAATAATCTTTAAACCATTACATTAAAAAAATGGTTTTGGCTATATTTTAGTTTAAAACTAACTACTAAAACATTTAACCATACATAATACTCTGAAAATTATCCTATTCAATAAACTAAAATTCAATTAATAAAAAATACTCCAAAAAAATATTCAAAAATAAAATCTAAAAAAAATTCCAGAAAAATAAAATATGGGGTTGGGGGCGCGCGAGTAAATGTAGTGGGAGGAGGTTTTCTAACTTCCTCTCACATGTTTTTTTTTACGGATATATATAAAGAATATATCTAGTGAGAATGTCATTGTTATATGAGAATAAAATTTTGACCCTTAGATTAAAATTAATGGCTAAGATTAAAAGATATATATCCGAGATAAGGAGAAGGAATTCTATAAGTCCAGAGTTCGACCCTAAAATAAGTAAAATCTAACTAAGAATGTTGTACCAAAAAATCGAACCTAAATATATCAGGAATACATCCTTCAATAAAGCTCATTAACCAATTGAGTCTAATGTTCTAATTAAAATACAACACTTTTAACAATTTGATTTTGGCGTGTTCTCATTTATAAGACTTGTGCTTGGGTTAGATTTGCTTCGAAACATACAAGTAGCTTAAAAAAATTCTTTTATTTTTCGCTCAGCAAGACTGGTTAGAGCATGATTTATAGTTTGAAGAATTTTTTACATTAGACATTTTCAGAACTTGCAAAAAAATGTGTTTCTCAACGATAAAATACACAGGAATACTTGTTATAAAGAAATTATTAATGCATGTAGAATTTATGGAACAAATAAATCTAAAAATGTGGGTAAGCCATTTATAATTTGAACTTGAGTCTAATTCAATTAGAATTGCCTCCAATATAACCACCATCTCAACCATATCACTAGTAACATACTAACATGAGATATCTATCTAAGCTTTTTTTTTTTTCTTGACAAGATCTCCAACTAAGAATTTGGTTAACGGCTTATTAGAATAAATAAATGCTTCTCATTGGTAAATTTCACATAAACTTTAAACAAACAATTTCTATCAGTTATGGAAAGGAAGTGTTTGTTATCTATAAAAAAAATGTAGACCCAAGTTAGCTCTTCCAACATCTCATCTCATTAATTTAAAATAAAATAGCACTGTATTACACTACAAAGCATGGGTCGAATATGAACACTGAAATATGCTTGTTAGGGTTATGAAAACATAAAATAGGAAAATGTCATATTAAACAAAATGACATCATAAATGTAACACAAAATCATGACAGTTTCACAAATGGCTTCAAATTAAAAATTTAGCTAGCTGAGCAGGAAAAGAATAAAATAAAGCTCGGGGTTTCCCATTTTATGATTAACAACATTTTTTTACATAGATTTATCATATCTCATGATTTAATTACTCGACATTGAGGTACGGTTTTATGGAGCATAACTGTCCCTTTGAATGCCATCATCTGCTGGCAGTTCTTTCTATAGTTGACAACCTGCAGCACAATTGTATACTCGATCACTTATATCGTTGGGATGCATGGAAGTGGCGGAGCCAGAAAATTTATAAAGCCCGGACAAAATCTCATTTTTAAACAAAAATATCAGTTTTGCATTGAAAAGTCTTAGCTTTAATCAAAAGATCTCAATTTTGCCCTAAATTAACACCTAAAAATCTCAGTTTTGACCTAAAGTAACACTAAAAATACCAACATTTTCGGCCAGAGCCCGGGCAAGCCAAGCTCAAGAACCGCCACTGGAAATGGAACCTCTCCATAATGCCACACTAACATGTTTATGTTATCATAACTATATATAGTAATGAAGATAAGGGGGGATGGGTAGCTCAACTGGTTAAGTTAAGCTGACCAGTTGAGCTAAGGGTTAAGGAGCTAGTGGAGATCCAGGGTTCGAATCCTGGCAAAGGAGAAAAAAATTGACAATATACAACCTAACATTTGCCTATAAAAAAAAAAAGTAATGAAGATAAGAAAAGATAATGAAATATGGAGATATTGATTCCAGGTATGCACGGGTCTTGTAACAAATAATGCAGCTTGCTAAATTTCAAGCCACAAAAGTGTAAAAAATAAATGCTGGAATGAAGTGGCAAAATGTTAACCTAGCTCCTGAATTGTAAGCAGTCAAGAAAATATATACCTGCTCAGGTCTCATCCTGCTAAACCCAAATTTAGTTATCCATATAGATACTGCTTCTTCAGCAGCTGGTAGCACAAGATTCTTCACATTCAAGAAGGCCAGCAACCTTTCAATACACGAGAACAGTGTTTGGAAGTAGCCCTGTTCAGGTAAATCATTACAAAGATAAATATTCCACTAGCCACGACCCAGGCATAGGCATAAGTGATAATAAACTAACAATAACCAAGTTTATCATAATATTCAAAATCATCATAACAGAGCAATGTATCAAAGTTTCCAAAAACGAGGAAAAAAAAATTATGTTCTGACATATTGTTACCCAATGAAAGGCCAATCAAGTTAGTAGTACAGTCCCTCAGGCCTCACCTTTCCACGGTTCTTGTGTCTTGTAGCAATTATAGGGAGTTCTGCAATATCTCTCCCGAAAATCCGAAGCATGCCCGCAGATACCACAGATGAACTTCAATGCCAGGAAAAGAAAATGTGAACAATAACATAAGAGAAATATGAATAGTAAAAATTAAATAGAGAGATCAGTTCTTACTTGACCATTAATAATGCACAATACATTCCTCCAAAATCCTGAGTCTGCAAATTCCTTCTGTATTTGAATGATAAGCAAGTTGAGACGAGGAAAAAATAAATCGAAGAGATATATGAAAAGCATACAAATGTTTTGATAGGTATTTCTTACCCATAAACCATGGAAGGAATAAGGTCACGTTCAGTAGCTACATCAACTATAGGATCAAAGCATTCCTGAAACAAATACCAAAATCCAACAATTGTATTAAAGTGATGTTATGGAAAACTAAGAATGCCTGATGCAATACTATAAAATGTACACAAGTATGACAAACATGTCATAAATTCCATGTGCATAAATGAAGAATATGGATGTGCATTGTGCACATGCATATATAAAAAAAAAAAAAAATAGTGCGACAAGTTAACATGCATTTATGTTTACTTTTTTCATGACTGGTAAGTAAAAGATACAACCATACAAACGACATACAATGAATAAGAATCAATTCAGCAAAAGAACACTATTAATTACAAAAATACAAAGCATCTCTACCATTAGTTGGGAGACAGACAAGGATTGTCACTTTCAACCATTCCACATAAAGAAGTTGAGATCATGAAAATGATGAAGCAATATAAGGACAGGTAGAACTTACGTTGAATATTGACAGGGCCTCTAAAAGCAACGGCCTTGTTTCAGGAGAAGCAACTTTGCCATTAACAAGTTTCCATCTTATATCAATCTCATTAAGGGGTTCCAAACATCTTTCCTCGTGCTTTTTCTTTATAACATCCAAAAGAGATTCAGGGAGTCTCTCAGCCAACCTAACTAGAAGGTTCCCCAAAATTGAATGTATTCTTGTACAATCATTGCAGCAGAGCCAGTCCCCTTCCGGCAATTCCTGTCATACAATTACATTCAGTGAACCAAGGTAAGGTCAGTGTCCAAACTTATATGTCAACATATGAAGAAAGCCACATAGTGATACCTTCAAATATGCCATTTTATGATCCCTTAAACAGCCCACATGATATTCCTTTTCACACTGCAATGAACAAGGAGGGGAAGTGGGTTAAGGAAATAGCAGGAAGTTTGTTCAGCATAACTGAAGCAATCCCAAAAATCATTGTCGATTTGATCAACCCTTCTTCATATAAAGGAAACTTAATTCTAAATGTCATTGGGGGCTTCTATGCATTGTCAAAATAATACATGGGACAGAATGATTACCTGATCACATATTATTATTGTACGTGGACCAAATCCTGATCTGCTGAAGTCAGAACCCCTACATAACAAATTTTTCCATTTAAAATATATAAAGGGGGAAAATCAACAATATCACAGTAAAAGTGTGCAACACTTTCCAATTTCAAGAAATGCACCTGCATAAAGAACATCCACCAGCACATCCACCAATTTCCGCTTCGATGTCTTTCACTATGCGAATGCATCTCTTGGCAATCTGTTCTAAAGGATCAACACCTTCAACCCTTCCAGCTGCCACAGCATCAGGATTGAGAGCCACATATCCTTCTCCAAGGAACTTGTGTTGACAGATTGGACAGTACCGCCCGCGTCGTGGAGTACTTGATACAGATGCACATTCTGTACATTTCCAAGCATAAGACAATTAAGCTCACTTAGAAGATGACTAGTTATAACTTTAGTAAATATTATTCCTATCTGCTGCTTCCAATTAAGTAAATCATGATATATATGTTAGGCATCAGAGGCTTAAAATTTTCATTATTTCCATATCAAATTGGAGCTTAGTACCTTAAGACAGCAAAAGGTTTACGAACAATATTATAGAACGTTCAAATACAAACAGCCAGAAAGCATGGCCAGATTACAAATTCCAATTGATAAATAGCCCAATCAATTATATTGGACAAATGAGATTATGCTCACTTGTATGCATTTAGGGAAGAAACCTAGTAGAGCACATAGCTATTAAGGAAACCTAGTAGGCATTTTTCTCTTGTTCCTTATTCACTTTCCTTAATTTGAAGTACAGTCATAAAGGAGCTTTTTCCTATAAGCTACGCAGGGGATAGAGAAATGAAAAACCACCTCATATCATATAGCTTTGACTTCAATACAGATGACATAACATTCAAATAACAGAGGACAAATAAATAGGGAAAAGGATGATTCCACACACAATAGAAGCTAGATACTTCGTCCGTCAAATCTTTTGTCAATTAAATCTTACCTTTATGAAATGCCCTTGGGCATCCATCACAGAGCAACAGATTTCCACCATCCCAACAAACAATGCATGCATGATCATTATATTTTGCAGTGCATTTGCGATCTTTTGAGAGGAATAATGCCAGCTCTTGGAGAGATACCCCATTTGAAGTGTAGATGTATGCATAACTGCTCAAAATCATTTCATGTCATGAATATTTGTAGATATAATATAAGCAATAAACAATGCAAAAAGCTTATTAGTTCCTTCAACACAGCCCTGACCCCCCCGATCCCAGAGCATAGGGAACAAATAGAAAACTCACGGCTTCCTACGAGAAGCCCACCCTGCATGAATCTCAAAATGTGCGGGGCTGATCTGCACAATTTAAAATTTCAAAGCATTATCTCTACTTCTTAAAATTGCCTGAGGTGTGGCCACACACATCCAAGAGAAATAAGCATAAATACCTCAGTGTTGCAGCATCGACAAATAATTCCAGATTTATTTTTTATACCCTCGAGACATTTCTGTCAATTAGAACAGACAGTTAATAGATATACACATACAATGATTTTTACATTAAAAAATACACACATAAACAACCTGTCCACGGGCATAATAAGCTACTTCGGCTCCATCAGGTAATCCATCTTCTTCAAAAATTAATTTATGCAATCGCTGATGCCTTAAGAAGACATGTTGGGTGGACAAATTATTACTATCGCTGATGAAAAGTGATAAAGAAAATAGAGACAAATATATATACACACAAATGAATTGGAAGAAAGGGAACTAACTTCTTATTGATCTTCCATTGACTCTTATTTTGAGGAGATGAACACTTTGAATTTGACGTAATTGGAGCAATCTTCAACTTGACTGTCAGTTTTGATGACCTAGTGATAACAACTGATTACAATAAAGAGGGGGAAAGAGACATGGCTGTAAAATATTTAACAAACAAGTATGTTATCCTAACTATATAAGGGTGCTAAAAAATAAAGCAAGGCACATACTTTGTTTCCATATTGCACAAAGTTTCCCTCTGGCTAAGAATAGGCACAGAAGCAATCTTCCTGGAAGATTTTGACATGCTAACCCGTTTTGACGACCTTAATAACATAGTTGAGAACATGTAAGCACTCTTCTTGAAAATTTGGCTATGCAAAACTTAACAAATTCGAATAACATACAGGATAAATGGAATAGATAATAAAACCTACTTTGTTCTCTTCTTCTTCTTTTGTCTCGTAGTTTGTGATGAGATACACATTTCGGAAATACTAGATGGACTAGAGAACAAATATGGTCGAGGAGTCCTGAAATATTGTAATACAGTGATGACATTAAAGAAAGTCAGAAGGGGCGAAAGGGCCAAAACACTTTTCATTGCAACTTAGACATGATTTGAAGAAAATGAATGATCTTTTTAATGATAGGAAAAAATTATTTTACAAGAATCTTTCTAGTAAAATAATGTAACTCAATACATTAGTAAGGAAGCAGTTTTGTAAAACCATAACAATTATTACAATAACTCAAGTCACATCATGTGGGTCAAAGGAGTACAAACAGTTCAAAGGAGTTCTCAATAAAGAGCCGGAGTTTCCCATCACGTGTCTCCAGTCTCCACAAACATGATAAAAACTAAAACCTATACCAATCGCCGCCTCCAAATACTTGGCATACGTGAGCCAAATAACAAGGAGAGCCACAACTATGGGCCAAAACAACAGACCACAGGGATGAGTATGACAGACATCACACCTCACCATTATCCAAAACTTAATAACATTGAGTACATAGATTTGTTCTCTTGTACTATAATCCTTAGGGCACTACACTCTCTCTTTAGGACTCCAAACTCACACTCGAACTCCCAAGTCCCAACAGTTAGATACTAAACCCAACAGAAGAATAAATAAATACCTGACTCTTTTGCCAACTGCACGAATAGAGCCGTCTTCAGATTTGCTTGTTTCCATGCAAGAATGGCATATAAGCCCCACTCTTTTCACAGTTGAAACAGGGAAACACCCTATGGGAATAATAATGAAAATAACAATAAGCATCCAAGGCAATCAACAAAGAAATAACGATTCCGTAATATTAAATTTGATTCTAAGCTTAACTACAAAACTATGACTATGGTGACAAACTTGCCATCAAAAAAACACAATTGACTCCAAATAACAAACAAAAAAAAAAGCTCTGACCTCTACAGCTCCTGCAAGTAAAATATTTTTCTTCAGGTGGTAAACAAAGAAAATTTTGAATGGTGGCCTCCAAAGCATGTAAGGGAGCTGCCCTGCATACTCCCAATAGCTCAAGCAGACTCTTCCCGTTTTCAAAGCAAATGTACTGCGTTGCCCTCTTATATATTTTACAGGCATGAATCTCAAATTGGGAGGGGGGAATAATCTACATAGGCAGAAGAAACAAATGAAAGAGCAGTCTCGAACAAAAAAATTAAGAAATCACTAGGATAGGTAGTGGGTACTAGGTAACCAACCAACCATGACCCAAAGACAAAAATGACAATGACAACTCACTCTGCGTCCATTGCACATACAGCACGAGCACAATATCCCCCCACCAGCAATTACACCCTGCAATCCCGAATCTGAAGCCTACAATCACATCGCATCAATATTAAACTTAGTCGGACGGAAGCTACGAACCGCTGAATAAGATCCAAGCTATTAGAGACACGACACTCACACGTCGACACTGGTAATAACTTAAGAAAATAGAATAATTGAACATAACTATAAGTTTCGGTATCAAACACGGGGCACACCTTCAATCTAAAATGTTGGTACTACATAGGTGATAGTATATTTATCGAATTTAATCTAATAGAACTCCAATTAAATTAGATTAGATTAGATAACAATTAGTTTATTAGTAGTAGATAATAAAATAAAAAACTTTTAGCATATTTGGTCCCTTACGTTTAAAAAGTTTCAAGTTAGTCCTTTTAGTAAAATATATGTTTAAATCGTCCATGTGGCTAACAAATTTGCATAAGCGGACAACTTAACAGGGTACTATGTGAAAGTTTTAGACGAAATTAACTTAAAATTTAACGAAAAGTTAGACGAAATTAACTCAAAATTTAACGAAAAGGACGAGCTTATGTTGACATCAAGGAACCTACTTGAAACTTTTTAAATATAAGGGACCAAATTGAAACCTAAAATAAACCTAAGGAACTAAATATACAATTAAGCCTTAATTAAATCATATTTACAATATTATTCACTTCAATTAAAGCATAAAGCATATCATACCTAAATAGATAACTCAATTTCTCAGTCAATTACTAGTACAAAATCAAACACATCAGTCAAAATAGTAAAAAAGAGTACAAAATTAACATAGCATATGGTTCTGGTACATAGTGCACTAGTACAATTCATTCATTCATATGAAATGAAGATGAAACTAACCTCCTTCTTGCAACCAACGTAAACAACGGGAACACCATCGAGCAAACCAGTATCAAAAAGCTCCTTCACAGACAACAGTTTCTCGTTAACCGCAACTCTCTTCGTATTCACAACGCGCGCAGCAACTTTATCAGCAGAAGAAGAAACGTCTTTTTCTGATTCAACATTAAGCTTAAACGACGGTCTCCGTTGCCGTTTAGAAGTCCATAAAACGACGTCGTTCTTCACCTTCTCACCAATTTTTATCTCCACTTGTTCTTGTTCATTTTCTTCTGTTGTTTTCAGTCTCTTCGCTTTCTCGTTATCGGAATCATGCTCGATCCTCTTTCGTCGTGTGTAAACGAAGTAACCGTTCACCACCAACTCACCTCGCCGCCGTTGCCGCTGCTGCATCTTGCAAGTGTCGGTTTCGAGGTTTTGGTTGGTGGTTTCCATGGAGATTTGTGCGGCGAATCGGAGGGTGAATCTGGAGGAGATGAAGTGATGTGTGTGGTTACGATGAGAGGTGAATTGAAGGTGACATTGGAAATGGAGAGAGTAGGGTTTTGGAGTTTCAGAGATTTGGAAATTGGATTGGGGAAGACGGTGGGGTCCACGAAATTGACTCAGTGAGTCGTCACTCGTAACTGACTAGCTTAGAAGATGTAAGGAGATGCGGGTTTGGGTATGTATGTGCCCATGACATGACGTCGGGTTACAAATTTGGGTATACAAAGTACTAGTACTTCCCTTGCACGTGAATTAATAAGGTGGATGATTTTTGTCATCCGAGTTTAAATTAGTCGGTAGGAACATTGCATGATAATGTAGTGATCAAAATTTGATTTTTTGACCAAAATAAAAATGAATTTTAATATATTCACTTATCTATTTAATAATTGAAATTTTAGTTTATGTAGTAAGAGTTGAAAAGACGTATGGGTTGGGTAGAGGAGATCCAAGGTTCTATTCTTGGAGTGAGTAGTTTATTTTCCCGATTTATGAAGAAGATAAATGTGAAATTTTAGCCGTTAGACTACATGACGAAAAAAAAAAGACAATCATTTTTTTGTTAGAGAGTTTGTATATGTAAGATTTTTTTCCTACATGCCCTTGTCAAAAAATTAAAACCCTAAAATACCTTATTTTTTCTAAACAATACGGAAATACTACTCTATTTTTTTGTGCAATGCAGGTCGTACATGCGTGGACGATGCGACCTCCATAGAGGTGGTATGCTTGTAGATGACGCGACCTTCATATGTAAATACTTTGATAATCAAATTAATTTATGATCTAGTGGTCGAGAGAGATTTGAAGTACTTTTTTTCATGACGCGATTCACGGATCTCACTGAAATCACGCGGTAGTGATGACTTGGCGGATTTGCATTTATATGTTGGTATTATAAAGCCTTCAAAGAGTCTTTTGTCAAAGTTCATTTAAGAATTTAGGGTTGAGTCTAGTTCACAATAGATATATTTGAAATGAAAATTTGTCTTTTTTTTGTTGATATTGAATGAAAATTTGTCTCGCATTAAGAGTTATGTTTTATTGTATCTTCTAATTCTAATTGATAATATCAGTATCATTCTCAAGTCTTACATTAAGGAGTATTTTTAATAGGCCGAGTCTACAATAAATAGTTAAGTTTTGACTGTGTATAAGTCGTGAATATTATTATAACGATTATAAATTTTATAAAATTTAGTGTTAAATTGTAAGTTTATATCATAAAGATCATCTTTATTAAATTTTACAAAAATCTTAAATTGATTGATATGTTATTGACACAGATCAAGATTTACGATATTAAATAAAAACACATATTAACTTTTAATCTAGATCGGTTAATACCGTTAATTAACTTTAATCTAAAATCATTTGATAAGTTATTGAAGTATATCAAAATTAACGGTTAATTTTGAGGAACTTCAATAACTTATCAAATGATTTTAGAATTTTACAAATATAACTTGAATGATCTATATGATATTAACTTTCAATCAAACAACAAAATTTATAAAATTCATATTTGTTATAGCGTTATTTACAAGTGGTGCACCGTAGAGTCCAAGTCTTTTACATTAGACAAAGCTCTACTTTTATTTTTTGGGTAGAATAGACTAAGTTCTTCTAATAAGCTTAATTAAGTAAAAAAATATATATCTTTCATTTGTAGCTCTTCTTAATAACTTGTATGAAATAAACAAACATATAATTTATTATAGAATGGAGGGAATATATTTTTCTGTACAGATGTGACTAATCAGTGGCAAAGCTACGAAAACAAATGGGTGGGCTGTTAAAAAAATTATAACTAATTAAATACGAAATTATATTGTATATAACAATTGAAGTTGTATCAGTAAAAAAGTAGGTCACTCGGAATTAAATATCATAAGATAGGATAATATTTATATATATATTAAGTGACATAAAATAATCAATAATTAACTTTGAAGTAGTACTTGTATAAAATTAATCATAAAAAAATTATATTTTTTACTACATATGAATTTGAACCTTCAACAATTAGACAAAATTCATGCGACACATCCAATAGAACAACATTATTTCTAACAATTTTTATTGCATTATCTAATGTATGTTTCATGCACTCATAATTTTATACACACATGAAGACATCTAAGTATTATCCAATTTTTTCGAGTGGGCGGTAGCCCGGCCGAGCCACCCTTGAATTTTCATGCACTGTGACTAATTGTTATTAAGCAATGTTAAACTTGATTTTTGACAAAAAAAAAAAAACACTCTTGTTTGATTTTGCATAATACACTCTCGAAGAGCATTAAAAATCCATTTAATTGGAAGAAAAGAAAGTGGAAATGAAAGAAAATACGGACCCCGAAAGTCTTAATTTCACTATTAGAAAAAGTTTAAATACTGGCGAAATTTAGAGACGAAATTTATTTCATCTCTATTAGAGACGGAATTAGAGATAGAAAAAAGTGTTTAGAGACAAAAATTAAAATATATGTACTTGTGACGGATTTTAGAGACAGAAAAATCTGTCTCAAAAATATTCCGTCTCTAAATCTGTCTCTAACTAATTAGATTTTTAATTTATAAATAAAAAAATAATTGGAGACAGATGTTAGAGACGAATTTTTATCGTGTCTAATAGTTTTCGTCTCTGTATTCGTCTCTAAAAAGTCAACTTATTATTAAAGTAGTTAATCATCTAGTAGAGACGAAATTTATTCGTCTCTGAATTAATTTGTCTCTAAAATCTATCTCTAAATGAAATAAAATCGAAGATTCATCTTACTAACAAATTTTCCGCCAAATTTTTTATTGTCCGCCAAAAAATTTCCCGCCAAATTTTTATTGTCCGTCAAATTTTTTGTTGTCCGTCCAAAATTTTAAACAAAACGATATATTTTATTTTTTATATTAATTTTTTTTAATGTTACAAAACACATTTTCCTTGAGTCATAACTAGGACGATCAAGAAACCAACGGCGGTTTTTTTGGCCAAACAAACTGCCGCTAAATGCATACACTGGCGGTTGGTCAATCGACCCAGAAAGAGGCGTCACTAAATCAGTAGCGGTTCTAGAAAACCGTTGGAATACCTGTTTCTAGGTTATTAGCGTCGCGATTTCATGGAATAGTGATGTTAGAATATAGCATTTTAGCATTTAAACTTGTTATGTTTTTTTTTTTTGTAGAAATATGTTTTTTCTTTTATAAAAAACAAATAAAAGTTGTTTTTTCCTAAAAAGATTTATATAAGTTTAGGATTAAATAAAAGTTTAATTAAAAAACTATAACAAATGAATTATGCACCCATTTAATTTGTATGACAATTCACAATCGCATCAATGAAAAAAGAATATACAGGTGGAATTAGAGAACTGAGAGAAAAAAGAAGAAGCAATGGGAGTATGTGCAGAAAATAGAGTCAAGTATATAAACCATATAAGAAGCCGGACATGATGAAGGACAACACATTGTTGTGTTTTGTAAATGTGGTTTAATCACAACCACTAATTTAGATCGGAGGGTTTATTATTTCACCCTCTCATCTCTTATCATAAATACTCCTCTCACTCGATACGCCATATATATATATATATATATATATATATATATATATATATATAGGATGCTAACTTTGCCCCATGTGGGTCAAAGTTAACAAGTATGACTCATGTCAATTTCTCCGCGCCCCCCACCCCACTTCTACACCGCGCGTCCGCACACCTTCTCCGTGCGCCCCCCATGCTCACCACACCCCCCTGCACGCCCCCCACCCCCCTTGTATTTTTTACATGGGTCATACTTGCTAACTTCGACCCACATGGTCGTAGTTAGCAGTCCCCATATATAATTTCAATAATATTTAAAATTTTATACTCTTAAATGTAATTTTACTCGAATAACTTAAATATTTATATTAAATAAATTTTTAACCTTTAATAAAATTATAAACTTAAATATAATTTCTGTCAAAAAAAATACTTAAATATACTTTGACAAAAAAAATTAAATATAAATATGTGTCAAAAAAACCTTAAATATAAATAAAAACTACGTGGAAGTAATATATAAATATTTCAAAAATTAAAGTTTGTTTTTAAAAACAACATTTTTTTGTTATATATTCAAATTTAAATAATATTTGGTTACATAAATTGATTCTTTAGTCTTTATCAAAAAAATAAAATAATGGCTCTTTAGTAAAAAAAAATAATGGTTCTATGAAGAGTTAAAATTCTATAAATTTGTTTAAAATTTCAAGTGCAGAGTAAAATAATTGATCTGAGAGAAAAAAAATAATTAAAAGACTCATGAATGTTCAAAAGAAAAAAAAAGTGAAAGACTCATTGGAACTGTTGATGAGAGAAATAGTTGAAGACCCGTTTGACAAAATACAACAAATCTTCAACTCTTTTTTCTAGAACTTCATTAATCTACATGAATTACATATTTTACTTACTTCTATAATCGGTGGTTTTTATGGCATTTGAACGATACAATACAACCCTAATTTGACTAGCCTAAATAGTGAAATTGGATTTAGATTGATTCGATTTGCGGTTTTACTTTTGAATTGGTTCGGATAGGATCACCACTAGAAAAAACTATAAAAAAAAAAAACAAAATTCTAGTCAATTAAAGAAAGTGAAGAAGGCATAACACAATGAGAAGATTTCAAAATCTAGTTACACCGTACCAAAAAAAAAGTGAAGAAAGTTTTTTTTTTTTTGAAAAGTAGATGATAATTAATTTGTATCAATCGATATAAAAAATTCCTGACAAAAAAAAAAATATTCACTTAATAGAAAAAAAGATATATTTCACTTCATATATATATAAGCTGTTTCAAAACATACCTCGTTTTTTTCTTTTTATTAGCTTCCATACCAAAAAAAAAAACATACCTCTCACAACTATGCCAAAAAAAAATACATACCTCTCACAATCCTTATCCTTAATTTTATCTATAATAGAACCTAAATACGTATTTTTAAACTTGTTATTTGCCATCAATCTAATTAATACTTGATTGTTAGATTCCAATTCTCCGTTCGTGAAACCGTCAGCAGGTGATTGAAACCATATTCCTATTATCAGCAATCAATCTAATTAATACTTGTTATTATCAGGTATGTCGATTGTTTCAAAAATCTTCTTATTTCTGCTGAACCATATGCCATAAGTTAGAGTAGCTACGTAAGCCATAATAGCTTTATCAACCTTAGTTAGCATATAAGTTATCAACTCTTGAAAATTTATATATATGAAAAAACTCGTTAATTTGTTGATTTAAAAATCAAATATACCGGTACACTTTGATATACCAAGTGTACCGTAAAAACTCCCTTTATCATATATGATATATAAAAGATGTTAAGTTACCATATAGATAGGCTTAAGTAGAATGAGATGTTAACATACAAAACAGGGCAAATATATTGACAATGAAGCATTACATAAAAACAAGTGCTCATTGTGTGCTTTATTTGGTATGATTTCATGACTATAATTTATTTATTTTTTTGTTTTTATAGTTTTTTCTTATTCTAGTTATTTTTTTAGTGTAGTGAAAAAAATGGCGTTAACACATATGAGAAAGCAAGAGACAAAAGAAAAGAAGAGAATGATAAAAGGATGGAGTCTCTCATTGTAGCTATTGTTTTAGAGGGTGGAATTGAATAGAGAACCAACATATATTGAGGTATACCGGAGAATGCATAAACTAAAGGACAAATCAAATGAGTGGTTTAACGAAGAAGAAGCTCTGATAGCTGTATGTATACCATTAATCTTGTTTAAGTTATAACTTTTAGCAATGTACGTAAATAATATACATAATATACTAATAGTTACAATTTTTCAGGAAAATTACCAAACTAAACTATCTGAGAAAAATTCTCAAAGAGGTGAGGGTAGTAGACTAGTAGCCAACAATATAATCTGATGATAGTATATATATGGAAGTTGTTGGAGGCATGAACAAGAAGGGACACATATTTGGATTAGGATCTCAAGCTGCTGCTATTAAAAATTCTTTGAAATTTTTGCCTTCAATTTATACTGATGCGATACGGCCAGATAAAGTTTATGCTATGGAGGCTAAAATTGTAGCATTAACCGCTGAACTTAAGCAAAAGAATCTTGAACAAGAAACATTAAAAAAAATGGAGCGGTTATTATTATCAATTGGGAGCTTTGTGCCTAATATTAATCAAAACTTTCCGGTTCAACTTGAAAGAGAATGTGACAATGAAAATGATGACATGTATGCTAATGTAAATGATGAGATGGGTGATGAAGTTTAGCTTAATTTACTTTCTTTTATGAATTTTTGTTAAATCATTTCAATTTATTTGTGTGTTGGACAACTTTAAGTTTGATATTGATACTTAGTAAGAATGACATATATTTTTATGTTGATGTTTCAAATTTAGTGTCAATCGATATTTAATTTTCTCACATTGGAGAATTATATGAATTACATTTAGTAAATAAAAATTAATATTTAAAAATTTGTATAATCATTTAATTGCTAAATAAACAAAAATAATGACTTATTAGAGACGGAAAATGTGTTTTGTCTCGAGACGGAATTTTAGAGACAAAATTATTTAAATTCAGAAACGGATAATTCTGTCTCCAATAGAGACGAAATTTAACGGTTACAGACAAAAAATTAGAGACAAAATTATTTGAATTCAGAGACGGATAGACGGAAAATTAGAGACAAAATTATTTGAATTCAGAGACGGAGAATTCTGTCTCCGGTAGAGACGGACATTTATGCTTAGAGACGAAATTTTAGAGACAGAATTATTTGAATTCAGAGACGGATAATTCTGTCTCCAACAGAGACGAATTTTTTTGCTTAGAGACGAAATTTTAGAGACAGAATTATTTGAATTTAGAGACGGATAATTCTGTCTCCAATAGAGACGGATTTATTGTGTTTTGAATTCAACATTTAGAGACAGATATATAAAATCCGTCTCTGAATTAGAGACAGATAAATTCTGTCTCCAATCAGAGACAGAATATAAAATCCGTCTCTAAAATTAACGACCAAATCAAATTCGTCTCTAATTCTGTCTCTAACGTGCTTAGTGACAGAATATTTGTCTTTTAGAGACAAATTTTGGCCGTCGATATTTAAGATTTTTCTAGTAGTGTTTATTCATCGGATTTTATATTTTCCTTCTTTCAACCAAACATACCCTAAGTTTCAACTTTTGCTCTGTGCAGATCAATCTCATATTTATTCATTTATAGGCTTAATTCTACAATTTTCATCTCTACCATTTTACCTTGTGCAATTTCAATGCCCCCTCAATTTTCCTACACTTCCTCAATTTTCCTACACTAATTATGCGGTGATAGAATTGATTCTAATAGAATTGATTTTGATAAAATTAATTTTGATTAAAAATGAGTTCAAGTTGTGTCGACAAAAATAGCTAATACTTCAACTTAAATATAAATAAACACTGATGATATTAAGGATAATTTGGGAATAAGAAAAATATGTATGTCCCACACACCAAGAAATTTACTATATAATTGATTGAAAATGCCGTGGAAGCTCCGAGTTTCAGCTTCACCTAGAATCACTTTTGAGTTGTAGAATTGCTTCAATTTTTAGAAACAAAACAACTTTATAAATAAATAAAATCATGTTCGGCACTTCAAATGTACGACCAATGTGTTCAAACGCTCATCGAAACGAGCACTAAAGAAGAAGAAAAAGACACGTTTTTGGGTGGTTAAACGTGATTCACAACAAATAGAATGATAATTGGATGTACTAACAATAAATTAGTCCAAATAGTAAAAGTTTTGGACTTCTAAAAACATGTAATCAATGGTCAATTAAAAATGAGAGAAAAGGTTACATGTACCAAAGAGAATACTTGACATGTAACAACTACAATAAATATTGAAATAGGAGGGCAAGAATATCCAATTTAAAACTAGAAGGATTAGTTTTGTGAAAATGTTTTTTTTTTTTTGACGGAAAGAAGCTTAACTTATATCATTAGATAATTGAGTAGCAATACATGGAGGAATAAAATCAAAGACACGGCAACTAGCTATAGAATAGGTCACTCTAGCTAACAAATGAGCCACCATATTCGCTTGCTGCCTTATAAACCGAACCTCAAAGTTTGGATTCAACAACAATAAAGATTTGACATTAGAAATCAGTACACTAAAATCAGAAATTCCGGAGCGTGTATGGGTGATAGCATCAACAACAAGCTTAGAATCACTCTCAAATATAACCCTTGAATAGCCCCTTTGAGTCATTTGTTGCATGGCAGACCACAAAGCCATAGCCTCACCCTCCAACGTTGTAAGATTTGCTTGCACATATTCTGTCCTGGCAAGGATAAACTGCCCGGTATGGTCACGAGTGCACCATCCCCAGCCTGTACCCGATTCAGTGGGAAAAAAGCTAGCATCTACGTTGCATTTGATCACCCCCACCGGTGGTTGCTGCCACTTTTCCTCACATGGTGCTGTACTCGGCTGAGTATTAGCTTGCTGGTTGTTTACAAAGCCATTCACCATAGCCCATTCATTCCACATGTGTTGCGCTTGCTGGCCTATATGTCGTGCACTTTGTATATTATTGTTCCACACCGCGTTATTGCGTTTATGCCAAATACACCATAAAAGGACTGCTACACGCCCCATAACTTGAGCGCTATTGTTCCTGCACATATCAAAGAGAAAAGAACTGATATTATAATTATCACTTGCTTGCGAAGGTAGCACATTGTTCAGCCCAGCTTCAGACCATGCAGTTTGCACACCACTACACTCAACAAAAAGATGCCATTCGTCCTCCGTTCCCGACCCACACAAAGGACACTCTATAGAACATTGAACATTGCGGTTCAGGAGCCTTGTACGAGTTGGTAAGCAATTCTTACAAAGTCGCCAAAGTAAATGCTTTGTTTTTTGTGGTGCTTTTATTTTCCAAATCTTAGACCAGCCGTCCTCCTCCCTTGTTTGCCAACGTTCCTTTTTCTCCTCCATGATCTTCTTATAGCCTGATTTCACAGTATAGAGTCCGTCGCTTTCCCCATTCCATAACAATTGGTCATTTTCAATCATAGGTAATAAAGGTACAGCGAGAATTCTGGTTGCATCATGATCTGAAAAAATTGAGCGTATTTTTACAACATCCCATTGCTTGGAATTTGGCAACATAAGATCACCAATAGTAAGGTCATACACACCTTGTTGTTGTGGGGATGTAATCCAACAACCATCGCCATCTCTCAATCAAGGGTCTCTCATAATGTTGATATGGCTACCATCACCTATACTCCACCTACAACCATTCAACAAAACATGTCTTGATAACCACACACTACGCCATGTAAAGCTAGGATTATTGCCAAGTTTAGAAGCAAGGAATGAATTATGGGGAAAGTACCTAACCTTAAGGACGCGTGCCACCAACGAGGATGGTCTATGAATTAATCTCCATCCTTGCTTAGCCACCATTGCCATATCGAACATGTGGAAGTCACGGAAACCTAAACCACCATCACACTTTGGTCGGCCCAATTTATCCCATGCCAACCATCTAATTCCTTTTCGATTATCCTCCCCTCCCCACCAAAAGCCATTAATCATACACTCAATCTCAGTAATCAAAGAGTCCGGTAGTAGATAAATGCTCATAACATATGCCGGAATGGCTTGTAACACTGATTTGATCATAGTTTCTTTGCCGGCTTTCGACATAGGCCGACTCCTCCATGAATTGATTCTTTTCCATATACGGTCTTTGATGAAGGCAAAAGTGTCTTTCTTAGATCTTCCTACCATAGACGGTAAGCCAAGGTAGGTACCGGTACCAAGAACTTGTCGCACCCCCATCAATTTTGACAAATCTTCTTGAGCTGCTTTACTAAGGTTGCGGCTGAAGAACACTTCCGACTTTTACAGATTGATCTCCTGTCCAGATGCTTCCTCATATGTTTTCAAAATAGACATTAGCTTTCTTGTTTCATCAAGAGTAGACCTGCAGAAAATAAAACAATCATCAGCAAAGAGTAGGTGAGACACCACTGGGGCCCCTCTACAAACCCTTATGCCATGAAGATCGCCACTAGCCACTGATTTTTTAATAAGAGAGGTTAGTCCTTCAGCAATAATAATAAAAAGATAGGGAGATAAAGGGTCACCTTGCCTAAGACCTTTGCCGGGATGAATTGGGCCTACTTTTTCATAGTTCACTAAAGCCGAGTAATTTACCGAGCTTACACACAACATCATCCATTGCACCCATGTAGCAGAAAACCCCATTCTATCCAACATGCCTTTCAAAAATCCCCACTCCACCCGATCATAAGCCTTACTAATATCAATTTTGAGGGCAAGTTCACTTCTACCACCCCGTGTTCTCCTCTTTAGTGAGTGAATTATCTCAATAGCTACTAGAGCATTATCTGTTATAGATCTTCCCTCCACAAAGGCTGACTGTTCCTCCGCTATATAATTATCAAGAAATTGCTTCAACCGATTGGCTAACACCTTTGATACCATTTTATACAAGACATTACATAATGATATCGGGCGATAATCCTTCATAGAAATAGGATCCTCACATTTGGGGATGAGACAAATATTCGTTTCATTTAGTGATGTTGGGAAGTAACCTCTATCCAACCACTCACCGGCTGCCTTAAAAATATCATCTCCACATAAGTGCCAAAACTTTTGAAAAAAAGCGGGATTAAACCCATCCGGGCCGGGAGACTTATCCGGATGCATTTGAAACAAAGCCACTCTAATTTCCTCTTTAGTTAACGGAGCAATGAGAAGGTCGTTTTCAGCCTCAGTAACACGCAGAGAGATAAGAGAGAGGACAGGCTCCATTGCACCTCGGTTTGATCGGAAAAGCTCTTGAAAATACCTTCTCACAACTTCCTCCAAATTTTTCTGTCCTGTGACAACCATATTCCCTTCGTCTTGCAGCTTTGCAAGTCTCTTTTTCCTTGATCTGATTGTGGCGGATGTGTGAAAAAAATTTGTGTTAAGATCCCCGTCCTTGAGCCAATGCATTTTAGCACGTTGTCGCCAAAAGGTTTCCTCTTGCATAAGAATTTTAGCGTGTTGTTGCTGGACCTGTAGGCAGCGTGCTGAATTTTGTTCATCATGGTTGTCCCGAAGTCTTTCGATCTCTGTCTCCAAACCTCGAACTTCTTCCCGGAATCGCAATCTTTTTCTCCTTCCCCACCTCTGTAATTTATTGGCACAATGGTGCAGTTTGTGCGTGATATCCCCCTCAATTTCCCGGTTCCAACCGTCTTGAACAACATCTTCAACATCTTCTTCTAACAACCAACTATTTTCAAACTTGAATCTATACCGGGAGTGTTGCTGAACTACCGGGGTACATTGAAGAAGAATAGGGCTGTGGTCGGAGTGTGAGGCGACCAAGTTAATGAGCCTGACTTGCGGGAAGTTTGTAAGCCAGTCGGAAGAGGCTAGTGCTCTGTCCAATCTTTCCTCAATCATATGATCAGAAGCTCGACTTTTCACCCAAGTATATGGATAACCTTCGATGTGTATATCAGTAAGATTACAATCATTCACCGTGTCTCTAAATCCCATACACAACCAATCAGGATGGGGTTGTATACCTCGTTTATCCTCTTGTGACAGAAGATCATTGAAATCCCCAATCACACACCACGGCAAAGCGGACATGTCACGTAGCTCGCGAAGCAAGTCCCACGCCAATCTCCTTCTATCTCGCTCCGGGTATCCATAGTAACATGTGAATCTCCATTCACTCTTCTCCTCGTCTTCAATCACCAAATTAATAAAATTCCTCGAATAATTCATGACACTACATTTTACAGAATTCTTCCACATAACAGCAAGACCACCACTCCTCCCTTCAACGTCAATAGCCAGACATGAATCATAGCGCAGCAAAACACGTAGACTCTCCACTTTAGAAGCTTTGGACAAAGTCTCAGAAAGAAAGATGACATCAGGTTTATTGCACTGAGCTAAATTGCGGAGATTCGGAATTGCATTCGGGGCGCTCAACCCCCGGCAATTCCAACTGAGAACGATCATTGGTCCCGGCAGTCCTGGCTGCCAGGACCTGTCGATAAAAAATGCTGATCAGTGTCATTGTTGTTATCACCATCACGTTTTCCTTCCTCCCTTCTGTGTTTTTTCTCTATCTGTGTTTCCGTAGTTTCAGTACGGCTTAGGTTGAGGGCCGGTTCAGGATTTTTCTGGTTTGGTGTGGTTCGGTTCATGGTGGAATTGTTTCAGTTTATTTTTTGGTTCAGGTTTATTTTAATTGGCCGGTTTAGGTTTGGTTTAATGTGGTCTTGGTGGGGCAGGGAAGAGAAAGAAAATTTTGTTTGGTTGTTTAGGGCTTCTGTTATGAAAGGAGAAACAGAGAATGATGGGGGCATTGTGTTTTCATGAGGCAATGATTGGGCATTAAACTCTTTGTCTGGAATGATCATTGCTGTGTGATTGTGTTTTGAATGTTGTTCAATTGTGTCTCCTAATGATGATTGGTCTGCTACAGGTTTAGGGTTAGGACAAGTGATAGTAACAGATTCATTGATTGGCTGATTAATGTGCTGTCCTTGAAGTGTAACTGCCTGGGAATGAACAACTGCCTGATGATTGGGAATTGAATGTGCTGTCTGCTCTTGATGATTGGTGGATCCACCTGGCGGTTGATTACCTCTGCCGGAGAAGCCACCGCCTGACTGTCTTCCACTACCGCCTTCTTCTCTGAGCCAACGAGACGTCGGACGGTTTCTCCTTCGCCTCGGTTCTGCTCTCAAATCGTTGGACCAGTCGCGTTTGCCATCATCATGTGCCATGGAGAATCTGACTTCGCATTTGTTTTCCGCATGGCCCATAACTCCACACACGAAACAGAATACTCCCAGTTTCTCATATTTGAAGTTTACAGTGCACCACTCTCCTTCTCTACTTTTCACCTTTGTATCTTTCTTCAATGGTTCCCGAACGTCCAACCGAACTCTCAGCCGCATGTATTTTCTCGAGAAACAACCGTCATTGTTTTATCATACTCTAGGAATGAACCAATGTAGTTGCCTAATGACTTGCTGACTCTCTCCACTAACAAACCAACCGATAGATTGTGTACTTGGACCCAGAAATCCACATGAAACAAGGGAATGTTTTCTATTTGCACACCGATTCGGACTCTCTCCAAAATGAGCAGATGATTATCGAACGTCCAAGGCCCTCCATGGAGAGCTGCCTCCATGTCCAGTTCGTGAGAGAACTAGAAGAGAAATAGGCCCTTCGATGCTTCAACAATTTTAACACCTTTCACCGGACGCCATACGTCTGCCATGGTCACCTTCATCGAATTGACATGAATAACTTGATCACTAAGAAATCTTCCTATGAGGCACCAACAAAAATCCACCTGTTCTTCTCCTTCCTCCTCTACATCAAACACGAACCCTTCCTCCTCAATCTCATCCTCTGCATGAAGTGATAAGTTTTCCAAGGTAATGCTAGCCATGGATGCTGAACTCAAACTGTGTGTAAGCTCGAAAAATACCGGTTAAGTGACGAAAATGAACAAGCTTCTCAAAAGAGAAAAAAGCAAACCCTAGCAGAGGCTAGGAAAGTCTAGATTAACTTATATAATAATATCAATATCACTTGTTTGTGAAAATGTTAAAATAGAAGGACAAAAACAAATTAAGCCTAAAGAAAATCTGTAACCATTCGGGAATCCATAAGTAAGAGTAAACTGACTAAAAAAATATTGGTTTAAATGTACTTTTGTTCCCCTTATTTTGATGTTTTTGAGCTTTTGACTCCCTTATTTTAAAAACAAATTTTTTAGTCCCTTAATTTTGAAAGTCAACATTATATTTTAGTCTCCTTCCCATTTTAATGATGTGGCGTCACAATTGCTGACATGGTAAAACTGAGACTTTTGCAATGTCATTTTTTTTATTTCAATATCATTTAATTTAAGGGGGATGCTACTGTACTTGTGGAAAAATGCATTGTATTGGTACTTTTGAAATTTTAACCAATCAAAATCTATATTTTGTCCAAGTCAATTTAATGGTTGACTAAATTAATAAATGTTATGCCACATGTCAAATGATCATTAGTTAATATATTTAATGTATTTGTACATGATGATTTCACCATTGTACCATAGAATTCCCCTTAATTTAATGATTAAGTAAAATAAAAAGAATCAACAAATAATTTTTCAAAAAAAAAACAACAAATAAAAACTTAATTTGTTTTAAAAACTGGGACTTGTCTACAAAATGAAGAATCCTAATATCTAAGCTAGAAGGAATAATAAACCAAAGACTCCAATTTGTACTACTCACCGTTAGTTGAAAATGGAAATACAACATGTGATGAGTGGCTGAGTGTCCGAATCAAGGAGAAACAGTTATATTTTCCTAGAAACAAAAATTGAAAACAAAAACAACAAGAGCCTGAAACCTTGTTGTGTTGTTGTTGCATCCAATTCTATGCACAATTTTTAATTTAACTATTTATCTCAACAATTGCAATGTTAGATTTCGGTAATAGTGGATCTGAGATAAGATATTGTTCTAAGTTTAAAGTCCAACGATATTATTGTTGATGAAGATCTTGCAGTGATTGAGTCTCGGGAAATCAATTAGATATTAGGGTTCTACATTTTTATTTTTTTATGAACACTAGCCTTTCACCCGCGCGATGCCCGGGTATTTTAGAATACGGTATGTTATATTCAATTTATTTAGTAAAATTTGAAAGCAAAAATTAAAGACAATTTTATTTAGCATAAATAAAATTATTTCCATTTAAATATTGTAGTAGCTACCTATTTAACATTCTCAAACATTTCTTTATAAACATTATTTCCAATTACATTTATATCTTCACATATGCCGTATATTATTATTCCGTAACTTTAAATTTTTCCTTGATTGAAAAAGATAAATTATAGCATATTTAAGTGAAAAACATATGGCTCTTAGACACGTGTGTTGCGTACATGTCGGTCATATCATTAGAACCACCTATTTCAACTTAAAGTTTCTTGTCAAAAAAAAAACTTAAATTTTCTAAAAAAAAAAATTGCATATGTTATTCCAATTATTCCCCTAATTTATAACTTTACAATAGGATCCCTTAAGCAAACCACTCATACATGATATCCTTGGTCTCTTGTGGTATAAATATGAGAGCATAAAATAAGCAGTACTTCACTTGGATACTTTGACTAACAATGAATGATCTGATACTCCAAAAATATATTATATTTATAACAACGAAATGTGATGCGGAGGAATTTAACAAAGAAATGCATTCATTCATTCATCCATACCCAAGTCTTGACAATGTGACAAATAAGTACTTAGAATAAGAACAAATGTCTTTAGCAATCAAAATTGAAAAGCTTTTCATCAATGCTTATCAAAACGAAGATTTTAACCAAGAGAAAATACAAACCATAAACACAAAAAACAAACTTTAACATCTAAACAAAACATAAAAATACCATTCAAAAAACAAATATCGAGGATTTGGCACAAAGAATTGTTGCCTCATACAATTTGGTATATTCTTTTGACCGATGAATGGCTGCATCAAAGTTGACACCAAAACTTTAAATCACAACCTTCAGAAATATGTCAAATCTTGAAAATTTCTGCCCATTCGTTCAATATTTTCCACGACATCTCCGCTTCATTATCTAAATTCAATATTGCAGTCAGATTCTAGTTGATAAGTTTGCATCGTGGACAACATATGTGTATGTGATGATTTGTGGTACATGTCATCAAGATGTAAGGCATCTGTCCAAACATAAGATAAAAGTAAAATTAACATCTACTAAAATGTAATGATCATTTGACGCCATATGAATATTATAGTGTTATCACTTATGTTTATAAAGATCAAGAATTGATTAAACCATGAAGAATAAAAATTCATCATATACAAAATGGTTAAACTCCATGTAGGAGTTTGGAAACATGCATAGATGATACAATGATATGATTCTAACAGTGCATAGTTAAATAGGACTTGATACCTCATGAAGGATGTTAAACATCTTCAGTTATCATGAATATGATTAATAGCAACATTTAATAATTGATTGGCTCAAAAATAATGTATTTCCAAGACTAATAAGCACACACGGTAACCTGCAAAATAGCAATTGATGTTATAGTTGCAGGCGGTTAAACTTCTGCATAAATGATTAATAGCATTTAAGAATTGATAGGCTCAATATAGTCTCTTTCCAAGAAATGGGCATGCTAAACAATGTAACTTATAAAAAGTAAGTATATATTATTATTCCTCATTATTTTTAAAATCAAATTTAGGTACATGATTAATCAAAAAATAGTTTACCATGCATGATAAAATGAGTGGGAAATTAGCTGCCAATTAGGGTTTGTTAAGTGAGCTGCATATTTTACCACTTTAATTTTATTAAGATTAAAATAAGACTAAGAGATTAAAATAATTAAGATAAAGATATTCTATTTTATTGTATGATTATTATATAGTAAAGATATGAATCAAGTGATAAAATAATAGAACAAATCAATTAAATTAAAAATTAAAATAAAAACAGCAGACTTATAAATTAATTAGTTAAACAAACTTCATGTGAATTTCAAAGCATTATTTAAAATACATGTTAAGAATCACACTTGTGGCTCTTACTTACTCTGAAACAACCATTCAATCATTCTTTTGATTATCTTGTCATATGAATGTGAGATTCATTCCTAGACCTTCAGTCAAGCAAAATATACCCAAAATATGAGATTTCTTAATTTGTGTAGTCTTTTTAATAACAGAGAAAAACTAACATAACTAAAAATCACACAAAACAAACATCAAACCAAAATGAGGTATAAAAAAAACCAATAAAACGAACATAAAGCCAACAATTTTTAAAAATATTACGATTACCGAAAACTTCAATCATAGCCGATAATCAAAATCTCTCGCCTTGATTGCAATTAAGAAAAGAGAGACCACGAATCTGAGAGCAAAATTGGTTGCAGAATGAAGCATAGTTGTGAGGTGGGAGGGAGAGGGTGGTTACCTTTGCCGCTGCAAAATCATATCAGTTGGAAAAAAAAATTAGTGTTGGACAAACTTTTACAAAATCAAGACCAAAAACAAAAGTTACCGTTTTGAAAATAAATTTCGCGGCATCGGTATTGGGTGTTGATACGATGGACAGGTTTGCTATCGGTGGCGTTGTGATGGAGATGAACGGCGGCCAGAAGAAGAAAGAGTTGACTGTTGAGAGAGAGATGGAGATAAGAAGACCATGGAGGAGAAGAGATGGAGTTAGAAAGGCTGAATCTGTAGATGAAGAATTGTGTTTTGGAAGAAGATGATAATTATTTGTGTTTTTTGATGCTGTTGCGCGTGCTTGCTTCTATTTCACGCGTGCTTGTTTCTCTGTTTCCAATATCAACAAACTTTTTACGCTATTCTAGAATTGTTGGAATTGTTATTGGGCCGAACTGCTTGTTTTAATGTTTTCTATGTCACGCCTAATTCTATTTTCATTTTTTATTTAATTAATTGAAACTAAATTGGGCTGAATTGTTATTGGGCCAGGAGTGATTAGAATTAAAATTAGGGTTTAAAGGTTGATTAGGGTTAATTAGCATACTTAACAACTTTTATAATAATAAAGATAAAGATTAGGGTTCTCCATTTTGTAGACAAGTCCCAGTTTTTTAAAACAAATTAAATTTTATTTTTCTGACGTAAAACAAAATAAGTTTTTATTTGTTGATTTTTTTTATTTTACTTAATCATTAAATTAGATGATATGGAAATAAAAAAATGACATTGCAAAAATCTTTTCTAGTGAGCCTTGCCATGTTAGCAATTGAGATGTCACGTAATTAAAATAGAAGGGGGACTAAAAAATAATGTTGACTTTCTAAATTGGGGGACCAAACAATTTGTTTTAGAAATAGGGGGACCAAAAGTTCAAAAATATCAAAATAAGGGACAAAAATGCATTTAAGTCAGAAGCATTAATGTACGCCAAACAACTCGGATGCTCTATGTTGGTGCAACAGATAAATATTGGAGAAACCGGACCTCAAACACTCTACCGATAAACAAAAAACTGTCAGATGACCGATTATCCCAAAAGCTTAAGCTGTTAGTAAAGGGCACATCAATGGTTTTATATTATTTCTAACACGCCCCCTCACGCACGAGCCCATTGGGCTTGAAGCGTGGATAATGCATAGGCCAACCTACCATATGTTTAAAATTCCACTTTTTAATTAGAATGTGAGGGGAGTGAGAATCGAACTTTAGACTACTTAGTCATAGAGGCTCTGATACCATGTCAGATGACCGATTATCCCAAAAACTTAAGCTGTTAGGAAATGCCACGTCAATGGTTTTATATTATTTCTAACAAAAACATATTCAAGGTTGTAACCATAGTGTCACGATGTCCCGCGTAGACATAATTCACTTGGCAGAAAGTAGAAATATCACATTATATATTATATATAATAAAATAATTAGTTTAAGACTGAACCAAAAGCACTTGGATACATATTAAGCCATTGAATTCCTTATTACTTGTTTTCAAATCTCTTAAATTCATTTACAAAGTTAGATTATGAAGAAACATTCACTTCCAAATAGAATTGAAATGAAATACCATGAAGCATTCAACAAAGCATCACTCATTTCAAGTTGTGGGTGCAACCACTTGGTGTACCGAATAATCATAAAATCCTACACCATTACATCAATTTGTATAAACTATGGTAGTATAATTGATTGGTTCACTTGTTGTGTTCCTGAGGATATGCAATGTCCCTCAGTTAGATGCTACCATTATTGCCAAATGCCAAAGAGAGAGGAACCAACACCATAGTAAATAAACCAAATACTTTGAGAACAACACATCACCAAGTATTTATAACTTCGTGACAAAATAAAATAGTAAATCAACATGAAAATGCTCAAAGACAACATTTGCATTCTTCACATGATATCCAACCCACCACATTAGACATATCAGTTAAAACATAAGCAAATAGTTGCCCCCAATTTTTCAAAGAATGATAAAATAAGCAAACTTTCCAAACAGTAGACATATATATCAGTTAAAAGTTGCAGAAAATTGGTAATTTTTACTTTACATATGTCAAATTTTACATATAGACATCACTTCTTTTTTAACTGAAGCTCAGTGGTCTAAGCATTTATAAATATCAAATAGATTCATTTATATCTTGTAGTTTCCACCCCCAAAGCAAGGAGATATAACAGCAGATTAAATTGAACTTAAAACTATATATACTTCTAAATTAAACTAGTGCGAGTAAAACTTTAATTTTGATTTATTGAAGTTGAATCACAGTCCAACATTGCTCAGGTTCTCAGAATGTTGGAAAATGTGTTTGTACACCCTCAACCTTTGAGCTAGCATTTGGGATGAGATCCAAGTCCATTTAACACGTATTAGAATCAAGTTAATGATTGCAATGTGGGAATTGGACTAAGGGCGCTAGGTGTGAGGGTGGGTATTGAAGTTGTATTTGAGTTCACATTGCCCAGATTCTCGGGCGGTTGGATATATAAATGTTCATGGGAAACCTCATCTGTTGAGCTAGATTTTGGAATCAAATCCAAGCCCATTTAACATGATTCACTTTACTTGCTATTAATCTTTCATTCCCTAATTACAATGTCGGATTGTTTTATTATCTTGAGTACTAATATTAGAAGAACCTTATTAATTCTTGAACCAAACTGAAGCAAAAAAGATAGGATACTAGCCTACCTTATGAATACCATTTGGGTAACTAAATTTTGAGGAAACAATTCATCCTAAAGTCTTACAAAACTCTATAAACAATTTAAACCAAATTTTATGATGACATGCACATCCAAAACTGCATAAACAGTAATTATGCAGAAAATAGAATTATGCTTCTTATAAGTACTCAAGATCTAAAATGGATAAGCTTTCTAAGATTAAAAATGAAGAAGATTATGCAAAAATAAATAAATGAAGAATTATACTATAAGTATTGCAAAGAAACACTTAGTTGCTTGTATTTGACGGTAGTTCCCTTTATGACAGAACCACAAGAATGCATGTATCAAATCAAGGAGTAGATATGTTGGTGATTATTTTTGCATAAAAGATTATAGCAGGTTTACACCCCACCCCATCAGAACAAAGATTATCTGGACACACATGAAAAGATAATTATTTGTAAAATATCTTACCTAGTTAATTTTGCTATTAAAGTAGACCTCTCGCAATCATTTCACGAAGAAGTTTCTCTGCTTTATAATTTTCATCTTTTTCAAAGAGAGAAAGAATAAGTATTTCATAAGTCATAGCATCTGGAATGCAACCATTGTCTTTCATTTTTGACAGCATGGCCAATGCTTCATCAAACAAACCCTCGTTACAAAATCCATGGATCATAACAGTGTATATATAGACATCTAGATTATAGCCTTTGACCAAAAGATCTTCAAAAACCTTTCTTGCATCCTTCACTCTTCCACCTTTACACAGTCCATTAATAAGAGTAGTGTACGTACACAAATCTGGCTGAATATCCTTCTCTTTCATTTTGGTTAATAATGCAATTGCCTTGTCAACATGAAGATTTTTGCATAACGCATCCAATATAGAAGTGTAAGTAATTATGTTAGGTGGTTGACCTCTATCATGCATCTCATCGACAAGCTCTAAAGCATACGAGATCCTTCCCGATTTGCACAAACCATCAATAAGGGAGCTATAAGTTACCACATTAGGAATTATTTTTTTGCAATGCATTTCTTCGAAGAAATTTAAGGCTTCGTCCACCATTTTAACCTTACAAAATCCATTAATCATAATATTATAGCTCTGAACATCGGGAGTCACTCCACTTTGAGCCATAGTGTTGAATATACCCCTGGCATTTTTCATTTCTTTAACTAAGCAATATCCATCCATTAAAGAGCTATAAGTAACAACGTCAGGTTTAACACCACTTCTCATCATCATAGCAAACACACTTTCAGCTTCTTTTAGTTTTCCTTCCTTACAAAATGCATCAACCAATATATTAAAAGTACACACACTAGGTTTGATGTTTTCCAATATCATTTTATTAAATAATTGAATTGCTTCTTTCACTTGACCCACGATGCAAATCCCATAAATTAAAGTATTGTAAGTGACAACATTAGGAGAAATTCTCTTAGCAACCATTTCAGAAAATAAATCAAAAGCATCATTAACAAGTTTGTCTTTGCACATACTATCAATAATTGTGCTGTACATTACCACATCAGGCTGAACCAATTTCCCACCAACTCGTCTCAGCAACTGCAAAGCTGCTCTTGTTTCTCCAACTTTACATAAGCCATTGATCAATGTGCCATAACTAACATGGTTCAACTGAAATCCTTGCGCTACCACAGTGTCATGAAATTGCAATGCTTGATGGATCTGACCTTTGAGACAGAGAGCCTTGATGAGTGTAGTCAAAGTTATGGCATTTGGCTGAAAACCCTTCTTGAGAATATTTGCAAATACAGAAAATGAAAGAGAATTTAGACCCAACTGACAAAAGCAATTGATCAAGATGTTAGAGGTGACTAAGTTTGACGCGATTCCGTTAAATTCCATTCGTCGATGAAGTGAAACAGCAGTGGTGTAATGATTGATCTTGACAAGGGAACCTAAAATCTTACCAAATTGGATTATGTTTGGAATAGGATTCTTCTGTTGGAGCAATTCATTGAATGAGGAAACGAGATTGTCTCTGTCATCTTGGTGTAACTGAGAGTATAGCCTTGCTGAGTTTGAAGAAAATAAATTAGGGTTTTGAAAATTGGGATTGAAAGAAACATATCTCAACTTTGAAAAGGACATTGTAATTCAAATTAGAAAATGTTGGTCGATCGGTGAGTGAGTGGTAGCCCGTATAGAGGTAAATGGTGGAAGGAAATGAAAGGTAAATGGGTGGGTGGGTGGGTGTAGAGTTATTTTAGTAGGAAACACACCACGATGAAGCTGATGAATGAAAAAATAGGAAGAACACCATTATTTTTTTATTCAATTTTAATTTTAATCTTTTTTTGGTTAATTACATTATTCAGTTTTAATACTATTTCCATTTTTAATATTTTTTTTGTTTAAATATTACAGGTTTAAATACAGTTTTAACCTTTCTATTTTGATATATTCGAAAATTCAACTATCTTTGACTTATTTTTACTTACGTGTGATCACTCATGTCATACTGTTGACGCAGCGGGGCGGAGATTGATCGGGAGTCGTGAACATCGATATAAGTAAGTCTGACATCACACTATTATCCAAAATTTTAAGGCAATAAGTTTATGAGTCTCTTTTACTTATAAAGTGTTCAACTTTCACTTTTCTTACGGATGTGGGATTTAACCTCCCCACACTACTCACACTTGTTTTAACTCAATACATATGACACTTAGGGTCTGTTTGTTTCAATAGAAATAAATAAGAGAGAAAGAGAGAAGAGAGAAATAGAGAAGAGATGGTAACTTTCTTCTGTTTGGATAGCAGAGAAATAGAGAAGAGAGATTGAAAAATCGTGGGACCCACTGCATTTTGCTTTCTCCCCAACATAGCGAAGAAACGGGAAAGATTCTCGTTTTTCCATTTTCACCCTTGTATTCAAATCTTATGATTCATGATATATGTTCCTGTAAATTTCAACAACAACTTTCAAATATGAAAGGGAAAATTGAAAATGCAGCAAAATTAAAAATAAGTTGAAGTTATGCATTTCCAGTGGACGAACCATGACAAACAAAATATGGGTAAAGGCACTGTGATGAGATTGGAGTAAGTCTATCGGATGTAAATATGGAGGATTGTTTTAACTTTCTTATTTGCAGCTATGTTCAGGTGGATGTGGTGGAGGAGAGAAGTCTAGCAATGGAAGAGGAACTCATATAATTAAGGATTTATATTCCTTTTTCTTCTTTCTTATTAAAAAAACGTATTCTCTAGACCAAAATAATAATAATAATAGGCATTTTGTTTATTTTTTAAATAAAATTCTATAGTTTTTTTGTAAAAGTTGTATATATACTAGTATTAATTATTAAATTATTTAATTGATTTTACCGCTGCATCTCACTTCAATAAATAAATAAATTATTAATTTAATTTGAATGTTTTTTAATTAGGGGTATTTTGGTATTTTTAAAAATAATCAACACTTCTTTCTCTTCTATTTCTCACCTTTCTCTCTTATGCCAAACAATACATCAAATCTACTCTATCTCTCACCTATTTCTCTCATCTCATACTCTCTCTCACCTATTTCTCTCTTCTCATTCTCTTCTTACAACCAAACACACCCTTAGAAATAGACAAACCAAAACAAATTTGTTTGCTAAAAATTTTATGAATACACTCTGACATACTTCTGAAATTAAAGTGAAAGAGTTGATTGTTTTGGCCATTGAATATGGTGTGAAGTTGTCACATGATCAAACATAGATGGTTAACTTAAGGGCAATAGAAATACTTAAGGAGTTGGTCGTGAACAACTCTTAAATTTAAGAGTCTAATACAAATAAAATGTGATTGGGAGAGGTTGAAATTCCGAATATTAAAATAGAGAGATTGAAATTCTTTCGAATCTGTTAAAATAGGAGTGTTAAAACTACATTTAAGTCAATTAAATACACTTTTCTTCTACAAAAAAAATCTCCTTTAAGAACAACTAATGAAATAAGTAATTAATTATTGTTAAAAAAAACCCATAAATAATGAAAATTACACCGTCAACATCCCATGTAGGCAGATGGTGATGACATGGATTGAATGAGGTTTTAAAGTGATGAACTAAAAATTACACATTTATAATCTAAATATTTTTTAAGTTCATTAAAATTGGATTGAGTTAAATATGTTTTTAATTCCTATAAAATGATAAACTAATAAGTTTAATAAATTATTAAATATTTAGTCTCTAAAAATTTATTCTGCCGTCACTTTTAGTCCCTATTGTTAAATTAATGTGTATATTTAGAACATCATAAAAAATTCCCCTGAAAAAATGAGTTAGTATATTAATCTATTGGAGTCTTCTCTCAAATGCGGTTGTGAGAATCAACCGTAATCCTTCTTACTAAAGCGTCAATCACCATATAACCAAAAAAACCAAGTAACATTCGATACTAATCATTTAATTATTAAACAATAAAAATTGGTTAGGAAGCTCCACGTTAATCTCGAATTAAGTTTAGATTCAAATTTTGGACGCAACTACACAAAGACACTGAAAATACTTGGGACCACTTTCCTTTGAGATTACTAATGATTGATGAAAATATATATAGTTTGTGTTTTGTATCAACCAATAGATACTGCATAAATTCGCAATTGCCACCATAACCTGATCGCAACAAAGGTTGATATCATTGACTTATGAATTGAATTTCAGCTGCAGCCAGCATTTCAACCTAATAGGCTAATACTATTATTCCCTTCATATTAAAATATACTACTAAATCGTTTTAATTCTATATATTACACAAATTAAGAAATATAATTAATTTTGTATAAAAAAAAGAAATTATGAATTAGTTTGTAAAATTGTAGTATGAAAAAGATAAAGTGAAGAAGTAGAAGAAGAGAGAGTAGTAATAAATAATTAAAAGTATAATAAAAAAATTACATTAAATATTTAATTGATATTGTATAGTAACTTATATTTTAATACAAATTTTATTAAAATGACTTATATTTTAGTACGGAAGGTGAATATATTTTTAAATGGACTTAGTTCCTTTTTTTTGAAGCATGGACTTAGTTCCTTCTTACAAAATTGATTCGTAAATTTAAATACGTCCTTTTGATTAACTTTAATTAGAGCCTAATAACACCATGGAATAGAGGTAATGTTTAATCAAAATTTATAAAGAGTAACATTCTTTATTTTATAAGCCGATTTTTGGTCGAGACCGGGGTATCCACCGCCGAATGCAGTGACTATTCCCTCGCTAGATTGGAGACACCTCGAAGAGTGGGATAGCTGGCCCAAAAATTTAAAGATGCTCCATATCCAAAGTGAAGATCGAACACTCGACCCTTGGTTAATGGAGGATGAGCCCCAACCGCTCAACCACACCCCTTGGGTTATTTTATATGCCGATTTGATAAGAATAATGTAAAAATATAATATTATTAGAGCATATCAATTGGATCACTCATTATTTACACATGAGCGCAAGCACACCAAATTCAATAGTGTTGTCAGCCACTGAATGATTTTGTTTAATCTCAATTTTTAATTTTTTTTTACTAAACTTTTGATTTTTATTAAATATTAACAGTCAACACTATAGTATAATTAATAGATGGTTTAAATCAAATTTATGCATGCAGGGCTTCAATATTTTAGAGGTCTTATTCAAATATTAAAAATGAATCATTAGCTAGTAAATAAGTGTAATTTTTTTTATAAAAAAAGCATCATAGTTGTTTTTTGATAAAAAAATAATTCTATATTTAAATCATAATAACATAAAAAGCTTGTAAAAAAATATATTAAAAACACAAAAATAATTATCATTGTAAACAACAGAAAGAAACATATCTAATAAGGATTAAATTTATTGCAAAGATTTGAATAATATAATTGTTGAGTCTAAATATTTTCTCGATTTTAATTTAAATTGAAAGAATTAAAATTAATAAAATAATGTAAAAGTTAAGATATGATCCGAGGACCTTACATACATAATATTTTATGAACATTAAAAATATATAACTATATTATAGGACTTTACATGGCATAATAATATATTGCCGAAATTTTGAAGCATTGTGTGCATGACACATTTTAAGAGAAGAAATACAAGAAAATTTATTTTATAAACCGATTTTATAAGAATAAGTTAGACCTAATATATAAAAATTTAATACAAAGAAAACTCACTTGAGAATTTTTTTGAACATATATTACAGCAAAAGCAAAGAGAGAAAAAGAACAGAGAAGTTTCTCTCAACCTAATAAAAAGTAAATCTTCAGATTATCTTCTGCTAAGTAAGCATGGAGGAGAAAGTTAGAAACATGAAGCACAAATGGAAGAAGGGAGCATGCTGGCTGTTTCCTAAAGAGGTTACATATATAACACGTTTACCACATTATATAGTGGACACTAGACACTTTTTATTTTCTAAGCTCCATTTGATTAGCCTGTTGCAATGTTTTGTTATATTCTCTCCAATGGAATATGTATCAGCGGCTACACTACGATTGACATCATTGCAGAGTCGTTGACTGTGAAATGTAACGACTCTGCAATGATTGTGTCGGTGCAGCCGCTGCTCATGATCCAAATCCATGCTACTATAAAGTAAATGCGTAATATTGAAAGAAGCAAAAATACTAACAAAAATAATATGATGAGAATACACATTAACCATATCAAATAACAACAACAATATACTATTTGGCTAGTGGCCTATATAGAAACGTACATTTATTGGATATACCTACTAATACTATAGTATATTGTAGGTATATCATACAAACATAGTTTGCAATTGAAAATTAAAATCACATCACAAAACACAAGAAAAGAAGAGTAGAGTACAATACATATTACATAATAGTGGTGTTCCATTATGAAAGCTCCATCAACTAAAATCACCAAAGTGAATTGAGATGAAGGAATTGAAAAATGCCAAAGGATTGAAGTTGCCCTTTCCAAAGAGAATTTCCCATCAACAAAGAAGGTTCATTCCCTAGCAATCTTTAACATATTGCATATATAGTCTTGAAAGAAAAGGACCATGGAAATTGGAAACCATTACACACATACAAACACACACCATCAAATTCTCCACTACCCCACTTCCAAATTCCTTCAAGAAATGGTTCCATATATATGGGGTAGAGGAGTAAAGGTTATGTTACATGTTTGAGATGGAGTGCAATTGAAAGAGGGTTTGAAATGATACCTTGGTTTGGTTGATATAGGATTTGTTTGTTGGTCTTTAATGGTATATGAATAGAAAGGAATGATGACTTAAGTAGATTGTGTGGTTACTTTTTGATTAAAGGGTATATAAATTAAAGTGAAATAAGGTTCCTAATTTAGCATCTTCCATAGGATATCCTCTTGCTACCTACTATTTTGTTCCACATATGACAAATACCTTTGTGATTTTGCCATCACGTGTCATCTCCTTTTTCAATACACTTAATGTTTTTATTATAGTTGTGATCATACTCCTCATCCAACCGTTGTTTCAAAAGAGATGAATGCTAAATGCTCCCTCAATTTCAGAAGGGGTATAACAAATGTTATGCAAAAATAAGCATGTGGGTTGATGTAGGATTTAAATTGGAATATCCTCTCTGATGAAAGTTAGAATTAAGAAATCTATTGTGTTTAGTTTAAACACAATTACACCAAACTCAACCATTTGTAATTCATCCCATTTGTAATTAAATCTCTGATCAGTTAACCACCACACAAAAAGCAGTTTTTGGATGTTTGCAGGCTGCTCATGCTCAGGATTTTCTTCTAGCTATCCCTATCGATGGATTAGGCCAACATATCTCCCGGTCGAGTATCGCACTATTCTTAAATATCGCTTGATGATTCCCTTATTTCCTGTTGATGAGGTGTGTCCTGTTTGTCGTAAGGCGTGTCTGGATAGATTTGGGGAGCATGCAGTTCATTGTCGAGAGCTTCCAGGCTTCAAATACAGACATGACCTTGTTCGGGATGTCCTGTTTGATGTTTTTAAGCGCGCAAGAGTGTCTGTGAAGAAAGAGGCGCATGTCAACTTCTTGTCTGACCCACTAGATGGGAGATCTACGCTGAGGCCTGCTGATCATGTTTTGGTGTATGCTGACCCACTATATTGCATGTGTGGACCAGATTGGTGTTTCTCCACTTGTTGGACTGACAACTGAGAATTCTACTGTAGGACAAGAAGCCCTCAAAGCTGCTTCAAGTAAAGTGCTCAAACATGAGAAAGCGTGCTCCGATAATCAACATGTATTCATACCTTTTGCTTTTGACCCTTTTGGGTTCCTAGCACTAGACGCTGTGGATATTTTGAAAAGAGTTACAAAAGTCATGCATAGCAATATAATGTCTCCTAGGTCTCAAGATGTAGTTTTTAAAAGGATTGGTTTTACCATCCAAAAAGGAGTAGCGGCGCAGCTCGTTGTCCGCTTACCCTTCATTCAAGTTGCATATCTATTTTAAATTATTAATTGAGAATCCCAAATTATCTTGCTGACACATCATCTTATGCATAGCCACATATCAAAAATAAGTGCCACATCAACAAAAATATGATGTGTACACCTCCATCTTATTTCCCTATCACATTGTATTCTCATTCTCATGTTCACATTGTATTCCCTATCATGTTTACTCTTTGCATTAAATCATTTTTATTCTCATTTATTTGTCATGTTTCCATTTCTATACTTCGGTTACACTTTTATTCTCATGTACTTATTGAGCCTTCTCAACTCCTTAACCTGGTGCTTTTACGATCTAGCTGCATAATCATTAATCACAATTGGAAACCCAATATATGTTAAACAAAAAGAACCCACATATTTGATGCATGCTTTGGATGATAGCTATCAAAATCTAGAATCAGGTATATATACACCACATTGATACATGTTAGTGAATCTATATTGTTCCACCTTGAACTTGAAAATATTATTGTTTGTTTCATTTGAACCAGATGCAAAATTGCCATCGTTCCAAATTTCAAGAATATTGGTCATCTTATTCTCCTCTTGCGCAACTAACATGTAAGTGGAATATGATTTAAATCTTTCATTTTGTGTTCATTATATTAATCAAATTGTTATAGTGTGACTTCATCAATATTTATCTATTTGAAATTATTTGTTTAGCATTGTTAAAGAATTAGAGTGCGGCAGAAATATAATAGAGCCAAAATTCTTGATCAACATAAGAGACCAATAAATGTCCCACTAAAGATTATATAGTTTATGTTGATGTTAACATTGTGAAATGTGAAATAATCGATTATCCAAAAACTTAAGAGCCCTTATACAAGATGAACATAACCATATTATTTTTAGAATGGTTAAAAACAATATGTCATATTCTCTTAAACGGTTAAAAAATGTCCTCCGTATGAAGTTTTAGATCGGAACAATAAGTTTTAAAATAGACCCTCAGATTAGTTAGTCTTTGAACCGGATACTAATTTTTATAAAAATAAAATACAAATATTTATAAAATATATCTATCTATTTTAAGAGTATGAAGAATACATACTTTTTCAACAGCACAACTAAAGATATTCAATATCAAATTCAACATTTCCGCGCAACGCGCGGGTCAAAATCTAGTATATATATATATAACAAAAGAAATTCAAAAATGAAAGTTTACCACTTTATAAATGATAAGACACGTAAAATCAATATCTTAAAATTTTAGATAAAAATACAATGTTTAACTCACTTTTATTGATATTCTTGATCTATTGTGAATAATCTTTGAGTTGCCCCTTCATGACCCATGTTGAACTCACTTCCTCAATAGAAGTTGTCTAGTGGTATAGTCTGAACATACAGAAAATAGTAAAAAATGCCTCAATAGGACAAGTGTCATAACTGTTGAAAAGGTTAGAAGTTGTCTAGTGATGGAGCTTAAAGAGGCGGAGAAAAGAATGCTTAGTTTTCACTTATTAAACAATTTCTTTCCACCCCAATTTTCTTTTATCCCCTCTTAAAATTATTTATTTGTGCATGAAAAAAAGTTAAAAACATATTTTCACACTTCTTTTTAGTTCAAATATTAATTTTATGACAAAAAAAGTTTAGAAAATATGTAGCTCTTTAGATAATAGCCACAAAACTTTTTGCTCTAATATACCGAGACTACCAAATAATGAGCCCATATAAGCTCTTTTTAATTTAAACACTACACACCGAACATTTGTTCGCATTTCAAAGAAGAAATATGTTGGCATATAAAAATACATTCAAAATTTATAATGACACACTATTAGAAAAAGTTTAAATACCGACGGAATTTAGAGACGAAATTTATTTCGTCCCTATTAGAGACGGAATTAGAGACAAAAAAAAGTGTTTAGAGACAAAAATTTAAATATATGTACTAGTGACGGATTTTAGAGACAGAAAGATCTGTCTCAAAAATATTTCGTCTCTAAATCTGTCTCTATTTAATTAGTTTTTTAGTTTATAAATAAAAAAGTAATTGGAGACAAATGTTAGAGACGGATTTTTATTGTGTCTAATAGTTTTCGTCTCTGTATCCGTCTCTAATTAGTCAAGTTGTTATTATAGTAGTCAAACATATGTTAGAGACAAAATTTATTCGTCTCTGAAATAATCTGTCTCTAAAATCCATCTCTAAATGAAATAACATAGAAGATTCATCCGGCCAAAAAATTTTCCGCCAAACTTTTTATTTTCTGCCAAAATTTTTAGGGTTAAATATGTTTTTGGTCCTTATAAAATGCGGGCCTTCTAAGTTTAGTCTTTACTTATTTTTTATTATATTTTAAGTCCCTATAATTTGTTTCTTCCATATACTTTTAGTCCCTACTAAATAATTATAATTAAACTCTAAAATTTTTAAATGATTTTTTTAAATATGGGCATGTTTAAAATATCATATAAAGTTTATTTATTAAAATTTAGAACTTTTTAACATGATATGAATTAAGTATGAATTTTTTAAATAGCAAAAGTTCGAGATAAAAGTAACAAAAATTATGACATAAAAATTAAATTTTGAGCTCTTTTTTCTAAAGAAACATTTTACAATGATCTAAATATTCATGCAAAAAATTCATTCAAAAATACTTGTTACTTTACCAATAGAGATCAAAATTGAGTGCATAATAATTTTTCAGGAACAAAATATTTAATAAAATTTTAATAAGGATTAAACATAGAAAGTCACCATTTTGTAGGGACTAAAATTTATTTAACCCAAAATTTTAAACAAAATGATATATTTAATTTTTATAATAATTTTTTTTAATATTTCAAAACACATTTTCCTTGAGTCACGACTATGACTTTCTCTCATACGATGAATGAGATATAAATCCAATAAAAATATAGTTTATAGTTAAAACAAATTAATCTTTAGTTGAACAATTTAATTTTTTATTTTTTGGTATGTTTTTTTATTTTTCAATTTTTTTTGATACATCAGTTATATAAATTACTTCTGCCAGGGATCGAACTCTGGACCTCACTCTACTCAATTCATATGTCCTCCATCTCTTACCACTTGAGTTGTGCTACTGAAACAGATAGTCATAGTTGTTACTTTGATGTTAATGATTTTATGAATTTTAATTTAATGAATTTAAGATATAAAAAATTCACCATGTGAGTTATTTAATGAATTTTTGAAACCCCATGTGGGTTCGAGATAACCATAGTTGTTATTTAATGAATTTTTCAAACACCATGTGTCAATTAAGCTATAAAAAATCCACCTAAACAAAAATAAAAGATATCTCGTCAAAAAAATAAATAAAATAAAAGATATAATTTTTTTATTAGAAAAAAAATAATATTCACCAAAATTATAATGCATCATAGCCTAGGAGATAAACCAACTACCTTTTAGAAAACTTAACAAATTAAATTTTTCTAGATATAATAAATAATTAAAGGAAAATAATTGATTGTCAATTTTTTTTGTTGTAAAAATAACATGTTAAACATGATGTGTTACACACCTAATCTCTACACTAGGCGCGCTTTATATATGTCTTTTTATGTGCGCGCGTTGGAAGTTTGTTACGAAATAAAGGATTCGTTAACTAGATTCATGAAGAAGTTATCTATTCAAACTTTATTTGTTTGAATTGGATTGAATATATTCTGGAGAAATATTTTTATTTGTTTGGAAGATAACAAATATATTTTTGTTTGGAAACAAATATTTGTTCATATCTTTGGAAAATATTATTTTCATTCGTTTGAAAGTGAACAAATATATTTTTGTTTGAAGATATATATTTAAAATTAAATATTTTAAACAAGTAATTTTTTGAAGATTGATTTTTATTTTATTTTATGTATTCCAAACAAATATATTCCTTTGAAGATTTTTTTTTTGGAAGCACAAATTATTTTTGGAAGAACTTTGTCTTGTTTGAAAAATAAATTTTTGGATAAAATTTAATGAAAATTTGGTGCAATCAAACTTTATCAAATTGAAATTAATCCTTTATAGAAGACTTGAATATTATCTGATAGTCTATTTTACTATAAATAGAGACTCAAGTCCAACAACAATACTCACTCAAAAATATTGTGAAAGTCTAAGAGTTCTTAGAGTTTTTATTAGTTTTGTTTGTTTTTATTCATTGTTCATTGTATGTTTTTTCTAGCGTATAATCTTGATAGAACTTTAATTGTATGTTTTTTAGATTGTTTGTATCTAATATAAATCAAAACTCTCCAGTTCTACTTGAAAGTGAATGTGACAATGAAAATAATGAGAAGGTGATGAAATTTAGCTTTAGTTACTTTCTTTTATGTATTTTTGTTAAATTATTTAAATTTATTTGTGTGTTACAACTTTATTTTTTTTTGTAATTGCAAATATATATATATAAGGATTGAGTTATACAAGGAGTATACATCAGCCCAAAAGAAGATACAACGATCACAAAAGCCAGGCTCCAAGAACTAAGAGGGTAACAACAAACAAACTCTGCCCTCAACAAAAAAACAAACAAAAAACCAGCACAAATTGCCAAACCACAACCTGATGTCCACTGAGGAGAAAAAAGACAGGGCCGAACTCAAGCCAGAAAAGTACATACGGCTGAAGCACAACATAGATCAGACCCAAGACATCTGAAACAACTTTAAGTTTGATATTGATATTTTTGTAAATATGATATACATTTATATGTTAATGTTTCAAATTTAGTATTAATTGAAATTTGATTTTCTTACATTGTAGAATTATATGAATTACATTTAGTAAATAAAAATTAATATTTGAAAAATGTATAAGCATTTAATTGTTAAATAGACAAAAATAATGACTAATTAATAAGAGATGAAAAATGTGTTTTGTGAGACGAAATTTTATGATTAGAGACAAAATTATTTGAATTCGGAGACGGATGATTCTGTCTCCAATAGAGACAAAATTTTATGCTTAGAGACGGAATTTTAGAGACAGAATTATTTGAATTCAAAGACGGATTATTGTGTCTCCGATAGAGACAAACTTTTATGCTTAGAGACGAAATTTTAGTGACAGAATTATTTGAATTCAGAGACGGATAATTTTGTCTCCAACAGAGACGGATTTTTTTGCTTAGAGACGGAATTTTAGAGACAGAATTATTTGAATTCAGAGATGGATAATTCTGTCTCCAATAGAGACAGATTTATTTTGTTTTGAATTCAACATTTAGAGACAGATATACAAAATTCGTCTCTAAATCAGAGACGGATAAATTCTGTCTCCAATCAGAGACAGAATATAAAATCAAATCCGTCTCTAATTATGTCTCTAACGTGCTTAGTGACAGAATATTTGCCTTTTAGAGACAAATTTTGGCCGTCAATATTTAAAATTTTTCTAGTAGTGACACATGGCCAAATATGGTTGGTCATGAGTCAAGCCGTGTCAATGCAACAACTAATCAAAATTCATGGTGAATTCTATAAATTCACACTATTTGTGTGAAAATTCATTCACCACATTCTCACCCATTCTATGTTTTGTTGTTTTAAGTTTTGTAAGTTTGGTGTAAATGGCTGCATAATCCATCATCAGTTACTCATAGTTGAGAATGATATGGTAATCGACAAAGAATTTTTTTTGTGTCTAATTTTGAACGAGATGACTAACCAAATTGGGTACAACACCCAACTTGAAGGTGAAAAGTAGCTAAGTGGCAGTCTAAAGCTATCGGTGATATGCTCCTAGAAGAAGTGGTAATGTTGGATGGTTGTGTCCTAGTTGAGAATTAACGATATGACTAACCGCAAAGGGTAGGAGTGTAGAGGTGGAGGCCGGTATATGTTGAACAGTCATGTGGTAATAGAAAAAGTGGAACTTACAAGCCAAACTCTCCTGTTTCCATCTCATATCTGCGGAGGAGAAGATTTTTAGTTACGTGGAGAATATTTTTAGTTACGAGAGTAGATTTTATTTTTCCTTTCTTTCTAATAAAATTTATCAATTTAATGTAATTTTGTTTTTGGTTGTAATAACAATCAATAAAATTATTATTATTGAAGTTACAGTGCAATGTAGTTTTTTGTTATCTTATTTTGTTCTATAACAAACACATAATAATATTAATATAAAAAATATAAAAGATACAAAAGAAATAAAAATTGGGAGGACATACAACCTGACATAGTAAAACAACACAAGTGCAGGTCAACCAAATGGTAAAGCATAAAGATAAAACAACACAAGAGAAATCAATCTAATCGATCATAACAAACTGTCACCAAGTGAAAATTTGTGAGCACAATCCAGGATATAAAATTGGCGAATGAATCTTCCGCTAACACAAAAATTTGTCCACGTACTATCAATTCACTGAGAGTAACAAGCAAAGTGAGACTCTTTCGAATTTGTCAAACAGTCCAAAATCAATTCGAAAATTGATATTGATAATAAAATGGTACCGGAGCGGTGGAGGCAAACTTAAATAAGTGAGCCTACAGATCTCAACAGACCCAGAAAACTTAGAGAACCAAAGATCTAAAGTACCAATTACCCACCAACGACGGTGATATGAACCACCGCCGTTATCAAACAACTAGCATATGACGGCCTCAATCAGAGAACAAAAGAGGTTTCCCGCTATAGAAAATCGACCGCCGCAACAACCTTCCACCACCATAGAACCTAAAATCCAGCGACACGAGAACCACAAATGGCTTACAGACGACAACTAATCGAAACAAAAACTCTCTCATCCGGAACCATAGAACCACAATAGAAACTTGCCGGAGAAGATGAGAATCCTAAGCAATCTGACAACCGCCATCAAAACAAAGTTTCTGGTTGAATCAAATCTGAATCGGACTAGGGTATACTGGGAAAATGCCACTCCTCACACCACCATCATTGATTCTACATGAGGTCGACTTGGAAGGATGAATGGAAGGAAGTGGTGGTCTATTAGGAGATATCAAAGAAGTGAGAAGAGGGGTGCGACAGCTCCTCACTTTGATGAAGGTGGTTATCTTTTCAACAAGATAAATTTTTTTGGAGATAAATGAGTCTCTATAACAAACACATTCATTGCTTAAGTAGAGAATAGTATTTTTTTAAAATTTACTATTTGTTTTCATCCGGAGGCGTGAAGGGTGCAAATGTTGGTGTTGGGTGAAAAAAATACTACTATTTGATTTTCACCACAAGTAACGAACAATAGTTCCCTATCTAAATAGCAAGACGACATTTATATTATTTTTAGGGGCATGGGCCTCAGAAATAACAGGATGACAAAAGTAGTTTTCTTTTAATTTATTTTTAGAATTGAATATTGAGTTTAACTCAACCTCACAAAATCGACTTGTAAGATGATGATTGTTTCTATTTTATAAACATATATTTAAGTCATCTCAGTTATAATGTGGAACTCTCTAACATTATCTATGAGAGCTGAAATAAATATGACCATGGATGGGAGAAATTTAAAGATGCTTATTAATGACCACCAAATAATGAGCCTAGATCACCCAACAACGATATTCCCGTTGATAAAAGTATTTACGAACCAAATAAAGAGGTCATTTGTGCTTACAACGATACTTAGTGTATTTTTTGTTTCTGTTCTAGATTGGGCCTAACATAAAGCAGCCTATTATGTTGGCTACGTCGAGTAGGCCCAACTCTCCATGGCTCAACGCCACGTCACCATCGGATCGATACAAAATGGAAGATTCTGTAACGGCCGACTGTAGAACGATGAACATTTACTGCTCATCATGGTTCGATGACAAATTTCGACAACCATTAATGTGAAAGGCGGATTCTCCTCCCCTCATTAATGGCATTGGCCCAACGCTGAGGACTATAAATAATGTCATTCTGACAATGACACATGTATCTAAACTTCTAACCTTGTACTTGCTTCTCTTGCACTCGACTGACTAGAGCGTCGGAGTCCCTACTACTACAGGTACAAACCCCCCCTCCGCTTCAACAAGCTCGCACGGTGGTGCTTTCAGCTGGTTGACATCTCTGATCGGACGAGATCAGTTTCAGTTCTAGATGAACTAGAATTGATTCTGGACATGTAGAATGAATTCTGACGTGTTTGGTTTATGTAAAGTACTCCCTCCGATCCTATATGTAAGAAACAATTTACTTTTTAGATACATTGAGAATTTGATGTATCTAGTCTATATTATTGACTAGATACATCAAGTTCTCAATGCATCTATAAAGGGAATCTTTTCTTATATATAGGACCGGAGGGAGTAGAATTGATTCTGTCTCCAGAATTAATTTTACTTGAAGCTAGAAATTGTAGCTTATAGCTTTAGAATTGATTTTTACATTGAAATTTACTATTCAACTCACTTTTAGTTGAATATATCTAAACATAAATCAATTCTACTAAACTCAATTATGATAAAATCAATTCTATCTAAAGCCAAACAAAACATATTCTTAGACATCTTACACCAACAAGATCTTTCATACCAACAATAAGAGTTAATTTCACACGTTTTGCGTACGGGCCAACTAACTCTTTACTAGTTGAACCATTTTTGTGTGTGGTCGTAGGGGTCCGAATAGGTCTGGTCCGAATCTAGTCTTTAAAAAAATTAAAGGCTAAACCTGATATATAGTTTGTTATAGGCCTGAGGCCTGATATTTAAAAAGTTTAGTCTGAAGCATGTTTAAAAGCTTAATTGATATGAACATATTTAAATAAGTAATTATATTTATAAGTAAATAGACTAATCAATTAATTGACCAATGAGATTAAACTCTCTTTTAATATTTTACATCATATTTTAGAGAATTTGACTATATATAAATCATATTTCAATTCTAGTTTATAAAAAAACATTTATATATGCAAAAACTTAAATAAATTCTTTACAAATTTTGTAGAATGAAAATTTAGTTCAAAATTCAATATTTAATATTAAATAATAAAATTAATAAAAATACTAGCGTGTATACCCGTACTACGGAAAATATAGTTTTCAAATTACATAAAAAATAAAATATTGTATATTTACTTCTTATATCAAATTGTTTTAAATTTAATAAAAGAAATTTTAATTTGTTTGGACATAAGAGAAATGGAAAAGAGAGAAATAGAAGAGAAGAGAAATAGCAAAAAGTTGAGTAGAAATTTTGTATTGTTTAGACGAATGAAATTGATTTTCAGCAATAAAAATTGATATATGAGAGCTTTGACAATTTTTATGTTAAAATCAAATATCATTTGATATAATTCAAGTCTTAATAGGTAATACAATGTCTCAATACTTATGAGTTAAACAAAAATAACATGAAATTAAAATGAACATAGGCTTCATTCAACCAACACATCATAAGGTTAAAGGTCACCAATCTTTATAACATCATTTATAATGTATCTACTTCTCCATAAACTCTTTTAACAATCAAGTACTCATATAGCTCCGTTACCAAAACATCCATAAAAATAACTTAACAAATGTAAAAAAGAAACACAACTTTATTTAGAAATAAAACAACATTCCAACACAAGAAATTGAAAAAGAAAACTGAAAATAAAAATGTAAATTAGAAAAAGTAGTAAAAATGTACCTTGAATCTAACATTAAAGAGTAATTTAGCTACGTATAAACATCATCAAAGTAGTGCTCAGACTTTTCATGGTTGAATATAATAAAAAATAGGATCATCTTATATAAAAAAAAAATATTTATAGAAAACTCAAATATATGGGTTTGGAGTTGCATTTGATCTATTTAAGAAAAAAATTGGAGTTTGAAGTTGTGTTTGTCTCGGTATATAGAACAAAAAATTAATATATGCTTTGAAAATCACATGCACTCATGTTTTGTTTTCCATAGTGCATGGTTCAACATGTTTCAACTTTCAAGATTGAGATAATTAAACTTTCAACTTCAAAGCATGACTTTCCAATAACTTTATTTAATGTTTTTCAAAAATACAATTAAAATATAAAAATTTTAGTAATTAAAAAACAATTAAGGAAATATTACTAATAATAGAAATTTTCAAAAATGAAACCCTTCTTTATTTGCTAACAAATGTCAGATTTGCCAAAACACTACTCTTGCTTTATTATATTGTATGATTCTTTCGTTCTTAGAGGAATGAAACTTTAGTAATTTAGAGTTCGGCCGCGAGGTAAGTAAAGTCTAGTTAAGAAATTTTAAGTTGAAGTTATTAGGAGTGTAACTGATGATTAACATAAAATTCATCAATAATAATATTTTTCAATATTTGGATCGATAGTTTAATTAGGGTTGATTCAAAGGTAAGACAACTCAAGTAAATGATTAAAGCCTCTAAACAAGAAAAAAAATTATATAGGAAAAAATGTCTCTCGTAAGTTATAAGTCGATTTGTTTATAGTAGAAAAAAAGATTTAGAGGAATAATATGAAAGCATCTGAGAAACAAAAATATAAAAAATAAAAAATAAGATAAAAGTTAAGCAAAAAATATGCATAACACACAAAAAAAATTACAACATAATACAAAACATAAGGCATTGCATCTCAACTATATCACCTTAACCTAATCTCTAATACAAAGGATTAGTCCACCACATATTAAAGTCTTAATAAAACTAGGGTTTGCTTATTCCATTCTCTCCCACAAAACATTCTCACAACGGAAGTTCTCTCTACTTCTCTAATCACTTTTCTTTGTCCATTTTTTCATTATTTTTACTAGAAAAAGAGAACGGAAGTTTTGATTTCTTCACCTATGGCTCAGTCTTCGACTGTTGTGGCTCCGGCGATGGCAACATTGATATTCGGAAGACCATTTGCTAATGCATCTTTTTATGCGGGCGATCTCGAAGGGAGTGTGAATGAGGGACAACATTTTGATCTATTCAGCCAAGTGGCTCATGTTGTCTCAATTGGGGTTTGTAGGTATCATACTAGACGATCATCTCTTGGTTACGCTTATGTGAACTTCACCAATGCTCAAGATGTGGCCATATGCAAAAAGACTTTTGAACTTTAGTCCTTTAAACGAGAAACTCATTCATATTATGTTTTCTCAACGAGATCCAAGTATTCGGAAAAGTGGATCTGACAATGTGTTCATTAAGAATTTGGACACATTAAGAATATGCATCAATCAATGTGTCCAGATTCTTAATGACACATTGTCAGATCCACTTTTCCGAATATTTCGATCTCGTTGAGAAAACATAATATGAATGAGTTTCTCGTTCAAAGGACTAAAGTTCAAAAGTCTTTTCCCATTGGCCACATCTTGAGCATTAGTGAAGTTCACATAAGCATAACCAAGAGAGGATCGTCTAGTATGATACCTACAAATCCCAATTTAGACAACATGAGCCACTTCGCTGAGCAGATCAAAAAGTTGTACCTCATTGACACTCCCTTCGAGATCGCACACATAAAGTGATGCATTAGCAAATGGTCCTCAAACTGTCAATGTTACCGTCGTTGGAGCCACAACAGTCGGATACTGAGCCATAGGTGAAGAAATCACAGCTTCCATTCTCTTTTTCCAGCAAAAAAAACAATGGATCGAGAAAAAGAAGAAGAATATAGAGAAGTTAAATTATTTAGAAAGTATCTCTATGATGCATACAAAAAATTATTCAAAAGAGCAGATATGCATAAAAGAATGGAGAGGAGTTGATATGCATAGAAGAAGGAAAAACAAAGTTGGTGGCTGCCATAGAGAAGTTCTATCAAATCTAGGGTTCATAACAAACGGTATGTATATATATACACGAGCAACTTGGGCCAATTGCTTTCTTACCATTATTGGGCCAATTGCTTTATTTATGAAATGGGCTAATTGCTTGAATAAATATAGATTCTTAAATAATATTTATTGCCTTGCATTGCATTGAAGAATTTTTTTTTATGACACTTTAGTAAAATATAAATATTAAAGTTTAAATTTTATATTGACTTTATGATATTTTATCATTTTTAATAGTGTAAAATTAGGGAATATTGTCGGATAGCTTATGTGGTAAGGGCTGAGGGACATAAGGTTTAGGTAGAGAGAGGTCCATAGATCGAGTCCTGTTAGAAGCAATTTATCTTTCCGATGCACCAAAAAAATTAATTAGGGAATATTAATTGTAACAAAAAAATTAAGGAATATTTAAATTTATTTTTATGTATATATTATTTTAAAATATATATTTAATTAATAACAGTCTGACCCGGTTGAAATCTGATTCGACTAATTAAACCTTGAACCAGTAAGTTCACTGGTTTAATGACCGGTCCGATTATGATTACCTTAAAAAAAAGTGATTAGAGAAGCAGAGAGAACAATAGCTGCGCATGCGCAGATGTGATTTTCCTTGAGAATGGAATTTTGTGGTAGAGAATGGAATAAGCAAACCCTAATTTCTTTAGTAACATTTTAAGATTTATTTTTTATTTTGTTTATAAATATTAATAAACAATAATCAATAATTGATTTCCTATATTAAAAGCCTTATTATTTTCTTTTCTGAAACTCAACCCCTTATATTATTATCTGTCTCCTCTTAATACAGTCAAAAAAAATCTTTCTCCTCCTAATTAAATAAATAAACCTGTTTTTTTATTTGCCAACCACTATCATTGTGCTGTCACAATCTTTTAATCTTCCGTATCTTACAATCTAACCGTCAATGTCGAACCGATTAATTCTTGATCCGATCGATAATGATATGTCATCGTTTTCATCTCAATCACTTTATCATTTTTACTTTTCTTACTTGCCACCCTTATCCCAAAATCTTGTTTATTCTTTGCTTATTTCTTATTCATCCACTAGAGATGGGTGATTTAGGGTCAATTTTGACCCATAATCACCTCTCTTAAATGATTTTCACATAGTAACTTTTATTTTGCAATAGGCTCTCTTCATTTTATTTATTGTGACTAATAGGCATTTTCATGTATATATATTAATAAGCATTTTAATGTATGTATTAGTAATTGTTTCATGGTTTAATTATTCTTTTGGTCTCTTAACTTATTTTTTTATTTTGTTTTGCTCCTTTAACTATTAAAATTTTTGTTTTAGTCTATTAACTTATTTTTTGGTTTTGTTTTGGTCCCCTAACTTTTAAAAGTTTCGTTTTGGTCCTTAACTTATATATATTTTGGTTTCGCCTTTTGTCCTTTAACTCTTTCTCTCTCAACCACTTTAATCATTCCTGTTAATGGACTCAAAATCAAAAACTAAGTTAAGGGACCAAAACCAAACTAAAAAAGTAAGTTAAAAGATCAAAACGAAATCTATTTTTTATTTATTAAAAGAGAGACTCAAGTTATTTTATGGACATATCATCAATAATTCTCCACATAAAACTTCAATTCTCCATGTCAGCTCAAAATCTTATGTGTGTCCAATAAAAACTCTTCTATGTTACAACAATTATTTTCCTCCTTCTTTGAGAGACCTTTGCACTACATTGTGTCTATTGCTAAATTTATTGTTTTTGTTATTTATCTACCTTTTGTAACATTCATCTATCATTTAATATTCAATTAAAGCTACCTTACATCTATCTATCACTAGTGTGTAGACCCGTGCGTCGCACGAAAAATTATATTTTATTTTGATGTAAAAATAAAATAAAATAATAGATTATAATTTGTATATTAAATTGTTTAAAATATAGGTGTTATTTAAGTGATATAAATCAATTGTAAAATTTTGAAAATATACATTTCCAAATACACCATCACAAATACAACAACATCAAAATATAGATGGTCAAATAGAAATTGCTCCTATAGGATACAACAAATTAATCATGTTAATAGCACCAGTGACCAAATTTATTTTAGAAGCCTAAAAGATTAAATCATCATGCATATCTTCACTCTCAATTTTTGTCACCGTCATGTCCGTTTCAACATTATCGGCTCAAACATTTATTTCAATTTTTGCACATCAATAATATCACACTATGACTATGATCACTACTTATATCGGATCATATGCAAAAGGCAATAATTGTATCTCATGTAGTAAGAAAGGTGGTGCTCTACATGCTGTTATACTAAGAAATTTAAGTGAAAGGAGAGAAAAACAATTCACATACCAAATTAAACTATCTTAATTCTTAAAACATCAACTCACTCTTATAAGTTATAACAACACCACCTCTCCAACTCCAAGCATTGATTAGTTAAACCTGGTGTAACACTTTCCATCGTATAGTGAAAGAGTTAGTTAAAAAATGGAAACTTTAAGATAGAGAAGATATAAAAGAACTTGTGAGGAACTTGTTATAGCAGCAAAAAAAATGGCAAGCAAGATAGACATGAATCAAAATGTAACCATTCCACTAAACCTGCCCCTTTCAGTTGTTTCAAAAAAATTAATTAAACATACTTCATAGTTTTAATAAAGAAAAAAAATTAAAACAACATATATACTATGAAAATTTTGAACAACAAAACTGAAGAGAACCGTAAACTTTGTGTTTGATAGATTCAAATTAGAACTATGAAGTACGCAGCTTCCCAATGTTATTTTATTTTTTAATCAAAATTTAAATATTTAACAAACAAAATTTAATATTAGTAGTTTGTAACTATTCTTAAATTTAGTAGAAAAAACAAATATGTAGACTTAAAAATGAATAAAGCAATAAATAATAGATCACTTACTATTAATAGTCAATTTAGAATTGCTAAATACTCTAATTAAGTGACAAATGTCACACTTGCCATACTACTATTCTTGCTTTATTATATTGTATGATTATTAATACTGTATTTTTTTAAATAGGTCGGTCTAGTATGTTTAAAAGACTTTTGATATGACATGTAGTCTGTTGGTCTTTTTAGCTAAATAGGTTTATAAAATAGTCTTGGCCTACTCTATTTAAAAAATTATCTAACCTGAGCCTATGTAGGCTAGGCCGTAACCCCCTTAAAGCCAGCCTAGCATATTCCCACTCCTATGTGGTCGGCATATTCTATTGAATATTTCACATTTTCTCTTTACAAAAATAAAATGATATTTTGTCAAGATAAAATTAAATGATATTCGTTTGTCCAAATTGATAAAATACATTTTTTAGAACAAAAAATTGATAAAATGCATTAAGGTATGTTTGGTTTGAGGTTTTTGCAGGAAACAGTAGATGATATTTTAAATTTTTATATTTGGTTCAACTTTTTAACGAGAGAAAGGGAGAAATAATTTACTTTTGGCTTAAATGCAGTTTCGCCCCTCTTATTTTGACGGATTCGGAATTTCAACCCCCTTATTTTAAATTTTTCAAGATTTTTTCACCCAAATGACAATTGGCTTATTTTTGCTTATGTAACAATGATTATGTATATATTATATATATATATATATATATATATATATATATATATATATATATATATATATATTTTGATACATGTGCATTATACTTATCTACCTAATTATTTTCTTTAAAATTACTAGAAAAATATAATAAAAATGCCGTAAATTTATGAAAAAAATTATAAAAAACAAATAAAATCTACAAATAAATTACAATAAAAAATCAATAAAAATACTAGAAAAATGGAGAAAAAAAAATACCATAAAAACTCATTAAAAAGACATTTTTATAATATGCTCCCTAATTTTATGACATTTTTTAGGTTTTTCTAGTAATTTTTAAAGAAAATAATTAGGGTGATTGATATAATGCACATGTGTCAAAAATAAATAATATAATATACACATTATCATTGTCACATAACTAAAAATAAGCCAAATGTCATTGTGGTGGAAAAAATCCTGAAAATAGGGATGGCAAAAGCACCCAAACCCGTGGGCGCCGCCCGAAACCAAACCCGAGTCAACGGGTAAAACCTGAGTTGACTGTGTTTGGGTTTGAGTTCGGGTTCGGGTGACACCCGATATTTCTGGTTCGGATTGGATAGTGTCAAACCCACACCCGAAACCCGAAATCACACCCGTTATATATTAAATTATATAATTATCTCTCTTACATTAGCATATTGTAAACTATTTTAACGTTGTAGACTATTTTTCATCCTTATTTTAATGTTGAAAATAATGTTAGCATGTTGTAGACCGTAATTTCGTTGAATTTTCCGTATTTTTTTACTTTTGTTAATATAATGTTTGGTTCGGGTTCACCCGAACCCAGCGGGTTTGGGTGTTATTTTGTTACCCAAAAACTCCTTTGGGTTCGGGTTTGCCCGATATTTCGGGTTTGGATTTGGGTAGTGTCAAACTCGTGCCCAACTCTACCCGTTGTCATCCCTACCTGAAAAATCTAAAATAGGGGGTTGAAATTCTGAGTTATAAAATAGGAGAGTTGAAATTCCAAATCCAACAAAATAGGAGGGACAAAACTGCATTTAAGATTTTACTTTTTTACCCCTATCCTTATAAACTCAAAATAAGAATTAAATTATAATGAATATATTACGTCAAAACAATCTAATCGATATATAACCAAAAAATAAAAATCTAATAAGTAGAAAACATAAAAAAAATTTGTTGTAAAAAAATATGAAATTTTAATATTTCAACAAGGATAATTAAATTATGTTTTATCTCAACTCAATCTCTCCTTAAAAATCTCTCCACTCCTCTCGGTTGAATCAAACAGACTCTAATTTGAGTTTAGAAGATAAAATATCAAAATTATTAGATCAAATATCTATGATCGAAATTTAATCTTTAATTCACTCAATTTGTGTGTATGAATTTATGATAGATTTGGTAAAAAAAAAACATCAATTTGAATTAAATTAGGCTTAAATACACTCTTGGTCCTCTAACTATTTTCAAGGTTTCACTTTGGTCCTCTAACTATTTTTCGTTTCAAAATGGTCCTTTAACTTTTCTTCCGTTAACTAAATTGATCCTAACCGTTAAAAAAAATCAAAAACCGTTAAATTAGGCAGCAGTATCATTTAGTGGGGGTTATAATCCGCCGGTAATTAATTTTTTTAAGAAAAAGTTATTTCTTTTCACTTCTTTTTCAACACAAACCATTGAGTTCTTGAATTGTAGAGAGTGAGAGAGAGATGGCAAAGTCTAAGAATCACACAGCTCACAACCAGTCTTACAAAGCACACAAAAATGGAATCAAAAAGCCTAAGAGGCACCGCCACACTTCAACCAAAGGGATGGATCCAAAGTTTTTGAGGAACCAGAGGTATGCAAGGAAGCACAACAAGAAAAATGGTGAAGTTGCCTCTGCCGAAGAATAGAGTTAAGTGTCAACGCTTTTTGTATTTTCAGATGTTTCTATGATACTATTGAAGTTTTATTCATTAAAAAAAACAGAAACACCATTAATAAACCTTGCAAAGCTTTGGGTCCCAATACAAAAACCTCAAATCCTCACCAAAATCAACAAGTGACTAATGATTTTCATAGGATTTTTTTTTCTGGTCATGAATTTATCAATAGAATTTTCAATAGAGGTGTAGAACAACAATAACGATAGAGAGAGAAAGTAGATCGAAAAACAACAACAACAACAACAACAAGTTCTCTTTTGGGAGTGATTTTGAATGAAAAGAATTGAAAACTTGGTTAAGAATTGCGATTGGTTTTGCAGATCTGAAAGAAATTGAGGATTTGAGGAGTAGAAGTGTGCATATATGAAATAAATTGAAGATGAAAAAGGTTGAAGAAGAAGTGAAAAGAAATAATTTTTTTTTAAAAAAAATTAATTACCGGCGGTTTATAACCACCACTAAATGATACTAGCGGCCTAATTTAACATTTTTTGATTTTTTTTTAACGGTTAGGACCAATTTAGTTAACGGAAGAAAAATTAAAGGACCATTTTAGAACAAAAAATAGTTAGAGGACCAAAATGAAATTTTGAAAATAGTTACAGGACTAAAAGTGTATTTAAGCCATTAAATTATACACACATTTTGCTTTTAGCCGATCGGTGTCAAACTTTTACTTTTTCTTCTCTTATTATTTATAATTTGAGTGATATTTCATATTCTTGGATACATACAACAACAGCATTCCCTTCAAAAAAGTAAAAGAAAAAGAAAGAAAAAAAAAGCTACAACAGCAGCAGCAGCATCATCGATCAAGATTATTTGTCCTGTCCCCATTTTAGACCAAAGTTTTGTAGTCTATTTGCTTGGATAAAGTTTGCCTTCTCATCAAAAGGATTTAGTCTTTCAAGGCAACTTTGAGACTATAGTCATTATGTAATTAATTTATTTATTAATTTAGGGGCAGAGAAAGACTCTTTCTCATAAATAAAAAAATAAGTGGGTATATTTTGGAAGAATAAGATTTGTATTATTATTATTATTATTATTATTATTATTATTATTATTATTATTATTATTATTATTATTATTGAAATTCTGGCAACCAGACAGACAAATGATGTGCACAATGTTAGCACTAGTGTCCGAGCATTTGTCACACAATAATAAAATAACTTAGCGTAGCAAAGTAAAATAAGCGTGACTGAAAAGTAAAGAACACAATGAGTTTGTTAACCCAGTTCGGCGCAACTTGCCCTACTTGGTTATGCACCTAGACCCTATCCCGTGCTGCTCTACCTAGGAACTCCTAGATATGAGACCCCGTCTCAATTCCTACCAAACAGTACAGACAGCACTGTTATCAATTGTTCTTTTTGGTTGAAGAGTCACACTCTCAAGACACAACTAACTCCGTACTTCACAGCTTAGGAGTAGTACATAATTACAACTCAAAAACACAGAGTACTTGACATGAATCAACAGATACAAGCAAGACTCACACTAACAAGAAAACCTAATACTCACGCTTTAGTACACACACGGTTTTCAACACACCAAACTTAGGGTTTGTCTTCATACATATATAGTACTCAGCAAGCACGGGTTTGGGCTTCAAAACATAGCTTGGACGTTGTCAGGTCCAGCTAACAATTCTTCAAGTGCAATAATATTGTTTCCAAATATATCAAAGATAAATATGGAAATACACCAAGGCGACAGCCTTTTACATTTCATCAGTCAAGCGCGTCTTGATCAGCACGCTAGGTTAAATATAAAACTTCATAGAATCTCCAGAAGATCTTGCACATAAATATAGCGCATGTTGGCGCGCAACAATCAGGTCACACAATGCAGTTCCACATGCTACAACATTTGTCTCAGCATTCGGCTAGTAGTTGTTTTTGCAAAATGTAGCCAACATACAAAAACCCAACAATCTCCCTCTTTGGCAAATTTATGGCGAAAACAATCTATAGTCAGTTCTTGGAGAGATACATAGAACTTCTTCAAGCTCACATCATGCATAAGCAACAACACTATCATGGCACATAACAAAACTACCTCCAAGAGAATTCCTTGAACAGAGATAGCTTGTAACAATATCAGAGGCATTCATCATAATACATCTAGCTTCTCAGATAGCCAGATAAAAAAAACATATATATAGTGGGTTCATAAAGAGATGAAAAACATACTCTTAAAAAGATAATTCTTCCACAATAGATAGAGATCAGAGATACGTGCTCCCCCTCAACACATGCATTCACATAACATAAGCGCTCCCCCTCAATACATGCATATAAAATAACATACTTACTTCAATAAGACAAATGTCAGAGCATCTGTCCAAACATAGCATGTGTCTAAGCATCTTCAGATCATAAGAAAGAATTCTAACAATACGTCTTCATGCATAAACATAGCATAGCAACTTCAAGAGCATGCAACAGATCATCTTCAAGTATAAGAAAAATTAATTTCTAACATATACTACTACTCCCCCTTTTTAGCCATAAATTCTGACAAACATAATTTCATGCATAAGGAAAGTCATAGAGTAGCACATCCAGTCACAGAGGTCACAGAGTCATAGAGGCACAGAGAGGCCACAAATAGAATTATTACAGACTATAGAGCACACATAGGTGCAGAGTAAATGAATAAAGGAAAACAATGACACAAGGATTAAAAAGAGGCAATCTCATCAGAGGCAGCAGACATTTCCTCAGTGTCACCAGCAACAGAAGCATTACCATTTCCTCCTTCTTCTTCCTTGTCTTGCCCTTGGGCATTCAGCTCACCCTCAGCTTCAGCCTCATCTCTCAAAGCAGCTATAACTCTATCAACCTTCAGCTTCTTAGCACCCAAATCCAAACTGACCTCAGTAAGTTCAGCAATCATAGTCTGCCTATCCATAATACCAATTGTCTGGACAGAAGCGCCAGCCAACTCATCAGCCTGTGGCTGGGATAATGATTTGCAATCCAGGGCAAGAGGACTAGGCCTCCTGACAGGCTCTTCAGCACTAACCAAGATATCAGGATGTTGTTGCAAAATGATATCACACAGCAAGGTAGGGAAGGCAATTGGAAACTTAACAGCAAAGGACTTAGCTTGCTCTAAAAATTGATAGTAAATATAAGAGCCAAAATCAAATGCAGATTTGGTACCTACTGCATAGATGAGCTTAGCCAAACCAGTTGCAACAGAATTGGAGTGAGTAGTTGGGGACCAGTTATGAGCAGCAATTTTGTTCAACAAGGTATACAGGGGAGACAATTTTGCAGCAGACAAATGTCTAGGCCAGTGTCTAAGCTTATTACCTGTAATCTCCTTGCAGATGGTGTCATCAGTGTCATCAGTCACTTCCAACTCAGGAATGTCTGCAGTGGACCTTCCCAGATAATCATTGATAATTTGAGGAGAAAAATTGACACACCTACCACGAACAAACACTTGCCTGTACTCTGGATTCCTAGGATCATCACATTCCTCAGAGATGTTGACCACACACTCCCTAACCAGCTTGTCATAGCAGTGACCAAGGTTCTTCACTGTCTTCATCAGTCCAGCAAAAGTCAGCACATCCATAAGCTCCTTGCATTTAAATGCATCTGCCTTCAAATTCCTTTCCAAGCCAAGCCTCCTATGATAAACAAACTTCCAGCGAGTAGGTCCACTTTCCAGATGAAAGGAGACATTATCCAAAGGGGCTGGAGGAATAACCAGAGGGACTTTCATTCCCTTGACAGTTCTTCTAGATGCTCCACCAGATGGGGCAGCATCTGTCTCAGCAATCTCAAAGTCAGAATCACTTGAGGGGTGATCCTTTCTTTTGAGGCTCTTCTTCTTCTGATCAGGCTTGGGAGTGACTTTACTCCAAGACTTGGGAGGACCAATGGGCTTCTTCCCAGTATCAACAGCTTTCTTTTTGTCTTTCTTAGCATCTTTTCCAGCAGTAGATGCAACAATAGCAGATTTGCTCCTTGTCCTACGAGCAATACTAACAACAGGAGTCTCTTCCAAAGGTCTATCTTCAGACTCCAATTCATCAACATTGACCACATTAGTTTGGTCAATATTCACATCATCAGTCTGACCATCATCTTCAATAGTGTCAGCACTCTGATCTTGAGGCTTGGGAGAGTCATTCTCTTCAGCCACTTCAGTTTCAGGAGTGTTTGGAACATCCGAAAACTCCATATTGGCTTGTGCCAAAGATGCTTGAGCATCTGGCACAGCAACTGGATTATCAGCAGAGGGTTTAGCAGTTTCCTCTGTCACAGCAATGTTCTCAGCAACATTTGCATCATCAGCAATAGCCTGGTCATCAGCATGTTCAACACCATCAACATTCAAATTTGAATTTTCAGCATCTAACTTTTCATCTACCTTAGGATTAGCAGAACCTAGGGTTTCAACGAACGGTTCATCTCCCTCAGAGGGTTTTTCATCAGATCCGTTGACAGAAGTGTCAACTTCTGGTTCTACAACAGTCGATTGGAATGAATTTTCCTTACAGTATAGATCATGCATGCTTAGACCTACACGTTGAACAAAAGAGGTTTTCTTACTTTTTGGCTTTGCAGTCTTCTTCGCAGCAAAAGAAGTAGATCCTTTTCTGGTTTTCCTCTTTCTTGACACCAGCGTTTTAGGACGCTGTTTGATTGCTGGTGAATCGGTCATTGTTGCGAGTGGTTGTATATTCAGAACCGTTGAAGTAGTTTCTGGAACAGTAGGGGAACTTTGATTGTTTGCGATTGGAGATTGAGTTGAAGCAGACATGATCGTAGTGAAGCTTTGGAGAATTTGGAGATTTGAGAATTTTTGAACAGCAATGGGAGCGGCAAGAGAGCGGTTGAGAGTTTCAGAAAAGTGTTGTAAGGAATAATGATGATTGCGTGTGATTGTTTTGTATAAGGGAAGTTTTGATTTACTTCCTTGATGGACGTGCAAGTAGCGGTTGATTGGAGAGAGAGTAACTGCTGCACGCCTTACACACATTAACTGCTACAATTCCTCAATTAGGCAAATGCCTAACCGCCTTCTTAGTTTTTCAAATTGGGCCATATCAAGAGCTTTTGTAAATATATCTGTTAATTGCTCTTCAGTTGAAACATGCTCAATTGCAATGACCTTTTCTTCAACCAAATCTCTGATGAAATGATGTCTGATATCTATGTGCTTGGTCCTACTATGTTGTATAGGATTTTTTGAAATATTGATAGCACTCAAGTTGTCACAATATAATGTCATAGCATCTGTCTTGACATTGTACTCACTCAGCATCTGCCTCATCCACACCAATTGTGTACAACTACTGCCTGCTGCTATGTACTCAGCCTCAGCAGTTGATAAGGAAACACAATTTTGTTTCTTACTAAACCAAGATATGAGATTATTACCTAGAAAGAAACATCCACCAAAAGTGCTTTTTCTATCATCTGCACTTCCTGCCCAGTCAACATTACAGTATCCTACCAACTTATTACTTTCACCATGAGAATATAGTAACCCATAATCACTATTACCATTCACATTACTTCAAGATTCTTTTTACTTGAGTTAAATGAGTCACCTTTGGTTCAGCTTGGTACCTAGCACATACTCCAACAGCAAATGTGATATTTGGTCTACTTGCAGTTAGATAAAGTAGACTACCTATCATACTTCTGTACAGACTTTGATCTACATCTTCACCTTTGACATCTTTTGAAAGTTTGACATGTGTAGGAGAAGGAGTTCTTTTAGAAGCAGCATTCTCCATGCCAAATTTCTTACCCATATTCTTGGCATACTTACTCTGAGAAATAAATATAGTATCTTCCATTTGTTTTACTTGAAAACCCAAAAAGAAATTAAGTTCACCTACAAGACTCATTTCAAGCTCAGATTGCATTTGCTGTACAAAATGCTCTACCATCTGGTCAAACATTCCTCCAAAAACAATATCATCCACATATATTTGTTCAATCATGAGCTTACCACTCACATCTTTCACAAAGAGTGTCTTGTCATTACCACCCTTTCTGTAACCATTATTCACCAAAAACTCAGTTAGCCTCTCATACCAAGCTCTAGGAGCTTGCTTTAAACCATACAATGCTTTCTTTAACTTGTAAACATGATCTGGAAAGGCTGGATCAACAAATCCCTTAGGCTGTTCAACATAGACCACTTCATTCAAGTAACCATTCAGAAATGCACTCTTGACGTCCATTTGATACAGCTTAAACTTGAGTATACATGCAATTTCAAGGAGTAGCCTAATAGCTTCTAGTCTAGCTACTAGAGCAAATGTTTCACCAAAATCAACTCCTTCAATTTGAGCATAACCCTGAGCCACTAGTCTGGCTTTGTTTCTGGTGATAGTTCCATTCTCATCTGACTTATTCTTGTATACCCATTTAGTTCCTATGATGTTTGCATTATCTGGCCTAGGAACTAGATCCCATACATCACTTCTCTTGAACTGAGTTAACTCTTCTTGCATAGCATTTATCCAGAACTCATCAGTCAGAGCTTTCTTGACATTCTTGGGTTCAAAGTTGGAGATGAAACAGGAATTGGATATCTCATTATTTCTTCTTCTTGTTGTGATTCCCTGATTAGGATTACCAATGACTTGATCAATAGGGTGATATTTCTGAACTCTGGTAGATGGTCCTTTGTGATTGGCTAAATCTTCAGAACTGATCACTCCTGAGTCTTCTTCATTGACAGTCTCATCTTCTGTCTCCTCTGTTAAACCACATGCTTGGTCAAATGTACTATCATCTGGTGCATCATCTGTACCTTTATCATCTATCACAACATTTATGGATTCCATCATGGTATTAGTTCTAGAGTTGAATACTCTATACGCTCTGCTGTTAGTTGAATAACCTAAGAATATCCTCTCATCACTTTTAGCATCCATCTTCCTTCTTGGTTCTCTGTCAGCTAATATATAACATTTACTTCCAAAGACATGAAAGTGTTTCACAGTTGGTTTTCTATCTTTCCATAGCTCATACAGAGTTGTAGATGTTCCTTTTCTCAGTGTAACCCTGTTATGGATATAGCAGGCTGTATTCATAGCCTCAGCCCAGAAATAGAAAGGTAAATTCTTAGCATGTATCATAACCCTAGCTGATTCTTGTAATGTCCTATTCTTTCTCTCTACTATTCCATTCTGTTGAGGAGTAATAGGTGCAGAAAACTCATGAAATATCCCTTCAGCAGTGCAGAATTCAGAGAACTTACTGTTTTCAAACTCTTTGCCATGATCACTTCTGATCCTAGTTATGCCACATTCTTTCTCTCTTTGTAGTTTTAGGCAAAGATCCTTGAATTTTTCAAAAGTGTCAGATTTCTCTTTGATGAAGTCAATCCAAGTATATCTAGAGTAATCATCTACCATGACAAAAGCATACTTCTTTCCACCTAAGCTTTCAACTTGCATAGGCCCCATTAAGTCCATATGTAATAACTCAAGTACTCTGGATGTGGTCATATGTTGCAGCTTCTGGTGAGGCATCTTTGTCTGTTTACCTATCTGACATTCTCCACATATGCTTCCTTCTTGAATCTGAAGTCTTGGTAAACCTCTAATGGCTCCTTCAGCAATAGCTTTCTTCATGCTTTTGAGGTTTAGATGTCCAAGCTTTTGGTGCCACAGTTTCACATCATCTTCTTTAGTTATTAGGCAAGTAGATAACTCAGCTTTGTCTTGAGAGACCCATAAATAACAGTTATCCTTTGACCTTTCTCCTTTCATCAGTAGATCACCTTTACTATTAGTAACTAGACATTCATCCTTTGTGAAGTTGACCTTCAGACCTTTGTCACATAGTTGACTAATGCTAATCAGATTAGCAGTCAGTCCTTTCACATGAAGTACTTTGTCAAGTTTAGGCAACCCTTCAGTTATCAGAGTGCCTATTCCTTTAATCTCTCCTTTGGCTCCATCACCAAAAGTCACAAAACTGATAGCATATGGCAAGACATCTGCCAAGTAGTCTCTATTTCCAGTCATATGTCTTGAACATCCACTATCAAAGTACCAATCACTCCTAGATGATGCTCTTAGAGTTGTATGAGCAATTTGAGCAATTTCCACACCTTCAGATTCATCTTGGTCAGGATCCACAACATTGCTTTTCTGCTTCCATTGTTTCTTCACAGTTGATTCAGTTTTTGCTGGAACAACTCTATCAGGATATCCATACAGTTTGAAGCAGTAGGGACTAATGTGTCCCTTCTTCCCATAATGATAGCACACCCAACCAGAATATCTTTTCTTTGACTTGGTCTTGTATCTGCTTTTCTGTGGTCTCACCTGATGCTGGGGCATCTGTCTTGGCATAGTTGGATCATAGGTAGTAGTAGCTGGAACAAACTTCGTCACAGATGCAGGTTTCTGATGTCGTAGTGAATGATGGTTGAAACCAATACCCTTGGAATCTTTTGAACTTTGTCCTATCTCTAGGATTTCTTCTAACTTCTCAGTTCCTGTATTCAGCATCCTCACCTGTTTGTTCATGTTATCCATCTTGGATTTGTATAGCTCCACTTCACCAGTCAGTCTTGAATTTTTTTCCAGAAGTTTGATTTTCTCAGCCTGTAGTGATGCAATGGTCTTCCTCTGCTTTAACACATTATTGCCAACTTCTACACTTTTGAGCCATAAACCTTTGTAGCAATCAACCAGTTCATCATAAGTCATTTCACCATCGTGTGATTCTGCATCAAATGCACATACTCCCGTTAAAGCAGTTACATGATTGGCAGATTCAGATTCTTCTTCAGAGTCATCTTCATCTGACCACGAAACATTCATCCCTTTCTTTTGCTTTCTAAGATAAGTGCCACACTCAGTTCTGATGTGCCCATAGCCTTCACACTCATGACATTGAACACCTTTGCCTTGACTTGGCTTCTCATCTGTTTTTGGTTTCCTCTGATTGTTAGCATTCCTATTAACGCTGTGACTGTTGTCTGGAGCATGTGTCTTGGCTTGTCTGTCAAACCTTTTGAAAGCTTTATTAAATTTCTTACCCAGCATCACAATAGTCTCAGATAGACTATCATCAGTCTCCATATCACTGTCCTCAGATTTAGAGGCAAAAGCAATACTCTTTGTCTTCTTTTCTGATCTTTCATTTGCAGCCATTTCAAATGTTTGTAAGGACCCCACTAGTTCACCCATTTTCAATTCTGAGATGTCCTTAGCTTCTTCTATAGCAGTGACCTTCATGTCAAATTTCTTAGATAGAGACCTAAGCATTTTCTTTACCAGGTTTTCTTCAGAAATATTTTCTCCCGATGCATCAAATTGATTATCAAACTCAAGTATTCTCATGTGGAATTCTTGAATGCTTTCATCATCCTTCATCTTCAAGTTCTCAAACTTGCTAGTCAAAAGTTGCAGCCTTGAGCTTCTTACTTTTGAGTTACCCTCATGAACAGTTTGGAGTTTCTTCCATGCTTTCTTAGCAATAGTACATTTTTTTATCAATTTGAAAATGTGTGCATCAACTCCATTGGTTAAGGCATTTAGAGCCCTTGAATTTGCATTTGCCCATGCTTCTTCATCCTTGCTCCATTCGTCCTCAGGTTTCAGCTTAGTGACAGTCTCTCCTTCCTTACCAGTAGTAACCACAGGGGGTTCCCATCCTACAACCACAGCTCTCCATGTTTTGTGATCCATGGATTTCAAAAACGTAGTCATTTTAGACTTCCAGTCATCATAGTTAGCATCACCAATCAACAGTGGTGGTCTATTCATGAGTCCTCCTTCTTTGTCCATCTTAGCCAGAAATATCTTCCCTGGAGCTCACTCAATCAGGCAGGGTGCCTGCTCTGATGCCAATTGAAATTCTGGCAACCAGACAGACAAATGATGTGCACAATGTTAGCACTAGTGTCCGAGCATTTGTCACACAATAATAAAATAACTTAGCGTAGCAAAGTAAAATAAGCGTGACTGAAAAGTAAAGAACACAATGAGTTTGTTAACCCAGTTCGGCGCAACTTGCCCTACTTGGTTATGCACCTAGACCCTATCCCGTGCTGCTCTACCTAGGAACTCCTAGATATGAGACCCCGTCTCAATTCCTACCAAACAGTACAGACAGCACTGTTATCAATTGTTCTTTTTGGTTGAAGAGTCACACTCTCAAGACACAACTAACTCCGTACTTCACAGCTTAGGAGTAGTACATAATTACAACTCAAAAACACAGAGTACTTGACATGAATCAACAGATACAAGCAAGACTCACACTAACAAGAAAACCTAATACTCACGCTTTAGTACACACACGGTTTTCAACACACCAAACTTAGGGTTTGTCTTCATACATATATAGTACTCAGCAAGCACGGGTTTGGGCTTCAAAACATAGCTTGGACGTTGTCAGGTCCAGCTAACAATTCTTCAAGTGCAATAATATTGTTTCCAAATATATCAAAGATAAATATGGAAATACACCAAGGCGACAGCCTTTTACATTTCATCAGCCAAGCGCGTCTTGATCAGCACGCTAGGTTAAATATAAAACTTCATAGAATCTCCAGAAGATCTTGCACATAAATATAGCGCATGTTGGCGCGCAACAATCAGGTCACACAATGCAGTTCCATATGCTACAACATTTGTCTCAGCATTCGGCTAGTAGTTGTTTTTGCAAAATGTAGCCAACATACAAAAACCCAACAATTATTATTATTATTATTATTATTATTATTATTATTATTATTATTATTATTATTATTATTATTATTATTATTATTATTATTTCAAGAAAACTAGTAAAGACGTGTGTCTTTGTGCAAATCATGTAACATATCCACAATTATTAATTGGAAAGTAAAATTAAATAAATTAATTTGAATTTTGAACTATACCAAAATAAAAATTAGAAAATATCAAGCATTATATATATGATTTTGTCTAACATGCATAAGCCTTAGAAATGAAGTATGGTACACAAGTCATTCATATAAAATTATAACAAATACGAATTTTACAAATTTCACTGTTGAATTGAAAGTTTATATCATATAGATTATTAATAATTTTTTTAAAATAAATAAAAATTATTTGATATATTATATATAATAAATTATTAAATAGCTTCAAATTGTACCATAAATGTTAAACAAATTGAAGATGGTTTAAGATTCAAAGACTAAAAACTAAAATCAACTTAAACATTGTTAAACAACTTGGAATAAATCACCAAAAACTATAAAATATACTTAAAAGAACATAAATATAAAAAGAAAATATATTTCATATTATAAAGGGAAACTAATAGACTAAATTGCACTTTTAACCTCTTATATTTCAAAAACTTATGATTTTGAACCTTCTATGTTTCAAAATAGCATTTATAACCTTACTAGTGTGTATCCCGTGTGTTACACGGGCGAAATTTATTTAAATTAAATTGAAATAAATTATATTTTACTTTGCATCTTAAGATGTTTTAAATAATAGAAATTTAAAAACATAACACTTTTTTTTTTTGACAGAAAAAAAAAAAACATAACACTTAGAAATAATAAAAAATTCAAACTTGTTTTATTTCTAAATCAAATAAAAGAAATGTAAACAACGACAATTATCAATTAAATTTTTACGTTATGTGTTGTGTCTTTTTCTTTTTTGAAGCATTATGTGTGTTTTTTTTTGTTGACAAATTGAAGCATTATGTGTTGTGTCTTGTATCTTCAAGATTAATACATCATAATTTTGTAAAGAATCCTTATATGCTAACCAACTTCCTATTTTAAAGAGCATCATTCTAACTCATCAATGACATCAAACATTTGAGTAAGAGTTGAAGTGAACATAAACAAATTTTTAAGATCGAGTGTGCATCATTAGAACCAACATTACACCATATAGGCAAAATATTAATAGAATTGAAATCAATTTTATACTTTAACCTTTATTATGATTTTCTAAATTCCATTACAAAGCACGTGATAATTTCTTTTGGAATAATTAAAAAGATTCATTAATTCACATTCCTTAATTTCTTTGAAGATCTGAGAGACCACCCAATCATCCTATTGCTAGATGTCCAAAAAAATTACACCAAGGATGCTTATAATACAAAACGAAATGAGATCTACTTACACCAAAGGTTGCTAGAGATTATACGCCAGTACTTAAAAAACATTTATTCGATCAATTCCCCATCGATAACACCATACATTAATACAAACTCTCTCATTTCTAATACACACCACCAACAAATTGGTAATGGAATATACCAATACACACACCTTGGAGTACATCATATAGTTAATGCTATCATCCCATCTACATTTGGCATAATATGCTAAATCTGAAAAATGAGCCATAAAAAATCAATATAAAATGAGCCACGAAAAATAAAATGAAAATACCATTTCCATGTTACTTATTATTCACATTATGCTTTTACAACATGTGTAGTGAAATATTTTCGGAGTTCTCTTTGCTGATTCATATAAATATGAGACAAACATATAAGTTTGAATAAGTAAACCTGAAAAAAGAAGGGAAGGAGCTAGAAAAGAAATATTAGGAACAGAAGAGCATACATACAAAAGAATGATAGAATTAGTAGTAACAGATTGATTCTCCCTACACAAAACAAATTATATTTGTATACCAAGGTTCGATGAGTCTCTATTAAAACTGAATTATGTCTTTACGATCTTTGAAAATTAAATTCGGGCTCCCAACTGCAAAAAATGAAGAGAAGAACAAATTAATTTTTGCAAAGATGAGAAGAGTATAAAAAGACTGCATGAGATTTAAATTTGAATCACATATATAGAATTGTGACGTAGTTATATTTATTTTAAAGTAGAGAGGATGCATAAAAAATCACAACAATTAATTGTGTGTTATTTCAATGAAATTCAAATGCATAACAAAGAATGGGGTGATGAATTTATATAGTTGAAGATGTGAATAGGTGCCTTGAAAACACGCGTGACACACCATCCTAAAGCCTTCCATTCCAACTTTTTGATACAAACAAAAACACCATTTAAATTCTGATTAAAATATGTTTAAAAATATAAAAAATTATTAAAAGACAATTAAAGAAACTTTACCACTAATAGAAACTTTAAAAGAGGAAACCATTCTTATTAGATGACAAATATCAAACTTGCTTAAGAACTACTTTTGTTTTATTATACTCTATGATATTTAACCCCTTTTGCAAAAATTAATTTTAATTAAGTCAACAGTAACATGTCAAGTCATTTATGCCGAAAATTTCTCATTTCACCCCCTAAAATTCTCTTTTCCCCCCAAAATGATTTTTGTATGAGAGTAAAAAAAAATTTGTATGAGAGAATATTGGGGGGGAAAAGAGAGTGTTGGGAGGTGGAAAGAGAAATTTTCATTTATGCCACATCCATACCTAATAATTTAAAAAAATAAAAAGCATTAAAGCTAGTGCCACTCTTCCACCATGAGCATGGCACAACGGAGGATTAATATTATGAGTACCTTTCGTTTCCTATAAGTGGATTTTTATATTGTGTATCATTTACTCTCTTCATTTTGCTTCTCAGTGTAACCACGTCTTAGGTTATTGTCTTATTGGGGTAAAAAATAGTGTTGCTGATCATAAATGGATGGATAATCATTTTTTCCCATGCAGTATTATTCTTTAATTTTTTTGATGCAAATGGGATGATAATGATTTTGTATGCACCGTGTTCACATGGAATGAGATGTGTGTGGCTTTTTTATGGAGATTATTCTTCTATTGAAAACAATTAATATTAGGATTAAAATAAAGGAAAAGATTTGAGAAGAGGTTATAATAATGGTAGGATATTCAATGTTTGAGTGGAAAAGATCATCATCGTAGAAAACTAACAGATTAATAAACTGTGTTAGCATTAGATTTTACGGGAGTTTTGTGTCTATTAAAAAAATGGTGCACTCTTCAGATCTCAGTGACCGAACATCCTCTATGACTAACTATTGAACATAGGCTTTGTAAGATTATCATAAACAATCGACAACACAAATTAAGTACTCATTCCGGTCTTTATTATAATTTTTTTTTACCTTTTAGTTATATAGAATGTTTGATGTATCTAGACTATGTTATGAACTAGATACATCAAACATTCTATGTATTTAAAAAGTGAATTTCTTCTTATAATAAGGACTGGAGGAAGTATTAGGGTTAAAAAAAAATTTCGTCCTATAAAATTATCTATTTTTTTTAATTTTGTCCCTATAAAAAAAAATTATTTATTTTTATCCCCTACACAAAAAATTGTTGTTTCTAGTCCCTGATGTCATTGTTATAACTCTTTTAGAGTCAAGATGAATCTATATATATCATCTTAATTTTTTTAGGGATTAAAAATATAAATTTTTTATAGGGACGAAAAACAACATTAGTTAATTTACAGGGACAAAAATAAATTTAACCTTTAATATAAATATCTTAAATAATTAATAAATTGTCATATTTTAATTTTGAACTGTGATAAAATAGTAATAAACAAAAATAAGTGTCTTTGTGTTGTTTTTATTTTTCTCCAATCTCAATAATAAAAAATCATGTAGATATATTATTTAATAGTTTAAATAAATTAAAATTGTTAGTCAAAACAAAAAAAAATGATTAATTATAATTATTTGTATATATTTAGATTTAATTTAACAATCTATCTACATTACATCCCATAATTAGAGAACAACATAAATAAACAATTTTAGAGGTGAATTTAATTTTTCTTTTGGAAGAGAGTTCCCAAATTTTATATAAATAGTAACAATTGCTAATGAACTAAATATAAACATTATAAATTGTGTGATTATAATTTATTAGAAGTTTAAAAATTATGTTTAAATTAAAATAACTATTTTTTTTCCCTTTTACCGAAGAAAATTTCTCTTTTGCCCCCCCCTCATATCTCTTTAACCCCCTTAGAATCCCAAAATACCCTTCAATTCGGGACGTAGATCCCGAAATGAAGTTCGGGATGTAGAACCCGAAGTATGTGCAAGTTTTTAAGTTCAGTATCGATATTGAAAAGTTCAGCATCCATACTGAAATGATTTCTGGATGAGTTTTTAAGTTCAGTATCGATGCTGAAAAGTTCAGCATCCATACTGAAATGATTTCTGAGTGAGTTTTTGGGGTGCAGACACAATTTTTAAGTTCAGTATCGATGCTGAAAAGTTCAGCATCGATACTGAAATGATTTCTGGGTGAGCTAGTTTTGGGACCATTTCAGGATCTAGAACCCGAAATGGTGCAAGTTTTTAAGTTCAGCATCAATACTGAAAAGTTCAGCATCGATGCTGAAAATGATTTCTAGGTGAAAGTAGCTCATTTCAGGACGTGGATACCAAAAGCATTTCGGGATCTATGTCCCGAATTTTGTTGAAATACTCCCTAAAGACAAAAAAAGGTAGTTAAGGGGGAAAAAAAATATAGGGGAGCAATTGAGCAATTTTTTTTACCGAACGATATGAAAATTGATGATGTAGTCATATATCAATCAAGACGTGTAGTTGTGTTCTATCAGTTTCTATCAACAAATAATATTGTAATAATAGAGTATATATATTAATAGTTGCCCATTTTTTTTCTTTTAAAGGGATGCGGACATTCTTTAGTACCATCATATATTATATTGCTACAACTCATTTAATTATTATTTTAGCTCACTATTTGTTTTATTGGTTAATAAATAGACACAATTTTAAAAAAATGGATAGAAAAAGAAATTGACTCATCTACATGATTTTCTTTCTTTTTTTTCTTTTTTCTAAATATTGAAATTAGAGATAGAAAGAAAACTGGTATTCAACAAAATCTATATAACAAATGATATCTATTAACTTGAAGGATCATGCTACAATTTTTTTTAATAATATGGCTTTATGTAAGATGCACGTCATCAAAACATTGGGTACAAATTGCAATTTGAATACTATCCACAACAATTGAAATCACAATGGCCTGCAAAAATCACAAAACAGAAGTATTGTTCTCATAAATACTAATTTGATAGAAATAATCCATATTAATTACTATGAAACAATTTCATAAAAAAAAATTATTTCATTATTTAGAGAATGATATTATTTAGAGAAAATTATGAAAAAAAAATTAGGTAGAATCACTTACTCCAATAAAACAAGCAGCGTATCCATATTTTCCTTTCAAGTTTGCTCTAGAACAAATCATGAATAAAAATATTATTGACCCAACAAACCAAGGGATAGAAAAAAGAAAGAAACCCAATATAAACCTGCACATAACGAAAATGTATATTAAAATTCAACAACCACAGTTTTTTTTTTTTTTTGGTCAAGTTCAACAACCACAGTTAACACAAGGGAAAAAAATAAAATTGAAAATTGCATAGCACAAACAAAAATACAATCAATAGTTTTGGAATATTAACAAATTTGAGAATTAAGTTATCTTTCAAAATAAATGTAACAAGTTTGAAATATTTATAGTTTAATTTCTCCCTTCTTTACAACTACAATTTATATTTTCACACATATTTAAAAAAGTTGGTTGAAAGTGTTGTTAATGACTTAATGTGTACTCCTTCCGATTTCATATATAAACAGGAAAAAAGTTATTTCATACAATTTAAGAAAAATACTCTCTCTAGTTTCATATATAAACAACAACAATTTCACAATTTTTAAGAAAAATAGTTGAGGAATATTTTTTTGATTTCATTCAAATGCTATTTCTACGATTCAAATTGATAAGAACTTGTTCCATAAGAGTTATTGAAAAATAAAATACAATTGAATAAATGATATTTTAGAAAAATTAGCATTAAATATAACACAGTTGTTTATGTTTTGTAAAAAATAATCACAAAATATGTTTCTTTTTTTTGTTGAGGTCTACTAAACCGCTTCAAAATTTTGGGGTATTTACCTATCAACTACTCGATTATATTTTAACATATATAATTTTTATAAAATACACTATACGTTGGATTGAAAGTTTATATATCATATAGATCATTTGTGTAAAGTTTAAGACAAACTCAAAATAATTGGATATGTTATTGAGATACATCAAAATTAACGATTTGTATGTTTTCATAAATGTCGTTAATTTTTAAGAGTCTCAATAACATATTAAATGATTTTGGATTTGTCGGAAATTTTACACAAATAATTTATATGATATAAATTTTCAATCCAACCGTGTATTTTATAAAATTAGTTGATGGGTAAATAACCTCAAATTGGATTAGAAAAAAAAATCTGGGAGAAATTAGATGTATAAAGAAGAAATAAAGTCATAAATGCATTTAATAGTTTGAAGAGAAAATATTCACGTGAGTATTTTTTTTTCAAGTTTAGTAACCAAAATCACACAACTTAATTGTTAAATTGTGGATAAAGGAAGAATTGTGAATGCAAATTTGCATCCGAACACATCAAATGTCCCTAAAATTATAATTACTATATGTAAAATTAATTTTCTTACAAACCCCAGCCATCTAGACCACAACATTTAAAGTGATTTTCTTCATCTGTAGCAACTTTGGAACCTGCAAATGAAAATTAAGTCTATTATATATAATAATCAACAACCAAATTAAAGTCAACCCATCCGTTAAAACTTTACCACTAAATGTAAGCTTTAATTTTACTTATTTAAGTTTTTTGAGTTTATGTACAAATATAAATATTTATGCCACTGCATGCAATTTACTTTCATAAGCTCTTCAAAAGTGTTTATGAAAACAACTTGTAACTAATTAAATGAAAATAAACTTGACCTTTTTTTATATTTTATTATAAAATCTAAATACATATATGTTATATGAGTGTCTAATTAAGTTTTTTTTTTGACAAAATTTAATTAAGTTGTTTATCAAAATATAGCCAACTCTCAAGACCGCTAAATTTATATGTTGCAATATAAATTAAATAAGAACATCTAATGCAGGAGGTTAGTAAAAGTATTTGTTTAATGTGAAAAATAACAAATTTAAAAAGTAATAATGAACAAAACTTTTGTATATAAACCATCAACCTAAATAAAAAAGAAAGAAGAGAGATGGAGAGAAAGATATAGAATAATACTAGAAAAAGTTTGGTAGTCATGGGGGTAACCGTGTGTGGGAGGGGCGGAGGAGTTGTCGGAGCCGGAGTGAGGTACACTGATGGTATGGTGAGGAGGCTGAGATTGCGGAGGAGATGGGTGGCCGGTAAAGGTTTCAAGATTGTTTTGTTCGGTCATCATGTTTGTTTGAGTTTTTGTTTAATTATTTTTGAGCTCAACAATTAGGAAGAGAAGAGATAAAACTACAGATTATATTCATTTGTATTCATAATGATCTTATATATAAGAATCAATAATTATAAGGACTTGCTGGCAATATTCAAACTTCACGTTGTATGCATTATGGTTATTATTGTTGCATTTTAACAGCAAAGCCACTTTCTACATATGATATATGAGGTAATTGCCCAAATGCAATAGAAAAATTCTATTTTGAGTCATCCAAAAATGGAGTACTTCTCATCTAAACAAACTTCCTCATGCGACAGTTTGTCAATCAACAATCAACATGGCAACAATTGTACCAAAATAAACAATTGTATTACACTTGAGAATTTATTCCCAAATATATATTGGAATATTAAAATTATAGATCGAGATATGATATGAAATTAGAAAACAATTACTTGTTTAATATATAACAATTATGATTACGAAAATCGTTGATATATGACAAAGTCCTTCTTTGCTGATCACATGCTATGGATAATTGAGCCGAATAAAATTTAAATGTAATAGATTTTTGTCGTGTAAATAAATCTTGTTCTCTTGAGGTTGGCTCGGTTGATAGTGACATTGCATGAAATATGTAGGGATTGGAATTCGAAAAATATGAAAAACATGTCAAAATTTGTTCATTAAGAATTAAAAACAAAACACAAATTTTTATTAGGGATGAAAACTTATAATTGTTTTATAAGGACAAAAAACAAAATTTACACGCTTTTTTTTTATAGGAGTAGTGCTTTATTTTTCAACCTATTAATACTAGTATCGTTTTTTTGACAAAATCATTACTAATATCTTAAATAATTCATAAACTGTCAAATTTTAATTTTGAAGTACTATAAAACAATAATTAACAAAAATATTAAAAACATGTCAAAATTTGTTCATTAGAATTAAAAACAAAACACAAATTTTTATTACGGATGAAAACTTATAATTTTTTTATAGGGACAAAAAATAACATTCGCACGTTTTTTTAATCGGAGTAGTATTTTATTTTTTTCAACCTATTAATACTAGCACCTCCTTTCATCCCAAAATCCGTCGCGATGTAGATTTATCTAGTAGTGGTGCGGTCGATTCCTTTTGGATTCGCGACGCCACCAATAAACGTTGGTGGTTATGGTTTGAAGAGGGAGTTTTCCGGCCTCAGGTTTTTGTGATCTGAGATTTGCTTTCTTTTGGTTTTGAGATTTCCTGTTCATTTTGTTCATAGAGACTGGTTTGTTGATTGATGAAACACGGTGGCATATCGACGCTTCAAGATTGTTGAGAGAAACAACCATTTTACGGACTGTGGGTTTCTTCATCGACAAATTCAGACATCTGGTTTGATGGTTTTTATTTCACCCTTGCCTTTAAATTCAAATTCATTTTGGGTACTTCATCTCTGTGTGTTGTTTTGTTGGAAACCAGTTACGATCTCGATTCATCAAACCTGACTCGGCGGATACTCTTTGTTGGTGGTAATGTCATTCGTCACACTAAGGGGCTGTCTCAGCCTAATAATGTTTGAAAGAGCAAGTGTGTGGATACGCCGTGTTGGCGGTAGTGTCGTTCTTCACACTAAGGGGCTGGACGACTTTTTTGGTGATTCTCGTGTTCGTGATGCTCATTTTTGTTGTTCGACCATCCCTCAATCTGACTTTCGAATAGTTATGGGTTGCTTGGTATGTTCAACAAAAGTTGTCTCGTTAGTGATTGATTTTCAATATTTGTATCATTCATTGATTTTAGTCTGTATTGTTTGAAAAAGTAGCATAGCTTGTTGCTTGCTACAGGGAGTAGTGAGTATGTGGATCGTTTCCGTGTTTACGGTCGGTTCATTCGTCTCAATTTTTCAGGACATCTATTTTATTTTATTTTTGAAAGAATACTTATGTTTTGTCTTTTAGAATTAATTAGAAGTTGGTATCTTTTTTTGTCTCATGCGATTTAGTGTGGACTCACTGGATTAGGTCTATGCCCTCAGATTTTATATATATATAATATAGGAAATGTATCAAGTGAGAAAGGACATTCTTATATGAGAGTAAGAGGAAGAAATATTTAAAAGTGAATCACATATTCTTTTTTTTTTTTTTTAAATTGTAGATTTTTTTTGTTACAATAAAAAATCTCTTTTTTTTTTTTAAATTTTAGATTAAAAAAGACTATTTGGTTTTTTTAATACTAAAATTTATTTTCTTTTCAAGAATAAGTGTCCTTCCACAACATCATACCAATCTCCCATGAAAGACTCCAAATTATCAATAACATGATTAATCGAAGTTAAGAAATTTTTCTGTTTTGTTTGTTATTGAACCGGAAGCATCTCTTCATTTGACTTGGCACCCATACCATTAATCATGATATGTAAATTGATGGTTTCATGATCACATTCAAAAATATGTTTTCACAATTCATTGAAATAATAAAATATCTAGGTTTTGTGCGATAAAGATGGAAGAAAATAGTTAGAGAATATGCCAAACAAATCTACAATTTTTTTATTGTAACAAAAAAATCTACAATTTAAAAAAAAAAAAGAATATGTGATTCACTTTTAATCTTAGCCTTTTATTTTAACCTAATGGTTTATATTTCTTCCTCTCACTCTCATATAAGAATGCCCTTTCTCACTTGATACATTCCCTATATCTATACCAATATATAAAGAGGATACAAGTTTTTGGGTTGGATTTTTACATTCCTATTATACCCTTCACCTATTATCTATACCAATATATAAAGAGGATACAAGTTTTTGAGTTGAATTTTTACATTCCTATTATACCCTTCACCTATTATATTTATTAAAAAAAATGATCAATTTCAAAAACCAAAAAGTAACGGATTATAAATATACCAAAACTTAAATACACACAATAGAATAGATAAAGAGAGGTCCTATGAGCTTAGCTCAATTGGTTGGACATTGTGCACATTTGTGCAGGGACCGGGGTTCGAACTCGGTATGCCCACTTATGATTTTCAAGCCGCTAGGCTACCTGAAAAAAAAAAAAAAAAAAGAATAGACAAAGAGAGTATGGAATTGGGAGGAACGGTCTCAATAGAGATATTGCAAAAAGAGGAAAATTATGTATGACAGTATCATTGTTTAAAATTACTGCCGAAGCCGCTCAACAATTGTTTCTCGAAGTTCCGGATCTCATCATGGAAATATTGGTATTGGGTAAAAATTACTCCTTACTTTTTACTGTTGGTTTTTCGTTCCTTACTTTATACATCTTTGATTGTAAAGTTTATAATTCTTCTAATGCATAATATTAAAATGGATATAAATGTGCACAAAATTAGTAATAACCGACATTTCATAGAAAATGTAGTATATCCGACATAATAATAACACATATGATTACGTTGAAATGAGTCAATTTTATCATTTTTTCTCATTGTTTATTTTAATCATCACTAATTTGAAAGCATGATCATTATTGTGAAAGTGCAAGAATCAAAATTGAGTCAAAGAACCAAATTGCTCAAATAAATAGGTATCTATTCTAAATTGATTTTACTTTTCTTTATTGTTTATCAATCACCTATTGTCAAAAAAAAAATTCACCGAATTAATAAAATGAGACATGATTGAACCAAAAAAACGCGAAGGATCTATGTCCCAAATAGATTGTTTCTTCTTTGTTTATTTTTGAAATAATGAGTATATACAAATATTCAAAGTAAAAAAAAAAAATTAAGAAAACTTCTCTAATCAATAATCAAGGAAAAAAGTAAACTCAATTGAAAGAGAATATGGAGTAAAAATTATTGTTTTTCAATTGTATAATAGGGGAGTAAAATTCATATACAAATAAAATGAGAGATTCAATGAGATTCTTACACACAAAAAAGGCTTCACTATCCTCTTTTTTATCAAAATAAAAAAGAGTGTATCCTCTTTATATATAGGTAGAGATATTTTTGTTTCACTTTAAACCATTTTCTTCTTTAGTGTTATTTGAACTTTTAGTTGTTTGTGTTTTGTTATTTATGAGATTTATTGTGATTGATCTAAAGTCAATCTCCTTTCTCCTTTTTTTGTTAAATGTTTCCTCTAACACCGAATAAAAAACCGAGAGAGTGGAGAAGAAAATGAGAGACACAAAAGCAAAAAGCAAAGTGGGAATCAAGAGGACTAATGAAAATGATAGAGAAAAAAAATAAAATTTACTAATATTAGCATTTTGTAACCGTCAATATTTCTCTCTTTTCTTTTCTTTCCAATTTAATAAATTATCTTTATTTCAAAGAATAATGAAAGAATAAATTTAGTTATTTCTCTTTATCCTATTAACTTGCCCTTATTATTCTTTCCTTTTGTTTATTTGTCCCTTTGTTTTTTTTCTTTCAAATTTGAGTCAATCTAATATGCAAAACTTTGATAGTAATTTCATACATTTTTCATGTGTACGCTAATAATCTCAAATATTTCAATTTCAAACTTTTTCTATTTTATATCTATTCACTTTGGAATGATTTATCAAAAGATTATTATAGCTGTCTTTTGCCTTAAAAGAAACAAAAGACACAATAAAATAAATATATCAAGTTAGTTCATTTTTTCACCATGCATAATTTACTCCAAATTTTCACTTTCTTTGTTATTTTTTTAAATCATTATTTTTTAAAATCATTGTCTTTTATAATATTATTTAGTTATTAAAGTTGAGATGTTGGGTAAATTTTTACTGTTATATTTTGATGCGAGATACAACTTTCTTTGTTTTTTATTTTGTATTGATTATGTTTGTTTACTAAAAGTCAAACATTATTTTTATTGTATTGATTTTGTTTGTTTGTTATTTTTGTTCAATTTTCTATTTAGACCTTAATTTCACTATTATTGTAAAGAATAAAAGGAAACATTCCAAAAGTAAGATGAGATTTTATCGAGTTTTTTTGAAAATAATAACAGGCATGTGACACACCATTGTTGACTTCTCTATGTGACTTAATTTGTTGTTTTCCGAAAATCAATTATTAATAAAGCAAATAAATGTGTGAAAAATTTATAATCATCTTCACCATATAAGTTAGCATCATAAAAAATACATATCACACAAACGGGCACGGAACGTGCCCGTTTGGCACGCTAGTATATATATATATATATATATATATATATATATATATATATATATATATTTTTTCTTTTTTAATAAAAAAAAGTGTTATAAAACAATAATGTACAAAAAATATTTTTCTCCGGTCTTAATAATATAAAATCGTGTAGATTTATTATCTAATAGTAGAAAATAAATTATTAGTGAAAACAAAAAAAACGTATAAAAAAATGTTACATGCCATGATTAGTGCACAACATCAATCGTAGAAACCGATACCGTAACCTACAACCGCTACCCCCTCCACAAACCTGTTTCCTTTTCTCTTTTTCTTCATTCAAGAGGAATTATTTCGGATCAAAAATAAGTAATTTTCCATCTATTAGTTTTTTCTATTGTGTGCGGTGTTTGTTCGGTTCAAATTTTCAAATTATATTTGATTTAGTGCGGATTCAAACAATGATTTTGACGACCTCAACGTTGCAAATCAAGATGCATATATATTTCAGACACTCTAATTTCGTCACATTCGAAGACATTTTACTGTTGTATGCTATTAACTCAAATGTTGAGTTTATTCGCAGAATATGTGGTTGTATTTGATGTATTCTATTAATTTAAATGAACGAATATCATTGTTTTTCTCAAAAAATAATTAGTAGACAACATAAATAAACAATACTAGAAGGTGAATTTATTTTTCTTTTAGTAAGAGTACCTAAACTTTATCTTAATAGTAACAATTGATCATGAACTAAATTTTGTAAGAGTACAAAAACTATATAATTTAAAATTTTGTATTTACTTTTTGAAAAGTTTAGAAATTACTTCCTCTGTCCCAAATTCTTAACTAAGAGAAAAGTGATCAAAAAAAGTTGATGTATTTGGACCAAATTCTTAACTAAATACATCAATTTTTATTGACCACTTTTCTCTTATATTTTGAGACGGAGGGAGTATGATTTAAAATAAAACTTCTACTTTTTTGTCTTTTACCGAGGGATAAGAAAATTGATGATATAGTATTATATCCAAAAAGACTTGTGTAGTTGTGTGATATTAATTTCTAATCAACAAATAATATTGTATTAAATAAGATGAGTTTGTTTGTTTGTACATAAAAGTGATAACATAGATAAACACTCCTCTAGTACTAGGCATCTTCTGACAATATTCCATAGCTATCCAGACTTAAGATTGAGTATATTATACTTTTTTTGATCGAGACCGGGGTATCAACCACCGAATGCAGTGACTAATCTCTCGCTAGATTGGAGGCATCTCGATGGGTGGGATAGCTGATCCAAAAATTTAAAACTGCTCCATACCCATAGTGAGGATAGAACCCTCGACCCTTGATTAAGGGAAGATGAGCCCCGACCGCTCAACCACACCTCTTGGGTTAGATTGATTATATTATACCCTGCTACATATGTAATTAATTATTGTTTTATTATACTCCATCCGTCGCTAATTATAAGCTCTTATGCAAATTATTAAAAGCATTTATTACTTTTTTTTCCTACACATATTCTAATTATTATAACTAACTTGAATTGAAATACAAAAATTCAAATTAAATACACATACAAACAAAGAACAATTTAGTAAATTTTCACAAACTAGACATAATAATTACAACTACCATCTGTCCAAAAAAATTACACTACTAATTTTTCTTAATATATGTAAAATTAGTCAAAGGGACTTATAAATTATAATAAGCAACGGAGGAGGAAGCAATTATATAGCTGTGGATGGCTATAAAATGAAAAATTAATGCAAGTAAGGTCTCTTTTGTGGACAGACTGATTCTACAAAGAATTGTAACAACAAAATGTCATAAGGATATCTTAATTTTGAAGCTTAATCTACACTTTGATCTTGTCATAAGAGTGGTGACACCCAACCTTACATGCTGGTTTTATAACGACAAATAGAGCCGTAACAATTTTCAACAAATCATTTGTACGAACCAAGTGACTCATACTCAAAAATAAATACAGGTAGAATAATCAGATTAGTAATAGCATGCAACAGAACAAAGTGCCAAACTATAAAGACATATTACTCTTATACTGTCCATTGTTGTGAAAATGAGCTGCTCCTTTGTAGCTGCAAAATAATGTCGGGAAAACCTTATCGAATGAACATCTTTCTGAATTCATCATTGGATTTTGGCTTTTCATCACCCTCTTCTGCTTTTGGTTTATTTGCAGTATAACCAAGTGGTCTGACATTTCTAGGCATGGCAAAAGTATTCTTCCCTTTAAACTGAATGCTGTCACCTCCTGCCTTTCTAGAAGAGAGTTTCGCATCTTTTGCATCTCTCATGAAAGTATCATTGGTTTCTTTTGGTGCTGAGCCTTTTTTATCAGAATGATTATTGGCATGTGCTGTAATTGACATAAACAAAACAAGCAGTTAATTCTTAAATCAACAAGAGGAGAGATAGGATTAGAAAAAAATTCAGTGTTTGCATTCAATGCATTTCAATGTGTATTGTCTTTTGTTTCCTTAACAAGTGCTATTAGGGAATTTATTAGCATGGCCCAATTATAAATACTTCTAATGTTCAGTTTACTGTGATCTTAGCTGAGTAGCTCGGAATCTCATGGTTTCAAACAGCTGTTAGTGTAGACTCAGTTTCTGTTGAAAAAGAGTCAGCTACTCAACCGAGGCGGGCACTTAAAGGTCTTTATCATGTAATGTTTTACAAATAGAACCGATCATTAAACTGGAGAAGGCGCTAGTAGTTTACGGTTCAGTAGTGTTTAATCATAATCAAACCGATAACAATTATAAAACCTATACATTTTGTCATAGATAATTGGATAGAGATAAGAAATGCTGATTTGAATTTGATTTTTGATTTATAAATTCGGCTGAACATGTTGTTAGGCTTAATTGCACTTTTGGCCCCTAAAGTTTAAAATGAGCAATTTCGACCCCTCAACTTTACCCATTTTGCATCTACTAGTGGGCATCCACATTTTGCCTAATTTGTTAAAGTGGATGAGGGTCAAAATTGCTCATTTTAAACTTGGGGGGCTAAAATTGCACAATTGTAAGGGGCTAAAAGTCCCATTAAGCCTTGTTATCATAAATAAAGTAATAAACAAGTGAGCTCAATCTCTCAGGTCTTTCACAAACAATTTCAGATCTTTCTCCCTAAATTCAAGTTATCACAAGTAACTTGACAATTGGAATTACGTTACAGTACCTTTCTACATATCTATATAAGGCACTATGCATACATAAGGATCACTAGCAAGGAGTATCAAATGTATATCCATGCATGTGCTTGTCTAAAGTAAAAAAAATTGAAGTTCACATACCATGTTCTGTATTTTTTGGATCAAAAGATTCCTTGCTACCTCGCTTTGGGTCAGATCGAGCAATACTTAACTTTTTCCCAAGTAAGGTGTTCTTGTTCTTAGCTACTGCTGCAACAAGGTGCTCATCATCCAGAAAGTCCACATAAGCTAGTCCCTTCATTGATATCAAGATAACAGTTATATACCATTCACTTGTCATAATGTAAGGTCACAAATTATCACGGTTTTCATGTATTGTGTGTTTTGATTAAAAAATAAAAGGAGCATAGGGAAGTATCATTGAATCGGAGTACATACCAAAGCATGTACTGTAATTCATGAATGAACAAAATTAATGAACGATGGATTTGGAACGTGAGTTTTATTAAGTATGAGTAGGTAATTCGGGATAAAGTATTATTCAAAATTATTGGAATTAACAATTTTTAGTGGATTGACTAATTGACTAATAATTAAGTATATGCTTGAATCATCAAAATAATAATAGTTAGTGGAGAGGATAATTAATAAGAAATGGGAGGAAAAATTCAAAATTTAGGGTTAAATTGATGCTTAAGTTTCAAGCATTATAACAAACATATAAAATAAAAGATATAGTCCCACATTCAGCTAAACCAGTGATTAACTTCGATATTATATATGTGTGTGTGTGTGTGTGTGTCAAAAATTAATGTATCTCGATATAAGAAAGTCCCACATAAAAATAAAATGGACTGTGAGGACTATAATTACAAATTTGAAAAATCTCGTGAACTGGGTGCCTTAGATTTTCGATTAAGGTAGGCAAAGTGTGGTTCCTTGCCTAGCTCATGGAGGAAGACCTCCTTTTACAGTTGTGTTCCCCAACCAAATAGAATTATATATCAACAACGAGATTGTAAAAAGGTAAGGAAAATCCCAGTAATCGCATGGTTTGAAACCGAAGGCAACAAACCTTCCCAAACCCCACTCACGCACCCGACTAGATAAACTCGGGAAGGAGGGCTTTCTTCAAAATGAAGTCCACTTATCAAAATCAATTAAGGCATAAAAAAGAAGTAAAATAAATAAGATAAAGAACTATTAATTTAGTACCCTGGACTTTCCGGTGAACTTGTCATGTAGGATGCGGATGGCAACAATTCCACCGATATCACCAAAGAAATCACGAATATTCTCATCATTTACCTGCAATAACACAATTCATTAGTCTCTCTCTCGGTATATATATATATATATATATATATATATATATATATATATATATATATATATATATATATATATATATATATAAAGATTCAAGCAAACACATAATAAGGGGAGAGAGAGAGAGAGAGAGAGAGAGAGAGAGAGAGGCTAAGAGCAATTCATTAGTCTCTCTCTCGGTATATATATATAAAGATTCAAGCAAACACATAATAAGGGGAGAGAGAGAGAGAGAGAGGCTAAGAGCTCAATTTACCGTAGGGTGAAGATTTGATATAAAAGCAGTGCACTGGTCAGAGTATGCCCGTTGTTTTCCACGGGTATGCTGTTGCTCACTTCGGTTGTTATCAGATTTGTTATTTTTCTGATTGGTCCCCTCCACTTTTGTCAACTCAGAAAAGTTCTGCACTTGGTTTATACTATTATCCTTGGATGATTTTTTTATGTTTCCACCAGCATCTTTCTTTCGCTTTGCTGGAGACTGTTCATCATCTATATCTGACCCCAGCTTTCTTTTGTCACGTGCATTTTTCCTTGGATTATTATGTTCAGTTTCCTCTACTGACTTTGATTCCTGCTGCAACCTAAAAAAACGTAGCTCTTCCATACGTGGGGTAACCTGTGGAAAGATAGATCTCAAACAAATCAGCAGACCATACTTATTATTAATTTCTCTTCTTCCCATAATCCCATTCAATTAAAACTCAAGTTCATGGAGTAGGGTTAGTCATATCATTAACAGCCTTACTAAATGACAGTACCAACATGAAAAGTGCACACTTAAGAAAGCAAACTGACAACAATGCCATAGGTCCTACATTTAAAGTGCAGAACCACCGACATCCCACTGGATTTTTACCTGAAGGTAAAGGAGCCTGAGACCAAGTATGGCTTGGTTCCAAAGCTTGTATTTTTCAATCATTGCATGCTGCCATCTCGGATGTGAATGAACTATATGGGCGGTTTAGGAATAGAAATAAATGACAAGGAGGAAAAACTGGAACAAGTACTAAAACACTGAGCTCAAGATCCAGTTGAGATGGATGCTGCTCCAGTGAAGGTGATGCTGGATCAGAATTTGATTGAAATGAAGGCTGGTCCAATGAATGTACAAACGCGGGGACAAGTTCTGAAACACTAGACTAGGGATCTGGTTGAGGAACTGTAGATTCATGAGGATGGCGATGATAACTGTTCCAAGGACGAGCACCGTCTTGAAGATTGACGGATTAAGAAAAGAAATATGGAAAACTGCAGAGGGACATACTGTTTCCTCCTTCGAATTGAAATATGGAGAATTGTCAAAGAAAGTCACATTTGCAGAGATAAAGAAGTGGTGTAATGAAGGAGAGTAACACCTGTAACCTTTTTGTACTCTAAAATATCCAAGGAAAATACATTTCACTTCATGAGCAGTACACTTGAGAAAGGTCATAAACAAAACAAGTACAATCAAAAAGACATAGAGGAAGTTTTTATGTTCAATTACCAGGAAATTAAATGGAATGCAAAATATGGTTATTTAGCACAGAAGATGACATGTGATTGATTAAATAACCGGTGGTAAGGATTTGATCACACCAAAATATTAACGGGACATTGGCTTGAAGTAACAAAGAAGGAGCATTATCAAGAAGGTGGTGGTGTCAATTTACTGATTGATACTATATTAAAAAGACTTTGATACTATATTAAAAGGACTGCCAGAGAGATGACAAGGATAGAATCTAAGTTTAATGAAGCAGCGTGATCCAAGATCCTGAAGGAATAGATCGAGAAAAAGGAACCTTCTTGACATTCAGCGCCTGCCGCCTGAACTTGTGACATATTTTCTGATTTTCACTGACTGGCAGCGGATGGTGGCCATGAGATAGCCATAAAAATCCTGAGGGTTGCCAGAAAAGTCGTTGAAGAACTGATCGACAGTGACGATTACTATACAGACAAGAATGGATATGTATGGAATGTGACTGAAAACCATAAGAACAATGACCAGAGTTGTACAGACGGTGGCCGGAAACTGTACGAATGATAGCCAAACTATGACTGGAGACTGAAACCTATTACGACACAGCACAAAACTAAAATGGGGAGAGAGGGATTGAACCCTCTCTGATACCAACTTGAGAATAAAATGAGATTTTTCTGAATGCTTGAGTTATACTCAACAACAGCATGATAAATACAAATTAAAAGAAGAGGACTTATAACTGGCATTAACTTTTAAGATACAACGAATGTAAGAACTAAGAATGCAAAGAACTCTACGATATAATAATTTTAATTGTACTTGGAAAGAGGAACATTAAATTATGTGACATTTCCAGGAACATATTATTCTGAAGTTTCTCTCAATTTTCGCTCTACATGTTTTCTATCGTTTCCTTTCTTGTCACCATTTCTCGCATTTTCCCATTGGTTACAAATTCTAACATTTTTAAAAAACTTAAATTGAAGAGGAATGAAAGTACCTTTTGTAAAGCATGATCAAAATCTTCCAACTTGCCAAACTCCCTCTCAAAGCGTAACCATGAGTTGCAAATGTCCTGAATGATTCTGTGTTTTAGGAAGGGAAGGTATCATCTAATACAAACAGTATTGAAAAGCAACTAAAATGTAACCCGTAAATATTGTACACATACAACAAACCATAATCCTTTTATCATTTTTTTCAAGGAAAAAATTGAAAAAGAATAAAAAATACTGACTATGATTTCACGGTTTCCTGTCTTGGACAAATGAGCTGAACAACATCTCTTTCTATCTTAGAAAATTATTTACTGTGATGTCTATCATGCATTGCTGCTAGTGAAAATATCAGGGGCTCAAATCACAAAACAAGTGTATTTGCTCAAGCGTAAAACACATCACTTGCAAGGTACAACATCACAGGCTCGAGACCCTATAAACCTAGTGCACAACGGTTCCGTTTTATCTATCTTTCTATATATCCCAACAATAACTTTTTTTTCAGCAGTAGTGTGAATCAAAGAATTCAGACTTTGACTGGACAAGATCAATGTAAGTAAAAATCATTCCAAAGTTTATTCTAAGAATATTTAAATTCAAATGCTAAAGAACTATAAAGTTGTCTTATGCAAACAAGGTTTATCTCTGTATCTACTTTCTTAGCAATAAAGCACAGGGTATGGTATTGGGTAATGAATTTCATGCAGATATAAGGTGGAATAAGTCATGGGCGAGCTATTGTGATTTGTATCTACCATTTTTGGAAGGACTATACTAAGGGGGACAAAACTATATCATCCACAAAAAAGGCATTAATCGCAGTGCTGGCTCTGGAATATGCTCCATAAGCACATCCAAGATTAAATTTGACTGTGTGCTGGGAAATCTACTAAGGCCCAACCTTGCATTATCACACTACCCTTGCCCCTCTCATACATATCCCAATTGGAAAACCATTATTTTCTTGGACTTTCCAGTTAAATAAAAACAATGTATATCTCTTTCTTAGTCCTCTGATATTGCTCCACCACTTGTAGAAAGTCAACTGCTTCCATGTATATCCCAATTTACTCTCACTATTTTGCTTTATTTTCAAAGTCTCGGCTCAATCACCATTTTCATAACTTCATAGTATGGCTTTTAAGTTTAATCCCCTCAGAGTTTGCGGAATTGTGCATATCTCCCTTGTTCTTATAAATTGGAATTAAAGTGTTTTTCCATCTACCTGACATTTTCTTTGACGTTGGAATCTTGTAAAAAATTATGAGCCAACTAATACCTTTATCCCCTAGACCTGTCCATACCTAACCAAGTATATTGTACGGCTCAACTACCTTATCATTATCTATCCTTCTCAACACTTGTTTTGCCTTAGGCTATTGAGTTCTATGACAAAAGGTATAATTTTGAACCACCCCTCAAATGTCTAGCCCATTAAAGTCTGATGCAGTTGAATGCCCTTCCCTAGAAAATTTGTCAAAATAACTCTTCTATTTATCAATAATATCTTGTTCCATAACCAAAACTTTATTTTATTTATCCTAAATACATTTCACTTGGTCCAAGTCTCATCTTTCTTTCCCAACTGCTAGCAAGCCTATAAATAGACTTTACTCCATCTTTGATGCCTAACGATAGGTATAACCCATCAAAAGCTATAATTTTCGTTTCACCCACCACCTTCTTGATCTCTTTCTCATCTTCCTTATATTCTCCCCATTTTCAACATTAATACATGTTGGAAAATAAAATATATTAATTCTACTCTTTCCAATGAGCTAAGGTTCATTGCTCAGCAAGTAGTATATGTTCAATGTATCTTAGGAAGTTGTGTTAGTTTAATTACTCCCTTGTAATCTGCTCTAGTCATTTATTACTATTGTAATTTACCAGCCCTAAAAATAAAGTCTGGTGCTGAGTGCAGAGGCAACTCAAGTACATTCAGAAATATTATTCTTACTATTTTTAACATGGCATCAGAGCTCCTACTCTAGGGGACTCTGCTTCCGCAATTCTGACTGGGCATTCTGCTGTCAGAAAACTTCAAAAAAACTTGACTGGGCACTTGTTGCTGTCAAGCTCTTCAACTACCTATCTATGGAAGAGATTATAAATCCATTTGCTCAAGGAGAAAGCTCTCAAAGCCAGAATAATAAGTCTGGAGAATTACAAAGCATTCAGCCAGCCTATCGACTACATGGAAAAAATTATTTGAAGTGGGCTCAACTTGTTCGAACTGTGTTAAAAGGAAAAGGTAAACTCAGTCACTTAACTGGAAATGGACCAGCAGAGGATGATCCAACTTTTACTACATGGGATGAGGAAGACTCCATGATTATGGCGTGGCTCTGGAACTCAATGATTCCAGAGATTAGTGATACTTGCGTGTTTCTTAGCACTGCAAAGGAAATTTGGGATGCAATAGAGGAAACCTATTCAAAGGCTAAAGATGCTGCCCAAGTTTATGATGTGAAGGTGAAAACTGTTGCTGCTAAGCAAGGTAATAAATCTGTTACAGAATATGCAAACCAATTGAAATCCCTTTGGATGGAATTGGATCACTATCGCGTGATAAAGACTCGTTGTGCAGCAGATTCAGCAGTCCTTAAGGAGTTTATTGAACAAGATAGAGTCTATGACTTTCTTGTGGGACTAAATCCTGAATTTGATCAAGTAAGAATTCAAATTCTAGGAAAACCAGAGGTTCCTTCCTTAAATGAGGTTGTTGCCATTGTAAGAAGTGAGGAGAGTAGAAGAAATTTAATGCTAAATACCCCATCTATTGAAAGTTCAGCCATGATAACTGAAAGTCATAGAGGTGGAGGACAAGCAAAGGAAGCAAAGGTGGAGAACAAGAATGATATGTGGTGTACTTACTGCAATTACCCTCGACATACTCGTGATAATTGTTGGAAGTTACATGGAAAACCCCCTAATCGTGGAGGAAAAAAAGGAAGCTTTCCTGGAGGTGTATCTCGCAAAAATGCTCAGACTTATGTTGCTGAAAAAGTTGAAGAAAAAGCAGAAGCTTCAAGTAATTCTGGGTTGAATAGCCTTAACCAAGAAGAAATTGAAAGAATGAGAGCTTTCCTCAAGAGCTTGGAGAAACCAACAGGTACTTGTACTTTGGCGTATTCAGGTATGCTTCCAATTTCATTCGGGTTTAATGTCTCAAATGCAATTCCTCCTTCCCTTTGGATCTTAGACTCAGGGGCCACCGACCATATGACACCTTCATCCCAATATTTTTCCACATATCACCCCAGTCCTAGTAATAAGAAAATTTCTACAGCTGATGGTAGTCTTGTTACAGTGGCTGGTATTGGAGACATCCAAATAACTCCTTCCATTATCTTAAAAAATGTCCTTCATGTTCCAAAACTGTCCACAAACCTTGTCTCTATACAAAAGCTTACTAAAGATTTATCTTGTAGTGTAATTTTTCACAGCAACCATTGTGTTTTTCAGGACAAGGATTTGGGGAGGACGATTGGACATGGTAGAGAAGGGAATGGCCTTTACTATCTTGAAGAACCAAATCAGCTTGTTACAACAAAGGATGTTTCTTTTTGCTCATTGATGACAGAGTCACTTCTCACAAGCAAAGAAAAAATTCTGCTTTTCCATTGTCGATTAGGACATCCCTCTTTTGGAGTCATCAAAATTATGTTTCCGTCTTTGTTTTCTAATGTAAAAGTTGAGACTCTTCATTGTGAAGTATGTGAAATTGCAAAACATAAGCGTGTACCTTTTCCTCTGAATAATAAAAGATGCACAATTCCTTTTCACCTTGTCCATACTGATGTTTGGGGTCCATCCACTCTTCCAAGTGTGTCTGGGGCTCGATGGTTTATTACTTTCATAGATGATTGTACCCGAGTTACTTGGCTTTTTCTTATGAAGAATAAATCTGAAGTGAGTACTGTTTTGCCAAATTTTTTCACAATGATAAAAAATCAGTTTGGTGCAAATATCAAAAGAATTAGATCTGATAATGGGAAGGAGTTCTTCAATCATGTCATCACTCCTTTTTATGAAAAAGAAGGAATAATTCATGAATCTTCTTGTGTGAAAACACCACAACAGAATGGAATCGCAGAAAGGAAAAACGGCCACCTTCTTGACCAAACTCGGGCACTGTTGTTCCAAAATAATGTTCCAAAGTATCTCTGGGGAGAAGCTGTTCGCACAGCAACATACCTCATTAATCGGCTACCCTCTAGAGTGCTAGAGTCTAAGAGTCCTATGGATATTCTTTCGTCCTTCTATCCAAACATTTCTACCACAAATAAACTTGCACCACGAGTCTTTGGATGTGTCTCGTTTGTTCATATCCATAGCCAAGATAGGGGAAAACTTGATCCTAGAGCTCTAAAATGTGTCTTTGTTGGGTACTCTACTACTCAAAAAGGTTATAAGTGTTATCACCCACCATCAAAAAAATTCTTTGTGTCTCGGGATGTTACCTTTCATGAAGGACAAGCTTATTTCACTCAACCTTATCTTAAGGGGGAGAGTCTTAGTGAAGATAAAGGTAATAATCTAGAAACTCTTATTCTTCCTAATCTTGAAACAAATTCCCATGAGCTCATGTCAAGAGGAGAAGTGTCGGGAAATGAATTAGAAATGAGGCATCGATCGAAAACAGACATGAGAATGAAGCATTGGCTGAAAACATAGCTGAAAATGACAAGTTTGGAAAGAATTTGGTGTATACAAGAAGATTAAAGGCCATTCCTGAATCAGCGCATGTCCAAGAGACCGATCCAAATCCTTCAATACAGGTAACAAATTCTGATTTTTCAATTTTACAAGATAATATTTCAGCCCCACAAAATGAAATAGGAAACCAAATAATTGATGATAACCATGATCTCCCAATTGCCATCAGAAAGGGGGTTAGAGAATGCACAAAAAGACCACTATATCCTCTCTCAAATTATGTTTCATTTCAAAAGTTTTCTCAAACCCATAAAACCTTTCTTGCAAACTTAAATACCATCCAAATTCCCACTAATGTTTTTGAGGCATTATCCGATAAAAATTGGAAGCAGGCTATGGATACAGAAATGGAGGCATTAGAGAAGAATAAAACATGGTTGTTAGTTCCTTTGCCAGAAGGAAAGAAACCAGTTGGTTGCAAGTGGGTGTATAATGTAAAATACAAGGCTGATGGTACAATTGAGAGGTACAAAGCAAGATTGGTTGCGAAAAGTTTCACACAAACCTACGGCATTGATTATTCAGAAACTTTTGCCCCAGTGGCAAAAATGAATACAGTTCGAGTAATATTATCCCTTGCTGCCAATTATGGGTGGGAATTACAACAATTTGATGTGAAGAACGCATTCCTACATGGAGAGCTTGAGGAAGAAATTTATATGGAGATTCCACCTGGTTATGGGAAAAATGTTGCTGTCAATTCTGTGTGTAAGTTGCAAAAGGTGTTATATGGGTTGAAACAGTCACCTCGGGCATGGTTTGGAAGGTTTACTAAGGCTATGACAGTCTTTGGGTACAAACAAAGTAATGCAGATCATACACTGTTCATTAAACACTCTAATTCAGGGGGAGTAACGGTGTTGTTGGTATATGTTGATGACATTATTGTGACTGGAAATGATCAAAATGAACAACAAATCTTGTCTGAACATCTGGCAAAAGAATTTGAAATGAAAACTCTTGGGAGGCTGAAGTACTTTTTAGGAATAGAGGTGGCTCACTCAAAAAAGGGTATTTTCATATCCCAACAGAAATATGTCACAGATCTGCTCATGGAAACAGGTAAGCTAGCTTGTAAACCAGTTGGCAGCCCTGTAGATCCAAGTCATAAGTTGGGTAATGTGGATGAAGGTGCAGTGGTAGATAAGGAAATGTATCAAAGATTGGTTGGAAAATTAATTTACCTTTCCCACACAAGGCCAGATATTGCATTTGCCGTAAGTGTGGTTAGTCAATTTATGCACAATCCGAGAGAAGTTCATTTACTTGCAGCTCATAGGATTCTGCAATATCTTAAGGGAACTCCAGGAAGAGGAATTTTGTTTAAAAGGAATGGAAGTGCTACTCTTGAGGCTTATACGGATGCTGACTATGCGGGTTCAGTTATTGATCGGAGATCCACTACAGGGTATTGAACATTTCTTGGAGGAAATCTTGTAACTTGGAGGAGTAAAAAGCAGAATGTTGTGGCTCGATCTAGTGCTGAAGCTGAGTTTCGAGCGATGGCACAAGGTATTTGTGAATTACTTTGGCTGAAGATTATCTTAGAAGATTTGAAGATTAAATGGGATGGACCTATGAAGCTTTATTGTGATAATAAGTCAGCAATCAGTATAGCTCACAATCCGGTTCAACACGACCGAACGAAACACATCGAGGTGGATAGGCATTTTATCAAAGAGAAGCTTGATTGCGGTTTGATTTGTACTCCCTATGTTCCATCACAAGGTCAACTTGCAGATATCTTCACCAAAGGGCTTAGCTTCCAAGTTTTTGATAGAATTGTGTCCAAGCTGGGAATGGAGAATACCTATTCACCAGCTTGAGGGGGAGTGTTGGAAAATAAAATATATTAATTCTACTCTTTCCAATGAGCTAAGGTTCATTTGGAAAATAAAATATATTAATTCTACTCTTTCCAATGAGCTAAGGTTCATTGCTCAGCAAGTAGTATATGTTCAATGTATCTTAGGAAGTTGTGTTAGTTTAATTACTCCCTTGTAATCTGCTCTAGTCATTTATTACTATTGTAATTTACCAGCCCTATAAATAAAGTCTGGTGCTGAGTGCAGAGGCAACTCAAGTACATTCAGAAATATTATTCTTACTATTTTTAACAATACATAAAGACTATGTTTCAAAACCCTTTCGACCCCAATTTTATCTTGCTCACAATGCAACACACCAATCTATTGTGTTGCACCAAAGCTCCCCATCCCACCACAAATTTGTGATTAAACACTATTAGCATTGTATTTGACATTAAAGAATAAAGTGGCAATGTTTATAGAAATAAGAGAAGCTTAGTATACCTCTGAACCAGTCCCAGAAAACCTTTTACTATAGCATCTCTTGTATATAGACCTTGCTTCATTTATGTGACCCAATTCAACTTCCATGGCTATATAACCAGTCCATGCCTCCAACATTGAACCGCTGCACAAAATAAGTCAAAAAGTATGTAGAAATGGATTAGGATGAATAACACATAACAAAATCATTTAATTATGAGAGGATTTAAAGGAACATTATCAGACCAAGTCTTGAGAAAATTCTCCCAAACTCCACGAGCTGCAGTAATATCTTTTCCAAGTTTTGTTTCTAAATGGGCCCAATAAGCATGCATATGTAACAAACCATTTGTATTCTTCATGTATGGAGACAAGTAATCTGATGCACGCTGGAAAAGGCAAATGGTTAGTATATAGTTCTGCTGACAAATAATATACAAATTTCTGATACCATCTTAGAATTTGGGTTGGACTGTCCTCACCTTACAAAGGAATGGCCAATAAAGGCAACATAGCAAACAAAAGTAAGAGTATACTAATTATAATTATATACAAATTATTTTACTAATAATTATATACTATTATTATTTTACTATACAAATATTGGTCTGTTATTTTTTTGGTCTATTATTACTAAATAATACTAGTCTTAACTAATTGTTATTTTATTATTTGTTTATTTTCTTAACTATTACTCCCTCCGTCCCAAAATATAAGCAAAAGTTGGTCAACAAAAGTGAATGTATTTGGTCCAAATTTTGAGCCAAATACATCAAGTTTCTTTGACTCACTTTTGCTTACATTTTGAGACGGAGGGAGTACTTTCCTTTCTAAAATAAAAGTCCAAAGAAAGGCAAAGTATTTATAGTTCTGTGTTTTGTTTTAAGTTTGGCCTTCTTTTTTATTGTCCTATGTTTTTAAGTAGTTTATACTTTATAGTTATGTAGATTGAGCTTGATGGACCCAGATAAGCCTTCTCCATCAACTTTGAAAAAAAACAGGATTTCTATGTGAATGGTTGTGTATCTAGACAGAGCACATCTTGTTTATATCTATTATAATTTATTAAATTAGACTCCCAAACTATTTAATTGACACATCATCACAAACTGTTTTTCAATCTTGTATAGCGGCAAACCTTCAACTCCTTTGCAATTATGATCTTGCCTATTGAAGATCACCCCAAGCACATTCCAAATCTTTACTTGTCCCACCCAAAATCTTCCAAGTCCTTCACTTGATCCCTTGATTGCAAAAACACCTTCAATCTCTAAACTTTGATCGGAGTTTGCAAGAATTTTGTCACCAAAATCCCCAATCCTAAATGGAGAGAAAACCCTAGGTTTTTCTTGATATTCTCCAAACACTAACTCAACCCAATACACAGATTTTCCTGATCCTACAATTGAACATTATCCTACATACACAACTTTTACACCCATAACTACTAGTGATGATCCTAGTGAGATGAGAGTTTGGAGAGATGAGGAAGATGAATTGTATTTAACTATTTTCAGAGTCTCGGTTCTTGAAAAATGACTATGATTAGTATATATAGTGTGGAATGATAGAAACAATTTTTCACAAAAACTTAAGTAACTTTCAGGTGGCAACAGTGCATCATTTTTAATTACCGGCGCATCCTTGAGGGTATTATTATAAATTAAAGTAACACTGATGGCCATTTTATTACAGCCATCAATGAGGGTATTTGAACCCCTTCCTCTTAGGTTACAAGGTCAAATATATATAGGCTAAATTGCACTTTTAGTCCCTTAACTTATTTATTAGTTTCATTTTGGTCCCTTAACTATTTATTGTATCATATTGGTCCTTTAACTATACTTCTATTTGTCAAATAAGTCCTTCCATTAAATTTTGTCCAAAAAAAACGTTAACCTTCATCAATTTCATAACAAAACCCAGAAATTCATCATCAAACCCAGAAATTCATCACTCCCAACATGACCAAACTTAAAATGGAAAAAAAATGCAACAATCTCAAATTCTCAATAATTAATCACCAAACCCTTTTCAATTCCTAAATCCAAACCACAAAGGGTGTGTTTGTTTGTGATTTTTTTAGAAAAAATATTTTTTTTTCTAAAAAAAATCACTTTTTTCATTTTTGATGTGTTGTTTCAGATTTTCATAAAAATCATTTTGTTAAAAAAATCATTTTTGAGTCCAAAATGAAAAGCTATTTTCAAGTGATTCTCTCAAAATCTATTTTTTTTTTAAAACAAGGACCATATGTTTGTTCTCAAAAATGATTTTTATAATTGTAAACAAACACAAAACAACTTTAGATTCTTTTCTAAATCTCTACAAAATAAATCTATTTTTTAAAAATAGATTTTTTTACAAAAATCTATTTTATTTTAATCTCAAACAAACACACCCAAACACAACTCCAAAATTCCTAAATCCCAAAATGTATTCCCTTAAAATTAGAAACGCTTTCACTCTCATTCTCTTTCGACTGATTCTCTCTCTGGATCGATTTCAAGAGTGAAAATGGATGAATATTTTGGGTTTGAGTTGAAAGGGATTGAGTTTTCTAGGTTCATCTTTGGGGTATTTTCTGGGTTCCTCTAACACACTCTTTCCGTTCCTTCAATTTCCCTCTTAAACTTTCCTCGTGTTTTTTCTTAGTTTTTTCCGATGGGATTTTTTCATCGTGAGTGTTTGCTGCGGTTCTGGTGCTGCAAAGGAATAATATGTTGGGGTGATGTAGGGAGTCAATGGAGCGTTAGTAGTTTTGGGTTTAGGTGGCTATTGGCATTTGGGGTTCATTGGCTGCTAGCCTTGTATCTTTGACAACATCTTCTTGCTGGATTTTGTGGTTTGGAGTTGAGATTTAGGGGAAAAGAGTTTGGTAATGAATTGTTGGGGTTGTTGTATTTTTTTTCTTTTTTTTAAGTTCGGTCAAGAAGGGAGTGATAACTTTATGTGGGTTTGATGATGAATGAATGATGAATTTGTGGGTTTGGTAATGAAATTGATGAAGGTTAACGTTTTTTTGGTCAAAATTTAACGGAAAGGACTTATTTGACAAACAGAAGTATAGTTAAGGGACCAATGTGAAACAATAAATAGTTAAGGGACATTATATATATATAATGTTCTTTTAAAAAAAATTTAAATGTCAAATATATATCAAAATATAGACTTACCCCTCCGAAGTCCTCCCCTCCAAAACCCTCAATAAACCAACTCACAAACAGACCCAAGTCAGACTAAAAAAAGACAGTAGAATATCAACAAGACCATTTTCATTTTCAACTCTGACTTGACATTTCTAGAATATTTTTTATGCAAAAGATAATGCTAATTTTTGGGTAAAATATACATGATTTACGGGTCTCAAAATAAATATAACTAACCTGGAAGGTCTCCCTTATTATATTATATTCCAATGGATCCTCTCCTCTCGTGAATGTAATTCTTCGCCTTAAGCCATCTATCCGGGTGAGAAACAATTCAAGATACTGAAACAAAAGGTTATATTGAAAAGTTTACAAATGTAATATTTTCTTGAAATTTATGGATATTACGGGAAGTAGGAAAATGGAATTAGAAAAGGGCAAAATTACAAGCACTACAGAAAATTAGACAAACAGACTAAATTAAATATCAGCCATACCTCATCCAAAGTAGAAAAGGTGCAATGCAGGGACTTCTCAAAGATCTGAAATCAGTAACAAAATTGCCTGAATAACGATTAAAATATGAAGAGTTCTTTTCACAAACAGGTCTAGTAAGTTTGATAATTTATATCCCAAAAGAATTTCCTTCTTATTCAACTCATTAATGGGGAAAAAAAATGCAAATTACATGCATGTTGATGTTGAAAGCAGGCAACTTTGCCACTTTTTGAGAGAAACAGAAGGGAAAACTTTAACAATTAAACTCAAGCATTAATATAATCTCTGTAGACATAGCTATATACAATAAGATGATATATTTAGTGTGGACCTATTACCACATTATATACACAACACATTAAAGAGGATAGCACGGGGCATTATACATATATGCAGTGTTGTCAAACCATTGAACCGGAGATGATGCAATTTTCACATCAATTGTATGACAATTATTTGCATCAAAAAGAAGAAGAAAAAAATTATAAAAGGAAAGTTGTATCCGAAATCATACTTCAGCCAAGTCTTTCTCAGAAGCATGACCGCGCTCCAAAGAAAGCATATACCTAACCCAAAGTTGTCCGACCCAAGGGCAGTTCTTAGTAGCCCTAGAATATACATTGCTGACAATTTCACCAGGCTGGAAACAAAAGAAAAAGGGGGGAGTAAATTCAGATTATAATCTTGGAGTTAGAAAGTGAATGTTGTGAAGTGGCAACAATGACAGCAAAGAGGGGAATATAAACCTTAAGAATTTTGTCCAAATGCCGAGTATAATCAAGCCAGAGATCAGGTGATAAAGGAATGTCGGTAATGGCCCGCTCGTATAGAACTTGAATTCTAGCTGGTTCGCCAGCAGACTGCTCAAATTTCAAATAGTTCTGCAATACAGTTCTCTCAATTAAAATGAGAAACAAATAAGCAAAAATTGTGAATTCTATCTCCTACAAATAAATAGTTGTATTTAGACTTAGATGCATACAATGTACTGTTGTAGTCTTTCTGAATCAGAAATATGTTGGCTAGAAATCTGTTCTTCAAAATGAATGCGAGCATTATAAATCTCTAAGGCCGTCTGGTATGATGATGCCACTTGAGGATAACTATCAATCAGGTCAACGGATACATCATGAAAATTTCCTTGTTCCACCTCCCAAGTCTTATAAGCAATAAGTGTTGAATTCATGTCAGCAAGGGGAATAGACAACTGCCGATGGAATAAACTTCGAATGAGTTGCACTTGCTTTTTCTTTTCCTGCAACACAAAAACAGAACTTACTTCTTGAACTGGAACAATCTATCATGCTGCAAAATGTTACAACAGTTAGCATGTACAAAAGGTTGTCTTGGGCTGCTGAGTTTTCTTTGTTCTTAATCTCTCTAGAACAAACAAAAAATAAATAATGTTCTCAACTGAGATTTATACATTTAGCTTGGGCTGCATTTTGCATTCAAAGAACTAACCGAAATCAAACCATGCTCTCAATTGAATCGGTACATTTAGCTTGGGATGCATTGGAGCCTTCAAGGCACTACCTCACCACAACAATAATATATTTTAGAGCTGCAAAACTACCTTACTCTGTCCTTAGTTATATCTAATAATTGATGAAAACACCGTAGAGTATATAAAACATTTGCCAAAAGTAGGATAGTGGGTTAGCATGTAATGGGTGGGCCACTATTTGATCATTGTTTAGACAGATTACATGAATAATAATATAGTTTTTAACGGTGGTGTCTAAAGTGTACCACCTGTTAAGTACCTCACCGGTGAGTCACTTAAATTTTACCATAAGATTGCATCAATGGACCAGATTTAGTAGATATTAAAATGAAAACATGTTCAAATGCTCACACACTATCATAAACATTAAAAAAAAATTATTTATTTTTGTTGTTTGAGAACACCTTCTTCATGATTCTCCGCCAGTCTCTTCCATCTCTAATTCTCTATCTTCTTCCTTCTTCTCCACCAGCTTCTCTATCTTCGTTTCCATTGCAGTGGGTTATAGAAATGGGTTATAGAAAACAACCCACAAGGTTTCATCAAAATAAATTCCAAATTAGAATAACCTAGCATCTCTTCACCAAAATCATTTTACCAATCTTAAGCAATCCACAGGTTTTGAAAACAATGAGATTATGGAAAACCATTTTCTTCATTGTAATTTGTAACCTCACCGTGACCATTTTTTAAGGCTCAAACTTCAATTTTAATGACATTTTTTAAACTGAAATAGGTTCAAAAATCAAATCAATTTCATAACACATATAGAGACAAAAACACTATTTACAAACTAAAATTATACTTTTTATCCCTTTAATTTTCTTTTTGTGTTGGTGTTGAACTGGAGATGGAAGGTTTCACTTTTTTTTCAATTTATGATAATTCTTCCATTTAATTAAAAAATTGGTGAATGTTTAAGAAATGAAAGAAGAGAAAAAAGAGAAGAAGAATAGTCCTTCAATAAAGGGGATCTGAGAAGAAGAAGAAGAAGATGAAAGCGCAGAGAGAGAGAAAATAGATTGATGAGGAAATGCGGGATTGAGTGAGAAGAAATTATGTGTAACCCTTTTAATTTTAGTAAAATCTCAGCCCTTCAAATATTTTAATAGATCTTATGGTATATTTTTGATGGTACACCGGTGAGGGACTTAATGACTCCCTCACCCTAGAAGCCACCGTTTTTAACAGTACATGAATAATAATATTATAAACACATAGTTGGTATAAAATTAAATAAATAAGACAGCATTCACAAAATATTCATAATTAGCGAGAAAAAGTCACGTCTTGAGCAAAACATTCATTTAAATACCAACATAAAGACTTAAAGTTAAGAAACTAAATATAAATACCCAAATGCATATTCTAGATTAGGAATCAAAGACCAGCATCATTCCAAAGTGATTGCATATGTACAACACCAGTTACCCTCTTTCTCTTAGCATCCTTAGTTGCCTTAAATTTCAACCACTCATTTGAAGTGAGCATTATTCTAAGGCTGGCTCTTTGTTTGTGCAATCTATGCAAAGTATGGAATGTGGTAACCAGTTCCAAGGTTAACTCATCTGATGAACTTCTCAATGTGTTCAAAGCTAGTGAGTGGTTATAAATGAAGCCTACAAGACTAAGTGCCCGTTTGGCCCGGCTTATTTTCTACTTTTTTTTTTCTCCTTAAAAATAGTAAAGTAGGAAAAAATTGTGTTTGACTCTACTTCTTTTTATTTTTTACTTCTTTACTTTATTTCTCTAATACTTTTAAAGAGAAATATGGCTAAATTCAATTTTATACTTCTCTATTTCGTTTAAGCTAAATAGAAAAGTAGAAAATAAGCCGGGTCAAACGGGCACTAATCCCCTTTTGAATAATCTTTTTAAGCTTAGGCATCTTTCCAATATATTCTAACATCAGTTCTAAATAATGTGTAGCACATGGGTCAAGAACATTTACCAGTCTACCAACCAATATATGATTACTTCCATTGTCAGTAACCAGTTGCACGATATTTTTAAGTTTTAACCTTAGAATTCAACTGTTTACTATAAGTATAGGAGCAAGAGCAACAAGAATTGAACCAAACAATTCAAAAATCGTAAGTTATTAGGTGAAGATTCGTGAATGTGTGGCTTCATATTATATAATACATAGTATATTTCTAACAAACACCAACAAGATAGACCCATGATAAAGCAAAGACAAATATTCTAACCTGTGCATCAGATTCATCAATGGTTAGAAGTACAGCCTGCTCATATTTCCTATATGCTTCCCATATCTTACTGCCTTGGGCAACATGGAAACTAGCAGCAGTAAGGGCCCTTTGAAAGATACCCCTTGCCTTGGTAATACCAGCGGGTGAACATTGGGATACCATTGGATCAAACTCTTGGACAAAATCAAGGTAGTCACACCATAGAGGGACAGACTGAAATGGAGGATAATGCAACAATTTGATCATGAATGTGTACAAAAAATGGGTGCAATTTGAAAGAATGACTTTTTTTTCCATCTAGTAGCCTAGTGGCTAGAATTTCACTTAGCAAGTGAATTGTCCGGGATTCAAACCCCAGCTCCTGCCATATAAAATGTGATGTCCCTACCATCTGAGTTAAGCTCACGGGGACAAAAGATTGACTTTCTACTTAACTAAAAAGTGAGAAATAAAGTGCGTGCCATAAAATGTGTCCCCGAACGTACCAGATAGTCAAACACCGCGCGTTCATAAAGCTCAACAACTCTAGAGAAACCCTCTTCACTGCGCATTTAAAAGTAAAAAAGTCAACAAAATACCAATAAATAGCACGAAACAAAACGAAAGATTAACACAGGGAACACAAACCGAGAAGCGGAGTTGATAGAAAGCTCATCTTTAATCCATTGTTGCCACATCGAAGGACTCAACGGAAATATTTGACTCATAGCTTCCCTTGCTCTTGTCAGTCTATCAACATCACCCATTTTCCTCAAAAGATTAATATACTGCAAAAAACAAAAAAAAAAAAACAAATCAAATAACTAAGAATTTGATTGAACAAAACAAAAAGAGAGAAATATCTTTATCTTCTTACTTGCAAATGAGCATCGTAGTTGGAGGGGTTAGCGGCGAGTTCAGTTACGAGAGATTCGAGTTGAATTTTCTGTTGAGGTTCGTCGTCTGAATCGGAATCGGAGGAATCAGACATGGCTTCTTCGTCTTGATTAAGGTTTGATGGTTCTGGCTCTGGTTCTGTGGTTAGGGTTAGGGTTTTGTCTTCCTCCATTGAAATAGAGGGTTAGGGTTTAGGGTGAAGAGAGTGAGTCTGATGAAGGTGACGTTACTGGCAGTTGTGGTTTTGCGGCGAAAGCGAAAAACGGTGCTTCAACTATATCAGTAAGCAATGACTTCGTTCTTTCGAAAGAGAAAAGTTTTAATAATCCAGAGTTTAGAACAAGTTCTAATATAAGTGAGTTTAAAACGTCAAAAACCATTTAACTAATTACTAACATTTATTTACTTTAAAATTTAAAATTTAATTTTGCATATTGATTTTGTTGTCATTAAAAAAGTTAACTTCACAGAATTTATGATTTACTAGATTTTTGCCCGTGCGATGCACGGGTCATTAAAAAATTTCATGTTAAATAAGTGATATGACAAAAGTGTATTAACATTAAACATAACATATAAGTTTCTACACCATTTTTAAAGAAATATAAATACAATTACAAACTTATCATTATTATTATTATTATTTAATCAAAAAAATTACTCATTGATGAGATACATATAACACTTTAATATCTCATGTACTTTTACTTGAAGTAGACAAATAAATAATACTCTATTAAAGATGTCGGCCTAACGAATTGGTTACGACAAAGCAGATGTGCAAACTCGTTTATCAACGCCGCTTCAAATCACAAAATCCCATTAGAGTGTCTTTTCAAATCACAAAATCCCTTTATTGTTGAATGAGGCTTGAACATCAATGTTGGGTTTCCACAATCACAACTACTACGAAAATCCTAGATTCTTCAACCTACAATGAAAATGAAAAGGAAAGAACAATCATGTGATGATGGCAAATGTACATTGCAATACAACATACATAATGATAAATATTATCACACTTACATTGATAGATTAAAAAAAGAATAAATCAAAATTACACAAAAAATACTACAAAATCAAAAATAGTTAAAAACTCAAATTTAAAAATCACTAAACTGCAAAACCCCAAAAAGCTCTTTGTTAATCAATTATTCATTCATTCAAGCAATGATGTTTACAAAATGCAAAAGGGACTAAGAAATAAAAAGAAATAAAGCTATGACTCTAGAAAATTGTAGATGTATTCTTCATCTTCCTAGAATTTGCCACATTTCGAGATCGAAAGTTGATGTGCGATTATCTGCTCTTCTCGATCTTGAATCAAAAACAGAATTACACATTGGTTGGAGTAGTGTAAATTTTCTATTAAAAAAAGTGTTGACGACAAATTCTTACACAGAGACCCTTTTAGGAACTAATGAACATGTGAACGCTTGCAATAATTTAGCCATTATTTCTAAATCCACAATCCTTTGAGTAACCTTTAGCCACTGTCTTCCCTCCATCTGATTTTGCGTTCAAAAAATCTATTCAACCACCACTCGATCTCCTTTGTGTCTGGCTTGTTATGTTGTCGCTGCAACATTAAAGTTTTCGGCAGCTTCCAACAACATCCCATGCAAGACACCAAAGATCCATTCCTGAGTAGAAATAAAAATTAAAGATGGGAAAGAATATGAAAGAGTAAATTTATCAAAAAAAGTTGTAAAACAAATGGGGATAGATATGAAAAGAGAAAATCTAACAATGTATACAAAATGCAAATCACAAATTTATTTCTCAATCCTATCAAAAAACGATATGAAACATATGACATAACTAACTTTCACATACATCCCGACTCCAACAAACCGTCAACCTCAACGCTGAGTAAGGAGAGCAACGACGGAAAATCAGCAACCAAATCTTTCTTGCACTTAAACAACTAACTGAAACCGGTCAGCCTCTCATGCATCATTCATTAGCCCTTGCTCAATAGTTAGTTAGTTAGTTATTTTGTCATTAAAAAATGCAAAAAAAAGGACAGATGAACAAAATCAAAAACAACATAAAGGAAATAGAGGAAAACTGGAAAAGAGAACAATCACCATAAATTTGCATGTTACAGTAAAACAACTACACGTTCTTGAGATATTGTGTGCAGAATGAAGCATATGAAAGTAGAAAAGGGTGAAGAAGATGGAGGAAAATTCAAAGAGAGGAATTCTTGTTTTGTAAAAGAGGAGAGATAAAATACCACTTTATACTTTTAAAATCAAACTAAAATATGTTTCTCAATGCCAAAGATAAGCATGACACTTTTTGTTCTTGGGAATAGTGGTTTTCTATTGGCATTGGGAGTATTTTTTTATCGGTATTAGTAGTGGTTCTAATGGGAATAGTGGTTCCAATATTAGAGGCTAATCTTGAGCCCAACAATAGTGTGCAGACATTAATTAAAATTAGGTTTGTTGGATTAGGTAGTGATGAGTAAAGTTAGCTAGTATTTGAAACTGATAGTTAGTGACATAATCTATTTCCTATTTTATTTTTGTATTTGAAACCAATAATAAATGATTACTCCTTTTTTTTTAATTGAAACCAAAACGGGCTGGGCTTAATTGATTAGAAATTAGGGTTACCATTAGGGTTAATTAGGGTTAACCATCATACTTAACAACTTTTATAAAGATAAAGATAAAGATGTTGAAGTTGTTTTTTTTGTTTATATTCTTTCTCTTAGAGAAATGAAACTACTAGAGTTTGGCTGCGAGGTAAGTAAAGTCTGGTTAAGAAATTTTAAGTTGAAGTTATTAGAAGTGTAACTGATGATTAACATAAAATTCATCAATAATACTCCCTCCGTCCCAAAATAAGTGTCCTACTTGTCAAAATTGTTTGTCCCAAAATAAGTGTCTTATACTATTTATAACATTTGTTTTTACTATTTTATCCCTTAAAGTAATCATTAGGTGAGAGAAAAAGTACACTTAAAAATCTACTTTTTAGTATTCCAATGTCTACTACCAATAAAAAGAGAGGGTATTTTAGTAAAATTTATATTCTCTCTCTTTCATTTACACATTTTTCTTAAAGTGTGTGATTTGGTCAATTGTGACACTTAAAATGGGACGGAGAGAGTAATATTTTTCAACATTTAGATCAATAGTTTAATTAGGGTTGGTTCAAAGGTAAGACAACTCAAGTAAATGACTAAGCCTCTAAAAAAGAAAAAAAATATCACACATAAGGCATAAGTCGATTTGTTTATAGTAGAAAAAAAAGATTTAGGGGAATAATGTAAAAGCATCTGAGAAACAAAAATATAAATAAAAAAAAAAGAAGATAAACGTTAAGCAAAAAATATGCATAACACAAAAAAAAAATTACAACATAATACAAAACATAAGGCATTACATCTCAACTATATCACCTTATACTAATCTCTAATACACAGGATTAGTCCACCACATATTAAAGTCTTATTAAAACTAGGGTCTGCTTATTTCATTCTCTCCCAGAAAACATTCTCACAAAAAATAACAGTTGTACGGCTACTGTTCTCTCTACTTCTCTAATCAATTTTTTTTGTCCATTTTTTCATTATTTTTGCTAGAAAAAGAGAATGGAAGTTTTGATTTCTTCACCTATGGCTCAGTCTTCGACTGTTGTAGTTCCGGCGATGGCAACATTGACAATCGAAAGAGCATTTGCTAATGGATCACTTTATGCGGGCGATCTCGGAGGGAGTGTGAATGAGGGACAACATTTTGATCTGTTCAGCCTAGTGGCTCATGTTGTCTCAATTGGGGTTTGTAGGTATCATACTAGACGATCATCTCTTGGTTACGCTTATGTGAACTTCACCAATGCTCAAGATGTGGCCATATGCAAAAAGACTTTTGAACTTTAGTCCTATAAATGAGAAACCCATTCATATTATGTTTTCTCAACGAGATCCAAGTATTCGGAAAAGTGGATCTGACAATGTGTTCATTAAGAATATGCATCAATCAATGTGTCCAGATTCTTAATGAACACATTGTCAGATCCACTTTTCCGAATACTTGGATCTCGTTGAGAAAACATAATATGAATGAGTTTCTCATTTATAGGACTAAAGTTCAAATGTCTTTTCCCATTGGCCACATCTTGAGCATTAGTGAAGTTCACATAAGCGTAGGAGAGGATCGTCTAGTATGATACCTATAAACCCCAATTGAGACACCATGAGCCACTTCGCTGAGCAGATCAAAAAGTTGTACCTCATTGACACTCCCTTCGAGATCGCACACATAAAATGATGCATTAGCAAATGGTCCTCAAACTGTCAATGTTACCTTCGTTGGAGCCACAACAGTTGGATATTGAGCCATAGGTGAAGAAATCATAGCTTCAATTCTCTTTTTCCAGCAAAAGAAAATGGATTGAGAAAAGCAAGGTTGTCAAAACTGTTGCGCGAGATGAACCGAAATCAAATCATGTAAACCGGTGCGGAACCGGTAAATTGGACGGTATGGGTGATTCGGTGATCTGAATTTCTTTCTTTAAATCTGGTTAGAACGACGCCGTTTGAGTAATTTTTTTAATGAAAAAAAAAATCAAACAACGACAAAATCAAATCAGATTCAGAAATGAAAAAGAAGAAGAATATAGAGAAGTTAAATTATTTAGAAAGTATCTCTATGATGCATACAAAAAATTATTCAAAAGAGCAGATATGCATAAAAGAATGGAGAGGAGTTGATATGCATAGAAGAAGGAAAAACAAAGTTGGCGGCTGCCATAGAGAACTTCTTTCAAATCTAGGGTTCATAACAAACGGTATGTATATATATATATATATATATATATATATATATATATATATATATATATATATATACACGAGCAACTTGGGCCAATTGCTTTCTTACCATTATTGGGCCAATTGCTTTATTTATGAAATGGGCTGATTGCTTCAATAAATATAGATTCTTAAATAATATTTATTGCCTTGCATTGCATTGAAGAATATTTTTTTTATGACACTTTAGTAAAATATAAATACTAATGTTTAAATTTTATATTGACTTTATGATATTTTATCTTTTTAATAGTGTAAAATTAGGGAATATTATCGGATAGCTTATGTGGTAAGGGCTGAGGGACATAAGGTTTGGGTAGAGAGAGGTCCATAGATCGATTCATAGCAGAAACAATTTATCTTTCTGATGCACCAAAAAAATTAATTAGGGAATATTAATCGTAACAAAAAAAATTAAGGAATATTGAGGCTTTTTAATTTATTGTTATGTATATATTATTTTAAAATATATATTTAATTAATAACAGTCTGACCCGGTTGAACTCTGGTTCGACTAATTAAACCTTAAACTAGTAAGTTCACTGGTTTAATGACTGGTCCGATTATGATTACCTTAAAAAAAAGTGATCAGAGAAGCAGGGAGAACAATAGCCGCGCAGCTGTGATTTTCCTTGAGAATGGAATTTTGTGGGAGAGAATGGAATAAGCAAACCCTAATTTTTTTAGTAACATTTTATGATTTTATTTTTTATTTTGTTTATAAATATTAATAAACAATAATCAATAATTGATGATTTCCTTTATTAAAAACCTTATAATTTTCTTTTCTGAAACTCAACCCCTTATATTATTATCTGTCTCCTCTTAATATATTCAAAAAAAATCTTTCTCCTCCTAATTAAATAAATAAACCTGTTTTTTGATTTGCCAACCACTATCATTGTGCTGTCACAATCTTTTAATCTTCCGTATCTTACAATCTAACCGTCAATGTCGAACCGATTAATTCCTGATCCGGTCGATAATGATATGTCGTTGTTTTCATCTCAATCACTTTATCATTTTTACTTTTCTTACTTGCCACCCTTATCCCAAAGTCTTGTTTATTCTTTGCTTATTTCTTGTTCATCCACTAGAGATGGGTGATTTAGGGTCAATTTTGACCCATAATCACCTCTCTTAATCTTTTTTTATTCATTTTTATTTCAATAAATGATTTTCACATAGTTACTTTTATTTTGCAATAGGCTCTCTTCATTTTATTTATTGTGACTAATAGGCCCTCTTCATCTTGTAATAAGCATTTTCATCTATATATATTAATAAGCATTTTAATATCTGTATTAGTAATTGTTTCATGGTTTAATTATTCTTTTGGTCTCTTAACTTATTTATTGATTTTGTTTTGCTCCTTTAACTATCAAAATGTTTGTTTTGGTCCATTAACTTATTTTTTGGTTTCGTTTTGGTCCCTTAACTTTTAAAAGTTTTGTTTTGGTCCCTTAACTTATATATATTTTGGTTTCGCCTTTTGTCCTTTAACTCTTTCTCTCTCAACCACTTTAATCATTCCTGTTAATGGACTCAAAACCAAAAAATAAGTTAAGGGATCAAAACCAAACCAAAAAAGTAAGTTAAAAGATCAAAACGAAATCTATTTTTTATTTATTAAAAGAGAAACTCAAGTTGTTTTATGGACATCTCATCAATAATTCTCCACATAAACTTCAATTCTCCATGTCAGCTCAAAATCTTATGTGTCTCCACTAAAAACTCTTCTAAGTTACAACAATTATTTCCCTCCTTCTTTGAGAGACCTATATTTACACTACATTGTGTCTATTGCTAAATTTATTGTTTTTGTTATTTATCTACCTTTTGTAACATTCATCTATCGTTTAATATTCAATTAAAGCTACCTCACATCTATCTATCATTTAACATTCAAAACTACAATAATAGTCTTAACCAAAATTTTGTAATACTATTGTTTTCCCCTTTTAAGTTGGATCCATTTTAATTTAGTCTTCAATCAAACCTTTAACTTTTCATTCCCCCTTTCTATTTGTTGTTAGCTTGCCACCACCCAAGCTTCTTCCAATGGAGTACCCCGCCATCAACCACACATCATGCTGTCAGCCACACAACCTGTCTATGTCACCCAAACTTGCTTGCACATTGGCACCCACCGTCTTTAAAAATTGTTTTGTGCAATCTTCACTTTGTCGGCGACACATTCTTTTGGATCCCTTGTGTTTAATGACATGTTATTATTTTCTAAAAATTTCCACTCTAAATTTCAATTTCTCTTTTGCATGCAATAGGTTATTGGTATTCTTCAACAGTCACTCGATATTGTCTAAATAGGATTGTACGCGTTTCTCATGGAACCTGTCACCGCTGCTTCCAATGTGACTTAGGGGTGGCAAAATAATTCATTAAAAAAAAATCCATCCAATCTACTAATTGATTTGATGGATTTAATCCATCCACTTTAATTTCAAAATCCAATTGGATCATTAATTATAATTTAATTTTTTTTACCTTCTAAATATCTTTTTTTTTCTTAGTCAAAAAAATATCTTTTTTCTTTTTTACCTTCTCAATTTATTTTTTTAACTTCTCAATTTTTTTATTTTATTTTAATCTAAAGAATATCCTAATTTTATTGTTTATAATATTTAAATTAGTGGATGGATTGGATCCATCCATTAAAATGGTGATAATGGATGAATTTGATTTTCAATGGACGGTTTGGATTGAATTTTATTTTAAGAATTTTAATGGATTGGTAATGAATTATTATAACCCATCCATTATAATCCAAGTCTAAATTCATCCATCCTTCAATTTTGCCACCCCTAATGCGACCAGTGCTACTTGATTTTTGTCATCATCTTTCTCTTAATTTGTTCTTAATTTTAAGTGTATTTCAAAAGTATATTATTTTTCCTACTTAAACGCCTAATTATTTTTTTATATTGGAAAATATCTTTGATTCTTCAACGGTAAGTATATATGCATGCTGTCATATCTATTGGTTTTAATCCAATTTATGATAGTGTTGAACGTTACGGTTTATAAATTAAAGGCTTAAATATCATTTTGGTCTCTGTATGTATACCCAATTTTGGTTTTAGTCCTTGTATGTAATTTTTTGACAAAATAGTTCCTGTATCGCACATTTTTGTTTGGCGTTAGTCCCTGAGTGCAAATTCCGTCCAAATATATCAAAGTGGCAAACGTTTTGCCACCTGAACCTGTCACGTGTCACTGTAGATGTGGATGATATGCTGACTAGATTAAGTGTGGGAGAGGGACCAAAACCAAAAATTTACACATACATGGGACCAAATTCTAAATTCTAAGCTTGGACCAAATTCTTCTTCTTTTCAAGCTTTTGTAGTTTCTGAACCAACCTTCATAATCTAATTGCATTTAAAGCTTATCTAAATGTATCTCACCTCCCCTCTATTTACTAACTCATCAACAACACCCTCTGCCGTTACCTCAGTCTATTATGCCTTCTTTTCCAAAAGTGAATAAATCAAACAACCATCACTAACAATCATCTTCAGGTGTTTATCACTCGGTGTCTTCCTCAAAATTAAATCAAACAAGTAAAAATCATATGCTTCAAAGACGTGAACTTTTTCTTTCATGAAACTTCCAGCAAGATTCTCCGTGACGATATCGTCAAAAGCTGCAAGATTCTTTCATGAAATATTCAGTGTTTGATGAGGAATTATTTCAAATTTCATTGTTGAAAGTTGTGATAGATCGACTTCCTCTGTTGTGCTGTCCAGAGAGAAGCTTCATCTTTTTATACATTTATCAAATTGGGAACATACAGATTTGATTTGTATATGACTCTATGGTGATTGAATGATGAAGAAAAACAATTAATCAAAATTCCATTTTTTTTATTTAAGATCACTTGTTGGTTAGCTATGAAAATTCACTATTGAGATTGAAAGGATTGTTTAAATTTAGATTTTCATAAAAATTTGCAAAATTTAGAATTTTTGGATTTGGTCTCATGTAATTGTGTAAATTTTTGGATTTGGTCCCTCTCCCACACTTAATCTAGTAATCATACCTAGTCATCCACATCTACAGTGACACGTGGCAGGTCCAGGTGGCAAAATGTTTGCCACTTGGACATATTTGGACGGAATTTGCACTCAGGGACTAACGCTAAACAAAAATGTGCGATACAGGGACTATTTTGTCAAAAAATCACATACAGAGACTAAAACCAAAATTAGGTGTACATATAAGGACCAAAATGATGTTTAAGCCTAAATTAAAAGCATGACATAAAAGAACTTATTCAAATATTTATTATGATCATTACTCCATTTTTTCTATGCTTCGTGCTCCTTATTTAACTGATAGCAACTTCGTTGTTATAAGGAGTAGATTAGTATTTTCATATTGGTGTATAGCATATATATGAGTACAATGAATTTCATGAGTAGGCAGAAAACTTTCTTATATTCATATACTTACAATATATAAATAAAGTGACTTACACATATAGAGCTTGAGTTACCGACCTTATGATATTCTCGTGTATTGATAGTCTCGGCATGTTTATCGTCGAGAAGAACCGGTTGTACTCTGGGGGAGTTACGCAATATTGCGGATAATTCCTTAGTTCAGTGTTACAACACGCCTCCGATTATTTTATGGTTCACTATATTTAGAAGACATCCGTAGTTGGTGGTGTTGACGACATGAATCACTACAAAATTAATTTTAGGTCCAATATTACAACAATTATTTATTTCCAACCATAGCATGTGCTTGATTTAGTTAGCAATTTCACCTTCACTTGCTAAGATAAGTTCAACCACAACCGGTTAAAATTTTGATTTAATATTGTTTTTTCTACCTCCCATCATAGCAGATTGATTAATAAAAACCTCTAATTTGCAGATACAAAAGTAGTGAATTTTACTAAATATTGGTAAGTAAAATTATTTCATATTTAAAAAAAAAAATATCATCTTCATTTTAGATACTTTGTTCAATTTTTAACTTCTGAGGTTATGGGGACATAATTATTTTTTATGAACAAACTAAAAATATTCAACCTATGAGACTATTTTATCTTATTTACTTAAAATTTATCTCAAAAATAACACAAATTATTTTAAACTGTCTTATTCTAATTTTTAATAGTTAAGGGACTAAAAAGAAACCAAAAAATAAGTTAAGAAAAAAAAACAAAATTTCTAATAATTAAGAGACCAAAATAAAACAAAAAAAAATTAAGGGATCAAAAGATAATTAATTAAGCCTTGTTTCATTGATATTTGAAATTTGCACAAACGATCCTTTGCTAGAGATCATATTACTGTACTATTTTTTATTTTTATTTTTGCTAGATTTTTGTCTCATACTGCTGATTATATGTAATTTGTCATGAATAGTCTTAATTTTAGTGTTTATATATAAATGAATAATGTATAATTTTGATAGCTTGAGTTAGGAATCTATAACATATATATACTAGAAAGTCTTATGGACAATTAGGATTCTAGTACTTGTGTTGTAATGTTAAGCTTTTGCTCTATGTGATATGGTGATCATTTTGATTTTGATTTTAAACCGATGTACAAACTTCTATTTTAATATGAATCATTATGTTATTTTATTTCAAATGCTTGTTATTTTTTTTTTTGACAAATGATTTTAAATGCTTGTTATTTTTTGGCTTAAATGCAGTTTTAGTCATTTTATTTTGACGAATACATACTTTCAATCTCTCTATTTTAAAACTCAGAATTTCCCCACCCCTATTTTAGATTTTTCAAAAAAAAATTCACTCCAATCACATTTGACTTATTTTTTCTTATGTGACAATAGTGATGTGTACATTTTTTTTTGACACATGTGTATTATATTTATCCACCTAATTATTTTCTTTAAAAATTACTAGAAAATTCTTTAAAATGCCATGAAATTAAAGGAAAAATAAATAAAATCTATAAAAGACATTTAAATATATCAAAAAATTTGTTTATCATGTGACAACTTCACACCCCATTTTTCAATGGGTAAAGCAATCAACCCCTTCACTTTCATTTAAGAAGTATGTCGGAATGTATTAACAAAAATTTTAGCAAACAAATTTGTCAAACAAAATTTTCAATATATATAAATGTCTTTTTATGGTATTTTTCTTGTTTTTATAGTATTTATCTTGATTTTTTATTATTTTTATAGTAATTTATTTATAGAATTTATAATTTTTTCCTTAATTTTATGGCATTTTAAGAATTTTCTAGTAATTTTTAAAGAAAATAATGGATAAAGATAATACACATGTGTCAATAAAATAAAATAATATACACATCACCATTGCCACATAAGCAAAAATAAGTAAAATGTGATTGGGGTGACATTTTTTTTTTTGAAAAAAATCAAAATAGAGGGATGAAATTCCGAGTTTGAAATAGGAGGTTGAAAATCTGAATCGGTCAAAATAGGATGGTTAAAACTGCATTTAAGTCTTATTTTTTTTTTCATATTTCGATCAATATTATTTTAGAAATTCGGAATAAAGAAAGGAAAAGAAATAGGTTAATAGGTGTTTAACCCCCTTTTAATGGGGACCAATTTTATTTTACTCCGCTGTAATTTTTTATTACCCTCTCGTAATATTAAGATTATTTCTTTTATTTCTACAGAATTTATATTTAATCAATCGTTAGTTGGTTCAATGGTGATTGCGCTGAACTTGATAGGGAGGACCGCGGTTCGATCCCCCGCAACTATGATCGGGAGGGGGTTGGAACCACTTGATACCAAAACTGACTCTCAAACTAGATTAAACTGATGGTAAAAATAAATAAAAAATTATTTCTTTTACCCCATCCAGTTGCCACTCAGTCGTAGAATCTTTGTTTTTTTTTCTGACATGGCAAGTCTAGTGGTTTTTATTTCATTTTTGATTAAATCATGCCATATAATTTAATATTTTTACTTTAAAGAACTATTTATACTTTCAATTAATTATATTTTAGGTGTTCTATTTTAATAATTTATATTCTAGGTCACAATTTCAATCTTTTGATTCTTTTATTTCCTTCCCACCATATTCCTTTCTTTCTCTTCTTCCTTCAATCAATTTATATTATAGGGTTAAAACAGTCAAACAACCATTTCTACCTAAATCCCATCATTTTTTGTAGGAAAACAGGAGTTGGAAGGACATGGAGCAAAACGAATAAGAAAATCTGATAAGACGCCCTTCACATCCAACACTATTGGGCTTGATGTGTCGATATAAATGGCGAGTGACCCGATATTGGAAATCTGATAACAAGTGGCCCAACGGATCATGGGAGACTCTCGTATCATATTACTTATAGTATAATGATGACCGAATGAAGAATATCTATAAGGCCATTGATCGGATGAAAGATGAAATATTTGTGATCACGCCAAAGTGCGCCAATATCACCCATCGAGTTTAAACGTCTACTCATGAGAATTAGGGAACATTTAATTTGATATGATGATGATGATGATGATGATGATGATAAGCTTATGTCGCTACGGAAGAGGCATTTACAATTTGCATCTTACTGTTGACAATAGCAGCACTTATAAAATTCCTAAACATTACATGAAAGTTTAATATTTGAAAATTGAAACCAGTAATAGGTCCATTCCATGGAGGTATACCAACAAAAAGTGTACATAACAGAGCTAGTAGTATCAACCACAAAACAATCATGATACCATTTCTATCTACTTTCAAAATTTCTGATATTTACAATGACCGTTATGGTTTCATTATTTCTCTCCAAATCAATGATCCTTTTCAAAAGTATACTACTATATATACATCCTATATATCAGATTGAAAACTCTGTGGCACTTCAAATTCGTGATACAGTGCACCTGAGATTTGTAAGGATAAAATATGATAATGGTCATAGTTCTATGAGAACCATCCTTTTTTGGTCTTAGCCATCCTGAGTTTCATTACAAGTTCTTCACGCTCAGCTTCAACCTCGGCATATTTAAGGCTCATATGGTAGTAGCGGTCCTGAATATCTGTCAATTCTGCTTCTAGTTTTGATTTTGTACTCTCAAACTTTTCTTTTGTCACTAGTTCTTCTTCAGCCATTGGTTTTACTGGGCTATTTTCCTGGTTGTTTCCGCCTTGAGGTGATGACCTACAAATGGAAATACAAGGAAAATTATAACACAAATGGTTTAACAGAAAAATAAGGCCAAGGTCTAAAATCAAAGGATATTTCCTTCCGATGTTTCAAATTCCTGCAATCCTGATTTATAATACAGATACCTTGCTGCATCAAAAATTCAAAATCGGCTTCCAACAGTTAGAAGCAGAGTAACCACAACTTCTTTGAACAATATACCTATATTCTAATATCCCTAAATGAATTATGCATGTGTACTTCGACTGTTCGAACTTGGTTCTAAATACCACCAATTGCTAGAGAGAATAAAACACAATCCTCACCAGCAATCAAGTGAAAACTGGATGTCAGATTTTTTTTTTCTCTAATAATTATCGTGGCTCCAATCAATTATGTTCTTAAACCAAACTATTGTTATGATCTATTCGATGATGCTTAGAGGTACTAATCTTTGTGATATATTGATGATGAGTTTTGAACACTAAATCTTTTTCAAGTAGATAACAATGTAGGTCATAATCTTTAAGCACGTGATTTGAGGTGGATAGAGTTAAGTGTCATAATATTGTTGTTATTTTGTTACAAAAATAAGGGTTAAATTGTTATGAATACAATCCTAGATATTTTTTATCTGAGTAGACTAAAAGCTTTTTTGTTTTTGCTTAGAAGGCATGCATAATGAGTTCTCTGACCTGCTAGGTTGAACTTCATATATGTCATTGGCTTCTTTTTCATTTTCTACTTCAGTCTCAGGGAAATGAGTCTTTGATACTGGTACTACTTCAACCACACGAACATTTTCATCAAGTCCATGCTCACTTTCCACCTATGAAAACAGAAACATTTAGTTTCTAGTGAGATTGATATTATTTGACATGATCTCTTTGGTATACACGATTTAAGCAACAAAATATACTAGGTAACATTTGACAAGGAGGTAAAATACAATAAGAAAAATTCAAAATATATCACCTCAGTCTGATGTTTCCTACTGTTATAAGGGTCTTGTTGATCTTTTGAGATTTCTCTGTCATTCTTTAAAGGCGACCTTCTCTTATGGCTGCGAACTTGATTGGTATTCTTAACCGTAGAATTATGCTAAATCAAAGAAAGAAAATCATTAGTTGTGTCATCACAATCATATCATGTAATTAATGAAAAAGAGACACTAACTTTTGAGGCCTTCTGATCATCATTAACAGGTTTCCTGTTTAGCTTTGAAACATGATTTCGCTTTTGTTCCTTAATCAGTTTCAATTCTTCTTCAAGGGCCTGAGATTTTTTCATAAGATCAGTTTTTTCCTGGACATATCTTGTGTCTCTTTCATTCAATTCATTTTCCAACTGTATAAGCCTTTCTTCAAGGGATGCTCTAGTTCTGTTGCAGTGTTCCAATTCTGATGCAGCCTTCTCCAAGCTTGATATCTTTTGTTCAAATGATGTATTCTCTATCAAATCTTCACATAAATCAGATTTGAAGCATAACGAGGCTTTCAGTCTCTCTTTCTCAGTATTGGAAGCACTGAGCTCACTCTTGAGAGCCATAATCTCATTTTCAAATTGACTTGTCTGCTGCAACTGAACCCTCAAATTTCCAGATTCATTCATGTATTGTTGTCTTTCAAATTCAGTGACTGTAAGTTTTGATTCAAGGGAATTTATAGTGCTTTCGTATTTCAGTTCTCTGGATTTGTAGTCATCCACCAGCTCTGACAAGTTTTCATGTTCAGCCATCAGCTTTTCTATTTTAATTTTAAAATAGGCAAGCTCATTTGTTAGGTCTTTCAAATTCTGTTCATATTCAATCTGCACCATATTAACCTCAGTCTTGTACAAACTCACTTTAGATTGAGCTTCTCCAAAAGCAGATTCCAGTTTGGATTTATCGGCACGTAATGTGGATACTTCAAGCAAAGCATTGGAATCTCTTCTCTCCTTTTCATCATAGGCAGCTGAAAGTTTCAGGCTGAGGTTCTCTACTTCTAGTTTAAGGTTCTGAATTTCCGCCAGCTTCTCCATTTGCATCTGATTCAATAAGCTTTGACCCTGATCCATATGTTTCCTATTTTCATCCATTTTCATAACCTTTTCTTCTAGCCTTGAAGCTTTATTTCTAGCATTCTCTAGTTCTGATAATTGGGACTCTAGCTCGTTTGTCAAATCTCTCACTTGAGCTTCTAAAACAGAAACCTGCATTAACAATTGTCCATTTTCATGTTCTATATCTAATTTGTTGTTCTTCGTTTCATGCATTTTTCCTTTTGAAATATGATCATCATAACTAATCTTATTGCCATTTTTCTCTGGGAGTATGTCTTCTGAATGAAATATTCGAAATAAATTGTTGCTTGGTTCAGACTCAACGCTCGAAGAAGATTGATCTTTGAGCATGTTTGAATTGGTATTCACTTCTTTTAGCTTGCATAAAAGCTCAAGGTTTTCATTTGTCAGCTCATTACAGTCCATCTCAAGCTCCTTAACTTTCTCTTTCAGTTCTTCCATTTGTTCCAAAAGATCTGCATCACCTACTTTTTTGGATGCAATCTCCACATTACAGGTTTCTGGGAGCCTTGCATTCAATCTGGAAATTTCTTCCTCTTTAGCAGACAATTTGATTTCATATTCCATTTGAATATCTGAAAGTGTTTTTTTGTTTGGAACCTTTGCATATTCAATGTTTTGCATTTTATCCTCCAACACCTCTTCCAGTTTTTGCACCTTAGCCAGCAGATTTTTCTTTGATTTCTCCAACTGCTCTATTTGTTGCATAAAGATCCTATTTCCTTCTTCACTTAGCTGTAAAGATTTTTCGAGAGTACTGACTTTTGAGGGTAATGATGAAAGATTTTCCATCTCAAGTTTTTGCTGTTCTATGGTTTCTTCCAGCTGCTGCAGAGCAGAAACAAGTTCAACATTTGCTTCTTGGCTCTTCTTTAGTTGCAAAGACAAGTTGGCGTTGGATTCCTTCTGAAACTTTAATTCATCTTTTAGATCATTGTCAGTTTCTGGAATGCATTCACCTTGAGATATTGAATCTTCCGAAGTCTTCCGTCTCACTATAGAATCTCCTGATGACAATGTTAACTGCTCAACTTCCTTTTTCAAACAATCACGTTCTACATATGCTGTTGAAAGGTTTGTTTCCAGACCTTCCAGCTTTTTGGATTGATCAGAGAATTCTGTCCTCAACATCTCCAAGTCACCCAATAGCTTTCTGGCGTTCATCTCCCACATCTTTGCTTCTGCCCGTAGCTCTACACTTGGTTCTTCTGCAGCTTCAAGACTGTTATTAGAACCATTGGTCATCTTAGAAGGTGATGCACCAATGTCTTGCATATTTTGAGAATTAAATGATGAACGATTCGACTGAGAAGAGTTGTTAACAGGGTAGTCGTAATGGGATACACTTTTCTGGGAACTGGTTGAACCTTGTCTTCCCATTGGGCTCTGCCCATCACTAATGCACGGAGAGATATTTCCCCTTCCTATGGAATCCTCGGCTGAGTTATAGCTGCAGTTTGATACAGAACCAGAAATACTTGTTGCCTGCAGCCAAAGTTCAACGTTTCAGTATCTTGATAAAAACAACTAATAATGAATTATGTCACAAGTCACAACTCTAATATGGAGAGATGCAAGTTGATAGCTCTGCAGAAATAAATCCTTTTGTTTCCTAGACCCTCCTTGAAGACAACTCTGCCAATGAATGAATTTATGGACCCAAAGGATGAAATACAGTTATCATCTCCATGCAAAATTTTCTCAAAAAAGTAGTGTTTGCAATGCATACATAACGGTACAAGCGTTACTAAATGAAAGCAGCAAGGTATAGGCACAAAGAATATTATGTACCAATATGCATGCATGGACAGGAATTTAGAACCATGTGTGCAATAGAACACTGATAATAGGGAAAGTGTTGCAATTTTACCATAGTCTCAACTTCTCCAGTTGATAAGGTAGAGTCCACATCACCAACAGAGTTAGATTCAACACTTTGTACATATGAACAATCAGATCCGTTGGACTTGACAGTCACTTCGTGATTATTTTCATTCATAGCCTTCAAATGAGAATTTGTTTCCCTTGATTCTTGATCCCTGAAATTTTTCAAGAGATTAATATTTAATGTACTAATAGACATTATACTTATTATATATATAAAAGACCATTCTTCGATACAAACCTGGGTTTTTTTCTTGGTGTAAGGCACTGCAATGTTACCTGCAAAATGCATAAACCACTAAATTTTGAACTCTAGTTCAATGATATTTTGCTGCAATAGCACTGCTACCTAAAACCTAAAAATGCATATGTATCTATCTATCTACCGGACCATACATATAATATTGTATATTTTTATGCATAAAATATTTATTTTTCAGATTTTCCTCAATTTGACAGAAAGCAGCATGGAATCAAATCTAAAATGAGACATAACTGTCCATGAATCACGAGAAAAATAAATGCCTTTTCACTTTCTGCAGCCAAACAAGAATAAGATACAGCTTTCAGTAGTCTGACTCACATTCAAAATTGTCCCATGATTGCACTTGTTTAGCGAGATTGAAAGTGGAACAGCAGCATCTGAATTAACATAGCTGGTCATACTAATTGTGGCCTCTCCCAGGATTCCAGATCTTAATGATCCCTGTTAAATGATATTATTTATTTAATAATCCAAGCAGAGTAATTTCAAACTGATATAGCTAACAGCAAAAAGTGTGGATCCATAATAGTAAAAGAAGCAGAAATAGTGACAGTAGTACCATTGCAACAATAAGCTTGATGAGACAATCATCAATCTCCTTGGACGAATTATCTCTTGAAACCGATATAGATTCTGAAATAGTTTCAGACCATTGACAACTTCCATTGCGCACTGCAACTTTACTTGATTTTGCAATTGTTTTACCAGTTTCTACAGAAACAACAGAAACAAACAGCTTGTCCCACCCTTTTGGCACCTGCTTAGTTAGAATTCAATTAGCATTTGTTATTTACAGAACAAGCAATTTCTTTTTCTAGCCTCACAGAATTTCATTTCAACCATGAAACCATTTTGATTGTGCAATTCTAAAACGAAACTCAGGCCTGAGTCTTGGATTGATTTATTTAAGCTTACCTACTGAGAGGACTTATGAAAACGGCTTATGATACATTCATAAGTTGTTTTAAGTTTATAAATACAGTTTATACTTTATATGAAAATAATTTAACTTTTTTATTTTTTGGTATATAAATACACACTTTTATTATAAGTGTTTATGCTATAAGTTGTTTATCCAAACCAGAAAATCATGAGGTTGTTATATAAACGCTTTATTTGATTATGTTCTATTACTTTTTAGTCCTAATAACAGAACATGCATGAACAAGAAGCATAATTTTGCATTCCATCATAACAGAAACAACAATGCAAAATTGCTAATGCAGCAATCATAACAAAACACCATGATCCGAACCTTCAATTTCATAAAAATCCAATTCAGACACATTAAAACTCAACGTAAACCGTAAGTTCTATTTCAGAGAACTTATGAAAACAGCTTATGATACGTTCATAAGTTGTTTTAAGTTTATAAATATTTTTTTTTTGGTATATAAAAACTTATACTTACACACTTTTATGATAAGTGCTTATGCTATAAGTGCTTTATTGAGTTGTTTATCCAAAATAGATAATCATGCAGGTAACAAAACATCATGATACTTTCTAATCAGTAACGATCGTAATATACACCGCTTAAGTCATTTTACGATTTGATTATGTTCAATTATTTTTTAGTCCTAGTAACAGAACATGCATGAAGCACAATTCTGCATTCCATCAAAACACAAACAACAAAGCTAAATTTCTAATGCAGCAATAAGCAATTCATAACAAAACACCATAATGATTAATGCATAATCCGAATCGTCAATTTCATAAAAATCGAATTCAAACACGTTAAAACTCATCTCGACGTTCATTTCATTTACTAATTACAATACATTTCTATCACAAGTTCATAACAGTTTATGTTGATATTCAGTTACGTAAACAAAATATCATCAAATTAAGCGAAATTAAGTAACGTCGAAATTAGAAACTAATCAACTTAATTACATTAATCAAATCAACGTAAATCAAAACTACGAAGAAGAATAAAACGAAATCAAAATGAAAAAACGGTGAAAGAAGTGATTAACCTGAAGTGCTTTGAGATGAGAAATTCTAAACTCAATTTTATCAACAGATTTCGGAGACTTATGCTTATGAAGCTTAAACATCTTGTTTCTGTTAAGAAACTTCTTCTTCTTCTTCTTCTTCTTCTTCTTCTTCTTCTTCTTCTTCTTCTTCACAGTTCAGTGTATATGAATGTGCTTTGTTCTTCTTCGTCGATCACATTCTTCTTCTCTGCAACAACCATCACCAACTGTTTGAAAGAAAGAGAAAGAGAAAAAGAGAGTTAGCTAAATTGTCATTGTTGTTATTTCATTGTTGCTTCAAACCATAGCGGGAGAGAGAGAAAACAAACAAACAGAAAATGGCACGAGAAAGATTAACAACTCAAAATAAAGGAAGCACAAAACATACGTCTACAGATCATAACTCAACTGACAGAAAATATCGATATTTTTCAATCGAATGTTCATAACTGATTTCAAATCTGATCTCTCGTCGTCATTTCGTCTATATAAAAAAAATATAAGTAAATATTTATTACAATGCACAGCGGAGGAGTAACAGTTTTTTTTTTGTGTGTATGGTATTGGTGACGTGTTGTTTGGTGGTTGGGCAAGAATGTAAAAGTTGTTACTTTTTATTTACAAAGGGAGCTGTTGCAGCTTATTATTTACTAACTGCAACCACCAACGCAAAAGCGTTAGCAAACAAAAAATAACAGCTGTGGTGAGTTTGAAGTGATTATGATTATGATAGAATGAATTATTTGATTTTCATGTTTTCAAGATTCGGCTCAAAATTAAAAAAAGGAATATGTTTATATTTGGATGTTGATATAAAAATAGGATATCTAGATTACAAGAATGACTATGAAAGAGACTTTGCCTTTGACAATATCGTCATTTCTTTTCATGGGTGTCAAAGAATTTGCCTTTTTATTTTTATTTTCTAAAAGCATCTTTTATGTGCATAATTGTATGAATGTATGTATGAATGAACCAAGTTATACAAGTTATAACACATTTAAAAATTGTCTTGTTTTGTTTCCCAAAAAATAAAATTGTCTTATTTTGTATCAAAAGAAAAATATCTTATTTAAATGATATATTTCATATAATACGTAGAGATTGAGATTCAAACTTTGATACACCTAACTGTTTATCTGATAAGATGAAATTCTAGCAACTAAGCTAACAGACAAAAAAGAAATTTCATATATATATTGGTAAGAAATTTCAAATGGGTTGTGAGATGGTTGAATATGTTTATAAAGAAAAGACAATCATCATTTTACAAGTCGATTTTGTAAAAATGAGTTAGACTCAACTCTCAATTCTAAAATGATATCAAAATCTTTCCATAATTTGTTGTACTTTCTAATCGAGTCAGTAACTATTTATATCCGCACAAATGAGTTAAGAAGTCTCATATCAATTGCAGAATGACTTAATATATTTTTATAAAGAAGAGATAATTATAATCTTAAAAATTAATTTTATAAAGATGAGTTAAACGCAACTCTCAAGTCTCGACATTTAATTGTCACAATGTATTTTGACAAGATATAGGTTGTATATTGTTTATTCCGTACTGAACGACAACTTTGCGCTTTCCTCTTAAGAATGTATTGGAATGGTAATGCTGGCAGTGTTGTCGTATTCATTTTGTGTCTACTTCGTTAACTACTTGTTGAATACGTAGAATTTAAAATACAGTGTGTGTAGTGTTATTATCAATTTAAATATAACAATGAATAATGATGAAGATGTTAATTACCATAAATAATTGTTGCACTTCATTTATGTCATGTAAGTTTTGTCTTTTCAGGTTTGCTTTGGAGTCACATCGTTTGATCCAATAATGTTAATCACCAACCGGTCACAAAGCTAGTAAGTAAGAAAGGAATGTCCCCCTTCTCTTTTCATCAAAACACGTTACTTATTGTTAGGCCGATTTTAAATAATATTATATTGAAGTTATTTGGAGTCTCATATCGTTTAAATTTTCAAACGATTGATTATATAGAAAAGTTTGAAAATTTCACTTTTTATATTAAATTTTAAGATGAGATCAAAACACATTTAACATGTCAGACAGACTCTCGATTCTAAATCTAGAGTAGATTTATGTGATGGCTTTGCATCAAATCTATCGCTTAGTTTGACCATTAGTACTAATTACCTGTCAAATAGAGGAATTTTGTTTCTCCTAAATTTGCATTATTTTATTTTAGAGTATATTTGAAAGTTGAATTTTGAAGAAAGAATTTTGGAATGTTAAGTCTATATTTAATATATTTATATTTTAAAAAATTGCAAAAATAAAATAATACTAATTATATAATATTTCAACCACACTTAATTTATTTTTAAAAAAAATTAGTAAAGAAGAAAAATATATCCTCCTCTCTAAAATCCAATACCCAAACATACCTTAATGTTGTATGCTTACTTAATTGCATCTTTATTTTTGTACTAATTATTGATAGAGGCTAATGAGCTAAAGAAAAGAAAACGACATGCCCAACAAAAAATGAAGTGAAACTCAAGGCAACTGATGAATGCTACATGACACACACCAGCTTAAGACAAAGCCAAACCTACTCACAAAAGGTAATGAGAGACTATCAATAAATAAAAAATATACTTCTTCTGTTCTAAAATAATTGACACAATTTACCAATTCATGTTTATTAACGCAATGGTTCATCTGCAGAAGGTGGAGCATGCTTTCATTAATCTCCAAAGCGTAAGAAATCGTCCATCCGTCGGTCAATATTGGATAGTCAACTAGTGCACAGGGTTCAAATATCAAATATAAGAATTGCAGCCCAGGCCTCAAAAATTAATTTTAATCGTCAATATCCTTAATTATCTATCATTAAAATTTATAAAAATTATATATCTTGAAAATATTCATCAAGACAAATTAAACATCTTATATGTTAATATTTGCATTTACATAATAGTCAAAAAATATAGAGTAATAAAATAAATTATGTAAATAATACACAATGATCAACTGTGTATCAATTTTTTTTAGAATGGAGGGAGTATTTTATGGAAGAGAATCTGACGAGCATCATTGACACATGAGAAAAATGATGATGATAGATTAATTGTCAACCCATTCAATAATCGAGACCATTGACAATCTTCACAAAAATGCTTATTTCTACAATAGACAAGAAATAAACGAATTCTACTCCTAGTCTAACAAGGTAATCAATCACTCTTTATTGTGTAATTTTTATTGTATATATTATAAACAAAATGACAAATTATTAAAAAATTTATCAATTTTGTATCAATTCTGTATTTTCTGTCAATTGAGCAAATGTTTGTGGAACACTCTTCGCAAGTTATTTTAATGAAAAATCAACATTTAACTTTGTGGTTAATTGTTTTAGAATTAAATTTTATCATAATTTGGATATCAAATTTTATAATTGCAAATTTTAAGGTTTTTTTTTTGAAACTTGATCATGATAACAAGGAAGCAAAAATTTATTTTTTAGATTCGTTGTATAACTTATGTATCTGGTCTATGTAATTACGGGATTTCAATTTAATCTCATAATTTGAATATTTGCAGTTATATTACTATTTGATCAAAATAACTATACATGAAGCACGAACATGGATATGATACTCAACATAACATTGACGGTGACACCGACACATTTGACACGTCAACATTAAGAATAATTTGAAGAAAAAAAATAGAAATAATGAATGCAGGTTTTGTGTGTGTTGGTGTCCTACACCGACACAACTTCAATTTGGTGGTGCTACATTGAGAACTATTACATTGAGAACTATTATGATTTTCAATTTGGTGGTACTACATTGAGAACTATTATGATTTTCAATTTGGTGGTGATTCATTTTATGTGTCCCATCAGAAACTATACATTAGGATGATGGTAAATTGCATTGTTAAGGGCAGGGGTGGATTTAGAGCCCGACATTGAGATTTTTAGGATGATGGTAAAATTGTTGTATTTTTAGAGTTAGTTTAGGTCAAAATTAAGATTCTTAAGAGTTAATTAATTTAGGGCAAAATTGATTTTTTTTAGTGTAAAACTGAGATTTTTGTTTAAAATTGACATTTTTCCCGAGTTTTATAAATTTTCTGACTCCACCACTGGTTAAGGGGGGTAATTTTAAATTTTTAACTGATTTAAGAAGGAATTTTCATGATTTGTAATATAACATTAGATTGGGTATTCAGTCACTTTTTCATAACTTTGATTTGCTTGTTCTATCATAAAGGATTACCGGAACATTTTATGCTATGTGATGTATAAAATTAGGAAATGGGATGTGATTGTTTTTCCACCTCCTGGTTTCCTTAGAAACTTCATACACTAAGAATTGCATATGTCACCTAATTAATCCGTTGCGCCAAGCTTCCCTTTTAGATTTTCATGGATAAATATGTTCATGAAATATGGTAGGAAAACTAGTCTTATTTTGAATACGATCCAATTGCCATATGATCAAGCTCTGTTTGTTAGGTTCAAAAACTGAGCTATGATAGATTTAAATAGAAAAAAAGGGAGGACTTAGTTATGCTAAGTTCTAAGCACTTTTAGCAATTTCTTTTGATCATTTCCCGACACTTGGTTGATAGCCGAAAGCTTTCATGATTGGTTCATGTCGCAACCATATTGGAAATGCATACAATCTTCATCCTCCCCTCTCGTGTCAAACGGAGCAGAATCACCCCCTGGCACCAAAGCAGCCAGTAGTGTAAAATATGACATTCGTCTTCGTTCATTACAGCCTTCATCTTCTGGCGAAGCTGGAATCCCTATATTAGATTGAAATGCTTGGTAAAAATTGTACTCTTTTTTCCTTCATGTAGTCATAGGTGTTGTTGTGGTTAGAAGTTCATTGATATATGCAATGATTCGGTTTGACAAGGTCATGTATTTTCTCTCGTTAAAATGTGAATAATAGCTATAGCTATATGTGAAGTTGCAATAATTGATTTTTTCTTAAAAAAAAATTATACTAAAGGAGTGGCATTCTGTCGAGTTAATTAACTTGGCAAAACTTATATTTGTGGGAAGAAAAAGAGAATTTAAGAAGAAAAAAAAAAGTCATTTGTATACTACAAAGATGATATGTACTGTAACATTTTTTTTTTATAGAAGGATGCTATGTAACATCAAATGTATATTTTATATCATTTAGGGCTCATTGACAGTAAAAAAAAGGTTGATTAATAAATAACTTAATTAAGTGTTTATATGACAAACACTTGTAAGCGTACATATGTGAGCTTTTTTTATCATCAAAGAAAACATTTAGTCAAATTGTAATCATATATAAGCTATAGGTTGTTTTCATCATAAGTTGTTAAGAGAGTTTATTGAATCTGTCAAAAAAAAAAAAAAGAATAGAGCTTATCGAAATTAAATGAATAAATGAAGATGGTAGTTCATTAAAAATTTATAAGTTGTTTCTTAAAGATCTCCCAAATACTTTAACAAACATTTATGCTATTATATAAGTCTAAATAACTTGTTCATAAGCCAAATTAAACAGTCTTAATTATTTTTGAGTGTGTGATATTTTCTGGAGTGATAAGAAATTTGCACAGTTACATGTTTTGAATACTGAATGAAAAAACCAGGAATACGTAAGTCAGTACTAGCTGCAAGCAAGTTTCGTGACTGAATCCTCATCCATGGTATTAGTATTTCTTCATTGGAATCATGTCGTTCTTGAAAACAATTGTTTGTACAGTATGAACACGATTGATGTTGTCCTTTAGGACATATAAACATACGGTTCTCCTCGTCCTACAGTTAAGACGATAATATGATTGATGTTGATTCGACAAAAACAAATTGTAGTTTTCATTTTTCTTATTTTTGTTGAACTAACAACAATCAAATCATCGTTTAAGCTATGAGGAGTTGAGGACAGAGAGTATAGTGAGCTTCTACCTTCGGAAGAGGACCTCCATCATCGTTGAAATTTCAAACGATTTTTATGCGTCAATAGAATTCACTAGAAACTACGCTTTCAATGCACACGAAGTTACTATCAGCCTGCCAAATTTGATTTTCAATATCATGCATCAATAAAAGCCATTTTAATCAAACATGTGAGGTGTTGTCAACAAAATATTAAAGTAGAAAAGATGAAAGTTCAAAACTCTAGAAATCAATGTCATATCATTGTTGAGAATTATGTGATAATGGTAGGTTTCACTTAGCAACAACACACTGTTTTACCTAAATTTAAACTTTCAATAAAATTTAAAGATGTAGAAAAATCCTTAAAAAATGTACTGTATAAAAAACATATGACACGTGGTTAGACTTAGAAGAAGTTCATTCAAAATTTACAAAATATCATCATTATCACAAAAAATACATTAGAAAAGTCTACCTTTGTAGTAGCATAACAATGTTTGTTCTTATTCACAATTTTTTTCATTAACTCAAATTTTCTTCCCCAATGGAGTTTGGTAGCAGAAACATGATTCATATTTCAAGTGTGTCACTTTTTGTGGTTTTATTATTATCTATAGCTACTACCAAAGTGATTGGAAGTAGCAACAATAGTGAGTGCAATTTCCCTGCAATATTTAACTTTGGTGATTCAAACTCAAATACCGGTGGTTTGGCTGCATCTCTTCTAGCACCAACGCCACCATATGGAGACTTATTTCCACAGATCTGAAGGGAGGTTCTCTAATGGCCGTCTAGTCATTGATTTCATTGGTAATTACATTACTTAATATCGTTCTTTACTTCTTTTTTTTGAGTAATTTAATGGCTAGGATTCCACTCTTTAAAAGTAAATAAATGAGTGTACAATATTCTTATCACTTGAACCTCAAATTCTTTTGAGTAATTCATTCTAAAAGGAGTTCATTAATCACTTATCACTTGAATTAAATTATTAATTCCTTAACATGCACTTTTAAGCCATGTTTTAGCATTTGTTTGTAAAAATGTTAGTGGAGAAAGTTGCTTTGATTTATGTTTTGGTACATTTAAAAGTTTCACATTAGTCGAGATAAATAATAGTTTATATAAGACTCATACTCTTCAATTCAATAAGACGTCTTTTACAAATAACACATTCATAAGGATTCAAATGCCACTCAAAACAGACAATATCTCCAAATGCAAGTAACCTACTAAAGAGTATAGAACGGAACAATTTACATGGTGGGCCTTTTTTGTTTAGAGGCTCTCAAGTTCCTTTAATTTACAAATCAACTTTATTCTGAGGTTGAGAAAATTTCACGAGAATAATTGTTCCACGTTAGTTTAAATATAATTGAATGTATGTGCCAGTGCAAAATTATGAAGTTTTATATTTTTTCTTCTAAAAAGTGCAAAATTATGAAGTTATTTTCTATAGTATTTATTTGTATAAGCCTTTTAACCATACCATCCCTTGACCCGAATAACAAACACCATTGTACCATACCATCATTTTGAGCAGTACCAAATCTAAGTCTGAATAGCATATTATATATATACCTCTTGCAATATTTTATATTACTCAAATTAATCATAAAAAAAGTTTTATATATTCCAATTTTTAATCATAATATTGTAATTTTGCAGCTAAGAGTCTTGGACTTCCATATCTAAACGCATATCTTGATTCTTTGGGGACCAACTTCTCACATGGTGCAAACTTTGCAACATCAGCATCAACAATTAGACCTCCTCCTAGTATTATACCTCAAGGTGGATATAGTCCTTTCTACCTTGAAGTCCAATACACTCAATTCAAAAATTTCAAACCAAGAACACAATTCATTATACAACAAGGTACAAGAAAGAAAAATTTACATTAATTCAATATTTACATTTTTTACGTGGTTCTAAATAATACAACTAACTTTTCTTTGCAGGAGGTGTATTTGCAACCTTGATGCCTAAAGAAGAGTATTTTTCTAAGGCTTTGTACACATTTGATATTGGTCAAAATGATCTTGGTGCTGGATTTTTTGGGAACAAGACTATACAACAAGTAAATGCTTCTGTGCCGGAGATAGTTAATAGTTTCTCCAAAAATGTTAAGGTAGTTCAAGGTTTATGCTAAAAATTTATCTATTTGCTAATTTGCACGCACCTACAGCTACGTGAAAATCAGATATAAGATGATTCAATCTCATTTTTAACAGGAGTAAATTTTCTCAAACATGATTTTCACATGAGAAAGTAAAAAAGTGATATATCACCATTTAAATATTCAGTAAACTATCAAATTAGTCTCTACATGTCACTCTTAAACAAGTTACTGACATTACCAATATTTCAAATTGACAAATCTATTGCTAATTTATTATTCTCATTTGATTTTTACCAAACTTGTTTTCATTTGATGAACGCCGATGATCTAGGACATATACAATTTGGGAGCTAGATCATTTTGGATACACAACACAAGACCAATTGGTTGCCTCCCTTATATTTTGGTTGGTTTTCCATCAGCTGAAAAAGATGAAAATGGTTGTGCAAAGCGATAGAACGAAGTAGCTCAATATTTCAACCAAAAGTTGAAGAAAATTGTTGTTCAACTTCGCGATGATCTTCCTCTAGCTGCAATCACATATGTAGATATCTACTCTGTTAAGTACTCTCTTTTCATCAATCCAAAGAAATATGGTGAGCCAAATTAATACCCCATTAATTATAATCATTTATTAAAAAAATATTTTAGGATTTTTTAAAATTAAAATCAAATATGTAGATATCTAGCTACAACTATTGTCATTCACTATTTGAGTAATTTATTGATGTGCAGGATTTGAGCATCCACTAGTTGCTTGTTGTGGCTATGGAAGAAAATATAATTATAGTAGTAGTGTTGGATGTTGAAGAACCATAGAGATTAATGACACTCAAATTTTTGTAGATTCATGTGAAAGACCATCTACAAGAGTGAATTGGGATGGTGTTCACTATACAGAAGCAGCTAAAAAGTTCATTTTCCATCAAATTTCTAGTGGTGCTTTCTCAGATTCACACATTCCCTTGAATATGACATGTCACAAAAATTCCATCAAAATGCATTAGCTTTAGTTGCTTAAGCAACCATTTTTATAATACAACATAAAGTTTTATTCTATGTTAGATCTTAATATGATTTTAATGTCAATTTCATACATTAAATAAATGTTGTAGTAAGAAATGAAGAGTATTATATATTTTTCACCATTTCAATATAGCTTTATATTACAATAACAACCAAAAAGCTAACTTTTCCATTAGTATAACTATCTTGAGCAATAAGATTAAAAGTCAAAAAAATGGATTTAAACATAGACTCTACATTACAATTTTGAAGTGAATTAGAAGTCGGGGAAAAAACCAATACAATGTTATAGAAGAGTTGACAACACAACTTTCTCTAAAGGATAATAATTCATAAACATTGTATTCAATATATTAGGTAATTTATTAAATATTTGTCATAAACATTTATATTTGCTAAAATAATTGATACATGATTACTTTTACCAATATAATACATAAAAAAAAAAACTTCAATATAATTCATAATTGTATTACGACACAAGTTATATACAAGGTAAAACATGTGAGACAATTTTAATTTCTGTAATTGAGCTTATCACTATCAAGAACAAAGAGTGAGATATACTCTTCTCTCACAATTTTGCTTTCTGGTTTTATCTACTATAGTTCAAGACCATGATGCTTGTATTCAATTAAAATTTTATTTTTCACCATTTTTTCTTCTTGTATGTGACAACTGAAAATTGAATTCAAGCATGGTTGCACCAGAAGTGTGTCCTACAGTTGATGCAATCAACACATACCTTGAATACTTGGTTGATCCATTGCTGCAAGAAGAACATTATGTTCATCATAATCCTCCACTGTCTCATCAGAAAAAAGTTGCAAAACAATTTTTTTTTCATTCATCTTAAATTTTTTGTTAGGCCATCTAAATATTAATTCACATCTAGGTGATTATTTGGAACTGGTTTTAGTTAGGCCTTTTTTTTGTCAAAAAAACTTAGCGGTAAAAGTTTAGCCCTGTAATCTCCAGGTGCAGAGTCCAAATCCCCGGAGACGGTTGTAAAATAACAATTAGTATCACTTTGATTAGTAAAATTTTCCCTTTCTAGATATTTAAAAAAAAAACCTTATTAGATTTTGAAATTCAAAGATTGTTTAACATCTCATTGAAGTTCCTATTTCATTGTAAGATCTAATTGAAGTTGTTTGTGATTTTAAAATTCATGAACCACACTATTTAATTACATGATTATGGTAGCTGTCAAAAAAAAATACATCATTATGGTGCAGGTGCATTATGTTGTGTTACTATACAACTATTACTTCAGAAAACAACATCCAGAGCAAGAATTTTTGAGATATAGGGAATTTTGCAAGATGATTGTGGATCTGAGACCAAAGTTGCTACTATCAATGAAATTTAGACTGAATTTTGTTTATGCTGAATTCAGTGTGAATTTCATATATGGTAGCACCAATGCTCTCATATCCACAATCATCTTGCCAAATTCGCTATATCTCAAAAATTCTAGTTCTGGATGTTGTTTTCTGAGGTAATAGTTGTATAATAACACAACAGAATGCACCTGCACCATAATTATGTAATTATATAGTGTGTTTCGTGAATTTTAAAATCACATAACAACTTCAATTAGATCTTAAAATCAAATAGGAACTTCAATAAGATGTTAAATAATCTTTGAATTTCAAAATCAAATAAGTTCTTTTTTAAATATCCAGAAAGGGGAAATTTTACTAATCAAAGTGATACTAATTGTTATTTTACAACCGTCTCCGGGGATTTGGACTCTGCATCTGGAGATTATAGGGCTAAACTTTTACCGCTAAGTTTTTTTTTGCCAAAGAAAAGGCCTAACTATAATTAAAAGAAAATGAGATCATGAATTCCTATCATATATGCATAGATTTAGATGCGTCGAAAATTTCTTTGCCAAAAACAGATTAGTTAGAATATTTTCTATACATTTTGGTATCAAAATTTTCTCTTCAATACAATTCGCAGATCACTTGGTAGATCTGACGGAAGAAGGTTCAGATCTATATGAAAACAGAATAACAAAATTAATAACGGTTAAGGATAAGCATAACCAAAACGAAACACAAAACACCAATCAAAAACAGGTTATACCTCAATGAAACCACCATCGGCGTGTAGATCTCCATTGGATCGATACGGATCTGGTATAGATCGAGGTAAGAAGGAGAAACTTCTGACGAGATCTGGGATTGAAGATGAGAATGACGAAAGAAAAGTGAAACCCTATAGTGGTTGTGAACGATATGATTTCCCTTATCTCAACGCGTTGTTTTATAATGGATTTTGGTGGAATGAACGGGTGAGATTAGTTGTATCGACGGTGTAGATTGAGTGAGTGACGTGTATTGTTAGGTGTGGTATCTTTAAAGGATAGGGTTGATATTATTTATTAGCTGTCACGTTTAAAATAAACTAGTCAACCCTCCGCGCGATGCACGAGTTTTGTAGAATGTCATATTTATTTAAAATATAAAATTAAAGGAAATAGAATGAAGTTAAAATATATTATTATTGAAACAGAAACAAATAAAATTGCAAATTGACATAGACAATAATAAAATTGCATAGATAAAGCATAAAATATTTAAATTATTGAGATATAAATTAAGCCAACAATGTATCTTCAATTTTTAAAGAACACTATCACAAATTTGCTCATTATGTCTCACACAAATTAAGCCTACATAGTAGTCATAGGTGGTGTGGTGGTTAGAAGTTCATTGATATAGGCGGTGATTCGGTTTGGCAAAGGTTCTTGTATTTTTTCTCATTAAAATATGAATAATAGCTATAAGTGATGGTTGCAATAATTGAGATTTAAAAAAAAAAATTACCAAAGGAGTGGCGATCTGTCAAGTTAATCAACTTTGCAAAACTTTATATTTGTGGGAAGGAAAAGAGAATTTAAGATGAAAAAAAAGTCATTGTGTACTAAAAAGGATGCTATGTAACATTTTTTTAGACAGAAGGATACTATGTAACATCAGATGTGCATTTTATATCATTTTAGCGCTCATTGATAGAGTAACATCAAATGTGCATTTTATATGATAAACACTTATAAGCATACATATGTGAGTAATTTTTTATCATTCAAAGAAAATATTTAACCAAATAATAATCATATAAGCTATGAGTTGTTTACATCATAAGTTTTTAAGAGCGTGTATCGAATCTGTCAAAAAAAGAAGAGAGTTTATTAAAATTTTATATATTAATTCAGGATCAGTCATACACTTTATCAAACATTTATGCTATTAGGCAAGTCTAAATAACTTGTTCATAAGCCAATCTAAAGTTTAAACATGGTCTTAACTCTTAATTATTTTTGAGTGTGTGATATTTTCTGAAGTCATTAGAAATAAGCTAATAAAAAAAAATAAAAAATGCAAAGTTACATGTTTTGGATACTGAATCAAATAGTACTTGAAAAAACCTGGAATACGTAAGTCAACACTAGCTGCAAGTTTCGTGACTCAATCCTCATTCATGGTATTAGTATTTTCTTCAGTGGAATAATTTCTTCCTTGAAAACGATTGTTTGTACAGTATGAACACGAATACACAATTGATGTTGTCCTCTAGGATATACTCTAAACGTACGAATTTCCTGGCACAAGTTATGGTGCATTATGCACGGTGCATAAATACCTTATATTGCTTAACGCACCCTACATTTTTAAGGGTGTTCTAGAAATTTGGAGTGCACTAAACAATCTGAGAGGTGTGCTAAGCAATCTGGAGGTGGATTAAACAATTTTCATTATTTATGTACATTGTATAAGAAAAAAACTTATGCACCATAACCAGTCTCTGAATTTCCTCACCCTGCAGTTAAGACGATAACATGATTGATATTGATTCGATAAAAATAAATATGTGGTTTTTATTTTTCTTATTTTTATTGAACTAACATCAATCAAATCATCATTTAAGCTATGAGAACAAAGAGTAGTGAGTTTCTATTTCTGAAGAGAACCTCAATCATGGTTAATTTTCAAGCGTTAATAGAATTCACTAGAAACTACGCATTCAAGTTGCCTTGATTTATTTAAAATTGACATTTGATTTATTTTTCAAGTTGTGTTTATTCAGGTATGTGTTTTTTTTTGTACATCAGAAAGATAAATTACTCCCACCAAAATTTGATATATGGACCTCCCCTTACCCAACCCATGTCCCTCAACTCTTACCACTTGAGCTATATGTGTGATAAAACTAAAAATATTTTATCTTAAACAAAATTGGAATGTAAAAATTTATAACTAACACATAGAGTATGCTTAAATAAATAAATATTTTTAAAAATAATTCAAAAGTGTAAAAAAAAACATGATTTTAAAGGAATATAAAAAAAAAAATAAGATGCTCTTGAAAATGTATTATTTTCAAATCTCACAATTTAGAGATAACAGTTTATGAATATATGCATAAATGATTAGACTGCTGGAAATATTTTCTATCAAATGCATATTTACTACATAACCTGTGGTATATGTTATAGCATAAATGAGAAAATAATCATAAGAATTTAATATTGCTGATAATTATAGTAAATAAATTTCACAGCTTAGGTGAAGAAATGAATGTTAACTATTTCGACCGTCTGCTCAGTTTCATGTACAAGCCCTGCAAAAATAAAACCCTATTAGATCACAGTAAAATGTACTTGTTAGAAACCACGACATGGGCTCAAGTGGTTAATGAACTTCAGAAAAAGATGAATTTTGAGAGAACCCTAGTTCGATTTTTGGGAGAAACAAATTTTGGCCGAACTCTAGACTACTTGGGACACTTGAAAAGACTAAAAGAATTACTACATCAGGTCCTATTTATAAGAAAATATTGTGATTTTCTTGATCCTAATTAGTATCACTTGGCATCTCTTTTTGCTCATTATACAACATTAAGTGAGACTTGCAAAGGTTTCAAAATTTGTGCAAGCGAATAACTGAGACTAAAGAAGCCACTTAAAGAAAACACATGAAAGAAGACACAGGAACCTTACATTTGTTGTATGTATTGTTGCACCAGTAGTCATGCCAATTTTCTGATCAGGGACCAGCTCAAAGTTCATGTTCTGTAGAAAAACCGCGAGAGCAACGGTAGCTTCCAATAAAGCGAACTGATCACCAACACATTTTCGTGGCCCTCCGCTAAATGGAATGAATCTGTAACACATTTTGATTCATCTAAATTTGAGTAAACAAGGACATACAGACAAAAATACTCCATATGATAGATAACAAAAATTTACTGTAACGCTGATAATGCGCACCTGAAATCTGTATTTGTTTCATTTGGCACTGGACCATTCAAATCAAATCTTTCTGGCAAAAACTCTTCAGCTCTATCCCAAACCTATCAAAATCATATAAAATATATACAATAGATGAAAATAGGGACTTAAAAGGAGAAATAACTTTCACGACACCTTGTATATTAGATTCAATCTAGCAAAATGACATGAAAATAAACAATACAGATCAAAACCAAGATAGAAATAACGGGTGTATCACATTATTTCTCAATCACCTTGGCAAAAGCATAAAGTTAGGATGCATAATGTTTCTATGACAACAATAATGAGGCATCCGTTTGAGAATTTTATCACAGGATAAGCCAAAACAATGTGAATTTTAGGAAGCTTATTAAAAAAGCCAATTACTGCGATTTAAAAATTGCATCGCCAAACTTCATGACATAAGTATACATGTTTGCTTCATTCAAACAAAGAAGCTTTATTTAACCCATAAAAATTATCAAGTAATACCTTTGAAGAATGATGTATGTTGTACACAGAAATCATAATATCTTGACCAGCATTGATTTTGTAATCGCCCGGAAGTTCATCAGGAACTTGAGATCTTCTTATCAATACCTTAAGAATGCATTAAGTTATATAAACACTTTAGAAACTCTAAAACTAGTCAAAGATATTTCACAAGTCAGCTCCAATAAAGTATTGAAGACTAAAACAAACTGAAAACTTCCTCAAAATTTTATAATTAATTTTATACTATCAAACATAACCTATACTTAATTTATACTGGAAATTATTGTATAGTAACATACAGGAGGATGTGGATAAAGTCGGAGTGACTCAATAATACAGCGATTCAAGAACTTAAGATCTTTAATATCTTCATAGGAAGGACGTCTTCCTTGTAAAACTCTGTCTACCTCTTCTTGTGCTTTTGCCAATGACGAAGAATCCTGCATAAAGAAACTTAATTCACAGGCGGAAGACCATAATGGAGCTCTTCATAATTGAAACTAAATTCGGTTATATTTCACTAATTCTGTTATACCCTATTAGATACCTTACTTAGAAGATAAAGTGTCCAAGTCAGCACCGAACCAGTGGTCTCGTGACCAGCAACTAACATCGACAAAAGATCATCCCTTAATTGCACACTTGAAACCTACACATGAAAACCGTAAGTCTGAAAGTAAAGTAAAACTCAGAAAATAAACCTACACATGAAAGCCACAATTCGTCTCCTTATGAAATAACTTACACAACTAGAAGTTCAGAAATCAGAAAATACTAGATGGTTGATGACTATTAAAACATTTAGCATAATAACCAAGAAAAAAAAAAGGAAAAATGTACTATGTTCAACATCTCAGCTTGAATGACTTGAACAGAATGTTAGGTAATGATAGGTATTGGCTATAGAATACAGGATACCTCTTCTCTGCTGGCAAGCAAAAATCGAAGAATACTAGGATCAGCGTCATTCACATATTCATCAGCATCAATTCTTTCACCCTCGGCCTCAACAATCTCTTTACATTTTGCAATAAGATCTTCAACAGTTTTCCTGATAACAGTAACAGCATTTTCGGCCTTTATTTGTCTAGGGATTATCTTACAAAGAAAATTAATCTGCAACAACACAGAACAAGAAGAAAAGGCATGATAAACACACAGAAAATCCAAATTCCATATCATACATGGGAGACGAGAAAGAACTTAATTGCCTTCCAATACGGTAAGAGATCGGTTGAGCGAGCCTCCGCCTCCTTTAGTGCAGTGTAAACAGCTTCAATAACAGGACTGTCTGAGTTCAATGCATCAAAGTTGTAGTTGAATACAGATAAACCGATAACATCGAGGGTTAACTGAGAGAACTTGTCCTCCATGTTAACAGGAGTTCCATTAATTGCATCAGGTAGTAGCTTCTCTACTAATCTCTCGGCACATCTACAAAACACCCTATCCACCATAATAGACAAGTACCGTTTGTGAAGAGATGGAACCACAGCTCTGCGCCTTGCCTAATACATATAAGAAAATAGCTGTAAAAAAATCGCCGGTTGCCCAAAATAACCTATAAAACCATTACTTGAAGCATAACTAGTACCATTGCATCTATAAGTGAATAATTCATTTTTATGCCAAAAGAGAACCAGCTGTAATGTGAGGGTTAATTACTCAATTCAAGAACTCATTGTATACAATAAGTGTAAATGCTATCAAATATCTTTAGTTTAACGTATAACATACTTTTTAGAAGATAAAATAAAAAGCTACAATAAGATTACTTTACTGCAAATTTTCCTAAACTTTTGTGTGCATGAACATTGAGATAATATCATAATATTCGATTGTTAGATTGTTGAAATTTAATAGGTAAATTAAGTTAGGCCTTGTTTGGAGAAACAATTTAAATAAGCGTGAGTATAATATAAGCACATATCATGTAAGTGTTTACGTATAAACTAGTATTAGTATCACAAGAGATTAAATAAAGTCAAATTGTCTTAGAATTGGATATTGGGCCTAACTCAACCTTTCAAAAGCGGCTTGTAAGGTGAGGATTGCCTCTACTTTATAAACATCGTGTGTCTGACACTATTGGGCTTGTTGTGTGGATATAAATGGTGGATGACCCGATCAGAAACCTGATAGCAGACGGCCCAGCGAATTGTGGAGGTGCTTTGATACCATCTTAGAATTGAGTATTGGGCCTAACTAAACATTACAAAATTGGTTTGTAAGGTGAGGATTGCCTCTATACTTTATAAACTTATATTCAGACCATCTCGCAACGGATATGGAATTTCTTAACAATATTCATATAAGTTGTTTTCGTAAGATATCCTAGAAAAATTAAGGAAATAAGCTAAAAACAACTTATGGATATGTCAAATGTTGTTTCCGTGACCTCTCCCAAACAGTCACAACTCACAAGTCGTTACGCTGGTAGATAAATTCAAATAAGTCAATCTAAACAGACCCTTATTCACTAATCAAAGTTACTCCCTCCCTATAATTCTATTTAAGAAATGACAAATTGAGAACAATGATAAGGAAATTGACTTAAAGAATCAAAGATTACCGTCCAAAGAGGTCCTTCAGCAATAGCAAAACCAGAACCAAAAAGAAACTCGGAAACCTCAGCAACAAGACCTTTACCATATTTACCATAATTCTTAAGCACATGTTTAGCAATAGCAGGATCACTAACAACCACAAAATTTCTAGGACCAGCAGCTAAACGATAAATGGGACCATTCTCATTCATCCATTTAAACAAAGGAAGAAAAAGAGCACCACCCAAAAGATCAGAAACATCATCAAGTTTAGCACTTGCTATAGGAATACCAGAATCATCATCTTTTGTTATGGTTAGAGATTTTGATAGTGAAGTGAGCCAATCTGGACTTACCCATGAAGTTGATTTAGTGATTTTTTCTGGGGTTTTGTTGATTGATGATTTCACTGTGAAATGGTTAAGTGGATAAGATTTTTGAGGGAGGGTGAATGAAGAAGTGAGTGGTGATTTTGAGAGTGAAGAGAGAGAAAGATGAGACAGAGGGATGGAACATGATGATGATGGCATTGTTTCTCTGTGGTGGTTTTAGCAGTTATACGATGAAAGAGTTTTTTAATGATGTTTTTCTTGATACTCTACTAGTTGGAACTTCCAAGTTCAATAAAAGTTGAACTAACTATTCTAGCCAACGTGGTGGATGGGAATTGGGATATTTGCATTTACATAACCCCGACTATGTTTATTCAAGAGCGTTTAGATAAGATGATAAATGTCTCGTTTAGTTTAGTTTATTTAATGTCTTGAATTTGAATAAAAATTGAACTACTGTTCTACAGCAATGTGGAATACAGAGGGATAGAGAATGTGACACTGTATTCCACATTGTATAAAGTACACTCCATGTGGAGGGAGTACTTTGTTTTCTAGAAGGATGACATTTTTTTTTTGAACAGCTAGAAGGATGACACTTAAAAGGTTAACTCGGTGTCGCACGATGTGGTTAACTCGGTGTCGCAGGATGTTTATAATTATAGTGAATTATTATTTTTATTTTAATTTGAATCGGCACTTATGATCATGCTATGGTATTATACAACATTTTTTTCCAGTACCTTATGCCTTATGATGATTACGTTGCATATATAACATTATGCCTTATAATTATATTATTACGTTACAATTTTCCTTGTGACTTTTTTTATCATCATATGCATATGTTACTTTTCAGCTATAGTTATAATAATTAATATAATAATAATAATAATAATAATTTGAATTGATACTTTTCGTACTCAAGGTTGACTAAAGGACTATATATGGTTACCTTGTTTATTTGTTTAATTTTATTATTTGATGATAGTATTAAAATGACAAATTTTTCAAAATTTGAGTGTGAGGCTCTTGAGATCTCTGGAAACAACTATTTACCTTGGGCTATAGATGTTAAAATTCATTTAGATGCGGAAGATAATGGTGACACAATCAAAGAAGGAAATGAAACATTTGATCAACAAAAGGCAAAAGTAATGTTCCTTCGTCACCATCTCTATATTGATCTTAAAAATGAATACCTTACGGTAAAAGATCCACTTGTTTTATGGAATTGTTTAAGGAAAAGATTTGATCACTAGAAGATCAAATGTGATATAGTTCCTGAAGAACTAAAAAGAAAAAGATAATCTTAATATTGAAGCATCCTTGAACGATTGCTCAAATAAAATTATATTATCAAGCATTCTTGTAGATTTGCTTGAATTCTCGAAGAATTCGATATATTTAGTTTTTGAAGAACTTAAAGGAATTTTTTTACCATGAATTTCGGAAGAACTCACTAATTTAGTTCTTGAAGAACTTACAAAGAATCATCATTTATTAAGAATTTAATAATTAAGCATCTCAAAGAATTGCTTATGAAGATCAATTGTAATATAGTTCCCGAAGAACTAAAGATGAGAGTCTTAAAACTGAAGCATCCTTAAAGGATTGCTTAAAGAATAAAATTTTCTATCTTGTTTTGAAGATTTGGGACATAGTTCTTGCAGAACTAAAAGTTTAATATCGGACGTCTTTGAATGATTGCACAAAGATCGTTACGAATATAACTTGATATATAGTTCTTGAAGAACTAATAACAATATCAAGCATTCTCGTAAGAATATTGCATCTAATGAATTTTATTTTAAGATTGCTCATCATTAATAAAAATTTGTGATTAAGTTCATTCACAACTAAGTATTTCGACCATGATTGAAGTTTATAATGCTCAAATATACATGCTCCCGAAATAGAAAAATTGAGAAAATATCTTTGAATATTTTTAAGGAATAAGTCACATGATATGTGATTAATACAAGAAACCAATGTTAATGTTGTATTTAGCAACTATAATTTTTTTAAAAAGCTCCAGAAGAGCTAATGCATTAGTTTTGATATCAATTAATGATTAAGATTGATTTATAATAATTGTTAGAGTGAGGCTTATATATTTGCTACACTAGAAAATAAGGATTTTTTTTGGGTGAGAAATAAAGATTGTCTTTTTTTGGTACGTCAAACATACTTCAAATAGAATTTAATAATTTATTATATTCATTAGTTGTCAATTTTTTTTTTTATGTTTTCATGTGTTTTTGTTTTAAAATGAATATTTCATTTGTTGAAAAAAAATAAATAAAATAATTTTAGGAAATAGAGATAAAACTGTTTAATTTGCGTAAAAAAAAATTGATCTTCACAAAAAAATAAAATTATTTGCATAAAATTTATTATGATGTACAAATAAAATGATACATTTATACGGAAAAAATCGTACATCAAATTTGTCAAAAAATATCGTACATTTAAAATAAATATATTTATTATTATTTTTTGTTTTGTTTTGTTTTGTAAAAAAAAATTTGTAAAGAAAATATATAATTCATTTGCTATAGAAAGTAAAAAAAAATCAGTTTGTTAAAGAGAATAAAATCAAATAAAACAATTAATTAAAAATCCTTTGTCAACACGTTAGTAAGAAAACACAAATGAATTATAGAAGAAAAAAATCACTATATAAAAAAATCTTTATTTTAACAATTAATGACTATATAATTAATTCATTATATTCTATTTTGAGTATGTTTTGATAATCTTTGTTTTCTAGTGCAAAAAAGGTCAAGATTAAAGTTAAAGGTCAAGATTTGGAGTAACATATAAAACTTATTCTTGGAGTCAATTGATCCCTCCTCTTATTTTAAGTCTCAAAGAAATTTATTAAATTTGAAGAATATTCGTGTAATATATCATATTTGAAATATGAAATGAAGAAGATATTGAATATCTTTTGAGACATACTTTGAATAAAATAAGTGTAGTAAAAAAAGATTTGTACTACACTATATTAGTGCAATTGAAGCACATATTATTGTAAATCAGAAGTTTACAAATCATAATAAACTGTCGTTGGCAAGACCGGTTGGGTCATCCCGGATCTATAATGATGCAATAAGAAAAAAAAATTATGTTTCCTGTATTGAAGAGCCGGAAGTTTCTCCAATCTTGCATTTGTGCATTGCTAGTTTCCAAATAAAGTTGATAATTTGAGCAAATGAGCATCTCATATTTCTAAATTATATAAGGTGATATTTGTGAAGCTCTGTGAGATTGTTTATGAAAGCTCATTTTCTAGAAAGTATTTGTTAAGTATCATATGTCAATTGAAATTGATAATGAACATCTTGTAGAATATATATTTTTATAAAAAATGGACTTGAAGATCCATTCTTTAGACGTCTAAAGTTCATTGTGGCCAATACTTATGAAATCATACCTTCTAGCTCATATTTTGGGAACACTCAATCATATATCTTGAAGGTATTGATTTGCATCAAGCCAACAAATTATTATACGTAAATCTTCCCCTTAATTTACAATTTTAGATTAATGACTTAATATTCTTCGTCTTAGTAAATTTTTGGATGTGTTGTGTATATTTCAATTGCTCCAAAATAATACGCTAAGATGATTTTCATTTTAAGGAATGTTGGGAAAATATATTTGATATGAATCTCCAATTATCTTGAGCTAAAAATTGGAGATAGTTTATAGCCTAGAAGGCTAATTATCAATTTATGAATTAGTTTTCCCAATATTAGGGGGAGATAATAAGCAGCTGAAAATATGAACCAGATGTTCAAATGAATAATTACTACAAATATGTTATCTCATCTTGATCCTCATATAAAATAGTTTGAACTAGGTGTTCAAAAGATAAACCATTTGAAAGTTTATTAAATCAAATATCAGTTGCTAATGCTCCAATCAAAATGGATGTTCCTGTTGAACAATCCTATATTGCAAATGAGTTCAACCACACTTGAAGTAAGGTGTGAAATTTGGTTCCAAGAAAAAAAAAATCCTCAAATAAGAAAAGGAGCTAAAAAGAAAGATGACCCAAGTGAGGATATGAAAACTCCAAAAGAGTATTGACATAATTGATTTGTAAGTTCCAGAAGAACTTATTAGGTACCTGAAATTTTTACTAATAAATAAAGAGATCTCGAACAATTATGTCATGAATAAATACGATGGAACCAAAAGGAAGTCAACGTTGACGATATTTTTATATATAATATAGCGCTATGTATGATAAGAGATAATGAGGATCATGAACTAAAGTTTATTGAAAATTATAGACAACATAATGATTGTCTAAATGAATATATGCAATTGCCACGTAACTAAAATCACTTTGCAAAGTGAAAGATTTTTGGACCAGCAGTCCGTACATCAGAAGATGTGAAAATGATGAGATACAAATCAATTTTTGTGAAAATAGAAAATGATGATATACAAGAATATCGAAAAAAATTTGCCATTGATTATGAAGAGAAATATTCACCTGAAGTGAAATCAAAATATTTTTCTTACTTGACTAAGTTTAGTAACACGTAAAATTTTCAATTTATTGAAAGTGTTACGATATATTTGTATGACTCACTTGTTAGTGATGATTATATGAAACTCCCTGAAGGATTTAATTTTATGAGACATATTATTCAAACTATTGAATAGATGATAAAATATATAAGTCTCTCAAACAATATAGATGCATATTGTATAATAATTTTAGTGAATATTTCCAAATGAGAAATATGATAATGACATCATTTGTCAAATTTGAAGAAAGAATTTGGAAACAAATTTTATGACATGAATATTATAAGAACTCTTGAAGAGTTTCTGAAAGTTGATTTCTTCTATTGAGATGAAATATGAAATTGTTATCAGTAGTGTGCTCTAGTTGCTATAAGGCCACTCGTTATGATCAAACATCTCATTAGAGTTTTAGAAAACGATGATTCATTAGGTGGTCCTGAAGTACCACATCAAACACTATAATATTATCATAACTCTTGAAGAGCTTATGAAATCTGTTGAGTACAGAAAAATTTGAAATGAAATATATCAGATGATCAAAGTTTGTTTGAAATTACAAACTTAGTACTTCAACGAGGTTTTGTGCATGAAGAAAATTATATATATCAAAGTGGTATTTTATCTTTGTCAATATCAATAAACTTGAAGATATTGGAATAAAGTCGAACATATAATTTATATCTTAAAGATACGGCAATATCATCCAAATAACTTGAAGTTTTAGCACTACATCAAGAAAGTTGAGAATATGATTTTATTGAGGTTTGCGATTCTACACATACAAGAAATTTGAAGAAGATAATATTGCATCAGCTGATTCAGGGAAGAGTATATAAAAGGAGATAAATCAGATCTTTCTACAAAGTATTCATCAAGTAAAGCTTTTGATCAACTATATATAAGATTAATTGGTCTTATTCGTCTCAGATATAATTGTCTTCATGAGGGGGAGATATAATTGTGTTCTGCACTCTTTTTTCCTTAACTATGGTTTTATCCCATTGGGTTTTCCTGGTAAGGTTTTTAACGAGGCAGATTTATACACATAGGATGTTGTACTCCTTTTTCCTTTACTAAAATCTTTTTCCCATTGGGTTTTATTTTAGTATGGTTTTAATGAGGCATATCCTTAATGGACATCCAAGGGGGAGTGTTGTGAATAATTATATGGATGCCCATTAGTCATAGGCCTATATCCATGGCCCAATGTATTGTCCTATAAATAGGACTCATATTACTATGTAAAACACACTTCTAAGAGAATAGTACAATCTTCTCTACTCTTTCTCTCTTCTCCTTTTCTCTCTGACCCTATTCTTGTTATTGTTTAGAGTAGTTTCATAACAATATTGAATTTAAACCTTAAATAGTCTTTACTATAAAATGAATCAAACATTTCATTTAACAACAAATATATTATATTATGCTCATTTAGTTAATAGTATATATAATTTATAAATATTTTTTGTTGTTTTCCTATTTGTGTATGTTAGTCTATTGTTCTCTCTATTATTACGTTATTGATCAATGTTTTTTGGCATATATTTTATGGATCTTTAGTTTGACATATTAAAAGTTTTTCTAACCTAAAATTAACTAGACTTAAATTCACTTTTGGTCCCTCTATTTTGATATTTTTAAACTATTGGTCCCCTATTTTAAAACTCAACTTTTTGGTCACCTATTATAAAAGTCAAACATTTCTTTTAGTCCTACTGACGTGACACTATATTTGGTGATGTGGCAATGATGAATAGGAATTTGTAACAATCCATTTATCAATTAAAGCTAATTTGACGTTTCTATTATTTATCTTTATGTGGTTTACTAATTTTGCCATGACATAAAAAAATCCTATTCTATATCTTCACATTTTACCACTACCATCTACATGACTATACATGTGTGCCTCTTCCTCATATTACTATTATTTATCCTTTTTATAAAAAGTAATTCACCTTCAACATGGCAAGTCCACGATGTTGCCACCGTTTGTAGAGACCGGTTTGTGGAAATTATAGTTGATTTACTTCCAATAGAGGCTATATATTTGTTTGAATGACTACTCAAGTTCCTCTGTAGTCGAGTACTACCATTAACAATACAATCACATTCTATATAGATATTTGACACTTGCGTTCACAAATCGAGGGTCTTATTGTGCTTGGATATATCTAAATGATAACTATTCACCTGAACTTCTTCTTTTAAGTGAGTCACTTAAAATTCAACTCCAAGAATCTTCTAATGAGAAAGCTTCAACTTGAGTGATTCAAAGTTGCTGATATTGTTTTGCATATCATCATATGTTGATATTTGAGGAATTAAACAATCAACTCCTCGATAGAAAGAAATAAAATCATCATAGAATGCTCAATTTGCTAGAGGGGGTAAATGATCCATACATGTGTAGGATAGATGTAGAACCGATTTGATTGTAGATATTATTTTTGTTCGTAAGGAATATGGAGAAATTATTCGTTAAATAAGTCCCGCATTGATAAAAACAAAGATGAATATGCAGACATTCACATAACATTTTGTATGAAGTGTGCCATCATATTTATATAGCCTACCAACCTATCGTTATGACTTATGAGCATGCCTTTAGATTATAAGAGACAAAATAGAATTAAGATATGTAAGAGAACCTGATAGGGAAATCCAAAAGGAAGAAAATTATAGCTACGTAAAAACCGGCAGTTTTTGTAGTCTATAAAGCATATGCAGATTTGTGATATAATTTGGCAAATATTGAAAAGTAGACATTAACACCGGTCTCCACCACAAAAAGGGTAGAAGGCAGAGAATGTGATTTTTAAACAATTGTATCAATGTTTAAAGTTAAAATTACACTAATTTGAAAAATAATAAGGAAGGAATACAACACTTTACAAATCCACCCGCTCTAGATGAACCTTACAAAGAAATTGAAATTATCTGATTAAACAAAGAAATAGTTGATTAAAGTAGAACGAACTAACATGCACTTTGTCCTTAGATCAATGACCTGCACACAGAAAATTTTCATCAATGTTTTTCGCGGAGGAAAGGATCGTATATTATGAATAGATGAACATAGAACTCTTCCAAGCTTTTAAGCTGATACAACATAAAATAAATAGAAAAAAATGATTTGGAAATACAAAACTTACACGAATATTTGTAGGTCCGTAATCCAATGAGAAAACAATTCATCTTTCCTCAATAGTAAAAGAACATATTTTGAAGCATGATACCAGCTACACACATAAATCACCAAGCTATATATAAAACATAAAGATGAAAATAATTAAAAAGTATTTGAGAATAGGCAATAAGTTAAGAAAATTATGAAAACTACTAAAATAGAAAGATGGAAAAATTACCTTCAAAACATGTAAGAAAACAAATAGCCGTTACCATATAGCCGTAATACAACTATTCATTCAAAAGAGTAGATCCAAAATATGTTATGCGACTTAAAAATTAACAAATCAAAAGAGCAACTTTTAAATAGAGCAAGAACTATATAATATAATTACATGAAATCAAGTCTTTTCCATCAATAGATTTGAAATTCTCTTTCATATGCCAGAGATCCTCAAATAGTAATCTCTACAAATACACATTGGGCACAAAATTTATCAACCAAGCCAGACTATAATAGCACAATCTAACCACAAACTAAATAGATCAAATATATGCAAGAACATCCCTCCATTGAAATCCACATTTTGAGATGAGAAACTGAGAAATATCTGCAAACTTGATGATTAATTTTAAGAGAGCAAATAATTGAATTATGGATCAAAATTTCAGGCTTTTTGAAAAAAAATTAAAAAGAATAAATACTACAACTACTTCACTCACCATGAGGATTGCAAAAGAATATTCAAAAAGATTGCTGGAGCAAGTACTGAGATAGGTTATGACTGTTTTAGCGAGACGGTAGACAGAGGAGGGCCGCAAGAGAGAGATAAAACACAGATCATAAAGGGTCGCGAGAGGGAAGGGGAGAGGATCGTGAGAGATGGTTGATTGAAGTGTTGTAAAAGTGGACCTATAATTACACTAATAATAATATACTTCATATAAGTAATATATGTAAGTACATTTGAGCATGATTTTTTTGAAGTTTTCCATAATCACAAACAGTTATCAAGACCCAACTCATCTAAACTTTGAAATAAATCTTTCATTGTCACGACGAATTCTCAAAACTCAACTCCCCTAAACTTTTAATTGTAGAAAAGAAATCATTTTATAAATCTTATAACTGAAATAGAAAAATGCTATTACTTTTCACCAAAAAACTACTATTGGTTCATATGCCAATCTACAACGTTCATACAAAAAAAATTGTTTGAGAAGATCCACAAACTACTGTGTTTACTCTGTGTTTACTCTGCATTTGGCAAAAGAGGGTCTATAGCATCAGATTCACCAAATTTCCTTCTCAAACTTAATAGAATCCAATACAATAACCCTGCTGAAAAGAAACTTTTCTCATGAACCTATAGTTCCATTATGTGGCTGTCTTAGAGTGTAAATTTAAGGAAGATCTTGTATTAAAATTTCATTGCTTATATTTGCATAAAATTTCTACAATTCTAGTTCTATCATCGGGATGATCCACGATTTTAAAAACAACATAATTATTAATTTTAATCAATCACAACAATAATCTCTACATAGGTTTTGCAACTCCAACCGCTAAGAAAACGCCATAGCGAATCAGGAGAATATAATGAGACTATAATGAGACTGTTAATGTAATAGATAATAGAAAAGGAAAAACGTGTTATAGTATGATGCAGTTCAATATTATGGACTGGGTAAACACAAGGACAGGGATGGTATACACTAAGCCAGAGAAGAGCATAAACAAAAGTAGTACATAGCACATCAAGGAAAGAAAGAGAGAAAAAATAGTCCCTAAAAACAATTTTGTTAATTGATCAAGAAAAGAAAAATACCAAGGAGACAAGAATTGAAAGGAACAATGTAACTAAACATTAGAGAAGATACCATTCATACATTCAGTCTTAAAAAACTGAACAAAGAAAACTACTATTGGTTCATAAAAATACTAATAACTACCACAAACAACATAATGTAAACTGAACATCAGTTACTAAATAGAAAATAACTTTCACCCAATACAATTTTTCTACATTCGCAGTCCTAAACATGAAACACCATATTTAACAATCAAATCGGACAAACTGCATCAGAAAAGAAAGCAATCGGCCCCGAGCACCATCTCCCTAACAGCAGGAAGGGGAAGGAGCAGCAGCAGAGGAAAAAACAGAACCTGCAAAACAGAAGAAACAACTGCCATGCAATTTACGTAGCTATACAATTCCAAGGGTCCCAAAACCATTTGTAGGACATACATGGATTTTTAGCAGACCTCCCAATATACCACTTCCTAGATAACACCTTAATACTATCCGCCACCTCAACGGTTGTTTCAAATTGACCAACGGACTATGTGCCAAATAATCTTCAGCCCACGCTTTCTTTTTTTACCCATAGCAGACCCAATTAAAGTACTAAAAGAGAAGAAAAGATTTAGAGGAGTGATAACTATTTGACCCAACCATTGAACTACTTCATACAAAATAGTCGAAGCGAAATTGCAATGTAAGAAAAGATGAGTTGAGTTTTCCTTACTCGAACCATACAACAAACAAGCAGTAGAATCTGATTGACTGATAATACCTCTCTGCCACAAATTAGTCTTAGTCGGTAATCTATCCAAAAGATAATATTAATATTAGTCGATATGACTGATAATGAACAAGTCATGCAAGGGTTGGGCTTCACCGAAACAACTCACGACATATTTCTATGTTGGTCAAGTACAACCTAAAAAAATATGAAACAAATGATAAACTTGTTTTAATCAGAAATCATGTAAGCACAAACATGGAAGACTCCGCAGTACACACAAATGTGATTTACCATCGTGGTGGTGATATTAGACTCTCATGGTAAATATGTAGATTGAACACACGATTGCTACTTACCAAGGGATAATCCAACCCACCACTATTTATGTTATATAGGATAAGTTTGGAAAACAATGTGGTCATTAGAACAACACCATTTTCTGAAATGAACAACATGTTCATAAAAGGATCCGAGACAAACTTCTCATGAGGGATGATCGTCAATTTAGTCCAAGACTCAACAACTCCATAGTCTCTCATCAACCACACAACTGAATCAGTTTGGCTCACAAAACTCACACAAAGACAATTACTCAAAACATACAGCAAAGATCTGCACTTATAGCCCGTCACCAACATTTTGAGGCAGTAACACTTCGCGGTAAGTCTCCTTCTCCATATCAAAGGAAAGAATCATATACTGATTAGAACCAACAAGGCCTTTATAACCAACCCAATTCAGAGTGCCACACAAGTATTTCCCTTCCAACTGATTGGGAGTACAGGGAAAATTCGGAAGCGTTCTCCAAGAATCTTCACCAAAGGTATAAATTTTGGTGAGAGTTTCATGAGAATCCATTTTGATCAAACTTACTAGCACCTTGTACTTTCCATTAACTTGATCATAGCCACAACCATTATAACTGATTAACCAATCAACTGAATCAAGGGCAGAGGCAACATTGGGAGATTTTTTGGACTTCAACCTAATAGAAGGGTTATACAATATGAAACTACATTGATCAATAACATAAAGACACAACAACCCATTGCAAGAACCTATAATCTCATAACGCTTAAAGAAGCTGAAGGTATAATCTGGAATAACAGGGGTTGATGGGTTTACAAATAATGAATTCAAAGGGTAAGAAACAATTTCTTCGGCGTAAGTTCTAAAAGTGAATCTCGGATCCGCAGTTGAGCAGAGAAGATGTTTCTCTGCGAATTTAGGATTTGAGATTAGGGTTTTCCATAATTTACAAACGCACCTCAATTGAAGGAGATACCTCACAGGTAGTCTTAAGAGAATCTTCTCTACGAGTTCGTCCGGGAAGAACGCCGGTGGGAAAACGTTGTTGTCGGACGGAGAAAGGAGCACCTGTTTCTTAGGGTTTTCCATTGTCATTGAGTTCAGTTACTTTACTTCCATCTACTAAGGCACGATGAAATGGGAAATTTCCTACTAAGTTTTTGTTTTGTATTACACATAGTGAAGCATTTGAATTTAAATTGTTTGGATAAAAAATTTATTCAAAGCGTTAGAGAGAATCCTTTCACTAAGCTTACTTATTTAAAATTGGAAGGACATATGTCTTACAAAAAAAACTTAAAAAATTTTTGTGGTACAAACCGAAAACTTAAAAACCCTGAATGCCTATTTGGCCTGTTTTCGAGAAAAAAAAATACATTTTGTATCCTACGATGCGAAATGCTTATAACCTCATAAAACACATAGAACTTACCAAAAGAGAAAACACATAGAAGCCTATTTCATATTTTAACTTACGAACTAGAAAAAATAAACAAAATTTTTTATGCGAGTTCAAATCCTAGCATATGAAGTGCCTGTTTGGTTACACGTTTGTAATCCATAAACACACGTTTTCAAGCCTTGACTGTGATTTTTCAGTTTTGCAGAGTGTTTGGTTCTTTTCTCTCAAATCGATTTAGCCTTCCAGAATCAATTCTATGAAAAGATCCAAATCTTAGCTTTTGCGGTGAACCTGAATCGATTCTTTTTTGTTGTTGGTTGGCAGCTAATAAACTTCATTTTCTTCCTTTTCTGCCCTCACTTTCGAGTGTGTTTGGCCCGACTTTTTTAAAGTCTATAAGTAACTTTATAATTAAAGTTTGAAAATAAGAACTTTAAAACTAAAGTTAAAATTGTTTGGAATTTATTTATTTTTTCAACTTAATAAGAACTTTTAAGTAGTAAATTGTTTCATATTTTCTATAAAAGCATTGATTTTATTTTATTTTTGACAGAAAAAATAGCTTTGGTTTTATTAAAAATTATCATAAATTTTTAAAAAATTTAATAGATTCATTCATTAAATGATATAACATTTTTTCTTATAAATATAATTCATAAACTATTATCAAAAAATTCATACTCATATAAAATTTATAATAAATTACAGGATGAAATAAAAATAAAAATAATACTCTGAAAATTATCTCTAATTAATAAATTAAAATTCAATTAGTCAAACTAAAAAAGTAATTATAAAAAAATATTTATCATTAACTTTGATGATTAATAATTAACTTTGTGTTTCGCATTCTTTCATTTATCCACTTCTTTAAAGGGTGTGCTTTTTTTTTGTTTCTTATATTTGAGACCGGAGGGAGTACATCAGTTAATTAATGCCGAAAAACTTTACCTGCGGAAATTAATACAGAATTACCTACGGAATATATGTGTTGCAGATAGTTTAGTTGCTAATTCTGCATGAACTTTTCCTGCGAATTACCAAATTCACAAGAAATATTTGCTGAGGATCTAAAAATCACAGAAAATAATTATCCACGAAGATATTAACTGGGAACCAAAAGCCGCACAGAAATCTGCAGAAAACACCTATCCGCATGAATATAACATATTTCTAGTAGTGTAAGCTTGGACCCCATACCTGACTTTTTTTCCTTGCCTTTTGTTGGTGTTCTAAACAAGAGAAACGAAACTTGATCTAAATAGGTGTACAGTTTAATTAGTTCAATTATCTACATTATTTATATAATAGATATACTCCTTCTGGTCTTTAATTATAAACAAAAACCACATTTTAAATACATTGAATAACTAATGTATCTAATCTACAATTATGAATTCAATACATTAGTTATTCAATTTAAAAAGAATAATGCTTGATTGCACGATAAATTTAGTCATGCACTGGTGACGACATGATGTGGCATGTACTATATGAATAGTGCTATATGAATGATGTCCCTGCAATTTCATGCTTCCTTCGGCCGTGCTGTCATGTTATCGTGCTATATAGCACTACTCATTTAAAAAGTAATTTTTACTTATAATTAAGATCGAAAAGAGTACAAATAATATATTTTTTATAACGGTGTTCTAGGAGCACATAAGCCATGGCTAGCAACACTCCCCTTCTGTGGCACACATCCCAAGGTGTGGGTCACCGACTCTAACAAAGGCAAGATGACAATTCGCCCAAAGCCACATAACATAGGAGCTCATGTTATGGTTTTCATCTTCTAATTTTTGGGAAATAGATATTAAATAATTTAGAGTTCAGGATAAATTATGAATTCAAGAAATTTTAATCTATTTTCAAATATAGTTACGTGGTTATTCTACCAAGTCCAATATCAATAACTACTAGACTAATTAACATATACAGTGGGTTCAATTCCATTTAGTTTTTGGTAGTTTAAAGTTCATCCCTATTTTTTTTTTATAAGCCTAAAGTTCATCCCTATAAAGTGATAAATGAAGAGTTTTAATTAAAATTCTGACTAAAACATTTTTTGAATAATTTTTTATATAATATTTTCTCCGATCTTATATATTAACAATAAAACAAAAAAAAAATTAAAAGTCTCAAATATAAGTAAAAATGACCTCTAATCATTACATTTAAAGTCACTTTTTCCAAATATATCTTTACTTTTTCTATATTTCCATATTTGTAAAAAATACGAATAAAATTAGAAATAGTATATGACTTAAATGTATTTAGACATTTTTCTTAAAGGAATAATTTTTTTTAAAATTTGTTTATATATGAGACCAGAGAAGTTCTATGTTAAAGGTATTTTCAGTCAAAATTATTATTGACATATATAGCATGACCCCTAATCTATCAACTAGTAGTTTTTACCAAATAAAGCTTAAATTGCACATGGTTTACCGGGGAAAAAACAAATTCTTATCAATATATTTTTGTTGTATTGTGTGGCAGGAGTATCACCTGGTAAATATTGCACTTGTATCAAATCTTTTGTATAGAATCATTCATTTAGGTATTCTTCTTTAGTTCCTCTAGAGTAAGCTACAATATAATCATGGAGCTTCAAAGCCATTTTTCTAATTTTACCTTCATGGCATACTTTCTGATTCTCTTGGTGTTGGTGCTATTCAAAATAATCAAAAGGTGGAATACTTGTAAAAATTCCATCACCAATTTACCACCAGGACCATGGACACTGCCCCTCATAGGAAACATACATAATATTATTAGCCGCTCACTGCCTCATCATTCCTTGAAAAATTTGGCAGAAAAATATGGCCCTTTAATGATGCATATAAAACTAGGAGAGGTACCATACATAATAGTTAGTTCACCACCAATGGCCAAAGAGATTATGAAAACACATGACCTCAATTTTTGTGATAGGCCAAACCTTCTTTTGTCAACAATATTTAGTTACAATGCAACGGACATTATATTCTCTATATATGGAGAACACTGGAGGCAACTACGAAAGATATGCATTATTGAGCTATTAAGTGCAAAGCGTGTTCGGTCATTCAGGTCCATAAAAGAAGAAGAGGTGTCGGATCTTGTTAAATCAATATCTGCAAGTGAAGGATCGGTGGTTAATCTCAGTCATAAGATTTTCTCGATGACATATGGGATAACAGCGCGTGCAACTTTTGGTAAAAAGAGCAAACACCAACAAGCCTTCAAATTAGCAATAGAGGAAATAGCAAGTTTGTTGGGAGGATTTTGTATTGCTGATTTGTATCCTTCTATTAAAATACTTCAAAGGGTGAATAGGACTAAGACCAAAATTGAAAAGGTTCATAGAGGAATTGATATGATAATGCAAGACATCATCGACGATCATAAAAGCATTCACAGGGAAGCAAATAAGGATGAAGGTCTAGTTGATACTCTTCTCAAGATTCAACACGAAAATGATCTTTTACAACATCCCTTGACTGATGAGCATATGAAATCAATCATTCAGGTTAGTCTACAACCAAAAAATTTAACACATTTATTGCATAATTTAAAGACTGGTTTATAAATTTCTGTATGTTAAGAAGATTTAATTTGCTGAAGAAAAAAAAAATAACTAATAACAGTATTTTGGAGAGAACATCAAATCAGTACGTACCTTACTTTTTTGGTTGTTTTGTATGGGGGAGAAAATGCATATGCTAGTTTAAATAATAGATAGTATTAATTAATGTTAATCGATTTGTAGGACATGTTCGCTGCGGGTACTGAATCCAAAAATAATGAAAGAAGCACAAGCTGAAGTAAGAAGAGTGTTTGATAAAAAAGGGTATGTAGATGAGGAAGAGCTGCACTTGTTGATATACTTAAAGCTTGTTATCAAAGAAACATTGAGGCTACATCCTATTGCACCATTGTTAGTTCCAAGAGAAAGTAGGGATAGATGTCAAATCAATGGATATGACATCCCGGCTAAGACAAGGGTCCATATCAATGCTTGGGCCATTGGACGAGATCCAAAATATTGGGTTGAAGCGGAGAGTTTTAAACCCGAGAGATTTGTCGATAGCTTAATTGATTTCAAAGGCAACGACTTTGAATTCATACCATTTGGTGCCGGAAGGAGAATGTGTCCAGGTATAGCATTTGCCTTACCCAATGTTGAGTTGCCACTTGCTATGTTACTTTACCACTTTGATTGGAAGCTTCCCGAAGGAATGAAGAATGAGGATTTAGATATGACTGAAAGATTTGGTATGGCAGTACGAAAAAAACATGATCTATGCTTGATACCTATTACTCGTCGTCTTTAATAAGTATTGCCTAAGCAAACAAGTCTTCTTGTGATCACTTATCAATCGGACAACAATTGAAATAAATGTAGCAAATAAAATTCAATCATCCCATAAAGGTGTACGATGCTCCTAATAACACAGTTTGTATTGATAATCTTTACATATAGGCTTACATAGTTACATGTCGTCTAAAACTTTTGTATAATATTGGTGCTAAAATGTTTTTGCAAACTATTTTGTACAATGTTGTATAATACATTAACCAGAGAAGAATCTTTTCCAGGACTGCCAAGGAAGAAATCCCCCTAAAATAAATAGCATATGAGGTGATGACCCTAAACTTTTCTTTTGTCACTAGTTCTTCAGCCATTGGTTTTACTGGACTATTTTCCTGGTTGTTTCCGCCTTGAGGTGATGACCTACAGGATGGAAATACAAGGAAAATTATAACACAAATGGTTTAAGAGAAAAATAAGGCAAGGTCTAAAATCAAAGGATAGTTCCTTCTGATGTTTCAAATTTTCCTGCAATCCTGATTTATAATACAGATACCTTGCTGCTTCAAAATCGGCTTCCAACAGTTAAAAGCAGAGTAGCCACAACTTCTTTGAATAATATACCTATATTCTGATATCCCTAAATGAATTATGCATGTGTAGTTCGACTGTTTCGAACTTGGTTCTAAATAGCACCAATTGCTAGAGAGAATGAAAACAAGCCTCACCAGCAATCAAGTGAAAACTAGATGTCAGATTTTTTTTCTAATTACAATCAATTATGGTCTTAAACCAAACAAATGTTATGATATATTCAATGATGCTTAGAGGTACTAATCTTTGTGATATATTTGTAATGAGTTTTGAACACCTAAATCTGTTGAAGTAGATAACAATGTAGGTCATAATCTTCTTGTTATTTTGTTTGATCTTTTGGGATTTCTCTGTCATTCTTTAAAGGCGGCCTTCTCTTATTGCTGCGAAGGGGTTCTATCTAGCCAAGGAGGTTTGACGATCAGGTGATAGTTTTGAGACAGTGGAGGTAGTTTTTTTATTTTATGCAGAATGTTTTTGCATAATTGTAGTTTTCTTGAAGCTCTAGGATGCTTGGAGGAAATGGTATATATCTGCCAGAGCCATGTTTTTTACGCTTTGATTTTAGTTAAGTTCTTAGTTTGGTTTTCGGTTAATTTTAATACGTTCATTTTACCTTTGCAACAAAATATTTATTGTCAATTTTAACAACTCGTTAATGGATACTCCCTCTAGTCCTTAATATAAGAAACAATTTGTTTTTTTTTATTCATTGAATAATGTTTTTTTTTATTCATTGAATAATTGATGCATCTGTGAACTAGAGGGATTAATATGTCAGCACCTTTGAATGTGTTTTTTGAAGTTTTCCATAATCACAATCAATTATCGAGATCCAACTCATCTAAACTTTAAAATAAATCTTTCATTGTCACAAACGAATTCTCGAGACTCAACTCCCCTAAACTTCTAATTAAAGAAATCTTATAACTGAAATACAAAAAGGCTATTAGGCATATGCCAATCTACAATATGTTCATACAAAAAAATTGGTTGAGAAGATCCATAAACTACTTTGTGCTTACTCTACATTTGGCAAAAGAGGGTCTATAGCATCAGATTCACCTAATTTCTTTCTCAAACTTAATAGAATCCAATACAAGAACCCTGCTGAAAAGAAACTTATAAACCAAGCATTGTTGTAAATCACAACAAAAGCATTAGGAATTGAACTCACAATTCCAACTTTGTGCAATAAACCAGGAACAACAGGTAAAATTCCAACAACTAAAGCCACAATTGCTTCAACATTAAACCCTTTTGTATAATAATATGCACCAAAAGGACTTATTGTATATAAATCACTTACCCTCAACTCCATTTTCTTTATAACATAATAATCCACAAGAACAATCCCTCCAATTGGACCCATCAATGCAGAATAACCAACTAACCAAGTATAAACAAAACTCTCACTTGACTTCAAAAGCCTCCAAGGTTGAAACAAAATTCCAAGTATTGCAGTTAAAAAAGCACCTCTTCTAAAAGTAAACCATGATGGATTAAGATTAACAAGAGCATTTGCAGGTGCTACAACATTTGCAGCAATATTTGTAGTAAGTGTTGCAAGACTAATACCAACAATTGCAAGTATACTAGTTGTGAAACCACCAATTCTACCAAGAAGTTGAATTGGATTTGAAATCACTTCACCAAAAATCACTTTTGTTGATGAAGTAACTACTAAACCAACAAATGTAAACAAACCCATAAAAATTGGTAACCCAATTTGACCAATAACTTGATCTTTTTGACTTTTTGCATATCTAGTAAAATCAGGTATATTAAGTGCCACAGTAGCCCAAAAACTTATATTAGCAGTAAGAGAAGGGAAAAAAACAGATAAAAACTCAGAATTTGTTAATCTAGAAGATAAACTAAATAAGTGATTAAAGCCACCAGCTTTAACATAAGACCAAATCAAAAGACATGAAGTAAGAAAAATTAATATAGGAGCTGAAAATTTTTCAAGCTGTCTAATTCCATCAACACCCCTCCAAACTATAGCCAATTGGGCCACCCAAAACACCATAAAACATGAAAATTCAAGTGGTGAAGTACCAAGCCAAGATAGATTATTTGATAAAAAAGTGATTTTTTTAAGTGAGTTTGGTAGTAGAATATAAATTGCTTCACCACCAATCCATGATTCAATTCCATACCAACCACAACCAATTAAAGCTCTTAAAAGAGTTGGAATATGAGCACCATGTATACCAAATGAAGATCTAGCAAGAACTGGGAATGAAATTCCATATTTTGTACCTGCATGTCCAGTTAAAATAAGAGGGAATAAAACTATGATGTTTGCAAGAATAACTGTTGAGATTCCTTGCCACCATGACATACCAAGATCAACTAAAGAACCAGCTAGGTAATAAGATGGAACACCAACAACTAGTCCTACCCAAAGAGAAGATAATTCTAGCCATGAAAATGTTCTTTGAGTTTGTGATGTTGGTTTTAGATCTTCATTTGTGAGTGTTGGGTGAGGTTCAAATTCTATGGTTTTGGAACATTTCATAATTGAAGTGTGTTTTGAATTTGAACCATGCAAGAAGGGATTTGTTGGTTTTTTTGAATGTTTTTTTGATGGGAATGAAAGATGGGTGGAAGGGTAAAATGGTCTTAGAAAAGGAGTGGTTGAGGAATGAGGGACATTGATGGTTAGACAGAGATGTTTGAGTAACATGTTTGTGTTCATTGCAGTTTGTGAAGTTTGAGCTGTTTGTAGAATGTAATGGTAATGGTAATGGTAATGGTAATTCAATTGATGTATAAATGAGTGATCAATATTAGTACAGCGTTATTCTTTTCTTTTCTATTTTAATAAACCACTAGAAAATTACCCGTGCATCGCACTGGTTCGTTAATTATTAATATTGAAAAATAAAGTTGATATATATAATAAATTTGTAAAAAATTTATGAATATTTTAAAAAATATTAATATTGGTGTAATTTTTGAAAGTATTGTTTGTTGCAAATTTTATATCTTTTTTTTTTAGATAAGCAAAAATGAATTATAAGGAGTACAAGAGGTACTCAACCCTTACAATTCATGAAAGGTAGCTACAAATTATGTAAACAAGCTACCCAATTATGACACCAATCCGAAAAAGAAATAGAGTTCGAATGGCCAATACGACTATATAACCAAAACCATGAAAAGAAAAAAATGTTATTCATCAAGACTGCAATATCCACCACCGCTCCCTTGAAAATGATATTATTCCGCAGTCGCTATATATTCCAAGTAGTTGCTAGCCAAAATAGATGACGTACCCGAATGCCCTTCTTCATATGCACCAAACCGCCAAACTGCATAAAATGATCCTCACCTTCAACCCCAACTACCTCACGGCAACCCATCCACTTAGTAACCGACCTCCAGATAAATTGAGCAAAAGCACACGAAAAAAATAGATGGTTTCTATCCTCTAGCTGCATAAAACAGAAAACACAACTCATATCAATAACATCTGTAAGTATACCTCTACGAACTAAAGCCATTTTAGTTGGTAATTTGTCTAAAAGAAGTCTCCAACCAAAAAAATCAACCTTCGATGGAACTTGATTTTTCCACATTTTTTTGAGCACAAATGCAGAATGCAAGTCTACCATGCTTGTACCTTTGCTGTCCAACAAAACAGTATAGCAAGAATTAACAAAAAACATACCAATTGCACTAGGTATCCACCGCCAACGATCCTCTTGCGAAGTAACCAAACTGATGTCATATAAAATAGTTTCAAGCTGTCCCAGCTCGGCCTCAGCTGCCCCGGTCAACTCCTCCCGCCACTGCCACGTCCAGCACTTATGAGATGAATCCCACCTATCCGCTACCACAACATCCGGTATGACTTCCTTGGCAAATAAACTCGGAAAAAGATCGCGCAGTGGTTGACTACCTAACCACCTCTCATTCCAAAACCCAATGTTGTCACCTCTCCCCGGCTTAATACAAACGTTGGTTCTAAAGCAATTACTTTTTAACAACAAATCCCGCCACCATATAGAATAGGACGAACGAACAGGTCGAACAACATCACTTAAAAAATTATCATGCATCTCACCATACCGATACCGCAAATTTTATATCTTTATATATTTGAGTTACACATTTTTTTTTACTATTACTACAAACTTTTTTTTGTCACATTTTTATGGTACATCGGAAAGATACATTTGTTGCACCTATATTATTAAATTATATTTGATATTAAATGATATTAATTATAACATGGAGAAAAATGATTAGGTGAAATTTTTGCAATATCAATATTAAAACGGCAATGAAATTAATATATAAAAAGAAGTATACGTAACACCAAATATTTGGTGAGCATAAAAATTTACATCCTCCACTGAAATTCTTAACAAAATCCATTTCTCTGTTACTCAAACTATGTGAAAATTGCCATCAAATATATTTAGTGGACATGGACATGGACATATGGTGAAGTCCTTGTCTTAGTCTAGCTATATTTATACTCCAATTAATTGCATACAAATGGATTATGAGCAAAATTATGATCATCCATTGTTAATGATGGGGAGTTGATACAAATTGCATACAAATGCATACAAATTATGTATCCCTAATATGGGGAGTTGATAAATTGTTAATGATGAAAAATTAAGAAGATTTTAGGGGACTTGGATAAATTCTCTAAATCAAACTATGTTGTTATAATGTTCTCAATATTAAAATTTGTATTTATCATAAAAAAAGATAAAAAAAAATTATCTATTCTCCTCCTCCGTCCCAAAGCTCTCCCTTCCAAACTTCCATACTTTAATTTGAAGGCTTAAATACATTTTTGGTTCTCTAATTATTTTCAAGGTTTCACTTTGATCCTCTAACTATTTTTCGTTCCGAATTGGTCCTTCAACTTTCATTCCGTTAATCAAATTGGTCCTAACCGTTAGAAAAATTCAAAAAACGTTAAGTTAAACCTTCAGTATCATTTAGTGGCAGTTTAGAACCGCCGGTAATTATTTATTTTTCTAAAAAAAATTATTTCAGAGAAAACGCCATATCTTCTCTTCTTTCTCTTCAATATATAAATCATAATCTACTTTGACAATTTTCAAGATGAGCTATTGTACATGGATCAAGTATAATTGAAGTTTGTACAAGTTACTTGTATTAATCTGTTTGTCTAGAATACACACACCCATTTATTTGTGTTTTGTTTTGATTGAAAACCTCTTTTTTTACAACACTATGTGATTGCACAAAAGAGTGCATATCAGGTTAGATGATAAGGAAAGGACATTCAAAGAAACTCAAAATTAACCAAAAGGAACCCACCACCTGTAGAGAATGAAAGAGGCAATAACAAAAATATTTCTGTGATTTCCAAAAGGTTAGTGTATTTTTCCCAAAGTAAAATCAACATTCCATATATTCATTGAATTTTTCTCATATTACAAGAGTGTATAACTATTTTGGTGCTCAAGTTGCACTAAAATAAAACAAAGCTGTAAATTGCATATAAACAGTAACCCTGAGATAGCCATCTCAAATACTCACATACCAAGAAACCAGGCCAAAGTGTATGACCTTTGAGAATGCTATGCTATTGTATCTCTACCTAGAAGGTTAGACACAAGACACAAATTATAGGCACTGGCAATTTGCCAAATACTTTGATGCATATGTATTCACGATAAATTTCATCAATACAACCAAAATTAAGAAGGTGGGGATATATTGACGCAACCACGATATATTCTTCGATCTTTTTATAATTTTATTAATATATTTAGAACTTGCTTTGTTTGGACGTGGTTGAGAGGTGGCAATATAGTTAGGATGTCTTAATCTATCTTCACTTTGTTGGTTCATTTATAATAAATAAAAAGATATAAATGTGCATTACTATAATATCTTCCAATAAATCAATCAAATTGTCTTTAAAACTCTTGCATTGATTTGGAATTTGTATTATATACGTAATTTTCTCTATGTTGAGAAATAAAATTTTGAGATATATATGATTTTGTATGACACAAATACAAACTTTAAATTGTTGAAATTAGTTCGATAGTGGTGACAATATTTAAATGGTTAATGAGTTTAGATAGATGTTAAACACTTAATACTTTCAACAAATTTGAGAATGTTGAAAGTGTATTAAGCCGCGAGAGACTATGAATATTGAATAAGGAGACACATTAGAAACAAAAGTATTTTAAAAGAGAAAATTATAACAACCTCCGCTAAAATATAGTAGCATTTTAAAATATCAACGCAATTCAAACTCCGCATTCTTATTTTTCAATACCTTCAAGCAATGCCCTAAAATACTCCCACAATTCTGATGAAAAGCTAACAAACATAAAAAAGGAAACTTATTTATAACAGTAAATATAGCCGCAAGCAATGCCTTACATCCTACCCAAATGCTTTTGATGTTGTTTGAAACATTTTCTTCAGAAGACAATTCATGATTGAAGTTGCTTTAGTTATTAAGAAAAACATTTGCATTGAAAATCTCAGTATCGTCCCCATTAATAATATCCTGAAAGTCATTTTGGTGATGAATTGTCATATTATCGCCACCAATATGACTTGCATGTGGTGCTATTTGCATGTCACTACCTGTATTATTGTCAAAACCTTCAAAATTTCTTTGATCAGCCAACATATCACCACTACCAAAGTTGACATGCCCTCCAAAATTTCCTCGAGGCAGTAACAAATCAACGCCGCTATGATTTGCATGTTGTGATTTTCGCAAGTCACTACCTGTATTATTGTCAAAATTTTCAAAATTGCCTTCATGAGCCAACATATCACCATTACCAAAATTTCCTTGAGGAAGTAACATATCAACACCACCAGTACCAAAGTTGACTTGTCCACCAAAATTTCCAGGAGGAAGCAACATATCAACGCCACCACTAAGATTTGCATGTGGTGGCATCCATAGGTTGTTACCTGCATTGCTATCAAAACCTCTAAAGTTTCCTTGACCACCATAATTTTCTTGAGAATGAAACAAATCAACTTGACCAACATCATTTGCATTTGGTGGTATCCACATGTTGCTATCCATATTGCTATCAAAATTATTGAAGTCATGTTGACCTCCAAAATTGCCTTGAGGAAGCAACATATTGACATCATCACTATAATTTTCTTGTGGTGACATCCAAATGTTACTACCTAAGTTGTAACCAAAATTTTCATTGTTTGCATTATCTTCAAAATTGCTTTGAGGAAGCAACAAATCTGCATCTCCACTACAATTTGCATTTGCATGTGATGGTCTTCCCAAGTTGCTACCTACATTGTTATCAAAACCTCCAAAATTGTTATCAAACCCACCAAAATTGTTATCTTCACTAGGATTTGCATATGGCGGTATTCCCAAATTGCTACCTACATTGTTATCAAAACCTCCAAAATTACTATCAAACCCACCAAAATTGTTATTTGCATGTGGCGGTATTCCCAAGTTACTGCCTACATTGTTATCAAAACCTCCAAAATTGCTATTAAACCCACCAAAATTGTTATCTTCACTAGGATTTATATGTGATGGTATCTCCATGCTACAATTGAAATCTTCCAAATTTCCTTGAGAAAATGCCACTTCCTCACCACCACTAGGATCCACATGCGGCAGCATCTCCATATCACTACCAATATTGTTATCAAAACCACCAAAATTGCTTTGATTAACCAACAAATCACCACCTCCACTAAGATTTGCAATTGGCATTAGCCCTATGTTATTGACTGGAGTGTTATCAAAACCACTACTCATGTGATCAACTTGTTCGACCAAATTTAACAATGGTCGATGGTTCAAAACTTCCCTATCAGTGCTTACCCCCGAACCTACCATGTTGCCGTTGTGCAAATCACAAGACATTGGTGGTGGAGGGGGAAGATTAAGAGGCAACAACACCTTTTCAAAATACTGACGTCTTTTTTTAACAATCTTAAGTTTCTCCAGCATAAAACTAATCAAACGATTCTTCTGATTAATATCAAAATTATTAAAAGACTTACCTTCATTTTCAATTCCATGCATGAAAAATCCCATTAAAATCTCTTCGTTATCTTTATTGATCTTTGCGATATCCGATTCAAGTTTTTTGCCTTTATCCTCCAAAAAAGTCAATTGATCAATCCTACGTTTAGATGGTGCAGAAATTGACATCGACTCGAACTTGCTTATGAGTTCTCTAGCAATGTCAGGAGATGGCCATATTGAAGGTCTTGTATCACCTGGAACAAACACTGAGGCACATGCCTCAATACCACATAATCTTGTCACTTGCTCCATTTTGTTGAACAAGCCTTTCAATCTTCTCTTATAGATCATCTTTCTTTCAGTAATATTCTCAATGAATTTGGATGTGATCTTCCTTTTTTTGATTTGAGACATGGCTTCTATTAGGGGTTTTTTTTTATCACACTATCAACACAAATATTTTTGTTTTGATGAGCACACTCTCAACATGAAATAAAATATGTATATATAGATAGGATATGCAAGTGAAATAAATGAAAAAATTGAATAGAAAGTAAGATAATAAATTAAATAAATGGTTCATTAATGGATTGATTAAATCATTCTTTATCCATTTAATATACGGTTGTCTTTTTCCTATTTTTGTTGAACCAAAAAAGAAAAAGAAAAAGAAAAAAAACAATTTAGTGCTCCATCAAATCAAATTTATGATAAAAAGTAAAAAATTACTCCATAAATTTAAAAAGTCAAATATTTCTTATAAAAAAGACCGGAGATAGGTAATATACTTTTATTAATTAATGAGTTTGAAAAAAAAAATTAGTATTGCTGGGATGACATCATTCTCTCACTTTAAATTTATAGTATTCCAAAAAAACAAAATAAAAGGTTATTAAATGCTTTGATTAATTAATATTTGACCGAAAGAAGAAAAAAAATGCATAAGGAGGATTGTAAAAGATATTAGTATTCTCTAATTCAGTTGTCTTATTCTTTAAGGTATTTCTAATCCAGCGAGAAATTAGTCACTATATTCGGCAAAAAATAAATTATATTAGTATTAACTTTTCAAATTTTGTATTTTTTAATATAATTATCTTTATTATTAAAATAAATAATAATTTCATCAGCATTAAAAAATATAACTTCAATAGTATTTAATATGAATTGAATAAAATAGATTTTATTTTCGCCCCGAAATCTAGACTATTAGGGTCTGTTTGGATTTGATGGAATAGGATGGAATGGGATGGAATGGAGTGGGATGGAATGAGATTCCATTGTTTGGTTTTGTAAAAAACGAATGGAATGGAATGGAGTGTGACGGAACTCATTCCATCCAATACCATCCATTCATCCAATTTTCCATTCCGCCCAATTTAGGGTGTATCGGATGGAATGGAACATATTAATTTTATAATTACATTTTTATCTCTAATTTTATAATTACATTTATTACATTTTTACCTCCGATCCTTTTTAAGAGATAATTGGATCAACAAAACCTAATGTTTTAGTCCACAATGTGGCATTAATTTTTGATGACCCCCACTGTCTACAAGTTTTGTCCTTAAATAAACAGGGTTCCACATGCTCTTTTAAAATGGTTTAATTTATATTTTATAATTAAAAATTGAATAGCCTCTAAATATTTATTTCAAGTGGATTCTATATCTTCCTAAGAAGTTCACGAGGTATCGGCTCAGTAGTAAAAGTTTGAACATGTAACCTCAAGGGACAGTACAAATCCTTTCGAGAATAGTTGTAAAATGGTCATTAATATCATTTCGATTAACAACCATTTCAAGAAAGAATAAACACAAATGACATTTTTTAAAAGAATACCAATATAAAAACGAAAAGTATATAAAATTACATTAAATTTTGCACCGCGGACAACGATCCAAGCAATATATAAAATTATATATATCGAAATGCATAAAATGAATTACATCCTAAACAATGTCCTCACCTCTCCATGATAATAGATATATCTCAAAAGAATGCAAAAAATTACAACTACATGTAACAATTGACATTCAAATTTCCAAAGTAATGAAATATATAATAAGATAAGGCTGCTTACACTTTGATAACAGTAAAGCCTGTATGCAAAGTAAGCTAGATGACATTTATTAATCCTAACTTGTCTCCCTAATCTAAGAATTAATGCGGAAAAACAACATGCCTCGCCTTAAGATGGTTTCTCCTCGTCTGATTGAGAGCATGTAGGCTCCGAGTTAACAAAAAAGTCATCCACTAAAATAAAACCATAAAGTAAATTGTAAGGATTTTTATCATCTAGTGGCATAACCACTTGTAAGATTGTTAAAGAAAAAGAACAGTTTGACTTTGTTTTATCTTTTGTTACAGAAAAAGCTTATACATAAGCGCTTGTATAATAAACGATTAATTAAGTGGTGGTTAAGAATTTAGATTATATTTTATGGTTAACTAAATCTTGTTGGACCGGTATTATTCATCAAAGTTATTAAAATTTAGGACATGTAAAAAGAATAAAGATGTGCATTTAAAACTACCTATATCCTGTTGATCTGGAGATTCAAGCAACATGTCTGAATCAGATGGCAAAAATGGCGAACCCGGATAGTTTCCCAGAGCTCCTAGATCTGCAAAAAATTCAGCATATCTCACTGAAATGAAATAGTACAATTATATGTATTTGTGAAATGTTTGATACAAATAAGTGTTCAGCTAAAATACGGCTCGGTAGGATAATACTATTTGAAGTGTTAGAGCTTGCTTGATGTCAACAAATAGGTGATTGAGTTGACTCGAATGTATAATTTCATTAAAAGAAACAAAATTTATAGATTTTCTTGCTGTGTAAGAATATACCTCCCAAGTGTGGCAAATCTGCGGTTAAATCTGATAGGCTAAAATTCCACTGAATTTGATCCAGCGATCTAGAAATTCCATTTCCGCCATCTGGTGCAAGCTGTAGTCCTACTGAACTTGCTACATCAGACGTAAATGCTGAATCGAGAACTGATGCATCTGTGCCCATTCCCGATATTTCTGATGCAGTGAAAGGGAAATGACCACTTGATGCTACTGATGTCGGACTCACTGGCATTTCTGAGACAGATGACATTGTACCATTTTGTGGAATCATAGGAGCCATATCAGGAGTATTGTGGTCCATCACCATACTTCAACAACCACAAATGCATAGACAATTAATTATAAAACAAAACAGCAAAAAAAAAAAAAGATTCTCCTCATTCAACCTATCAACTTAAGTGCATAACGGCCACAGCAATCGAGGCATAAAATGTGAATGATGGACCTGTTTGGTATGACTTAACTACTGACATAAACACTTGCGAGACTTTTTGAGAGAGCTCATAAAATGTGAAATGTTGATCCATAAGCTATTTTCAGTTCATTTCCATAAGCTCTCTGTATGGCTTATGAAAGTAGCTTCTAGCTTATATGAAAACATTTTGACTTTATTTATCTTTTGTTATAAAGTAGCTTATGCAAAAGCAGTCATATGTTAAGCACTTAATTAAGTTGTTTATCCAAATAGGGCTCAAAGCTAGCTATATATAATACCATCTAAAAACAATCGTCCTGTAATATTGTCTAATGTATGAAGAAAATAAAAGATTATCAGTAGATGGAATGAAGAATGCTAAGTACTCACTCATTCCCAGAATTCATCCGAATGGGATGGAAATTGCTCGGTGCAGGGACTCCGTTAACCACATGACAACTTGACATACCCATGGAGTCCATATGAGGCTGACCTGCTGCCGGAATAGGATGCTGCTGTAGCACTGGATATCCCATAGGTAGATTGTTGACTGCACTGCCAATAAATGGTGTTAAAGAGCAATGGAGGAATAGATGAAATAAAAAAAAGATAAAGCAAAGAAGTGAACTTATTCACAAAATCTATGATGGATTTTAGAATTTAGATTACTAATTAGTTTGCTTTCTTGAAACCCCGTCTCATCTTTTTGTGCATTGCCCGTGTGCTATGTCAGTGTGGGATGATATCTTTAGGTGGATTGGAGTGGTGATAGTAACGCCTCCTTCGGTAGCCTCTTTATTCGAGGTAGTGTGGGAAGCGGCGAGGAATAAGATATTGAGGCAAGGTGTGTTGTTGATTTGGCATACTACTATTTGGTCTTTGAAAGACACGTAATTGTAAGATTTTCGCGAACTGTGTGATGGACGCCCTGCGATGGTGGAAGATATCAAGGTGTTGAGTTGGAAATGGAGCCTTTCGAGATTGAAGATGCCACCATGTATGTATTATGAATGGCGTTGGAACCCAGGTGAGTGTTTGCTTCGTTAGAGGAGAGGATGTAGGTGTGGTCTCTGTTTCTCGGTTTTGCTTGGCTTCTCTGTTTTGGGGATGCAGTGTTTTTGTTGTTTGTGTTTTGTCTAGTTGTAGGGGGCCTGCGTTTTTGTTTTGGCTTGAGGGCTTGGGTTTTCTGTCCGTGCTGTGTTCTTTGGGTCCTTAGCATGACTCTTGTACTTCTCGTGTTAAGAGTTTGCTTAATAAGACATTAGCCATTTCAAAAAAAAAATTGCTTTAATATAATAAAGAAGTTTCCACAATTGCAATATCATGAATTATTGGATAATGCTTTGAATCGGAAGTCAGTAATAAGATCAATTGTTCACAGTTCCGAAAACGCATTGAAAGTCATTAAAAAAATTTCACACATTGATAAATCGGAAGAATTATGTGCATATTTGGACGAATAAGATAATTAAGGAATTATGAACATATCTAGAAAAGCCGAAAAAGGCAAGACTAAATATTATCTTAATTTTTAACCTCTTGCTAATAGTAGGAAATGTAAAAGCAAATTGCCAAAGCTCAACATGAATATGCATTAAATTTAGAAATGTTTCAACCCTATTAAAAGGAAGGGTGATTCGATTGATGATTAGTATGCATTTAGCTTGATAGGTACTTGAGCAGCTCAATTTATATCAATGATTATTACACGTTATCGAGCCTTCATGGTATTAAAGAACTTGTATACATTATACATGACAAGAGGGGTAAGAACTTACCAGGCATAGGATGGATTCCATTCTGTATTGGAGCCAAAGGAACCTTCGGGGGCATCTTCATGAGATGATACTGATGCTCGAGTAAATGATTGAATAAAAGTATCTGCTTTTTCAACTTTAGTCTAACATAGTAAGCCCGGAAGAAATCAGCATTCTCTTCTTCCAACTTCTGCCAGACTGAATTAATAAAAAGCATATCAATTACAAAGCAATCTGCCGCAAAATTTTATCCACTTTTAAAGGAATTCTTAAGAACGCAAGCTACACAATGTATTAAAAGCAATATGTCTCACCTATCAAGTTATTTTTATTTACAAGTAAACAACTTATGATAAACACGTTGCATTTATACAAGACATGCAAAATCATTAATAAGCGCCTATTTGGATATTTAAGCTTATCTACTAGCATAAGTGCTTGTAAAATCGTTTGGAAGAGCTTATGGAAAGTAACTTATGATATATGTCCATAAGTTGATCTAACTCATAAGCTTTCCAGTATACTCCGTTTATGAAAATGGCATATATGAACATGGCATAAGTTGATCTAACTTATTTCCATATAGCTTAAATGAAAACAGTTTGACTTTATTTAATCATCTGTTATAGAAATAGCATATACATAAGCACTTATATGATAAGCATTTGTTCTATAAGTACTTATTTAGTTATTTAAGTTGTTTATCCAAACAAGACCTAAATGTATAGAGGTATTTTGGTGAATAACATATGCAATAAATAACTATTTTTTGATTATATTGCAATTTATAAATGTCATGACAAAGACCTTAAGATACCTACCAAGAGTTGTAAATCCAGGATCTATCTTTGCCCGAGTCAGTAGTGTTTTAACCACTTCATCTTTATTCATATATAATTGCAGGCACCTTTCTATTAAGTTTTGGACCTACAAAAGTTTAACAAATAAATCAAAGGATAAACAAATAGATTAAGTTATTCAATTCACAGGGCAAAGGAAGTAAATGAAAAGTATAGATTAATAGAAAATTAGTCTAGCAAAAAACTATGATATCCTTACAAGCTCAATATCCTGCCGTGAAACCTTTTTGCTATCATTGCTTGAAGCAGATGCTGATCCTGAATCTGCAACGGGAGCATCAGTTGTGTGATTGTTAGGTTGTTCACTCTTGGGCTCATGAGAAGCTTGAGTTGATGAGTGTAACTCTTCTGTGCTCTACGAATCCATAAAACTTATATTTAGTTTAATTATCACGTTGCGAGCAGTAAAATGTGTTATGAAACAAATCAAGATGATCGTAGAGTTTGCATCACCATAAGAATAGAAAACAAGGAAACATTCTGTAATATTGAAAACAAAGCAGGCTCAAAGCTATATATTCATGAAAATATATGCTTATGTTGATTGAATTAAGTAGTTTTCTTGGAATGAATGCACCCTTTTGACGGAAAACAGCGTAACAAGCATAGAAGAAGTTGACGGTTAAAACTAGATATTAAAAGGAACAATATCATGCATTTCTATTATTAGCATTGAGGTGTAGGAAAAACCTTCAAGTTCTTCATTTCAGCAGAAAGAAGGTTGACTGCGTGTCTTTTGGGAATTTTGAGTAATCGCCGACTTCCTTTGAATTCAATATTGCTAGCACATATGTCTAAGACACCACCATGTATAAATAAATTTCATCTGTAACAAGAAGAACAATGAGAGAATCGTAAATCATGCCGCTTCGATAAGTATATTCCATATCGTTAAAAAGTAGTGAAATAGTAAGCTCTACATCAGACAAATCCTCATATATGTTAAAGAAAATGAAGTTGTCTATGCCGTTACATATACTTGTAAAATGATTTCTCATAAATTATACTACATTCCAATAGCTTTTTTTCCAGTCAACTTAACAATTCTTTTTGAAAGATTATTAAGATGTTCTACCACAAAAAACAAATTAAAGTTGCATATGATTCATAATACTAGGCATTAATTTTTTCCAAAATTCGGTATCCGGCTAATGTAATGACAGACTAATCCAAGGGGTCCAATCCCACCATCCACTTGTGGGGGTGCCATTTAAAGCCTGTATGGACTAGCTCACCAAAATTGGCACCAGAGGAAATCGAACTCGAGACCCTGTGAGGAGCATACTCCAAGGTCCCAAGCCAACACATGTAACACTATGAGAACCCCTCAAGCAACAAAAGTAAAAAATGGAATTCAGTAAAACAGTGTCTTTGCTAAATGGATACTCAATATCTCAATTCAAATCAGATTTTGAAACAACAAACTAAAACAACCCTTTTGAATCTGAACTATAAAACAGAAAAAATAAATTAATATAAAATAAAAAAGGCAATTAGATAAAACAAAAATTGAAACAAACCAGATCTAAATTGTTAATGAAGAGTTAAGAACTGAAACTTAATTGACCAATACAAATATTTCCTTCAAAAGGATTAAACTTTTTAAGCCCCCAAATGCATAAAATTCAACAACCCATTAACCAAAAATAGAAATGAAGATCTGAAAAAAAAATTTACCTCATACCCAGTTCCTGAATCTGCAACCCCCCAAAGAAAAAACCAAAAAAAAATTTTAAAAAAAAAATTAAAAAAAAAAAACACTTTTTTATTTCGACAAATTGAGAAAAACCCACCACCAAGTTCAAGCTAAAGTAGCTTGAAAAGATGAAAAGATTGAAACTTTGGGGAAATTAGAGAAAAATAATAAATGGGGTTTGAAGTTGAAGTGTTAAGGTTGAAGAGAAATGAAGGGTGAATAATGGGAATAATAGCAGTGAAAATTGGAGAAGAAAAAAATGGTTGGAAGAAGAAAACAAAAAATTTGATATGAAAATTGAAATTGATGGAAAGAAAAATCTACCAAAATGGGATAGTGACTTCACTTGACTCTTGTGTGCTTGTAGTTTCTTTTGTTTTTGTTTTTGTTTTGAGAAATTGAGAAAGTTTGTTGAGGAAAATATTTTGATAAAAAAGAAGTCAAATTGAATTTACAAATGAAAAATGAAAGGTAAATAAATTTAGTTGAACACTAACATGTGCCTAAAAATTTAATAAAAAAAATACCCATCTCAAAATAAATTCTTTTTCTTTTGACAACAAAATAAATTCTATTTTTAGAATTTTTAACATGTATTTTTAGAGTATATGTTAGTACAATGCATAACTCATAGATTCTATTTTGAGAAAGTTTGTTAGGGAAATTTTTTTGAAAAAAGAGAGGGTCAAATTGTTGAATTTACAATGAAAAATGAAAGGTAATTATATGTTTTATCATACACTATGCACATGAGTGTATGTACTCAAATGAGTAATAACTTATGTTAAAAATTGTAAAAGTAAAAAGTTTCTATCGAAAAAATATAATATTTTAATTACCTTTCATTTTTCATTGTAAATTTATACACACAATTTTTGATTACCTTCTTAGCATTTGCCTAAAACATATTATTTTCACCATAACTTTTAATTATAGCTTGAATGGTTTATATTAACACATTATAAAATTATTGTAGATGATTTTTTTTTTACCAACAAAATTATTGTAGATGATTTAATTCACACGTTTAAGATTAAATTATTTTGATCTATTACAATGTCCTGTTGTAACGGCATGAAATCGAAAGCATAAGCAATATTGTGGTTTTTAAATAGCAAAAAAGTTTTGTGAATTAATTACTAATGATCAATCTTAATTTTATATCTTGTCTTTCAGATTAAAGTATGGAAGTTTGGAAGGGAGAGCTTTGAGAGAATGAGAATAGAGAATTTTTTTACCTTTTTTGATGATAAATAAATACTTATGATAAATACAAATTTTAATATTGAGAATATTATAACAACATATATTTGATTTAGAGAATTTATCCAAGTCCCCTAAAATCTTCTTAATTTTTCATCAATAACAATTGATGAACTCCCCATATTAGGGTAGTATGTTAATAATGTAAAGCCATTGGAATGTTTAAGATAATTTTGTTTTGCAAAAGTAAAAGTAAGTAAGAATCTATGTCGATCCGCCCCACCGTATATACTCCAAGCTATTTATTGGATCCAAGAACTATATATAGGAATTGATAATGTGATTTTTGAGCTAGTAGTGGATATTTTCAACATGTCTAGTTATGATATTTCTCCTTTTGGTTATGCCATCAAAAATTGTATTCAGACTAAGGTAGATATGTACCTAAATCTTAGTTTGTTAGAGCAACATTATCGCAGGATTTTTAGCCACTTTTTAAGCGCTAAGAATCAATTCTTAAAATCTAGCAGCGATGGAGTATGTTGTGTTGGCAAAGCTTAATTTTTATTTTTAAGCAAAAATTTTTATACAAGAATCTTTCATAGCTTGATTTTTAGATTAAAATAACCATTGTTTCTCTTTCATTTATCACTAAAAACAACCAGAAAATAGAGGGAAAATTAACAGAATTGCTTCTAACAAAAATCATGATAAATCCATTAACAATAAATAAGAAACTTTGTGAAGATCCTATGTGGATAAGGAAAATCTGTCTAAGACCATTTCCAATGGTAAGTTCTTAAGAGGTAGTATTTATTAAGAACTAGTACCTATTAGGTATCTCCATTGGAGCACATTTAAAAATGGTACTTAATAGGTACTTATTCTTAAATAAGCACTTTATCTCTTTTAGTACTTATCGGGTCCCACATACTTTTGTATATTATATTAAATGAATAAATTAATTGATGATATAGTAAATAATATTTTTATTATTAAATTAAGTGATGTAGAGTTATTGGCGAGACCCATTAAGAACTTTTAAAGAGGTGTTGGGTTGGAAGGATTAGATGCTTATTAAGTACAATTATTAAAAAATTATAAATAAATACTCAAAAGTTGAGTTCTCCATTGAAAATGGTCTAAAAATTATTTAAGAGTTGCTTAATCATATGTGGCATAGTAGGAACCACTTAAATAGTGTTAATAACTTCAATTTAACCATCTAAAAATAAAAATGCTCTTATTGTAGAGTACGTAATACTAATAAGGAATTTAGTTTCATATTTTGTATATAAATAGTAGATCTCTGGAGACTTTGAAAGATCAAGAAATGGAATAATTAGTAAATAAACTTTGGAATTTGACCCTGACTTAATGAGTGTGGAGTTTGGCATTGACTCGAAAAGTGATCTTTATTTTTTATGTAACATTAGATATGATAGCTCTCCTCTACATATAATCTTGTCTTCATAATTTTGATTCCATCTTAGTTGATGTTTGGTTTGAATCACTATTTGCTTTGATAAACGTATTTATAAAATAAAATAAAAAAAAACACAAGTTTGTACTTGATTCACATGACATGCGATATCAAAGGTTGTCACTTTCAATGATTGAGTTTCATACCCAACTTAAGCAAATTCACACCAATACTAATAAAGTTGAAGTAAAAAGTATTTCTTGAAGTGAAAAAAGGTAAATTGTCCTTTTTTATTGGTACATATTGATATTTTTTTATCTACAAAATAAATAAAAATAAAATAATGGTTTCAAAAAAATTTAGTTAAGTTAACCAAGAAAGGAGTTTATTCACTATTTTATGCTTCACTCAAGAATTAATTTATTTTACTCGTCAAGAAAGTAGTTAAAAATCATCAAAAGGCTACCAATTTTTTCAAAATTTCATTGCGAAATTGGATCATAAAATATCATGCATCATGAACTATACATATGTACAGTTTTATAATATTCAAACCAAAATTCGATTTATATTTTAACTAATCTATGATGGAGTAGAACTTAGAATAAAATTAAATGGCAAAATATAAAAAGTAAATTACTCGCTCTTTTTTTTTCCAAAATAATAAGTTCATCTTGTGTTGTAATTTTCAAACAAAATAATTTTTTTTAAAATCTGGAAGTAGAAGAAGATAAAAATTTGGTTTCTTTGGCCTTTGGTTTGATTTTGGATTAGTTTTTCATCAATGGATCCTCAAAGTCCAGCGGAGCACTTTATTCAATTAACTTATTTAGTTGGAGGTAGTCGAGACCGGAAGTCTTTTTTGCAGCTTGTTTGATACCCAACTTAAGTAAAGTCGTCGTTTATTTCTGAACACACGGTGATTCCTTTCATTCCACACAAGTTTCATCGTGTGTTCAGAAATAAACGACGACTTTACTTCAACAGCTAGAAAAGATTAAATGTTATTCCTATTGGTGGTTGAAGACGAAGAACTTGAGTTTAGTTACAAACTTTCACAGTTGGTAGTCGAATCCGTTGCTTTGTTTGAATATTTGACTAAAGTGTTGTTATTTTGTTTTTGTTAGATTCTGTTGTAAACTCTTGTAGTCTCTTTTAACACACTTTGTATTGTTGAGACTTTTTTGATATATATATATATATATATATATATATATATATTTCATTTTTGTTTGTTCAAAAAAAAATGGTACGGCTGATTCTAATTTTTAGAGAGAGAAAATAAAAAAATTAGAGAAAGAGACTTTTGAATCACTATTACATGAAATTTGAGAAAGAGACTTTTGAATCACTATTCAAAAAAAAATGACCTTCCATAAATAGAGGGAAATATAAATGCCTTAGATATTACATGATTTGATCTCTGTTAAATGCCTTAGATATTACATGATTTGAAATTAATCCTGGTCATTATATCAAACAAAATAAATAGATAAAATTTGATGTCAAAATAAAGTTTGACACATAGTGTCAATAAATGTTAAGTGCTAACTCTATCAATAAATACTTTTTTAATCGTATTTTGTGTAAAGAATAATATCAGTCTTTTAAAATTAGGGGTGTCTACAAATCATAAATATAAAAGATATTATTTAAAATTAGTATAATGATGATTAATCATAAATATTATTTGAATACAAAATTTATATTAACAAAACAAATGTATATAATGGTCTACAAATCTTCATGATGATTTTTGAATCACTATTAGTTTTTTATCTTGAAATGAAACAACAAGGAGACAATCATAATTATATTTTAATATAATAATGTACTCGTAAAATCAATACTAAAAATATAATTAACAACAAAAAAAATAAGCAAAATATAGAAAAACTCTATTTATTGATTGGAGGCACTTCTCTCTTCACAACGTAGTGATTATTTTTTTTGTTAGATTGAAGACATTTAAATGGTGGGTTAACTGATTTAGAGATTTAAAGTTGTCAGGGCCGGCCCAACACTTAATTAAGGAGGCCTAAAGCAAGCATTAAAAGTGAGTCCTTTTTTCTGATGTACAAAGCGATATATTTTAAAAAAATTTGAGAAGTTGTAAAGTTGTTATTTCAATTTTATAATATTTTTTTAAGAACCATATATTTTTCTCTTAGGCCTGAGTTTATGATTTTTAAAAAGGTCTTTTTTAATGAGTTTATGACTTGTAAGAGGCCTTTTTCTTCAATAATTTTTTTTTCATTTTTCGGAGGCCTAAAGCCCTTGCTTGGGTTGTCTTACCCTTGAGCCGGCCCTGAAATTTGCTCCGTACTCAAGGCGAGAATCGAACCTTCAATCATTGGTTAAGAGAGGATGAGCCTCAACCAATCAACCACACCCTCTAAGTTGAGAGGGGAGGAGTTTTGAAGAGAGATAATTGTAAATAATTCTAGCTTATTATATAATCCCTCCGTCCCAAAATAAGTGTCCTACTTTTCAAAATTGTTTGTCCCAAAATAAGTGTCATATACTATTTATAACATTGATTTTTACTATTTTATCCCTTAAAGTAATCATTAAGTGAGAGAAAAAATACACTCAAATATCTACTTTTTAATTTTCCAATGTCTACTACCAATAAAAAGAGAGGGTATTTTAGTAAAAGTCATATTATCTCTCTTTCATTTATACACTTTTCTTAAAGTGTGTGATTTGGTCAACTGTGACACTTAAAATGAAACGGAAGGAGTATATATATATATATATATATATATATATGGGGAATGCTAACATTAATCATGTAGGTCAATGTTAACAACTATGACCTGCATGAGAAAGGGGGTGCGCGCGGAGAAAACATGGAGGGGCACAGAGAAAAATTGGGGGGGGGGGGGGCGCGGAGAACATGGGGGCGCGCATGAATAATGTATGGGGGGCACAGAGAAATTCCTTCAGGTCATAGTTACTAACTTTGACCTACATGGGTCAAGGTTAGAATTCCCCTATATAGAGGGTGTATCAAGTGAGAGGACTTATTATTGTGAGAGATGAGAGGGTCAATTAATAACCATTAGATTGATCTCAACGGTTGAAATTAAATTTGTTATTAAAATGTGCACTCACACACTATCTCTACTCCATCTTCTTCCTAAACTCTTTCACCTTCTTCTTTATTGAAAGAAAACGTAGTAATGAAATTTTGATGCTTCAATTCAACCCTTCAACTTGATTTTCATTCAATACCATTGAGTAATTTCACTTCAATACCAGTTTATGATTCTATGGCTAACGATTTTCAACATAAGAAATTATGATTTAGTTTAGTTTTTTTTTTTTTGAAAACTGATTTGGTTTAGTTTTGTTAGACTACAAGAACCCTTTATTGAAAATCAAGAACTCTCTGAAAACACACCTAATTTATGATTCACCATGGTTTAGGAACAAAGTATTTCACACTATCAAAATTTCTACAACCGAACACAAGTGACGGGAAGTTGTTACAGCGGCCAGAGCGACAGAGATAAACGGCTTGTGTGATTTCCTAAATTCTAAATCATAAGATTGCGAAAATTCCTAATTATGTTCAAGAGAATACCTTGATTTTAGCCAGATCTGAAATTGAAAACAAGGGTTTTGAATTGATATAGATTAAGGTAACAAAACCAAAATAATATTAGCAGTAGGAATTGTTGATTAACCCAACCTGTAATACATCAAAGAATCATGGAGTAAGATTGTTGTCGCGTTGCCACATAGAACAAAGAAGGAGAAGAGTGTTTTGTTTCGATAAAGAAGAAGGGGAAAGAGTTTAGGAAGAAGACAGAATAGAGATAGTGTGAGTGCATATTTTAATAATAAATTTAATTTCAACCGTTGAGATGAATTTAATGGTTATTAATTGACCCTCTCATCTCTCACAATAATAAGTCCTCTCACTTGATACAATAATAAGTCCTCTCACACAAGCCTTTTATCTCTATCGCTCTGGCTGCTGTAACAACTTCCCGTCACTTGTGTTCGGTTGTAGAAATTTTGATAGTGTGAAATACTTTGTTCCTAAACCATGGTGAATCATAAATTGGGTGTGTTTTCAGAGAGTTCTTGATTTTCAATAAAGGGTTCTTGTAGTCTAACAAAACTAAACCAAATCAGTTTTCAAAAACAAAAAAAACTAAACCAAATCATAATTTCTTATGTTGAAAATCGTTAGCCATAGAATCATAAACTGGTATTGAAGTGAAATTACTCAATGGTATTGAATGAAAATCAAGTTGAAGGGTTGAATTGAAGCATCAAAATTTCAATACTACGTTTTCTTTCGATAAAGAAGAAGGTGAAAGAGTTTAGGAAGAAGATGGAGTAGAGATAGTGTGTGAGTGCACATTTTAATAACAAATTTAATTTCAACCGTTGAGATCAATCTGATGGTTATTAATTGACCCTCTCTTCTCTCACAATAATAAGTCATCTCACTTGATACACCCTCTATATGAGGCTATATATATATATATATATATATATATATATATATATATATATATATATACCAATTCTTCAATTAATTTAAAAGGGTGAATTGTCTAGTCGTCGGATTGTTGCCTATTTATTTAATGAAATGAATTAAGTTTTCCATTTTAAAGAAAAAATGAATTATGTCTTATTATTTCAGTTTTTTTCAAAATTATTTCAATATCATTAAACAAAAGAGTCCAAATGGACTTGGACTACAATGCTAACAGGGCTTCCCTCTAGCCAAGTCTAATTGGGTTTACACTTTATAGTGGGCTTCTTGTGCCATTATCAGATGAGAAACTTGATTACCCTTCCTATCTATATGACTAATAATAAAATAACAATGAGTCAACCCCCGTTAATCTAAAAAACAGCATTAATAGTCTCTACATAATTTTTTAATCTAATTTTCTCTTAAATAGCACAGTTTTTTGAGATTTTTTTTACATCGGAAAAATAAATGCTCCCACTAAGATTTGAACCCTGAACTCCCCCTGCCTAACTCATGTCCCCAGCTCTTACCACTTGAGCTATTCTACGGGGACACAGTTTTTTGAGACTGATAACCTGAATTTTCTCTTATAAAAATAAAAATACCAAATAGAATGATCTTTTTCTATAAATCATATTTATTTGCTAAATTTTATGCTAAAATCAGGGACAATGAGTAAGAATGAAGATGAACAAAAACTCTTAAATGAGAATCCAGTGGAGAATAACATGAGAACATCTTTGTCAAAAAAAATTAGAACATCTAAAGGTGAATTTTACAATTTTTAATATTATTTTAATTAAATATTATATAAATAAATTTAGATTTTACAAAAGAAATATTTAAATCCATCATTGAACTTTTTTATAGGTTTTCATTAGACATCCAAATAACAATGGGGACGGAGACAAGAGCAAAGGAGTCTCGTCCACTAAACATGATGCTATGTTTTGGCTTTATCGTAAAATATATCATCATCATACATTTGGAGAGAGTTCTAACTTCTAATATATGAATAGAAAATCATAAAGCTTTATAATATCAACTCAGTTTTTATTTTTTTTGGAAATCAACTAAGTTGAATAATCAAACTCGTGTAATATTGTCATGTCTAAACTCGTGTAATACATTTTTTTTATTTGACGAAAAGTCTAAAAGCTGTAATTTTATGTTTAAAGATGAGTAAATGAAGTGTTCAGAATTCTAATCTCAACTTTTACATATAAAATGCGATATATCAACTAACTAAAATGTGAAATATATATTAATAATAATCGAAATGGCTTCCCGACAAAGTCTACCAACTAAGTTAAGCTTAGTTGGGTCTTTTAGAGTTTTCAACTTCTTTTTTTGACTATTTAGAGTTTTCAACTTAAACACATTGTAAATCAAAACTACATTTGCAGATTTCAATCCAAACACAACACACACTTCTTTTATACAAAATCAATGTTGTTTAAATACGGTTAAAACTTAGTTGTAGTTGGACTTAATTAAACAGCTGAATCCTAGCTATAGTTAAGAAATAGTGCCATACTAATTTTTTTATTTTATTTTTTGACACAAAATAGTGTTATGCCTTATGCCATTTAAAAAAAAAATGTCTTAATGCACCTACTACTATACGGTTAAATTTGGATGATATGCGTTATGAGAATTGAAAACTTTTGAGTAGCTATCAATCCATATCTGCTCTACCTAATTGCCTTGGCTAGTTGATTAATTAATTAAGTAAAGAAAGTGACACTGCATAATAACACTACTACTATAAATACAACATTTTTTTTACCCTTTCCATTTACTTAATTTAAATTTTCCCTTACAAAACATCTAGGGAAATTAAGAACAACAGTAAGTAAAGTTTGGGGAGATTAAAAAGATGGTTAATTATATTTTTTCATATAACATTAACTATATATATTATTTTTTCATATAACAATGACATAAACAACTTTAAAAGTGTGATTAACTTCATGGATAGTGGGCCATTAGAAAAACTATGAAACGGAGTTCACAAAGTATTGCTTTTAGATTGCTTAATGACATTATACACTTGCAACTATCAAACATTAAACAATTAGGCATTATTGGTTCTTCACAAGGCACAATTTGTTGTTTTCCAACCCATACCCCAAAAGAAGGAACTTTCCTATATACCATTATTTTCTTTCTTTTTTACTTTCCCACTACATGGACAATAGACAACTGGAACCCTCTCCACCAAAGCCTATATATCATTTTTTTTCCTTAAAGAAAAAATAAATTAATTATACTAACAAGATTCCCCTAAAGAGGGTTTAATTACTTGCTTCAAAAGTAAAATAAGAATTTGTGAGGGATTTGAATTTTATGTACCAATTTGCGGAATGCGGATACACCCAACGATCAAGAATTCCACATTCATGAATTCGTAACATTGATAGCAAATCAAAATATTGAAGTTGAATTTGGATTACTATTCAATCTTAATCAAATAGTAATCGGTGTCTAACTGCGTGAACATGTGAATTTTTTACTGTAGGCGAATCAGGTCGAATTTTGAGAGTGTGATTAGGATCCAAAAGGAGCCCTATGAGGAATTCCTTTTCTTCTTCTTGCATTTGAAGGAGGTGTGGTTGGATACATGCCTTGTTGTGAGCCTTCACGCAATTCTTGTTCTTGTTGTCTTGACATACCTTCCTCCATTGTAGATACCTCATTTTTATTAGCATCTAAAACAAAGCTTGCATTCCCATTTCTCTTTATTCCTATAAGCTAATTCAGTCATTGCCAGCACAACAATATTAATTCGTATCAAATTATTAGACCAATCATATATTCAATCATTATATATTATTATCTTATACTTATACCATGTTCCTATCTATTATTCAAAAAAATTCTTTATAAAAATATATCAATAATATTAGCTAGCTATTTACTATGGTTATTTTATAAAACTGTTGAAATGTCATTGGAGGGAATATTATTATGGTGCAATGAGCTTTCCAAATAATGTAGGTGATGAGCTTTCCAAATAATGTAGTTAGGTGGTGGGTGTTATTATCTACTTTCCCACTGTAACAAAATATAAATAAAAAAGTTTATGTATTTGGTCTAAATTTTCAATCAGATACTTTTTTTTACTAAAATTAATAAAATCTTACCTTACATCCCAAAGAACAGAAACGAACATGGTCTAAAAGACTTCTTCCGCAAATCTCACAAATGTAAGCAGTTGCTTTTCCAGATTTTGGTTGAGGCCTTTCATTGAGAAACAAAACTCTAGCACTATTAATCACATATGTTTGCACTCCACTAATGTCCAACATTTTCTGAATTTCACCCACCCTCACTACATCATGATATGAAGATCTTCTTATCTAATTCAATCAATAGCATATATACTTTAGGATAAAGAAGAAAATGAAATGAAGAACATATAATTAACAATATTAAGACTTAATTTTCAATAAAAAAAAAAAACTAATCAACCTTGTTAATTATATAAAATGTGCATAAGAAAATAATAAATATAGGACACTCGTAATTTACCTGAATGACTTGATGATCCTTGTGTCTTGAAGAACGACAATAGAAGCAAAATGCATCAACATTGCAATCTAGACAAAACATGTTACATTCACTCCTTGCGGCGTCGCCGTGAATCCGACACACATTGAAAAATGGTGTGTTAAGAAGTGGTTTGAGCCATGGAGGAACCAACATTGTGTCCTGCTCAAAAATCAAAATCAATCATAATATAAAAAAAAAAAATCATATCAATAAAATAAGTTATCATATCATATGCTATATAACAACATTTATGTATGTATATATACCATAGTCTAAATTGATGAATGAAATTATATAATGTAATGTAGAAAAATGCATCAATGGTTGAATTGAATGAAAAATGGAATTGGTAATTGAACTAAGAAGAAGCTAAGACTAAGAAGACAAATGATGAATATAAAATAAGGGGTGGTATTAATTGGAGGGTGGAGATTAAAAGTTGTAGTTTGTAAGGAGGAATAAGGAACGTTGGATGAAAAGGGGGGAGGTGAAGTGTTTGATGCTTACGCTACTTTGGATGTTTGTTTGCGTCTGTCTGTACGTTGGCGTTGGCACAATGTTGGGTCGGCTATGCATCAGCATCACACCTTCTTCTATATAGTTGTATCTCCTAAATTCATGTCCACGTGGCATCATCTACACGGTCCATTGTGGGTAAGTGGTCCCCATATTCAATGCTATGGCATCACCTAGGCTAGCACTATAACACTAGGCATATTTTTTTTATGGAATAATTAATAATAGACATATAATGTATTGTAGAAAAAAAAATACTATCCACTTCATTTATATTATTTCGATAGATTAGTCACTGCAATTATACGTGGAAGATCTGTTAGTTTTAAAAAATAATATTACATGGTCACCAATTTATGTCTAGGTCACCAATTTGTTAAAGATCGATCTCTTCTTACAAATGTTTTTCCTTACACATGCTATGAATCGAACTCTAGACCAAGAGTTGAGAGAGTAAAGTACTTCATCCGGCCTTAATTATAAGCAACTTTCCACTTTTTAGATTCATTGAATAACTAACGTATCAAGCCTTAATTATAGACCAGATACATTAGTTATATAATGAATCTAAAAAGTAGAAAGTTGTTTATAATTAAGGCCGGAGGGAGTACATATCACTTGTGACGCATGACAATGGTATTACACTATTATTTTATTATTAATAGTAGTATTAACTTTGTGGTTTCCAAAAAAATGTACTCCATTAATCCAAAGTTCGGTCATGAAATTAATAAAGTCTAACCAATTTTTTCTCATCAAGAATCAAACTCGAATCCTTCCGAACGCATATTGCTAATCATAAGCGAATTGCTCTCAACTATCATGATTTTGCTTGATAGATTCAAGATATCTTTAGAACTCCTAGTCTCCAAATTAAGCTTTGCCACATTTGAAGATCCCAAGTTTCAAGTGCATCTCACATACAACTAGTTTGGATACCTTCATGCCTAATTGAACCATCTATATTATACAACTTCCAAGGCATTCTGAATGGACATTTAGAATAAAAAACAAATACCAGGTTCAAAAGCTTCATCTTTGAAAACATGAAGAATAGATATGGGTGAAGAAAAAATATTGGCTTCAACACAAGATTCCAAAGAAGAGGTACCATGGAAAATCTTCCCTTCTGAGAGGTCGTGCATTTTTTCGATCACTCTATGGAGTTAGTTCACAATAAAGATATACAACTTGATAGGGCTCTCATATTCAAATTCAATCCAGACATCTAGTCCTTACAACAAACATCAGCAAAATATAGTATGCCAATCAACACAATGCTTAGACGGTATAGTATAATTTTCGATATCAGTTGTACAAAGCTTGCTATGTTCTCAAACATTTTCAATATATTTTCCCTTCTGCTTACCTAATGTGTAAATAGAAAAAGGTAGGGAGTAGTATGTTGATTGAAGGTAATAAACCATACAAGTACAGCTGATTATATCAGCAATGAAGATCGCTGGCAGCCTGGCCTTATCAAGCCATTGCTCGTAAACGAACTAATCAACCGAAGTTGAACTATAACTTAAGCCAGGTGATTATTCAGCTGGCATGATCGTAAAATAGTAAATCAATTATCTAAATAACGACTTTCATCATTCTTCTAAATAACTTAGCTCTTTCTCCCAATTAAGGCCAGACATTTGCCGACCAAAAGGTACAATGAGGTTATATCGGAAAACCTGCAACAACAAAAAATAAAGATGACAAACACATTACAAACATTAGAGAAATAATTCAAGACTTGAAAAAACCATTTCAATTCTCCAAAATGACTTTAACTAGTTAACTAGCTCACCTTATCATTGATTTCTTTGAGCTGCGATTTCAAAGCGTCTGAACTTTTAACCCACACAGAGTGATCTCCGCTGCATTTATTAGCCCAAGCTTTCTTCAAGGACATCTTCCATTCAGATATTCTAGATCTTATCTCTTTGTTAAGCTCAACCCACTCAGGGGCACATCCATTTTTTGAGAGGATTCTGTATAAGGTGTCTTCAGCTGGATCTGCGTGAGGATTTGTGTCAAGTTTAAGCGGCTTTCCTTTCCCAGACAAGTTCTCAAACTGGCCGTCTTCCATTGAATGCCATATTCTTTGCTCAACAACGTTGATCAAGTCAGTCTCTGACCTGTCTAACAGCATCCAATTTGCGTTAAACAAATTATGACAAAACAAACACAAATTCATCAAAAGCATTGTATACAAGCAAAAGCCAATTATATTGTACTATCGAGATATGGTAGCTTTTGATCATATATCAATTTGGTCACAAAATTTTTAAATATCAATCAAACTGTCAATGATAATTAAAGTATCTCTATATATCATCCTAAAATTAATTAATTTAACTAATATTTGAGGGTATTAAATTAGTATTAACTAATATTTAGTGTTTTTCATTTCTTAGAGACTAATTAGACATTGCATCTTTTGCTCAAAGAACAATATGAACTTTCACCCTTGTAAACATAATTAAAGTTCATATTTCATACTTATTGGTTCTTTCGTATTCATAATTAACAAATGAAAACAGAGTACTTTATTTGGAATACAACGGGGCCAAGGCCCAAAGGAGAAAAAACTATATACCCCCTCAGTCCCAAAATAATTGACAATGTTGACCAGTTCATGTTTGCCAATGCACAACGTTAATATATTTATCTATCATTAAAAATTGTATATCTTGAAAATAATCATCGAGACAAATCAAACAACATCTCATATGTTAATATTTGCTTTTACATATTAGTAAAAAAACATAGTCAAAGTAGATTGTCAATTATTTTGGGACAAAGGGAGTAGACTAGATACTAAGCGGGGGAGAGAGACACCCCTAAAATTATTAGCTAACACTGACACCACCTCCGATGGAGGACTATTGAAAACGTGCGAGCCATATTGAGTAATACACCCCATACTAGTGAGACATCCCCACATCTGTTTGCCTCCTGATACCATACCGTAATTCGAACATTCCAATAAAGGCTAAGCAAGTGTTTTATTGTTCTAATAATACTCCATCCTCTAGCATTACCTATCCTTCCATATTCTTAATGCTATCAACCACTATTAAGGAATCAGTTTGAACTTCCAATTGTAAAACAGAGTATTCTAGATACATACTGCATAATAGTAGTATTTGTTAAGGAAACAAAACAATAAATTCAAATAATTTCATAATGAATTAGTATGCAATAATACCTAACGTTGTTGCGCTGGCCTCGAAGTTGGGGAGGTAGTTTCCGGTCATTGACGGCGTCGATTACAGACGAGAGACGATCCCCGAGCTTCTTTTTATCAGGCTTAGACTTACCGGAAGATGACGGTGACGATGACGACGAAGAAGAAGAAGAAGAAGAACAGAATCTGACGGTGGAAAGCAGCAGCGAGTTGTGGAATCTGACGGAGTTGAGAGAAGCACATCTCCTGAGGCGAAGAAGATACGTCGTCGTCATGCCCATCTATACCGACTCTCTCTCTATTCCTCCTTTCACTAATCAAAAAATAAATATCATAAACTACTAAACCATACACAATTGGTCCACTATCTTACTTATTTAAGTTGGTAGGGACAAAATTGAGAAGAAAAAAATTGACTGATTTAGGATATTAATTGAGTCGGTGACTATTTTGAGATATTCATTTTTTTATTATTATAGGCACATGTTAGTGGTTAGTGTACAGTTAGTATATTGTCAATTTTTTTTCTTTTGTCAAATTCGAACATTAAACCTCCACTAGCTCCTTAACTCTTATCTCCCCTTTGAGATATTCATATAAAGTTATAGATTTATTTGAAAGCGAGTTATAGAAATAATGATCAATTTGATGATTTACATTTTACTCTATCAGAACTTAAATGTACGCTAACCCAACAACAAAAAAAGTTCCATAACTATGTATGGAAGGACAAACTCAAATTGTCATTTTCATATGTGAAACCAATATGGGAACCCAATGACCGATCATTTTGAACTACAAACTGAACCAAACTGTCAAATTATACCGAACCAATAGGCGAAACATAGTTCTCTAGCGAAACCATAAATAACCTAAGTGAACTCTTTAGAACTGAAACCACATAGTAACTCATAACTCAAAAACAAAGTTTTCAATTCTCTCATTGTTCACTGAAAATCATTCCTAAACCCTAATCAGCTAATCTATTGCCAATTCTCAAAATCACTTCTTAAACTCACTTTTGTTCTACAATGCAAAAATCACTTATATAGCCCACAAATCAATCATTCTACAATTTGCAAATCAGTTTGAAAATCACTGCTCCAGTTCGTTCTACAGTTCAAACCCAAAGTTGTCATGTGTTATCAATTTCACAACTTAAGAGAAAAACATGACATTAACTTTTAATATAGAAAATGAGTTCAAAAATTAATGGTTGGATCAATAACCATAATGAATAGAAAAATGTGACATTAACTTTTTGAAAAATAACTGAGAATCCATTCCTGCATTTTAGGTGACGGGCGCTACCCAATCATCTTCTTTAGAAGAACCTTATTTGGGTCTATTATTCAGCATTTCAATAATCAATACACATTTGTCAACAAAACAAAAAAACAACACACATGTGCACTACTATTAATATCAACTTACAAAATTTATCCGCATAAACCAGGATAACTAATCTCTCGTACAGAATATATTAGTATATGATAACAACTTCTTTCAACAAAAAAGACATAAATCTGCTGCTCTAAAGTTTGTATACATTTTTTAAACTTGACACTGAAGATAGCAAGCAGCGTGGATACCATAATCAATCTCAAAAATAATTAATCAAAGCATCATAGATATGGCCAATCTTTAATGTTGTAATCCAAGCGCATTCATGAGACCAACAGAAAGCTATCCAAATCCTTCAACTTTTGGAGATTCAATACAGTAAACCAGCTTCCTTAAGAGCAGCTTTATAGTCTTCAACATTTCCGTCTTGCACCTGCATCCACAATGACATTAACAAAATGAGTTATGTAAGATGCATACCTTCATAGCCTTTTGCATGGAGCATCATAATTCTAATCCAAGTATATTAAACAAGTAGCATACCTCTTTTATATGGGTGCCAAAATGCTTTTCAATCTTTGACACGACCTTTGCATCCCTTTCATCACATATCAGGTTAAATACAGCCCCTATTCAATCAAATGAAACAAATGTATAAAAAATATTGAAAAATTGGTATTTTGCACTACTGCTGAAAATATCATGCATAACTTACTGGGAAATGAAGTTACATATTGACTTCCTCTAGAAAATGTTAAAATATAAGCCAAACAAAATACCAAATGCTAGCTTGGATCAATGGGAAGATAGCCCAAGCCTTTATAAGAAATACTTTAGCCATATAGATACACATGCCCTAGGCATAAATCTTAGAACACCAGTCAAACACTCATGATTGGACATATGGAGAGCGAAATTAGACTTCAATGGGCGACTCTATCAGGTTTGGGATAAGCTCTAATACCATGTTAGAATTTATACCAAACAACCATAAAACTAGCTCAAGGGAAAATATTGACCAAGTCTTCTAACGATCAAGTATTTTGGTTGTATCTCTTACCAATGTGAAATCTTCAAATATTGATATAAATACAAGAACAGGATAATATAAAGCAAGTATATTATTTCCTAAGTGAGAAAAATTACAAGAGTTTGCTCCAAAAATCACCAGAGCCTACGAGATGATGAAATAATTCTCACTTTGCCCAACCCATAAGGTTCTTAACAAAAAAGATGTTGAATGTATCCCCCTCATGCTATCCCTATCACTGATATAACTGCCATTACCCTCTAACAAATTGGCCACATAAGCAATTTCAACCAATTCTCTATTTGGCCAATTGTTGGGCTAAAGCACAAATCCTGATATCTAATAAATAAGGATAAAGCAAAAAAATTGTGTGGTCATACGAACATATATTACAACGTACCCCATCAAAGAAGGGTCAACCAGTCCAACAAGGGTCTGCAAGATTAGGTTGGTAAAACATGAAAATGCAGATCACAGAAATAATGTCCAGACACAGCCGATTTTATACAGTTCTTTGTCTAGAGTTTATCGAGCCCAGAATAACATTCACTCACTATCCATAGATACAAGAAGCTTGAAATATTACTAGTCAGATTAGAGCAATAATAAATTAGAGCCAATATATTATTTTAAATCAATGAAACATGGTTGCAACAACACTGTTTCCTTGCGGAAAATAACACCAACTAAATATTTGGGGCCAAAGTTTACTCTTATGATTATATATATATATATATATATATATATATATATATATATAAAATATGAAAAAAGCATGGTTAATTACCAATGTAAGATATATATAATATTTGGCTTAAACAAGCTGAACACATTAAATATTACCAGGAAGCTCAATTGTTAAAACGATATAATAATTTATGATAACCACACAACACCAAGCAAACAGTTTTGGAAACTTACCCTTGCGCCCAAATCGCCCAGCCCTACCAACCCTGTGTAAATACACCTCAAAATCAGGCTCAAGTTCACGGCCACGGACGTATTCACCAGCAGGATACTTCACTGGAAGATCATAGTTGATAACCAAATTAACCTAAACAAGACATTGGAAGGATGCATGTAAAAAACAAATGAGCCCAAGCACGCATAAAGAGAGAGAGAGAGAGAGAGAGAGAGAGAGAGAGAGAGAGAGAGAGAGAGAGAGAGAGAGAGAGAGAGAGAGAGATCAAATGAGCACCTGTTGCTGATCAAAGCCACGGGCAAGAACATCAGTTGATATAAGAACCTGAGTCAAACCATCTTTGAACTCCTTGATGATCTTATCTCTTTGGTCAAGTTCAAGAGCACCTTGTATGGAAGTAACCTCATAGCCTAAATCAACAAGAGCTTTCTGCAACATTTTTGCACTATTTCTAGTGCGCACGAATATAATAGTTTGCCCCACATTCTCTCCTATTTCAAATATATAATTTTTAATCACTTCAATCTTAGCAAGTTCATCAGGAACATGAACTTTGTACTGCTTCACTGCATCTAAAGATAGCTCCTCTTTCTTCACAAAAAGTTTATTATGCTCCTTCTTCTCAACAACTCTTGTAACAAAATTCTTGACAATGTCATTAAATGTAGCAGAAAATAGAAGAACCTGCAGAAACACAAGCCAATCAAAATTGTCTTAGAGAATAAACAACACTGGAAGGGGCTTAGATAGAGCCTTATTTTGATCATGCTTTCCCGGTGGATGACAATCATAAACTGACACATCATTTAAAAAAGTAAATCGATTATTTGACTGACACATATACTATTTAATGTAAAATGATGATGTAGATGTTCTCTTATTCTTTAGATTAAGAATATGCAAGAATTTCTTGTTTGAAAGGAAATGCCATACATGCAAGCACACTAAGAAAGAGAGATCAAATCAAAATACCTGACAGTTTGAATTGAATTTTTCTATTTCTTTTATTATCCTCAGAGAATCATCTTTAAATCCATCCTGCAACAGCACAGTTTTAGAGTTATTAAGTAAATTAAGGCATATCATACTTAGCAACCAAACCCTGATAAAAAATAAACAAAATGAAAATCTTATGACAAATTCAGTAAACCAACAAAACAATTCCCTATACCTAGAACTGGATCTTAGTATGTCCTGCATAATTATATGGAAGTTTTTAAGACTTAAGCAATTACTAGCTAGAACTAGAACTATATAAAAAGATGTTTTACTTAATAGCAACATCTTCCGTTAATCCATTACAAGAAGGGGAGAGTCATCTTAATTTTAATATCTACAAAAGCACGTTGGTCTGCATATGCAGAGTCTGCAGGCATTTTTCAAGTCATTTCTACAAATTTAAGCTGCTTCATAAGTGGCAAACTTATTACCTATATGCAGATTAAGCGGCTCTTACTAATGCCATGTTAGCTCTTAATGTTTTTCCGCAGTCCATAAGAAGATTACTTTACGTTAGGGTGGAATACACAGGTGATAATGTGGTAGTGGGGTCAAGATGATCAAGCATGCGTATTACTATGATGGCAATCAGATGCAAACCAAAAACTGCAAAAGGGTCAGTTAAACTTTGATTGTTTCTGTAGACTTATGGTCTGTTCTAAACTATCCAACTAATTACTAATGTTTGGGCCAGGTATCTAATAGTGACATACTCTAGGATATAACCATATCCATAAAGGTCTTGACATGGTTTTGGTCTATGACAAATTTTTATACTTATGTTTGCTGTATTTTTTTTAACAAGTACTTTTATACAACTCTCTACAAGTAAAAGAATACTATTATAGCCACTTCCTTTACTGATGTCCCTCATTAGATGTGTGCTTATGTTTACTGTTCTACATTAATATATAATACCAAATAAAGTATTTGCCCATCAACACTGTACTCTCATAATTTGTAATAATAAGGCACACAGTTCAGTTCCAAATGAAGGGAACAAACTTAACACACATTCATCAGTAGTATTCAAAAGGCATACGAAAAGAGCAATAGAAACAAAATATCAATGTAATAAATAATGAAGCACTGAGTAAGTTTAGTTTGAAAGATCAAATGAATCAATTCATTGCAATCATTAATGAAGAGGAAACACTCATTGCTGAAGAGTACTTGTATTGCAAGGTTAAAAAAACTCATTTTTCAGTTGCAGCAAATTAGAAATAAAAAAATATTACATTCATTGCTTAGTTTCTTCAAATCGGGGTATAACTAACTGTATAACTCTACAATAATATTGAATTCGAAAGAAGGTATGGTTGTACTTGTATGTAAGCCTAGTTAAACAACACAATTTACCTCAGCAAGCATGTGATCAGCCTCATCAAAAACAAGAATCTTCAATCTTGTCGCCCCAAGTTTCTTATAAGTCATCAAAGTTTTAATCGTGCCAGGAGTACCAATAACAACCTGAGCCATAATAGGCGATCTTTTTGGAACCGGAATTGCATCCCTTTTGTCCAATGGAATTGCACATTCTGAGCTAATCCCCGTGTACTTCCCCATCTTGCGGAGAACCTCAATATTCTAACACACAAAACAACAAATTAGAATCAGCTAATCAAAATAAGCTAAAAGCTAGTAAAAATAAGCTATAACTTCATGCGAAAAAAAGGTTACTAAACATATCTTTTTTTCCATAATAAGCTTATAAGCTATAAGTCTATAACTATAAGCCATAAGCTCAATATCCATAAGCAGTTACACAGTTACTACATGATAAGTGTTTATGCTATAATCACTTAAACGATCAAATCATCTACCTGAATAGCTAACTCTCTAGTAGGACAAATGCAAAGAGCTTGAGGAGCTTGCAAAGTTGGATCAACACGACTAAGCATCCCAAGCACAAAACAAGTAGTTTTTCCCGAACCATTATGCGCTTGAGCAATCAAATCCCTATGTGGAGGAGTAAGAATCATTGGCAAACTAACAGCTTGAATTTTACTAGGTTTTTGAAACTTCATCTCCACATATAGTCCCTTCAAAAGCTCCGGCGATAGCGACAACTCTTCAAACGTCGCCGCCGATGTATAAGGAGTGTCACCTGATGTAACCTGGATTATAATTCAAAAACCCTAAATCAATCAATTTTTCAATCAATTATGAAAAAACAAAGTATGTAGAAGACGATTTCGAACCGCTTGAATATTGGAGTCATCTGGATCGTCTAACAATTTAGATGACGATTTTTTGTCTTCGTCGATGGTTAATTCATTGAGCGAAGGTATTTCGGTTTCGCTTGATGATGGATTTGTTTCTTCTGGATTGGCTTCTTCGTCTGCTTGATCGGCCCAGCTTTTAGTTGGTGGTGGAAGAGAGGTTGTAGAAGATTCTGCCATGATAGATATTTGAAGGTCTGTGAGGAAACGGTGACCGGAAAGAGTGTGGCGGTGAAGGTAGTTAGGGTTAGGGAGGTTGAAAAGAGTGAGTTTTTATATAGAAGTGGTTTTACTGTTTGTGTGTAGTTACTGTATGTGCGTAACTCCTCCGCACGGTGTAATAAGGTTGCGTCAAAAGTAAGCAGCTTAAAAACAGAGCCAAAGTTTAAGAATAATACTCCCCTCCCTCTCGATTTATTTATCACAGTAAACCAAATTATATAGTACTAAAAAACAATATTTGAGGTTGAAGCAGTTTTAAATTCTTTGGTCTGTTATCATCCTACCTATCATTAAGGTGTCTTCAATCTAGTGAGGGAATATTTACTACAACGCTGGATACTTCGGTCTCGACCAAAAAAATTATACACTAAAAAAAATATGTAAATGAATGAGAGAAAATGATTTTGGGTCTTGCTAACGAGTGCACCAGGTGCACTCTTTAAGCATACTATTTAAAGAAATTATTTATTCAAAAAGTTAAATAGCGCAATTTCCAATGCGTTGACTTTATACATTTTTTTAAAAGTTCTATAAAAACTTTCTATTTAAAGGGCTTAAAGAGTGCACCGGGTGCACTTTTTAGCATTTGCCAATGATTTTTATAAAAATATCTCCTCTTTTTATTGCTAGTAGATATTAAAATATTAAAAAATATATTTTTGAATATTTAGTTTTCACATAAAAATCTTTTTAAGAAAATAAAATAAGAAAAATCAATGTTATAAATAGTATAAATCATTTATTTTGAAACAAACAGTTTTAACAAATAGGACATTTATCTTGCTATGGAGGGAGTAAATGATTAGTAAAAAAATAGGGGATCTTTTGGTTTTTTTAACAATATCAAATTGGGATACCAAATGACTTCTTTACCAAAAAAATTGAGATATAAAATGTTAATTGGTTCAATCGTGATTGACGCTGGATTAGATATGAAGTTCTACGGTTCAATTTGGAAGCATTTGGTTTCAGAATTACATGTAAAAATAAAATTATGATGAATATTTATTTTTGATACCTACAAAATTATCTATAAAAAAAAGTGACATATTTTACTCTATAAAATTATTATGAACGTTATTTTAATTATATTGTTAAACCAATATGTATTTTCAAAAGTTTTTATGTAGACATATCTAAGACATTATAAAAAGATTTTTGAAAAACAACTCAAATTTTATTTATAAGTCAATATTTTTGTTACTTTTATCCTTATTTTTTCAAATTTAAAAAATTCATATTTAATTTTTTTTATTTAAAATTTTTGTTAAGAAACTTTTTATAATATTCTAAATATGTCTGAAAAAAAAATTATTTAAGAGTTTAAAGATGATTTAACAATTTTTAAAATTTTGAAAAATATCAAGGACTAAAATTATATGGATAGAAATTTTGTAAACCAAAATATGTCACTTTTTATAGAGACAAAAAAAATAAATTTTTTGAATTTTACAGAGAATAAAAACATATTTTACCCTATCAAATTTTGAGTATTTTTATAGCTTACGATGATCAAGAACGGCTCGTTTTTGCTTGGATTAACTTTAGGATGAATTTCAAGGCGACCAGGCGCAGAGCTACTCTTGGCCAGAGCCATAGCCCCTCCCTTGGTTCAAAATATTCATTTTTTATATATGTATATATTTTTAGTTAAAACTAATGTTATATATATATATATATATATATATATATAACTCGTTGCATGATAATTACAATTAAAGAGCGTGCTTTAATTGTTGTGTTCCGCATTTGTTGGGAGAATGGTGTGGGTTCGATTCTTGTAGCCTCTCCAAAAAATAATTCTAACCAAAGGCGGTTGAACATTGCTCTCGTGGTGGTTAGCCATGATGGGATCTCTGCCTTATGCCCTCACCATATGCAGTCCATGAATCTACATTGATTTTAATTGGGTCTTGTGTTGATTATACTATTATTAAAAATATAATTTGTAGAGATCGAAGTTAAAATATATAATATTTTTCACTTGTTCATTTTTTTTTACAGTACTCATTGTTCATTTTAATGAATGAAATTTTAACTACGTACATGACAAAAAAAATTCAAACTTCTTTTTCAACTTTCACACGAGGCGCATACTGCATAATACACTGTTGTCATTTGTCGTCTAACATTTCCATACAACAAATTGAATTTTTTATATATATTGGCCCCTAGTACTCAAATTCTTTGGGTTCGTCCCTGCCCTCCAAGATGTTGGCTTGCGATTCCTTCATTCTCGAGATTTAGTTTACACTGTCTATGTATATTTCTTTTTCTCCAGTAGTTTTATAGTTTAACATATTTTTGGACTCAAAAAACATTTATAAATATATTTATTCTTAACTCCATCCAAAAATATTAGCAGAGTTCAAATTTAGATCCTTCCAAACCTAAAATTCCTTTTTTTCTCTTCTAGTTTACTTGCACCAAATAATAAATTAAATATACCCAGTTCTTTCTCTTTGATATTATTTTTCCTGTCAACCAAGCATAGACTTAATTGCACTTCATCACAAATTATAAATGATTCTAAGTACTCGACCACACCATCCACCATACTATATAAATATATTTGATTTACACATCAAGTTTTAGTTTTTTGGTAGATGTAAAAATGATAAACAAGTACAAACAAAAATAGTTAAAGTGTCTCTTTTTTTTTTTTTGATAAACATTAAAGTGTCTCTTTTGATATGGATTGTGGATTTGTGGGGACCGGAGATGTCAATAGTAAAATACTCAATGTATCTTTGTTATTCTTTTTGTGATTCATAAATTTGTCATCCTATCTAGCATAAGAATACTATTTAAAAAATTATGATTAAAAATCGAAAATACAATATTTAGAAGATCAAAATTTGTAGAGAAATTAAAATTTGATATATTTAAAAAAACAAAAAATATATTTAATATTATAATTTATTCTTTTTATTTGTTACAACTTACAACACTATAACTTATTTTTAAATCCTACCAACCTTAATAATTTTGTGCAATTATACTTTTTTTACATTGTTTTTCTGTGTTTACTTACTACATTTTTTAAATTAAAAGATCTGTCTAGACGATATAAATAGTTCTTTGAATAAATAGATTTTTTTTTTGACGAAATGAATAAATTGACTTAACAGTAACTTTTAAAAAATTTAATAGGTACACTTTCATTTGAAAAGTTTGGGAATGCAACAACGTGTTACGTAGCATGATGAATGTAACAAATTTTTTTTTTTTTGACTAAACACTATGAAATATATTTTTTTGACTAAACTCTATGAAATATATGAACCTACTTTATTTAAATTTAAATTCAGTAAAAGACAATTTGTGTGGGGGTTTATAGTACTAGTATATAGCTAGCGGTAGCGTCCATCCATTGATTACTTCACTTTTATCAACTAGTATTGATAAAAATGCCATAAAAAAATATCAGTGCATATTAGTAAAATTTATACATTCTTTCAAATTTTATTTTATATATAAATATAAAAACATCAAATACATACTTCAATTTATCCACCAATCTTCAAATTTTAGTATTAATTTTTATGAGGATCAGTTTTACCATCCTTTACAGTCATATCCCGCTTGAGAAATTATAGTATAATAGTTACGCGTAATGGATATCTTGTTCAAACTAAAATAATACGGTATAAAAAAATTAATGTGATAAATTTGTTTGATAAGAAATATTGTAAGTCATATTTTTTGTCTTAATGCTCAAATTCCTAAATGAAGAGTTTTGATAATTCAAAATTTAATAATTTTTTTTATACAAATTACAAAATAAATAAAATTTAACGGATAATTATTCGTCTACAATTTGAACTTAAGTTTGTAAATTTTACAGAGGTGATTTATATAATATTTATCTTAACACAAATAATTTATATAATGTAGTAAACATTTTTTTTCTGAGGCAAAGACAATTAATTTATTTCATTAATAATAAAAAATTTAATACAACAAGGAATATGATTAAAAAACATACGACTAGATCAAGAGATGACTGCCCTAACTAAAGTGTAAGCCGTCTTATTCACTTATCACCATGTAGTAAACTTTTAATTTTAATTTAATGAATTTTATAAAATTTATATTTGTGTTATTCGCGCCACTTAAGCGATTTGTACATGTTAGACGATGATAAAATGATTTTTTTTATTTATTTATTATGAAACGGAAGGAGTATGATATTTTAGTGATGGTATTTAACATCAATTAAGGTGCTCACCGATTAAGTGTAATGATCAACTATCATCTTCTGAAGAAACCGTAACACCTCATTCTCTCTCTCTCTCTAATGTTTCCGTTTTCATTTTCAATGCACCGACTCCATCACCACCATTCCCATTCCCATTCTCATTAGCCAAAACCCAAAAAACCCAAAAACTCAATCCATAAAATGCACTTTTACACTCCAAAACTGTCACTACTGCTATTAATAGTACTATGCTTCATAGTCGCAACGGCGGTGTGCGGCGGCGGTTACCTCCATCTACAACGAGCCGTTCCTCTTAACCACCGCGTTGAGATTGAAACAATTAAAGCTCGTGATAGAGTTCGCCACGGTCGATTCTTGCAAGGTGTTGTTGGTGGTGTTGTCGACTTCACTGTTCAAGGAACTTCTGATCCTTATTCCCTTGGGTATGGGTAATTCCGTAATTCCATTCTCTTATGTCTGTCTCATAGTCGATAAGTTAATCGAAGTGTTTGTTAAGATTGACTTAAAAAATATATGTTTAAAAAATATATGATAGGGGTTAAGTTGGAAGAAAAAAAAAGCTAAAATATATGTTTAAAATAAGCTATAAGCTAGTAAAAATAAGCTATAAGCTTGTGTGGAAAAAATGTTACCAAACAGGGCTATTTTTTTCTTCATAATGAGCTTAAAAGCTATAAGTTCAAAATATGCATTGCCAAAGAGTGCCTTAGTACTGAGTTTTATTTTATTTATGATTATATGCACTTGTGAAATTGTTTGAGAGAGCTTATGAAAATAGCTTATGACATAATTATAAGCTGTTTTTAGCATATAGAAAGAAACGGCTTATAACTTATATGAAAACTGTTTGACTTAATTTTATATTTTGTTGGAGAAATAACTTATGCATAAGTGATTATGTATAAGTGCTTAATTAAGCTGTTTATTTATCTGAACATGGTTAATTGTTAATAATGTTGGTTTTGTTGTTCAGGCTATATACTACCAAAGTAAAGATTGGATCTCCACCTAAGGAATTTAATGTTCAGATTGATACTGGAAGTGATATTTTGTGGGTTAATTGCAATACTTGTAGTAATTGCCCTAAATCTAGTGGACTTGGGGTCAGTATTTTCAATTTTCATTACTGCCTTTTTTTGTGTTGCGGTTGTTTTGTTGCCTTGGGAATTAAGGTTCTGATTTGGAACTTAATGCATTGTTGTTCTTTTGTTGTTTGCGTGTGCATTGTACAGATTGAGCTCAATTTCTTTGACACAGTTGGTTCGTCCACGGCTGCGCTGGTTCCTTGCTCGCATCCTATATGCACTTATGGGGCTCAAAGTCCGGCTGCTCAGTGCTCCCCTCAGGTTAATCAGTGCAGCTACACCTTTCAGTATGAAGATGGGAGTGGTACCTCAGGTGGTTATGTCTCTGATGAACTGTATTTTGACATGATTCTCGGACAGTCTACTCCTGGCAATGTTAACTCTTCAGCTACCATTGTTTTCGGGTGAGCAATCCTTATCTATTGTGGAAATTATAATGGTATGTGTGTGTAGTACAATCTGAGGGATTCAGAACATATAGAAATTAGACCTGGATAGGTAGGTCAATAAGGGAGCCTATCCCATATGGTGACATGCTTGGTAGGACTGAAAATCAGAGAGAATGTTGGGAAAGGATTTTTGTTTTGGGGGGGGTTCACTGGGGTAATGCAATGCAGGTTTTATCAAGGGAGAAATGGTAAATAGTGGGATTTGCTTATCTTCCTGGTAGTTTTTTGTTTTTTGCAGATGTTCCAATGTTTTTGTTAATACTAGTACTTAATATGGATTTTGGTTTGAAATAAATCTTTATGTGATGGTTGTTTTGGCAATAGGTGTAGCACCTCTCAGTCTGGAGATTTGACTAAGACAGATAGAGCGGTTGATGGAATTTTTGGGTTTGGCCCTGGTGCTCTCTCTGTTGTATCACAATTGTCATCACGAGGAATAACACCCAAAGTTTTCTCTCATTGCTTGAAAGGAGATGGCAATGGAGGAGGCATTCTAGTTCTTGGTGAGATTTTGGAGCCAAGTATTGTTTATAGTCCACTAGTCCCATCACAGTATGTACTCTTCTGCATTGCTTTTCTCATTTTTTTTTTTCCACAGTTTGCGGATCACTTTTCCCTGATATTGCACAATATTGATATAAAGGAACATACAATGCATTTCCGGAAGGAATTTATGGAATTGAATATTTACTATAACATTATTGTCAATTGGCAATCAATAAGTACTTGCTCAAAAATTATGAAATTTATCATTTTTGCTTTTGGAAGTTAGTATTATTATATGCTAGGTTCGGTTGAATGACATAAAAGGTCAGCACTCAGCACTGCCACTTGATCCCTTAAAAGAAAGCTGATTAATTCCCTTTTTAAGCCAATAGCTTACTCAAAGTTTATGATTTTCTTGTGGTGTGGTAAAACTATGTCAGTTATTGAACTCAATTAACGATTTTTTGAATTTGTGATTTTGGGTAGTTTCTTGTTACGCTCGAGCTTGGAAATTTCTTTGGTTTCTCAAGATAATATTGTTTTGAAGGAATATGTCTTGACATTTTGTGTTTATTGAGTCCTCCTCAAATTCCTTTATGATTTCTGTTATACAATGTTACATCACATGCCACACACTTGGTGAGTATGATTGAATTGAATCAACCTGAAAGTGGAAATCTACTGTTAAATTTCTTAATTGAACTAAACGAGTTACTTAATTTAATGTATAAGGTGATATTGCTAAGAATCAGGTTCTGAAAGTGCTTCTTATGCTGTTTTTGTTCATGTCAAATAAATTACAATTCTATATGACATAATTGGCAGTACAATTGACTAGTCTTTTGCTTTATAATTAAATCTCAGGCCTCATTATAACTTAAATCTTGAGAGCATTGCTGTCAATGGGCAACTTCTCTCAATTAATCCAGCTGTATTTGCAACATCTGACAACCGAGGAACTATAGTCGACTGTGGTACAACATTAGCATATCTTGTTCAAGAAGCTTATGATCCTCTTGTCAATGCAGTAAGTTTTTTCCTACACTGCCCAAAACTTTGAAACGTTGAAGTTTGTTTGTTGGGCATTTTATTCTCCTTTGCCTTTTTTATGATGAGGAATTCTGCACTACGTAACTAATGAAGATATTATCTTACTCTTTCTGCTTGTCTTGTGTTTTTTTCTATTTTCCTGCAATCACCTATTTACCTTTCCCCGTTGAGGTCATTTGGATTCTCATATTCCTGTCTTATTTGACTGGTATGAGTTTTATTATGTGGATATAAATCAATTTTGAACCATTCATTGATCTAGTCCATAATTGTTTTTTGTTTTAATCTGGAAATGGTTTAATATAGACTTGTATGCCTTACGATACTTCAGCAATTGAACACCTTATTGAGGTTTACATCATTTTTTTTATATAATTCTTGTTATTAATTTTTTCAAAAGGGCGTTTTGTAGAGATGCTAATAAATCCTTCCTTTTGCTCATTTCTTTTGTATTTTATGAATGATATTGATTTAGCGTATACTAATGTTGAGTTTCCAAATGGATGTATAGGTAAATACTGCTGTGTCACAAATTACTACTCCCTTCATTTACAAAGGAAGCCAATGTTATCTGGCCTTAACCAGGTAATTGCAAATACAATATTTGTTATGAAATACTTCATATGAAAATATAGTCTGTCCTGTTTTGATTTCTGAGTGCCACTAAAATTTGTGTTTGTTACATATTCAGTATAGATGATATATTTCCTCCTGTCGTTTTAAACTTTGCGGGTGGAGCAGCAATGGATTTAAAACCATCACAATACCTTGTGCATAGTGGTTTCCAGGTAAGTTTGTCTGCTATGCTGCTGGTTATATATAAGGAAGTATTCTTTGGGCTTGTATGCCACTGATGTGCCAATTTCCTTTAACAGGATGGTGCTTCAATGTGGTGCATAGGTTTCCAGAAAGTGCAAGAGGGAGTCACAATTTTAGGAGGTTAGTTGATGGACAAATCTAAACAGACTAAACTCTGCAAGGAATTGGAAAAAAAAAAAAATTAGAATTCTCTCATTTGATTATGAAATGGACACTTCTATAAACAGTAATTTTTTTCTCTCTAAAAGACGTCTTCTGTATCTGTGGCAAACAACTAGCGTGGCATCATTTTATCCATTTCTAGTTTGCTAGTAGTTAGTACTTCACAATTTCACAAAACACATTGCAACTGAAAATGAAAAACACCTGATTGAGTGTTACGAAAAAGCTAAAAATGAATTGATAGTTGATTTTCAGATTTTAGTAAATATTGTAATGGAACTTTAAAATATGATCCAAAAATGGTGAATTTTTCTCATTCTCATCATTCAAAATAATTTTTAACAAATATTTAATTTTTATGATTGTTTTCCATTTGTCACAACAGTTCAATTTTGAAAAAGAAGTCAGTACACTGTGCTCTGACACCTACCTTTGTAATTTTGATAAAGTTGATTTATCCTTTAATTTAAAGCATCGTTAATAAGTATGGTAATCATAGTTTGTAACTTACATGCATCAAATGATCTACGAGGTATTTTGAGAACTGAGTGTATCATCAACGTTGTTTCTTCTTTTGCAGATCTTGTCCTGAAAGATAAGATAATTGTCTATGACTTGGCTCGTCAGCAAATAGGATGGACTAACTATGATTGTAAGTTCACTACATGGACTGTTATTTCTTGGAAGAAGTATATGGTCATTCGCTCTGTCTTAACATTTGTATTTGCTGCTAGGTTCCATGTCTGTAAACGTTTCGGTGACTACAAGCAAGGATGAGTACATCAATGCAAGAACAAGACAGACTAGTGTCAGCAGCTCAAAGATAGGGGTTCTCTCCGAGTTACTCCCTGTAAGCATTGTGGCTCTTTCTATGCACATAATAATCTTCATGAAGCCACCATATTTATAATTTAAACTCAAGATTCAAAAGCTCATTCTTTGTCACCTAACATTGATACCTACTCGAGCTTGCAACTCTTCTCGCATTTGGATCGGGAGTAAGTAGATGTGTGTTCACAAAAGTGTGGTATCCTTCATTTATCTAATGAAAATGCAGATCTCATTGTAAAGAGAGAACTGGCAGTATTGTAGATTAGTGTATCTCTAATGTTTCAGATTGTAATATTTATATAGTGCTCTGAGGGCACAGAACAGTTCAGCTGTGGTCTTCAGCTCTCACTATTAGATAGATTCTGTATAGGATTCTCAAAATCATGGAATGGTCAGTGATGAGTGGTGCTATGATAATTTTGATATTTTATGTAATATTTACTTAATTAAAGATTAAAATTGCGCCCTCCATAAGAAAAAGGAAGATATTTTTCACATATTTATCTTTCACAAAATGTTGCAACCTTGTCTGAATTGGCCGTACTTATCTTGTACACAAAACATATTCTATTTATAATATAGATTTAAATGTTTTTTTACTTCATATAATGATGTTCATTTTTTTTCTGTTTAAGTTTCTTTTAATGTTTTCCTCTTGAAATGGTCCGTTCAATTTTTTTCTCAATTTAGTTCTTGTTATTTGGTTTAGTTTCTGCAATGCACAAATTTTGTTTTTTTGTTTTTGGTTTATGACCCTTTGGTTCCTAAGGGGATGAACCATAGTAGTTTGGAGTTTGGCCAAGTTTGGCTAAACTTGACATTTGAAATATGTTGTTCATGCACCCCTAGAGAATTATAGCTCGCATCAAGCCTAACTTAAAATATGTCCCATTGGGCTAGTCTTCTGGGTCGCGCCACAATTGACAACTCTGATGATAATAACATTATAAACATTTGTATCGATAGAGTTTGGCAATTTATATGTGAAAAGACAACAAGAGAATGATATCAAAATATAAATTTTTGTGTGGGATAATGAATCAACAATTTGTATGATCTTAAATGATGTGAATGTATAGTGATGATACATCCATCTTTTTCAGTTTGATTGTGAATAGTGATATGGTGACATTTGGTTATTGGATAAGTTTTTTGGATTTTGAATTGGATAATAGTATACTTCTCCTACACAGCAGCCTAACCAAGAAGAGATGGAGAATTTGTAACATGTATAAACAGATTTGTAAGCAAAATAGAATTGCTCCAAATATATGGATAATGGACTAGGAACTTGAAAAGTCTTCATCATTGTTCCTCCTTCTTCATTGATTGCATTCAAATAGAGACATGCCTTCTGGATACCTACTATACTAAACAACTTCCTCATGCAAAAAACTTGAGTAGGTTGTAAACCTCTGGTCCCAACAGATGCAAATGCAATGGAGGTCTTCACACTTGCACTAGAGCCATTTCTGTTACAGTTGGATAATATTGATAAAATTTGTTACTAGTTTATAACTGTTACTGTTGGTTATAGTTTTCTGCTTTTACTGAATTATTATATTTCCCCCCTTATGTATGATAATCACTACTTCTTCCTTTTGTAACTTTTATTTTGATGCTTCAATGACAATGAGTGTCAACATTTGTTTTTTTTAGTTTTTAAAAACTTGAAAAACTTGTACCGGCAGGTTTGTTTTCAGCATACTTGATGACATATATGGGGCTTATATGTTTAGGAATATTAGTTTCTTAATTTTGTTTCTTTTCGAACTTTGCCGTCTTTTATTCACCAAAAAAAAAACTTGAAGGTTGAAATCTTTTAAGAGACAAGTTAATAAAGATAGTTCGTATTTTAGTAAGACTAGCCACATGTAAATTGATTTGCTTTGTCCTTGTCAAAAAAAGAAGTTAATGTATGATAGGTATATGTTTAAAAAAATTTAATCTAGAACTAAAATTTTAGATAAGAGTTTTGAAAAAATTTAATTTGTATACGCTATCTAATTGTGCTATGTTACCTTTTTTGAAAACATATGACTTAGTAAGTAAAGCAAAATTACATTAGTGTTTATTTATCTTATTTATTTATTTGTAATATTTTAATTCTTTATTTTTTTTTGACGAATTTAATTCTTTATTTTTGTTTTATATTAAATTGATCTTTTATTTTTCTTTTTTTATAACACTTTAATCACTCATTTAGTGCCTGTTTGGCCCGGCTTATTTTCTACTTATTTTCTTCTCCTTAAAAATAGTAAAGAAAGAAAAAAATGTGTTTGACTCCACTTCTCTTTATTTTATACTTCTTTACTTTATTTCTCTAATACTTTTAAAGACAAATATGACTAAATTCAATTTTATACTTCTCTATTTCATTTAAGCTAAATAAAAAAGCTGAAAATAAGCCGGGTCAAACGGGGCCTTAGTCATTTGTGATTTAAAAAATCATATATTCACCGTTTGTGTAAATTAATTTTACATTAATAAAGTTTATATTTTTTTGGTAAATAATAAATTTACAAATCTGTCTTTTCTTTAGTAAAAAAAAAACAAATCTGTTTTCTTTTTCGGCTACGGCCCTTTTTTCTTTACCTCGGAAAGTAAAAAAAAATACGAATTATCATTCCGGTGTTGAATCTCCCGCCGTTAACTCGCACCGTCGTCGTCATTCAGCAACCGTGTTCTACTCCCTAAGGTTCGTTCTTTTTCCGTCAATTCCCACTTCGAATTTTGAAATCGTTTCTTCAATCTTGTAACGTTGAATCACTTTCCACCGCAAATACTAGCTAGGGTTTCAACCTTGTAATGATTATGCATTTTTTTTGTTCTGAAATATAATCTTTATTTTAGGTTCTGCTTTTTCATAGCGTAAGAATCTTAGAAGAATAGAATGGGTAGTAGTAGCAAGAGGAGTAGGAAAGAAAAAAGACGAAGAAAATCAGATGATTCTGAATCGGAGTCAAGTTATTCGCAATCCGATGATTCCGATAGAAGCCGGAGAAGTACTCACCGGAGTGATCGGAGATCACGGTGGAGGAGGAGCCGGCATGAATCGGATTCTGAAAGTTCTTCTGATGACAGTGGCAGTGATAGGGATAGGGATGAAAGGAAGAGAAAATCGTCGAGGAAAATTACCGAAGAGGAAATTGCACAGTACATGGCTAAAAAGGCACAGAGAAAGGTTTGAATTTTTTTCTTAATTATATTTTATAATGATAATGATTTTTATGAACTGATTTTGGTATGAAGAGTGTGTTTGATGTTTCATTGTTTTGGTTTTGTGTTCAGGCATTGAAAGTTGCTAAGAAATTGAAGACTCGTACTGTGTCCGGATATTCTAATGATTCAAATCCATTTGGTGATTCCAATCTTAATGAAAAGTAAGTTTTTTTTTTCTAGCTATGTATTTGTAACTCATATGCTACATACACTAGGTAGTTTGAAGAAGCTTTATATTTGCAGCGAGTGAAGCGGTAGGCACTAGGTAGTTATGGAGAAGCTTTATATTTGTGGCGAGTGTAGCACTAGGCACTAGGTAGTTGAAGAAGCTTTAAGTATAATTATTGTTTGGGGTTTAGGTTCCTCCTTATTGCTGGATGATTTTATTTTGGAGGATTATTGAACAAGAAAACAATTGAATAACCTTGGAATGAATATTAGTCACGTTGAAGTTTTTGTTATGTTATTATGTATGGTAGAAAGCTTTTAGCTTTTTTGTTTCCTGGTTGGGGTTAATGTTTAGCAGTAGTTGTTGTTAGATGACTTTGATATATCTGCTCTTCATTTTTTTTTTCTGTTTTATTTGGTTCCGCTAAGATTGCAAATTTATTGAGATTGCTATGTTCTAGAAGCAGTGATGAGCTTATATATCTAGAAATTAATGTATCAGTAGTTGAGTGATGTTTACATGCATCATCTTATTTACTAACAAGCTATTTGTAGGTTTGTTTGGCGGAAGAAAATTGAGCGTGATGTTGTTCAAGGTGTACCTATTGATGAATTTTCAGTTAAAGCTGAGAAGAAGAGACAGAGAGAACGGATGGTATGCAATTTTCTCCAAAAAAACGTTTTTGTATGTTAGGGACATATGCATATGGAATGTAGACTACCTTACAATTTTAAAAGATTTCTACTTGTATTATATAAGATCTTGTTAATATTAATACTATATAAAGTTGCGAACTTGCCACCACTAACTACTTATTTTGTTGGTGTGATTGATATTTCACGTTCTTCAAATATCAATATGCTTCATACACCCTGAGTCATTGATTTGAGTTATTATGATGATGTGGTCAAACAAAACAATCAAGCATTCCATATACCATTTAACATTCACTAATTTGTTGTTAAAATTATAATGCAGGCGGAAATCGAAAAGGTGAAAAAAAGAAGAGAAGAAAGGGCACTTGAGAAAGCACGACATGAGGAAGAAATGGTATGTACATTCTATTAACTTGTTATTTAGTTGTCATTTTGATGTTAGAAGCAAAGTTCTGTTTTGGGCACCACCTGTCTGTCTTGGGCTCTTGGCTATATTCTATTATGACTTGCCAATTATTCTTAAACCTTGTTATTGCATAAATATGTTATATATACAATTTTTTCTTTTTCTTTTTTTGAATTTATGCACACTATCTCATGCAGGCACTGTTAGCTAGAGAGCGTGCTCGAGCTGAGTTCCAGGACTGGGAAAAAAGAGAAGAGGAGGTATGCTTGCTTGAATTGCTTTTATATAAAATAAAATAGTATTGAGAATTTGATTACTAAAACAATTTCATATGCAGTTTCATTTTGATCAAAGCAAGTTTAGGTCTGAGATTAGATTGCGTGAAGGACGTGCCAAGCCAATTGATATCCTGACCAAGCATCTTGAAGGCTCTGATGATTTGGATATAGAAATAAATGAACCATACACTGTCTTCAAGGTTAATATTTGGCTTTACGATAGCAATATGTTTCTTTTCCTTTTAACTATTGCAAATTATCTAGCCCTTTCCTTTGTGTGACTAAAGATAATTAGCTTTAAATGTCAATATTGGACAAAGATAATTTAGTGAGGCAACATATGCTAAGTTTAACTAAACATTTGACATAGTTCTGCATGATTTGGATTTAATGAACTACACATAGAATAATTATCAAAATGATTTTAGTGAACATTTAGTGACTTTCACATAAGTTTGACTAAAGATAATTTTGTGAACATTACCTGTTACATAATGATTTGACATTTATGGTGCAGGGTTTGACAGTGAATGAAATGGAAGAGCTTCGTGATGATATCAAAATGCATTTGGACCTTGACAGGGCCACACCAACCCATGTAGAATATTGGGAGGTATCTTCCTTTTTCCATTGCTTGTTTAGTTATTTCATAGTTCTGCATAGAATTTTTTGACAGGGCAATGCCAGCCCATGTAAAATATTTGGAGCTATGACCTCTGAACTAACTTTTCCTGGTTGTTTTTCGGTCTGGGTTTTAAAATACTTCCGTAGAGTAAAATTATGGAAATTATCTAAAGATTAACAGGAAATATCATGCATTTGTTCTTATTTATGCTTGCATATTCTTGGAATTTGGGCCTTAGGCCTAATTCAACCCTTCAACAGCAACTTCTAAGGTGAGGGCTGCTCAAACCTTATATGCTAAAATCTATAGTCGATCTCTTAGGTGTGAACATCTAAGTAATATGGGTGGAATACATGGATCTCAACACATCCATGCCTAGTCATGTATAGTGTGGAGATATGCGGCTAATATAATAGTGATCTTGGCCCAACAACAAATCTAGGATCTAGGATGGACACTAATACCATCTTAGAATTTGAGCTTTAAACCTAACTCAACCGCACAAAACCGGCTTGTAAGGTGAGGGTTGCCCAAGCCTTATAAACACTAATCTCTAGTTGATGTGGAACTCACAAATCTTGACACCCCTCTCAGGCTAATGAGTAGGCATCTGGAGCGTGCACTAATGTGAGTGGAGTGGAATAATAGGGATCTCAACATATACAATTATACCAAATAATTGACATTTTTTAATTTAAAATCTTTGGGAATAGCATTGAAATAATATCTTTTAATTGTTATTTTCAATTTCTAAAAGGTTATGAGCATAATATCTTCTATGCATTTCTTAGTGCTATTGAAATTGAAAACAACTATTTGCAATGATATTACCTCATATCCAGTAGACTTTTTTAAATTGGTTTATGTATGAAAAAATTATTCCATTTCTTTTACTCTAATGCGGTGGAGCGAAGGCATATAATGATTTTCTTAAAAAGGTTTTGTGGAAAGCCCTAAGAAGAGAATAGTTTGGGTTGCTTATGCTCGAGTAATCTAAGATATGTGTGAGGGGGTCACGATTAATGTGAGGAAACCATATGGGGGATACAAAAGATTTTCCCATAGCTATGTTTTGACCATTTATCTTGGTTTTAGGTCTGCTTTGACTGCTTTTCATTTTATGTTGGTTTTACATATCCTAGAGACAGTGCCATTTTATGATTTAGTCATACTTAAAAGGTCAAGAAAAGAAGTTAATGGAAAGATAGAGACATGAAGACAGGCCATGGAAAACATATGAATTTTACTTGAGTAGGAGTAAAACATAGTATATGGAATACACTTAGTAGAAGGCACTTAAGTCCTATATAAGAGACGAAATTGGAGAACATATGATACCACAAATATCATGACTTGGGCACCTTGGGGCTCATCATACAGAAATGACGGGGAGATAGAGAGAGATGTAAACTGTAGGATTCAACTAGGAGGGTGAATTAAATGGAGGATTGGTTTGGGTGTGATTTGTGATAGGGAAATGTTACTCAAGCTTATTTTTATTTATTTTTGTAAAACATAAGACCAGCAATACTATATAGGGTTGAATGTTGGGTGATAAATAGAAAATAAGTAAGGTCAATGCTGTAGGGGTGAGAATATTAGAGTGGGTGAATGATGGTTTATGTATGTTTTGTCTTTCATGCAACTATGCATGTCTTGGTATGATTATAGAAGCATCATTATGCAACTATTTATGTCTTATAGGTACTGAAGCCCAAATAAATTAGTTGTCTTCTTAATATTCTCCTCTTCTGTATCAGTTAACTTATATTGTCAATGTGCGTGGCTTCCTTAACATGTAATGATATGCATCTTGGCACTTAATTAATTCATAATTCATGTTTGAAGTTGAATATTTACTGGTCAATATCTACATGTAGGCACTCCTACTGGTGTGTGATTGGGAGCTAGCTGAAGCTCGAAAAAAAGATGCACTCGATCGAGCTAGGGTGCGAGGAGAAGAACCTCCAGCTGAGGTGCTTGCAGAACAGAGAGGTCTACATTACAGTGTTGAACCAGATGTGAAGAAGCTTTTGCAGGGGAAGACACGTGCAGAATTGGAAGCTATGCAGGCACATATTGAGTCAGAAATGCGTACTGGTGCAGCAAAGCTTGTTGAGTACTGGGAGACTGTTTTAAAGCACCTCCACATATATAAGGCCAAGGTAATCTCAATATTTTATTTTTGCATTTTATGTTACATGCCATTAATTAATGGATTGTTTAACTCCCAATTATTAATCTGATGCAATACAGGCTTGTTTAAAGGAAATTCATGCTAAAATGTTACGCAAGCATTTGCATCGCCTTGAGAAACCATCAGAGGTTGAAGATAAATCGGAAGATGCTCATGTTATGAAATCTGAAGAAGATACCGAGGATTATGTTGAATGTATAATTTTCTTGTCATTGTTTAACTATTTGCGAAACAATGGACTCTTTTATACACGTCCTCAGTTCCTCTATTTATTTCATATTGATATTTTCCCGATGTTTTTTATGCAGTCCAATCTGCAGATAGATCACTTTCTCCAGAACCCATTAAAGAAGAGGGTCAAGAATTTGAAGAGGAGGCTGGGTCATTTTCACCAGAACTGTTTCATGGTGACGAAAATGAGGAAGCTATTGACCCTGAAGAGGACAGAGCTCTCCTGGTAAATTTTATTCAACACTTAATCTAATGATATTGTGTCTCTGAGTTTGTGTTTGTATTAAGAATATAGGCTAACTCGCAAACTCGTCTGTGATGGTGCATTTACAGGAACAAAAACGTATTGCTGTAAAGGAAGAGCAGCAGAAACGAATTCAGGAAGCAATGGCATCAAAGCCTGCTCCATCTGAAGATAATTTTGAGATGAAAGCCATGAAAGCTATGGGAGCTATGGAGGAAGGAGATGTAATGTTCGGCTCTGGTGCTGAAGTGAATCTGGATTCACAGGTATCTTGTCTTGGTCATTTGTATGATTTTCACTCTTTCTAGAATGACATCAAATGTTTGTCACTTTCCATGATATATAAAATTTAAAATTTAATGTTAATATTAATATTATAGATCAAAAGTATTTAGTTGGTTGGAATACGAAATTCTGGAATACTATTGTAAAGGGGATGGGTGGTTAACAACTTACAATAGGAGAAATTTATGCATCACATTAAATATTGCCTTATCATATCCTATGGGCTTTAGTTAGTTAACCCTCCGGTTTCTTGGGGGGGGGGGGGGGGGGGGGCTTGGTAATCTGGAGTTCGTTTTGGAGGTAAGTAAAGTCTGGCGATTGGCCTAGAACTGTTCCTCTGAGTAATCTAACTCGGGTTCTCACGAACTATTTGTCCTAGAGGGAACTCATTAACCACTTGACCCCAATCACTTGGTTGGGGTAAATATATACTTTTGATGATATATTTTAAGGTGAAATAAAATGCTTGTAACCATATGCTTTTTAAAGTTTCTTATGTAAGTGATAAATTTTGGCGCAGGTCTATTGGTGGCATGACAAATACAGGCCTAGGAAACCAAAGTATTTCAACCGTGTTCATACAGGATATGAGTGGAACAAATATAATCAGACTCACTATGATCATGACAATCCACCTCCAAAGGTCGTACAAGGGTATAAATTTAATATTTTCTACCCGGATCTCGTAGACAAGATAAAAGCTCCAACTTACACTATTGAGAAGGATGGCAGCAATGGTGAGACTTGCATCATAAGATTCCATGCGGGGCCACCATACGAAGACATTGTAAGCTTCCTGTTCTTGATAGTTTGAAGGGTTTTTACATTTTTTTTCTTTCTTTTTTTGACCAAATTACTTATTTCATGCGTATGGACAGGCTTTTCGCATTGTAAACAAAGAATGGGAATATTCTCACAAGAAAGGTTTTAAGTGCACGTTTGAACGTGGAATTCTACACGTATACTTCAATTTCAAACGCCACCGCTACCGTAGATAGTTTCAAGCACTGGCTGGCTTTCTTGTGAGTTTCTCATGCAAGCTTGAGTAAGCTACAATGCTACCATTTTGAAGAGTAAAATGTATATGAAGGTGTTATCATTAGAGTTTCTTTTAGATATTTGGAAGACTTGTTTACTTCCAGCCAAATTAGTCTGCTATTGATAGTACATGTGACATGAAATTCAAAGTTGAAAGAATCATTAGTGGTGAATAGCCACTGTTGTGAACATGGGAACGACAATTATGAATCATGGTTTGTGCTTGGAACAACTATGGTGCAAGAACACAAAAAAATGAAAACAACTATGTTTATATATTTGTGGTCTCGGTCTCATGAGTTTTTCCATTCTTATCAAAGACAAGTCCTATATACAATATTGAATTGAATACAAATAATCAATTTGTTTATCAATGTTTCAACCTTTTCATTGTTTTATTTTATGCCAGTCCAGAAGAATGTAAAATTTTACGTTCATTCTCATCGAGTCATCGAGGACGAACTAAGCTCCATCTGGTAGGGCCACTCCACTAGGGCAGAGATCTTCTTCTCACGATTTGCTAACATAGCACTCCGAATATTAATCCAGTGCATTAGCCTTCAACAATCTTTACGGCAGTCCTGTAGAACCCAAAATCGTTGAAATTAACTTACAATAGTGCTTTAACAAATTGGAATAAATAATCTTTTTGAAACTATTACTTACCCAAATGGGCTTTGTTTGATGGCAAGCAGTTCAACATCCACCTGCAATCCGAATGTTACAAAGGTGAAAATGGTATATTGCATGAATTCCACTTTAATGTAACAGAATATAAAACTGCAGAAATAGACAGAGCACTAATGATAAATGCAGAGAAGCTAAGGTCTTTTTCTCTTATTGGGGTTTCTCTTTCTTATGTAGAGGCAAATGCATATAGTATGAGTCTTCTGATCTGAAACGGTAGCTGCAGTATATTGATTTATGCGAAAACATCGGAGTAATTCACCTCTATTGTTGCATTTGGAGGGATTTCTTGGACTCCTCTGCTTCCATAGGCTAGTTCAGGAGGGACAATTAACAGTCTCTGCAGAAAACTAACTAAATCAAAATCTAAACAATTTTCACCCATTTTATGCAAAAATATTGGTGTGGCGCTAATGCTGATAGTGTGCTAAAATAATATTGGTGGAGCTTTATATAATAATTAACTAGATGAAGACGAATTAAAACAAAGCAAATTCTTGAGTAAGATAAATTCCAATTCAATGTAGTTGTTCATTAGTATCCTGAGTGAAACTTCCATGTACTGATATTCATGATTTTAATGAAATTTGTAACAGAACACAGAGATCTGCTTCCTGCTACAATCACTTCTCACCTGGCCTCCAACTCGCATGCCCTCTACTCCTAAATCCAAACCTTTTAGAACATTCCCTCTCTTAGATTCACCTACATCAAATCCATACGGCTGCAATAATTTAACCATGTTATCATTCATCAGTCAACAAGCAAAATTTGCAACAAAAATATATTCAAACATTTATACATGATCATTAACAAAATGAGTTTCTTCAAGTGTTATCATTATGTAACAGGAAGAACCTGTTAACTTATAGAACAATCAATTAAAGGATAAGTAGATTGTGGTCGAGTTACTCAGATCATACCGTTCCTCCTCCAACGCCCATTCCTTGTCTACTAGTCATAAAGGTGATGCCCCTCCATTTAGCGACATAGTGAATCTACAATATGACAATCTGATTATTTATAAATTCTGATTTACAACTTAATCACTAATAAGTTGCATTTGCAATGAAACTCTGAGTTATATCATATGAGTGTGGTCTATGTATAAACATGCAAACACACTAATGAGTGAAACATAATTAATTGAGTCACAACCGTACTGCGACACGCGATCCTTTCACAGCTTCAGCACCATCTCCAACCTTCAAATCATAGTACCTGAACATATCAGAATTTTATCACATACTGCCCCATGAAAAAATCTAACTAAAGACTAGTTTAAGTTTAACACTTGCTTAAGTCCTATAAGCTATTACTCTTTTGTAATTTGAGTCGGTTACCAAAGTTGAAGATAGAAAAATCCATAATCAAAGCAATTTCAGATGTAATCAACATATACTTACTTCAGACCATTAGGCAAGGTTTTGTAATCACTTTCAGGAATTTTAGCTCCTCTTAGCTGCAGAAAAATAAGAAAAACACAATTTCATTAGTAATCATATTTCATAACAGAAATGTTATTTGAACATCAATTTGGAAAACGAAAATTCGACAAAGCTTTAAATAGTTAACGCAGTTCACATACGTGGTTATCGTGGTTCAATGAATGATTAATGAATATATGAAAATTGAATAACGCATTCACCATCAACTGCATTTTATTAACCAAGACGATCTTAAGTGTTTCAACTACATCTATATTTGAACACCTAAAAATCGTGATTAATGAAATTCAGTAGATGATTAAGCTGCGACGCCTAATATATCTATTAACCATACAGAACCACAAATTTGAACTGCTATTTAAAATGTTGTCAAGTTCCGGCATCCCAAATTGATATTCAAATAACATTTCTATTTTCAAAATCATCATTTAGTTTTTTTAGGATGGGAACACATACAGCTCTTCTACTAGTGCTAGCAGCATCAGCTACATTACTTGTATATACTCCAGCAACTGATCACATTAGATTAAAAAAAAACAATATTAAATTCAGCTATGAATCTTGTAACTAACTAACTAACTAACTAACAAACAAACTAACTAACTAACAAACAAACAAACTAACTAACTAACTAACTAACTAACTAACTAACTAACTAACTAATACATAACTAACTAACTAACTAACATGTTGTGAGGAGAAAAGTGAGTAATGCTCTCCTTCCTTCAATCTGTAAAGACATAGTGATTGGTTCTACAGCAGTTTTATTGGAGGAAGATTGTGAACAGCTGCATTGTAATAACCTATTTGAAGTTTTGTTGTAAATTCTTTGTTGTGTTCCTGTGAAATTAAACAATTCAATTGTCTTAGATTCACTTTAGATAAGAAAGAGAGTAATAAAGAGAATTTGTAGAGTTGAGAGAAGTTACTTGTGAAGAAATTGGTGGGGAGAGGGCAATGAAATAGCAAAGGATGATGCTGTTGGCTGAGAAGAGAAAGTTCCATGATCATTGTTTGTTCAATTTGTTAATGATTAGTTTATAGTTTATTATTATGAGCTTTTTATATTTTTCTTTTCTTTTTAGTTTGGTTTTTAAGAGGAAAGATAGAAAGAGAATATTGAGAGAGGATAATGTGGTTGATTCTATCCACAATTTTCAGAAATCATAGGACTTTGACTTACTAGGACTTCATAAATTGGATTGGATTGTTAACATTCATATAACATGTCCCCTATCCTTATTTCAAAAATATAACATGTGTCCACTTGTTAAGAAATTACCAAAATGTTAGTTAGTTTAATGGTTATTTACGTTAAATTTGGTATGTAGACCACAGTTCGATCTCTGCTAATGTGTTGGTATGGGAATTGAGACCACTTAATATCGTAACTCATCCCAAATTGGATTAATAGGATTAGTAAGCCGAATATTGATGGTGAAAACAAAAAAACATTAAAAAGGAAATAAATAATAATTTTTATGTAGAAAAAGTAAATTTTAAAGTTTTAAAGTGTTGAACGCATAATTTTAAAATAAAAAGTTATTTTTGAATTTCTTACCAAATGTATGTCTTAAGAGTGTAGTTAAAGCATTTTACCAATATAAATTAATAAAAACTAATTTAAAAAATTAATTTGAAAAGCTAATTAAAAATTGAATAAATACCACCAATGAATTGAAAATATATGAATCTTTTAAGCAGATGGTCATGAGTTTAATCTCTAACTCATGCGTGTGAAAAATATTTAGTTTGTGTATCTCATAAGTTCTCTAACGGAAAGTTACTCATTGTTAAGTAATGGTAAAAATTTAATATTTATATCGTGATAATCCAACAAAAACAATCATTTCCCCTGATTTATCACTAACATCTAAAGGCCAATGTATTTTATGTAAACTAGAGACATTCTTTATTTGCAATTGTATAAACTAATCTCTCAAACATAATAAGATCCAAATAGGCGGCAATTTATGTTTTTTTTTTTTACCTTTTTATAAGATAAAAGGTTAAAATAAAAATATGTTTAAGAAATTTTTGTTGATTATTTTATAATTTAAAAAGAAAAAGTTAGAAGTTCAAGTTACTTAAAAATAGTGGCGGAACCAGAGGTGTCAGGTCGGACCCCGAGCCATCCAAAAAAAATAAGAAATGACTATTATATTTTTGGTAATATTATTAAAATGACTACCTACACCTTTTTTAAAGGTGATGGAGTTACTATTAAAATTTCAGAATCTAAGTATGTTGTTGGGGTTGACAGTTGTAGGACACTTCTTTATAGAAGGTTGATGTTGAAGAAAGGAGATACTCCTCCCACTTTGGATTGTTTTGCGTGACAAATTAAGCAATATTTGAAAGGTGCTTGACAAATGGACTCTTGTAAGACACCTATTGGTAAGAAATTTTTTGTTTTTAATTTTTCATCTATAGAAGATTTACGTAGTGTCCTTGCTGTGAGGGCTTGGAATCTTACGCCGGGATTACTTTGTTTGTTTTCTTGGACACCATATTTCAACCCGGACACGGTAAGAAACACTAATGTTTAATGTTGGATTAAGATTCATGGTCTTCCTCTTAAATATTAGAGATCCAAAATTCTTTTTGCTATTGCAAGAGGGATTGGAATTCCTTTACCCATAGATGAAGCTACTAGTAGCAAAAAACTTGAATATTTTGCCAGAACATTGGTGGATCTTGACCTTTTGGATTTCTTACCTCACTTTCTTTTGGTGGAAAGAGAAGGATATAACTTCAATGTGGATATAGAAAACGAAAAATTCCCTTCATTTTGTATATCTTGCCAAGTAATTGGTCACTTTTTAGCCAATTGTCGCCGACATAATAGGGAAGAAAAATATGTCCAAAAAACTACATAGCAAAAAATTAAGCCTAAATACGTTCCTAAAAAAGTCATTCCAAACTCGCCAAAGGTTGTGGTGGATGATAATACTCAACAAGAATCAACTATACCCAATATTACTAATGATCCACAATAAGTTGAAGAAGTTCATGAGGAAGTGGTATTACCAAGTATTACTACAACAATAAATCCTACGCAAGTCCCGATACTGATACAAACTATAAATTTGGAGGAGAATCATGTTAGGAAGCACATAGAAGAAGAACAACAAGGTAAAACATATCCCGATATGCGTATTGTTGGATCTTGGAGTGACGCAGCGACTAAGAACGATTATGTTCGAGATCCTCCACCTTGGAGTGGTGGAAATTCGACTATCATTGTTACAGATGATAAATAAATCCCATTGTTGCTTGTGACTTGGATATATTGCAAGATTTCAAGAATAAAAATGCTAGAGAAATTCAACATAGGATATATACTAACAGGGGCGGAGCTAGGTATAGGGCAGTGCAGGACCGTGGCTCATCCCTTAAATTTATTTTTCGATAGGTATATGCACATATTTTTGTCAAAAGGTTTTATATATATATATATATATATATATATATATATATATATATATATATATATATATATATATATATATATATATAATCGGTGTTCTATAGCACAACACTGCGTGCGGCCTGTTGGTAAAGTAGAGGTTTTAGAACAAAAAGGTATTGGGTTCAACTTTCATTGTCTACAATTTTACAATGTTGTCTTTACTTATCAAATTATTACTACTTATTATTCTTTTGATACACTCCACTAAATTATAATACACCGCTTTTACTTGTCAATTTATTATTTATTCTATTTTTAATGGGAGCTAGAATTTTCATTTATATATGTAAGATAATTACACTTGAATGAAAGGTAATTGGGTAACAAGTTGCACCGCTTTGAAAAATATATTATAGTTTCTTGAATTTATCTTGATTTTGAACAAAAGTGTAAGCCGAAAGTGTTGTTTTATTTGAGTTTCTCACATTTGATACGTTATTGAGACAAATTTATATATTTTTAGATTTGATTAGTAGAAAAATTCGAACCACTAGGCTATATGACCATAAAAAAGAAGAAAATTTTGAATTTTGTCATAGCCCTCCCCAACATTTGAGTCTAGCTCCGCCACTATATACTGATGAGGAAGAAACAGCGGCAGCTATAAAATATTTGCATAATTGTTCTACTGCAAATGAAGAGCCTTTTATAAAAATGATCTCTAAAGCAAAAAAAGAAGAAGAAAAAACTATGCAAAAGGGATTTAAATTACATGACACCCGCTCAAGCGGTAGATAAATTACCTAATGTTGAATTTTGTTTTACTTTTTACTTTTTGGTTTATAGCTTAGGTTTATGTCCCCTTAATTTTATTTTATTTTGCTTTGTAATAACATATATATTTTTTTTGACACCTTATAATAACATATTGTATGCTACAATATTGGAAATATGTCAAATAAATAATCATTTTAAAGTATAAAATAAAATTAATCAATAATATATATATATATATATATATATATATATATATATATATATATATATATATATATATATATATATATATAACGACATTATCTAAAACAAGTGTCCTAGTGGCTCGGGATGCTAGCGGTTCGGTTTGGATCGATTATGTGACAAAAAGTCATCTGATCCAAAAAAAAAAGAGCATGCGGTTTCGTTCAGTTTTTGGATGACTAAAAAAAAAACTGATCGAATCCGATCCAATTTTAGGCGTTTTATTTTGGTTCGGTTTATTCAGTTTTTAAATAAACAATACATAACTTGTAAATATAAAACAATATATTTAATTGTTAAAAAATAACTATGCAAGCAACTAATAATTATATTACTAGATTTAACAACATATTGCTAGATGAAACAAAAGAAAGAATTGAGTGAGACGACGATGATTTGAGTGAGGTGGTGTTCGATTGAGACGATAATTTGAAGGAGACGAAATAAAAGAGAGAAACTAAACGTTTCTTTTGCGTGTTGATGCAGTCAAGGAAAGAGTTTCTAATTTAGCGTCTTATAAATAGAGAAATAGTTTTTTGTGATAAAAAAAATAGAGAAATAGGTTGAGTTTAGACACATGCTTCGGTTCGGTTCTCATGAAACCATCTGAAATCCGATCCGAATCAATCAGTTTAATTATAAGGCGGTCTAAACACATCCAAAAACATTCGGGTTTTTTCGGTTTTCAATTTTTCGGTTATTTTTTGGATTGGATTGGATTTGAACACCACTACTAGTGGCTAATGAGATTCTTATTTTGCAAAAGGTCCCTAATTCTACTTTTACTCATTGTAATTTTAGCATCTTTTTTTTAATATTTTTGGACAAAACTTAGATACATTTCTTCAGGTATTTTTCGTATGGTTCTTAACATAAAATTCATTTTTTGTGGTTATAACAAACTTTGCAAAAATCATAGTTTATTATGTTAAGAATTATACAAAAAATACCTAAAGAAATTCACATAAGTTTTATCCAATTTTTTTGCTACTAAGACAAATATATATATATATATATATACAAACATCATTGTTATGATTAAAAAGCTATTTTTCAATTATTTTATTTCAAAAAAATAATTGTATAAGAAAAAAAAAATACAATTTTATTGTTTTTTTTTGGTATGGTTTTATAAAACGCAGTCACCAGGTATTGAACTGGCGACCTTTAGGTATAGGAGGCGCTACTTGACCAATAAGCGCTGAAGATCATATAGTATACAATTTTATTGTTTATGAACATTATACTAATTTATATTTTTTATTTTTGATAAAAAAATATTTAGTTATTTTCGTTAATTAAATGATAAAAAAAGAAATATTTTTTAAAAATATTCATTTACCTATTAATTTAAAAACATAATATAATAATAAATTTAAAAGCTATTTTTTTATGCAAATAAAATACAATTTTATTATCCATAAATTTTTTTATAGTGTCCATATTCTTAAAAAAAATCATAACTATTTTCAATTAAAAATAATCATTGTTGTTTTAAAGTATTTAATAAAAAAATTGATGATCAACTTTATACTTATTATAAATTAAATTTTTGTTTGCAATATAATTTTTGTATTTTAATTTATATATTAAAAAATAATTTAAAAGCCCACCCAAATATTTTTTCTTCACTCCGCCACTGTTTAAAAATAATAACTCATGAAAAATTCTAAAGTAAATGATGTTATAAAATTAGTTTTTAGCCTTCTTAATACCCTCGAACACAATTTGTTCCATTTTCAAGCTTCATTTGTTATTTATTTATGAGAGAAAAACATAACTTTTTTACTAAATATGAGATATTCATTCATTTTAATAATTGATCGAGTATATTATCAAATGCAAATACAAATTCGCTAAAAACAAAAAAGATGAATCTGGGAACAAACTCACAGAGTTAATAGCATATAATGATATTTTGCCTACAAATAATATGATAAAAGTAAAGACACCAGAATATTCATGCTTATAGATCTGCAACGTTGACGTTCAAATTATTGATAGAATCTGCAAGTGGTTGAAGTTGATCTTTCGATAGAAATGAACGAACACCGCACCAAGATGGAAAATCAAAAACGCCGTACTAATCAGACGACAAACAAAACACCGCCACACTTAGACGACGAACAACACACCGGCGCACTTAGACGGGGAAATCACTACAAAAAAAAAAGCAACTAAAAAACTTGATTATGTGAATAATCACACTTATTTAGATTAAAAGTGAGGAAAATTAAATGCATAAAATGAAAAGGGGTGATTTTAGACCAAAAAATACCTAAAATCACCCCCTCACCAATAATTATAAAGATGAAGAAGATAGCTTATAGAAAAGGAAAAAGATAGGGTCTACTTAGAGAAGAGCACAGGATTTCTTAGATGCATCCAGGGGCGGAGGCAGAGCCCCTCTAGGACAGTGTAGGGCCATAGCCCTACCCTTGGTTCAAAATTTCAAATTTTTATTGGTATATATATACATATTTTTACTTAAAACTTATGTTATATATATATATATATATTATTAGATGCATAATAATTACAGTTAAATGACATGGCTTAGTGGTTCATTTCTGAATCTAGTGAGGTCGTTGGCATGCGTTCGATACCTATGGTTGAAACTTTATTTTTTAACTCTAATTTTAATTTAAATGCATGTTTATTGTTTTTTTTTTTTATAAGCAAAATGCATGTTTATTGTTAATTTCTTATTACTATCAACTTTAGTTTTCAATTCCCATCATCAAAGTAATCAACAACTATATCCTTGTTAAGTAATTTATCAATTTGTAATTATTTTATCAAATTATTCAAATATTTATTTTTAGAGAAAAATAATTATATATTTTTATCTAAAATAGAATTTTAGTGTATATAAATTCCTTTTAATCTATGTTTTGTTAAAAAAAATTCTAAATTTTTGTGGGAGGGATTCACATAACATTATAAATATAAATACAAGAACTAATTGAAAGGTATGAAGTTTACACATAAATTGCCTTAAATATATAACTAAATATCGTGATAAAAAATATATAGGAAAAATAAAAAGGCACATCCTCGATATAATATACTCTTTTTTAATAATTTCTTTTACATATTGCATTAATATTTTAATGTATTTTAAATCATGTTGTTTAATTTTTTTGATGATCGCATTTGTGTACTTATAACAACTTAATTTTTTATATATAATATGAATGATATGATTTGCATTTTTTATTTATAATTTTTTTTCCGGCCCCATCCTTCCTATTTAGCTAGCTCCGCCACCGGATGCATCAACTTTTGTAACATCCCTGAGAGATATAAATAGAATTTAGAAGTAGTGACTATTTTTATAAATTCACCCTTTGTGAATATCATTCGGTGACAACTTGTGTACCTCCACAAGATTTGGGGGTATATACCCCTAACCACTATAAAAAGTTTTAAGCGATATAATTTTTTATAAAATACACCGTTGGATTGAAAGTTTATATCATATAGATCATTTGTGTAAAATTTCAGACAAATATAAAATCATTTGATATGTTATTGAGACACATGAAGATTAACGGTGTTTAAGAAATCACAGAAACGATTAATTTTGATGCGTCTCAATAACATATCAAATGATTTTAAATTTGTCTGAAATTTTACACAAATGATCTATATGATATAAACTATTAATCCAACGGTGTATTTTATAAAAAATTATATCGGTTAAAACTTTTTATAGTGGCAAAATTTTAAAAATTTTGATGCCACAATACACTATCATTTATATATATATATATATATATATAGTATCATCAATAACTACATAGAGATAATCACTTAGCCTATATTTAATATTATGGTGGGTATATCATAATCACAACGACTCATCATAATTTCGCATAAGCTATAAATTGTAACTTCTACAAAATCACGCTAGGTTACTGTGATTCTGACATATCCACTGTGATACCAAACATGCACTTAGTCTAATTATATTTCGACTTTTTGGTAAGGAATAGATGATATGTTATTTTCACTCAAGCACTAGAGCAAAACCTTGGAGTTGCTGGAGCAGAATGCAAACCAAAGCACTTAATTTCATCACTACTTTTAACTTCTGGTTTAACTTTAACCTTTTCACTACCATCCACCCATTTTTTCAGCCTTTTAATCAACTTTTTCTTTTTGGAACAAGAAGGGTCACCATGAAAATTAGAACCAATGCAAGACACATTTTGATGATCCAAAAATGAACAATGCAATTCATGCTTCATTAATTCTTGTCTTAAACAAACATTAATCTCCCTCAAGTGAATAAGCTCTTCAACTTCGATTTCATGTTCCTTCTTAACATGCTCCAACTCATTTAGAATCTTGTTGTAATCTTCCCTCATAACATCTCTTGATTCAATTTGCAAATAATATTTCAGTGGCTTTTTATGAAACCCTAATTCCTTATTACATCCATATTCTTCTGATGTTTCAACTTTCATGAGTTCATTCTTCTCATCTTGAAAATCTTCCAAAACCCTTTTAAGCTCTCCAATTTCATCTTCTAAATTATGAATCACACTAGCCCTTTTTTGCAATTCATCATGGTTTCTTAAGATTTCTTCTTCTCCTTCTTTGATCATCAAAGTTTGCTCCTTTATCAAAAGTGATTTAGCCTTTGATTTCTTAAGTAGCTTCTGAACCTTTTTCTGAAGCAATTTATTCTCTAATTTCCAATACTCAACTTTTTCAATAATCTTAAGATATTGAACTACAAAACTCTCCAATCTCATTGTTTCTGTCTTTATGAATGAAATCGCTCTATCAAATAACTCGGCATGAGATGTTTCGAGTAACAGTATGTTTTTGATTTCCATAATCATAAACTCTTGTTCTTTCATTTCACAATATTTTTGAAATGGTAAACTTACGGCTAATTTTCTCATTTGCATACCTTCAATCTTGCTTCTTAAGCAAGTAATCTCTTGTTCCAAACTAAAGCTTACAAAAAGAACACTACTATCTATAGAAGTATCATGTTCTTCTTCTTCTTTATCATCTTTTTCTTCATATTGAATAGAAGAAAATTAGTCAATATTTTCTACATGTTTATTTTCTTCATGAGAGTCATGTTCTGAAAAGGATGAAACTTTTGTAAAGCTTTTCTTTGTTATGATCCATGCATAGATCAAACCAGCCAAAGAAACAGCTAAAGGAACACCAGCTTTAAGTTCTCTACTTTCAATTTGGTTACACTTTTTTTTATGATAAGAATTTGATTGAAAATTGAACAAGGTCTTTCTTATGATATAAAAGGATTAAAAATGTTACAATGTTTAAAGTTTGCGTAACGTCAATCAAATTGTTCTATATTCCGTTTATTCTGTCTATTTTGATGACATGACCGTTAACTGCATACGTAGTACCTGTCTATGTATTATTTAAAAAATATGGTTAAAACATGATAAGTGAATAGTACAATTTTGTCAAACGGGGTCTTATAAAAAGGGACGGAGGGAGTATTTGATTTACACATTAAGTTTTAGTTTTAGTAGATTTTTTTTTTAAAATATAATCAAGTAAACAACTAAAAATAGTTAAAGACTTTTTTCTTTACGTCAAAAACAGTTAAAGACTTAAAGTGGAGTGAAATACCAAATACCCCTTTGAAATTTAAACATTTGTCAAATACCCTTTTGAAAATTAGAAATAGGCAAATCCACCCCTGAAATTGTAAAACGTCAATCAAATTGTTCCATGCTCTGTTTACTATGTCTATTTTGATGACATGATCGTTAACTGCATACATGGTACCTGTCTATGTATTATAAAAAAAATACGGTCGAAATATGATAAGTGAATAGTGCAATTTTGTCAAACGGGGTCATATAAAAAGGGGCGGAGGGAGTATTTGATTTACACATCAAGTTTTAGTTTTGGTAGATTTTTTTAAAAAAATATAAACAAGTAAACAACTAAAAATAGTTAAAGACTTTTTTTTTCTTTACGTCAAAAAAAGTTAAAGACTTAAACTGGAGTGAAATACCAAATACCCCCTTGAAATTTAAATATTTGTCAAATACCCCCTTGAAAATTTGGAAATAGGCAAATCCACCCCTGAAATTGTAAAACGTCAATCAAATTGTTCCATGCTCCGTTTACTCTGTCTATTTTGATGACATGGTCGTTAATTGCATACGTGGTACCTGTCAACGTGGCGCCACATCACATGAGAGAGGGATAATTGACTAAAATTTGCAAAACTAAAAGCTAGTTGACCAGGAAATAGTTAAATTTAGCCCCTCAATTTGCAAATTTTAGTCAACTATTTCTCCCGTGACGTGTATCTTGATCAATTACTCTTCTTTCATGTGATGTGGCGCCACGTTAGTAAGGGTCACCTATGCAGTTGGCGACCATGTCATCAAAATAGAATTAGTAAACGGAGTAGGGCAATTTGATTGACGTTTTACACTTTTAGAAGTATATTTGTCTATTTTTAAATTTCAACTGGGAATTTAGTATTTCACTCACTTAAAGTGTGAAGTGTCTCTTTTCACTTAAAGTGTTTTTGTGATTCACTCTTCCTGTTTTCCAAACTTTCTTATCCTAGCAAGCATAAGAAGACTATTTACAAAAGTATGATTAAAATAGATAAAAAAATTTAGAAGGTTAAAATTTGAAAAGAATTGTAGAGGAATTAAAAGTTGATATGTTTAAAAAAAACTAAAAATATACTATGTAATTTAACACTTATAATTTATTCATAAACCCTACCAACCTTTATAATTTTGTGCACATATTTCAAAATCATTATATCAAATTAAAAAATTATTTCTATAATAAGTATTCGTTTGCCAGAAAGTATAGTCCAATTTTTAAAATTTTGTTGTTTATACTTTTTTCTTACATTGTTTTCGTGTGTTTTTACTATATTTTTAAAAGAAGAAGCACGCTTTAATTTTTTATTTATTTATTTATTTATTATCAAAGGCTTTGCTATTACATTTACTAATAACATAAATAGAGTAATAAAAAAATATAAATTAGTTTATTAAAAAAATGATTAATTTTCATTAAATATAAAGCAATTCTAGTTTTAGTCAACTTAATTTAGTCCATCCTAAACAATTTCTTTTTCTTTCATATTCATAAAAGCAACAACTTTTTTTGTGACTGAATCCGTTAACTTCGTTATTCATATACTGAACCGGCCATGCATATTTTCACACTCTCTTCACACATCACCCCCCCCCCCCCCCCCCCCCCCCCCCCTCTCTGCCTTCCTATTTCTTCATCGTTTTTCGATTCAAGGGATTCTGAGATAGAAACGCCGGCGTCAACATTCCTATAAATAACTCCTACTATGTTACATTTCCGTTTTAAGAAATAAAATTCAGCGACCAAGAAGTTCCTCTGTTAGTCAACTTTTCTTCTTCTCGTTTAGAAGGTAGTTAGTGCATTTTCTTCCGATTGATTGATTCATTGCGTTGTTGATTTTCTTCTGCTAGTTTATGGAAGTTTAGTTTATTAGAATTAATATTGCTTTTCACGGTTTTCCGATTCAACTATGGCGAAAGACGTTGTTCCGGTGATAACTCTATTCTTTTCACGGTTCTTGATTAATTGAAAATTGGAGAAATTCGGCATATCTAAGAATGTTAATTAATTAATTGAAGAATCAACGTTTTGGAATGTTATTTTAGTTAAACTTTATTGAGATGTTGATTGAGTTCAATTTTTGTTTTGTGTTATTTGCAATTACAATGAAGTTTGGAAATAGGAAATGATGTATGCACCCTGTGTTTTAATGCAGAGATCGATCTATCTAGAAGAGAAAGAGAAGATGGCAGTGAAAGAGAAGAGGGCAGAATACCATATAAGTAAGTTTATCTAAGTTTATTGTTTTTTTTACTAAGAGTTTACTTTCAAGCTAGGAAGCTTGGACACACCGACACTTACAATTATAATGAAATATATCATTTTTTAGAGAAAAAAAAACTATATCCGTGTTAATATGTTGGAATCCGTGTCGTGTCCCGTGTCTGTGTCAATGTCCGCTTTCAAGTTGTTATTATTTAATAAACTTGCATTTTGATGAAAATATGATTCGACAATTTAAAGACAGAGATTTTCAATCATGGAGAGCTTACTTCAATCCGATTCGTAACCAGCTTGATACAAACTCATGTTACGCCTTTACTTCATTTTCCCTAGCTGAAGCGGTGTGGTTCAAGGAAAATAAAACAAGAATAGAGTTATCAGCGCATGATATATATAGATATAGGGTCTGTTTGGGAAAAATAGTTGATAGCTGATGGTTGATGACTTATAACTTTTATAGCTGATAGCTGAAAGTTTATGAGTGAGAACTAATAAGTTAAGTGAAATGTTTGATAAAATTAGCGGTTGAATTAACTAATAAATATAAAAGGACATTTTTAATTTATAATAAAATTTATTTAAAAAATATAATAAAATTTATATCAATTTAATATTTAAAATATTTATAATTTAATAATTTAAATTTATTAATTTAATATAACTTTTACATATTTTCAATTTTAATTTTTGTTGGTTATAATTTTAAATACAATTTTATTTTGTTTTTGTTCATTTCAATTTTTATATTTTATAAAAAAAATTATACATAATAATTTTTATACAAAATACATAAATGATAAATCAAAAGAAATTAAAAATTAAAATAAAATGAGATGAGATAATCATATAGATATAGATAGAGTACTATCAAAATAAAAGTGGCACAATACATCTTAAAGAATGCTCCCTCCAGTCCTATATATAAGAGAAAAACTATTTTTTAAGTTCATTGGGAATCTAATATATTTCGTCTAAAATATAGACCAAATACATTAGATTTTTAATGAATCTAAAAAGTAATTTTTCTCTTACACTAGATATAGCTTCAGTACTTCGTTAAAAAAATTCTCTAAAAAAATTGTGAGTGGATAGTACTAAAATGAAAAAGTATTAGGGTGCGTTTGATCTGCTAAAAAACAAGGAACAGGACATGACAACTTCAGTTGTACTTTGTTTGATTTTAAAACTGTTGCTAGGACTGGACAAACTGAGGGTCAAAGGACTGGACAAAATTAGATATTCTTGTTCCCTACAGAACCAATGGGACAACCTTTTGTCTCAGCACAACTTGTCTAAATCAACAAAATAACATTTTCTCCATCAAGTATCATACAAGACAAAATTTGTTCAATATCGTAAATATTTGTCCTGTGCTGTTCTGTCTTGTACTGTCATGTATTGTTTTGTCCAGTACTTAGCATTTAAAACATTAAGGATACAATTGAGTTTTAATTAAAATAGTAAGGGTAAAAGTGGAAAAAATATGATAAGTTATAAGTTATAAGCTAAAACGCTATATGAAATAGTGTCTAAAAAATAAACTAAAAGTCAGTAAAATAAACTATAAGTTAATATTAAAAAAACTTTATCAAACATAATTTTTTTTTGACAAATGAACTATAAGCTCAAAAATTAAAAATTGTGAGATGTATTGTGCTATTACAAAAATTGTGATATTGTGATATTTTAGAGATGAACTTTTTTTATTGATGAACGTTTTGTAATAGCTCAAAAATTGTGAGAAGTATTGAAGCTATACTACTTTTTATTAGAGGTCAAAAATAAGTTTTCATCTCACAATGTATTGAACCTTTTTTTACAGATGAACTCTAATTATGATATTACAAAATAAGTTCAATACATCTCACAATTTTCGCAACTCTAATTGTGATATTACAAAATAAGTTAAATACATCTCACAATATTGAAAAAACCTTACAAAATAAGCTATAAGTTCAAAATTCTGTATTGTTAAACAGACCCATAATAATTTGGTTAGACTTTTTGAAGAAGAAGGAAGAGCAAAGACCACGCAAACAACATTAGAGTTTTAGAATAAATATGGAGCAATTTTAGAGAACCTAGTATGTATACCCGTGGTTAAATTTTCATTGAATCAAAATAATTTTGTTTTTGAAAAATAAAAACAATTTATTTTATTTTATACTTCAAATTTTAAATTTATTTTAAATTTGACTCAAATGCTTCAAAAAAAAATTATGAACATATAGCAATATCAAATAAGTTTTTAAGCAAAAATAGAGAATGAGATGAGGTCTTTTAAAGAGATATGAAGTATGAACATGAAATTTTGATTTAATAATATGACAAAATTTAGGTGTATTTCTTTAGGTATTTTTCGTATGATTATTAATATAACAAACAATTATTTCTTCAAATTCAATTCATAATTTTCTCAAAGTTTGTTATAAATACTAAAGTAAACATTATATTAAGAACCATACAAAAAGTAACTAAAGAAATGCATCTAAGTTTTGTTAGACTGGGGGAGCATCGGTAGAAACAATAGATCAATACTTTCGGACCACAAGAGAGAGATGCCACATTTCCACCAAAAACTTTAAGACACTAGGTTCATAGATCTTCTCTATTACAAAATCAACATTCTTTCGATTCACTGACATGTACCCATTTTTTTGTGAATAAAACAATCTTACACATACAACCCACAAAATACCATTAAAAAGTTAATTTTAAATTATTAGTTTTTTATTTTTAAAAGGAAAGTTAAAATACTAATACTTTGGTCAAAAAGTCATAGCTCAATCGGTAGAAAATACTAAAATTATTAAGCCGGACGTAAACCCTAGCACTCCACTTTGTGTGTGTGTGGGTTTCAATGACTTACCATTTCGTCTACAAACAAAAAAATACTAATACTTTGATTAATAGTTTAAAAAGAATAATAATGTTTTACCAAAAAAATAATTAAATTAATTACTAACAAAAAACATGATAATTTTTCACTGACATAAACAAAAAATAGAACAGTTTCTTTAGTTTTGTGTCATTTAAATTGTCACACATTTTAGTCCAAAAACTATTTACTGCATATGTATCCTTATAGTGACTATTCACGTCGCTAGCTAGATTGGACGTACCTGTGAGATAGCTGGACATTTATATTTATATTTATATAATATACTATTTACGAATCCACTCTATGAAAAAATAATTTAAGGAAACTATTAAATGCTCTTCTCACAATCATCCAACATTTATTATTTTATAAGAGACATTAATGAGAACTTGTTTTTTGACAAGATTAATGAGATTTTTATGAGCACTGTTATATGCAGCTAATTTGTATAGCGAATTCATCACGAAGTTGTACAAGACAACAAGCATCATTTTATTGTTTTTTTTTAGAACATGGACTCTAATTTTTTTTAAACGAACCTGGACTTTATTTTTTTTCTTTTTGGTGAACACCTGGACTCTATTTTTAACATCTTAAATAATTAATAAAAATTTAAATGTTATTAACATCGTATTTTACGTAATTATTAATAAAAAATTTAATAATATTTTTTCCAATAATAATAAAAAAAACCGTGAAATCATATTTAATTGAAAAAAGACATTTACGTAATTAATTTAAATATATTTTTTATTTTGTTATAATTATATGTAATACTAAATAATAAAAAAAGATTTTTAACCTATAAATAATAAATTATTCAGATTTAGTCAAAAAATTAAATTATTCAGATTTTTATTGGAAAAATGATTTATTTAATTGTAAAAAAAAATTGTAAAAATATATTTACGAAATTAATTTAAATATATTTTTTATTTTTTATTGAATTTGAGGCATACATATAGAAAGAATTCAATTAAGGTTTATAACCTAATTCAAATTGGAAGCCACCAAAAATCAACTCTAAACCAACCCTAAAAATGAACCAGGCTGTAAATTCATTTAAATGACAAAGATACAAATTCACGGTATTTAAGTTTTCCAGGCTGTAAATTTACAAGATATTCAAGGCATTACAATTTATGGTAACAAATGTAGAAATAGAAAGGATTCAATAAATACCTTTAATATACTACGTACACTAATTTGTGACTAATTCAAATTAAATACCTTGACAATTCAAATTTGTAGCTGCTAATTTTCTCTCCCAATTGGAATTAATAACCTGAGCCCAAAATCAACCATTAACCAAATTAGGGTTTATATTTTATGGACTATAAATAAGAAACTCGGAAATACTTTTTCAAAAAACACACACATTCATCTCACGTTTTTTTAAGCAGTAATTGTAATATTTTTCAACTTTCTTTTTGAAAACTCACGGGATACAAACACACATAAAAACATATTTCATTTAAAATACCGCATTAGTAATTTTTATTTAAAAAAAGAATTTTATTTAAAAAAGACAACGGAGCTAGGCAATACAAAACGTGGTAAATTTGAGGGCCAAAATTGAACAATTGAAATTTAGGTTATTAAAATTGAGCTACTGGGAAATTTAGGGATCGTTAAAATCAAATAATTGAATTATCAATACAAAACCTCTGTAGGAAATCACACGGGATAGACATATAGTCAATATACCTTTCAATATAATTAATTTTTTTCTTAAAAAATTTATAAGAAAACACAAGGGATACACACACATTCAAAATACCATTTAGAAACACACGGGCACACACATTAAAAAAACTATAAAAAAATACACGAGGTACAAACAAATTTAAAAGCATATTTTATTTAAAATACCACATAAATAATTTTTAATTAAAAAAGTCAACGAGACTAGGAAATACAAAATGGGGTAAATTTGAGGGCCAAAATCGAACAATTGAAATTTAGGTGACTAAATCAAACAATTGTGAAACTTAGGGAGTTCGTTATAATCAAATAATAGAATTAACGATGCAAAATTAAAATTTCTGTGAAAAATTACATGGGATACAAACAAATTCAAGATATCATTCAATATAATTTTTTTTTATTATAGGAAAACACACGTGAGACACACACATTCAAGATACTCCCTCCGTCCCAAAACTATTGTCCTTTTACAGTTATGCACGTAGATTAAGAAGCAATAAAGATTGATAAGTTAAGTCTCTTCTACCCTTACTTTATTAAGAAAGAGAAAATATATTTAATTAATACTTTAACTTTTGTAAGGATACAAATGGTAAACTAACTTTAATTTTACATTGGTTTCCGAAAAGGACAATAGTTTTGGGACAAAACTAAAAAGCTAGAAGGACAATAGTTTTAGGACGGAAGGAGTATCATTTAGAAATACACATGATACACACACACTCAAAAAATTATAAGAAAACACGCGGGATACAAAAACACTTAAAAACATATTTTATTTAAAATACCACATTAGTAATTTTTATTTTAAAAAAGACTACGAGACTAGGAAATACAAAACGTGGTAAACTTGATGGTAAAAATTGAACACTTGAAATTTAGGTTACTAAAATTGAACAATTGTGAAATTTAGGGAGTTAAAATCAAACATCTGTGGAAAATCACACGGGATAGACACACAGTCAATATACCATTCAATATAATTATTTTTTTCTTATAAAATTTATAAAAAAAACACACGGGATACACACACATTCAAGATATCATTTAGAAACACACGGGGCACACACATTAAAAAATTATAGGAAAACACACAGGGTACAAACAAATTTAAAAGCATATTTTATTTAAAATACCACATAAGTAAATTTTAATTAAAAAAAGTCAACGGGACTAAGAAATGCAAAATGGGGTAAACTTGAGGGCCAAAATCGAACAATTGAAATTTAGGTGACTAAAATCAAGCAATTGTGAAATTTAGGGAGTTCTTTAAAATCAAATAATTACATTAGCGATAAAAAATCTCTGTGGAAAATCACATGGGATACAAACAAATTCAATATACCATTCAATATATTTATTAGTTTTTTTTTTTAAAAAAAATTATAGGAAAACACACGTGATACACACACATTCAAGATATCATTTAAAAACACATGGGGTACACACACATTCAAAAAATTATAAAACACTCGGGATACAAACACACTTAAAATCATATTTTATTTAAAATACCACATTAGTAATTTTTGTTTAAAAAAAGACAACGGGGCTAGGAAATATAAAACATGGTAAACTTGAGGGCCAAAATTAAACAATTGAAATTTAGGTTACTAAAGTTGAACAATTGTGAAATTTAGGGAGTTAAAATCACATAATTGAATTATCAATGCAAAACATCTGTGGAAAATCACACGGGATAGACACACTGTCAATATATCATTCAGTATAATTATTTTTTCTTAAAAAATTTATAAAAAAGCACACGGGATACACACACATTCAAGATACCATTTAGAAACACACGGGGCACACATTAAAAAAATTATAAGAAAACACACGGGGTACAAACATATTTAAAAGCATATTTTATTTAAAATACAACTTGAGTAATTTTAATTAAAAAAAAGTCAATAGAACTAGGAAATACAAAATGGGGTAAACTTGAGGGCCAATATAGAACAATTAAAATTTATGTGATTAAAATCGAACAATTGTGAAACTTAGGGAGTTAAAATCAAGTAATTGAGTTAAAATCTCTTTAATCAATAAAGTTTTTCTTCTTCTTCTTCTCTGTTATTTAAAATATCATTGTGGAAATTTTTTATCAGTTGAATTATCGATGAAAAAATATATATAGATTTCAGTTAACCTAATATTCATTTTATATGGTTAAAATGTAAAAATAAATGGACAAGGTAAAAATAAAATTAATTCTACAAACTAAACATTGTGCACGAATTTTATTTTTCTTTCTTGCCAAGTAGTTTAGTGGTAAAAAATTTACCTCTTAAAATAGTTAGGCAGGGTATCTTGATTTCAAACTCTGATTGGGACGTCTCGACTTTTACCAAATAAATTATATTTATAAGAACTATTGTACAAAATATTCTAACTAATCAGAATATGATGATTTGTATATTTTTATTAAAATCAATACAAAGAAATACAACGTCAATTATATATGAGACAATTGGTAGATACTCATGTGCCTAAATTTTCTCTATTGATACGGTATCTAACAATGTAAGTTGGACACCAATTTTTTTTTCCAAAATATTATATACACGTTTAAAAATAAATATATTTAAATTTAATTATTATTAAAATAATTTAAAAAAAACTTATATCATAATCAAACAATTTATATATGCACGGGTAACTTATACTAGTATATATCCTAATACAATAGAATAGGGTGAGAGATTTTGTATCCCAAAATACTATTAACTATTTAAAATAATAATAAATAAATTAAAAGATAATTAAGGAAACATATTACTAATACTCTAATAGTAATAAATTAAAAGATAATTAAGAAAACATACTACTAATACTCTAATAGTGTAACTTTTAAAATAGCAAACATTCTTTTTTTGTCAAAAAAAAAAACAGCAAGCATTCTCAATAGTTGATAAATGTGAGACTTACCAAAAAATTACTTTTACTTTATTATATTCTATGATCCTGTAGATTTAGGAATGCATGGCAAGGACCAGACATTATAGGGGTGATTGCGTTGTGGTTCGATTCGATTTTGAGCATAAAAGTCAACCTAACCGCGAGATAAAAATGCATGTGGTTCGGTTGATTTTTGAAAAGTCATCCAAATCAAACCAAACGAATGAGGTTTGAATTGGCTTGATTTCCACGGTTTATCGAGATATAAAAAATATGACAATATTATCAACTTATTACAAAATAAACGTAGAAAATATTAGTATTTTATTGTTTATTTTTACATGAAATAATATGTATATACAAAAATTGCATATATCCTAAAACTTTTTATATCTTATAAAATTAGCATATTTTTAATAGCAACATTATAGTTCTTAATCACATAAAATGATATATTTTGACAACCTACTATTTTATAGATTCAATTTGGATTGAGCTTGTTAAGTTGGATTGTGTAATAGGTTGATTGTTTCTAGTTGATAGAGTTAAGTTAAATATTGCGGTTTGATTCAGTTTTATGAAATGAAAACCGCGAACCTAACCAAACCGCACGGTTTAGTTGAAAAATGGTCCGTGCGATTTTAACTAGATACAATTTTTTTATAGATTTCGATTTGATTAATTTGATTTGCAGTTTTACTTTTGGATTGGTTCGGATATGATCACTCCATTAGACAACTTCGAGTGGAACAACCCTCGTGGGCCAAATGAGGGTTGGTACATACCAATCGATAAGGTATAATTTTAAATAATTTGTATGTTGTGTAAAAACAATTTAATTAGAACTTTTTAACTAGAATTTTTTTAAATAATACTACTTCCGTTTTTATATATATAAGAAATAAAGTTAAAAAATTACACAAATCAAAAAATCTATTTGCACTAATTTATTAAAATATAAAATTACTTTTATTCCAAAACTAACCTTCATAACATACACGCTTCCATAATTCACATTTATAATCAATGTTATCGTAACTTGCACATTTTTTATGAATTTATGACATTCTCTAGTAGTAATATGTTCTAAATACTAGAATGTTTTCTAAATAATATGTTTTATTAAATAGTATATTTTAAAGAATTTAATTTATATGTACCGACAGTGTAAAATTATTTTACATGTACATCCAATTAAATCACGCTATGTAAGCATTAATGGAGATATTTTAGGAACCAACTTATAAAAGTGGCAATTTATTGTATTTTAATTTGATGCATGTGTAAAAAAGTTTTACATTATCAATGCATAACAATTAAATTTTATTTTAAATACTTTATCCGGTCACTATTATAAGTTAAAAAAACTATTTACGCAATGTTTAAAAAATTTAGTTAAAAAAATTTAGTTAAATACAGTTAATTTTCTTGATTTGTCCTTTTAAATCACAAATACCAAAATATAAAGTGGAATTTGTCAAAAAAATAGTAAAATTAAATAAGAGTATTTTTTTATTGACACCAAATAAGAGTATATTTGAAATTATAGTATTAATTATTTTAAAAATAGTTAATTTTTACTTATAATAGTGACTAGAAGGAGTAATATGTTTTTGTTTTTTTTGGTACAAGGAGTAATATGTTTTTTAAATAATATGTTTTTAAATAATAATTATAATTTAACTATAATTTTTTTTTAAATAATATGTTCA